>CM027397.1:7948528-8058467 GCA_015711505.1 Sylvilagus bachmani
GGCCAGGCCTGGGGCGGGAATTGGGTGGGCGTGGCCGTGGGTGGGTGGGCACTGAATGAGCGTGGCCAGGCCTGGGTGGGGTGCTGGGTGGGCTTGGCCTTGCATGGGTCGGGGCACTGGGTGGGCGTGGTCAGGCCTGAGGCTGGGTGTGGACGGCATAGGGGCGGGGCGCTTTGTGGGCGTGGCCATGCCGGGGGGCGGGGCGATGGATGGATGTGGCCAGCCCAGGGGTGGGGCGCTGGATGCAGGTGGCCAAGCCTGGGCAGTGGCGCAGAGTGGGCGTGGCCAGGCCTGGGGGGGGTGGGTTGCTGTGTGGGCGTGGCCAGGCCTAGGGGTGGGGGTGGGGGGATGCCCACTCCTCAGCAGCCCCATGCCCAGGCCGGGTTAGCAGCCAGGGGGAGCCAGAGCAGGACCACACAGGACCAGGGGAGCTGGAGTAGTGGAGACGGAAGTGGACTCCGGAGATATCAAAAGGCAGCTGGGGAGCTGGGGCAGCGTCCAGGAAGGAGGCTGGCCTGGTGGTCCCCTGCACCTTCCTGTCCAGGGAGCTTGCCTCCAGCCTCCTGCTGCTCAAACTTTGTGGAGCCGCCCCCGCCTGTGGGGGCCAGACAGCTACACCCCAGGACCGTGGACCAGGGGAGAGCCAGTCCAGACTCAGAGACCCAGGCCCTGCCGCTCAGCACCCAGATGAGCACAGGGAGGCTCAGAGAGGGCACACAGCACCTCCCGGGCAAAGCTGGGTGGGGGCTCTGAGATTCTGCCTACCTGCCCGGAACACACCGCCTGCATCCCACCTGCTGTGTGCCCAGCAGTCAGAGAGGGGCCTGGCAGAGTCTTATCAGCTGCAGCTGGCCATGGGCATGATGGGGCATGATTAACGAGGCACAGAGAAGGGGCGAGAGTGGCCCCTGGTGGCTCTGAGAGGTGCCCCAGGGCGCATCCCCAGCTGACAGGTGACACAGAAAGATGGCGGAGGTGCACACGTAGCTCCGGCAGGTGTTATAGGTCCAGTGCCCCGGAAGTAGTGGCTCAGTGGGGCGTGGGGTGCAGGTATCCTCATGTGGAGCCCAGAGGCCTCTGCCGTGCCCCGTCCCAGGAAGGACGTGGGGTCAGGTGAGGCAGCGGGGCGTACCTGAGGGGCTCCTTCCTGGAGGAGGGGGGAGCAGAGGGGCTCTGCCTCCGTGGGCTCTGTTCCTTGGAAGCCACAGAAACATCCCGAAGAGAGTGGCCTGAGAGAACATTCCAGAAGCCTGCCCTGGGCCGACCTGCTGGAAGGCAGGGCTGGGAACTCCCCAGCGCTATCTGAGGTCAGGGCTGGACCCTGATCTGTTTGTCTCCAGTGAGTCACTTGTTTTACTTCCCCAGAGAAACCAGGAACTTCTGTCTGTCCCTGCTGTTGCTTTGTGAGACCTGGGATGGGAGGGGGTTCACCGGAGAGAGTCCAGCCCCCCAAGATGGTGACCACGGGGAGGGGCGGGGCCTGGCCTGCTGTGGGGGCAGCAGACTCACTCGGGGATGCCTGGGGCTGAAGTCCCCAGCAGTGACAGCATCAGGCACTGGTGTGAGTGCAGAGTGCCAGGAACCCACGTTCATTGCCGGCTGGGGTCAAAACGGGACAGCCATTTGGGAGACAGCTCAGCAGGTTTTTTTTTTTTTTTTTTGAATGTATTTCCAGAGGCAGAGAGACAGCCCAGTGGTCTACCATCCACTGGTGCACTCCCCAGATGCCAATGCCCAGGACGGCCAGGGCGGGGCCAGGCTGAAGCTGGGAGCTGGGACTCCATCCAGGTCTCCCATGAGTACTTGAGCCATCACCGCCGCCTCCCAGGGTCAGCATTGGCAGGAAGCTGGAGCCAGGAGCTGGAGCTGGGGCTCCAATCCGGGAACTCATGTGTGGGACCCGGGCATCTTAACTGCCAGGCTGACCATCCGCCCTGTTTGACAGTTTTCGTTTTTTAACCAAACTGCACACCCTCCCCCAACATGATGCAGTGTCGTGCTCCTTGGTGTGGACCCCCAGGAGTCCAAAGCTGCAACTCTTCAGAGCTGTCAGGACCTGGAAGCGGCCTAGGTGTCTGGAGGGTGCAGACGGTCAAGTTTCAGTCCTTGAAGGGAACTTGAATGTTTATTGCTGAGTGCAAGAAGCCACTCCGGAAAAGCTAAACTTTCTCTCCTATTCCCACTCTGATATTCTGGAAAAGGCAAAACTAGGGGACAGTGAAAAGATTTGGGAGGAGGGAGAGGTGAGCAAGTAGAAAACAGCATTTATTTATTCATTTGAAAAGCATAGTGACAGAGAGACAGATCTTCCATCCACTGGTTCACTCCCCAGATGGCCGCACCAGGCAGGGCTGAGCCAGGCCAAAGCCAACAGCTGAGAACCCCACCCCTGGTCTCCCACGTTGAGGGCAGGGGCCCAAGTATTTGGGCCACCACCTGCTGTTCTCCCAGGCACGTTAGCGAGGAGCTGGATTGGAAGTGGAGCAGCCGGGACTCGAACCGGCGCCCATATGGGATGCCGGTGCTGCGGGCGGAGGCTTTCCCTGCTGCACCAGGGCACCGGCCCCCAAGCAGGCTGACATGCTGGATGATGTGAGGGCTGAAGCCCAGGGAGTGCAAGCCCCGACCTGAGCCCATCCCGTGCCACCATCTAGCTGGTGCACGGTCACTCGTGTCTAACACTCCTGCTAATGGGGGGTGAGGGGGCTAGAGAAGGAAGGGAGGAGCTTCCTTCCTGAGGCTGGGGGGGAGGGGCGCACCTGAAACCCCCACACACACCTGAGGGGAGGAGCCGCAGGTGGAGGCGGCCCGGCTGGTGTGGAGGAGGCGGCAGCTATAGCAGGGAGCGAGGCCCTGTGAGTTCTTCCACTCACCGACCACTCTGAACTTCAGTCCATTCTACCCCGCATGGGGCAGTGACGCCCACCTCATGGAGCTGCCTGGCTCACAGTCCTTAAAGGGATGGTGGGAGTGAGGGCCGGCGCTGTGGCATAGCGGGTTAAGCTACTGCCCATGACTCCAGTGTCCCATATGAGCACCGACTCGAGTCCTGGCTGCTCCACTTCCAGTCCAGCCTCCCGCTGCTGCACCCACGTGGGAGACTTGATGGAGCTCCTGGATCCGGGCTTCAGCCTGACGCAGCCATGGCTGTTGTGGCCTTTGGGGAGTGACCCAGTGGATGGAAGATCTCGCTCTCTGTCTCTCTCTGCCTTTCAGAGAGACATTTGGGGAAAAAAGAGTCATGTTTGGGTTCCATAGACGGGCGTGTTTACTCTCAGCCCGTCCTGAGCTTGCACTGGAGTGACAGGGGAGAGAAGGGAATTTGTGCAGTTTTTTTTAAGCTCCTAAGTCCTCAAGGACAAAGAGAAGGGGTGGGGGAGGCAGTCGTGTCAGAGCCGGGAGCGCACCAAAGCCGGGTCCACGGGCAGCAGCCGGGGTTCCCCAGAGAAGCTGCAGAGACCTGGGCCAGCCCGCGGCAGCCCCTGGAGGCCGGCTGGCGTCGGACGGAGCAGGGGACAGGTTGAAGATTGTTTCGGGGTCGGCTGTTGGGCGCAGTGGCTGAGATGCTGAGTGGGACACCCGTGCCCTGGATTTGAGTCCCGGCTCTGCTTCCTCTTCCCGTTGGCGCAGACCCTGGGAGGCGCAGGCGCTGGCCCAGGTGCTTACGTCTCCGCCGTGCACGTGGGAGAGCAGGACTAAGCTCCTGGCTTGGGCCTGGCCCAGGCCGGGCTACTGTGGGCATTTAGGGATAGCCAAGCAGATGGAAGATCGCTTCCTTTTCCTCTTAACTACATTTTTTGTTTTCAATGTTTAAAAAGTATTTTTTGCCACCCACCCCACCCCCTGTCTGCCTGGTGACCGACCAGATGCTAACATCTTGGCCTGAGACGCTCCAGGTGGGCAGCACAGGAAAAGAAGAGAAAATCGCCCCGTGGCTTCTATCCCCCCACCCCCCCCCATGAAAATTTCTAGAACTTTCTCTGGAGAAAATGGCCCATCCTCTGAGAAATAAAAGAAGTAATACAAGCATTAAATATGAACAAAACGCTGCTGGATAGGTGGCTATGAATATTCATGGTTGTGAATATTCATGAGAACATGAATATTCAGTGAACAAAAAGCTCTGGGAAATAAAAAAAAAAGATGTGATTACAGAAATAAACTCCACCGAAGCGTCAGGCGAGGAAGTAAGGGACTCTCAGAAAATACAGCAAACAGTGGCGGGCGGTGCGGCGTGGCTGGCTACGCCGCCGCTCGGGGCGCCCGCATCCTCTGCCTGGTGCCAGGGTTCAAGTCCCCGCTCTGCTGCTGAGTCCAGCTTCCCGCTCATGTCACCTGGGAGGCAGCAGGGGGTGGCTCCAGGGCTTGGGCCCCTGCCACCCACGCGGGAGACCCGGATGGAGTTCCAGGCTCCTGCCCGAGCCGGCCCCAGCCTTGGCTCTTTTGCCCAGCCGGGGAATGAACCAGCAGAGGGAAGATCTGTGTCTCTGCCCGGCTCTCCCCTCCTCTGTCACTCTGCCTTTCAAATAAATAAGTGAGTTTTCTTTTTTTTTTTTAAGATTTATTTATTTATTTGAAAGTCAGAGTTACACAGAGAGAGGAGAGGCAGAGAGAGAGAGAGAGAGAGAGAGAGAGGTCTTCCATCTGCTGGTTCACTCTCCAATTGGCCGCAACAGCTGGAGCTGCACCAATCTGAAGCCAGGAGCCAGGAGCTTCCTCCGGGTCTCCCACGCGGGTGCAGGGGCCCAAGGACTTGGGCCATCTTCCACTGCTTTCCCAGGCCACAGCAGAGGGCTGGGTTGGAAGAGGAGCAGCCGGGACTAGAACCGGCGCCCATATGGGATGCCGGTGCTTCAGGCCAGGGCGTTAACCCGCTGCGCCACAGTGCCAGCCCCGAGTAAGTTTTCTTTTGAACAGTGGAGCAAAAAGGATCAGCCAGTGGGACCAACTTGACAGTGACCATGGTTGTGGAGGGCACAGAGGAGAGGGAGGGGAAGGCACCTAGGATGTCATTCAAGAAAGTTCCTGATGGACAAGGGTTTGGTCTTCATTTATTTGAAAGGTAGAGTGGCAAAGCAGGAGAAGGGGAGAGAGAGCTAGAGAGCTTCAGTCCACTGGTTCACTCCCCACCTCGCCGTAATGGCCAGGGCTGGACCAGGCCGAAGCCAGGAGCCTATGACTCCATCCGGGTCTCATGTTATTGGCAGGGACCTGGGCCGTCACCCAAGGTCTTCCTGGGCGCATTAGCAGGGAGCTGGATTGGAAGTGGAGCAGCCAGGACTCAACCAGCATCCACGTGGGATGCCAGATCCCAGGTGGCAGCCCACCCCACTGGGCCACAATGCCACCCCAAGCTCTTTACCTTTCAAATAAAATTTTAAAAAATCAAATAATTTAAAACAGGAATGGGAGATCTAGATGGAGATCCGGGCTCCTAGCTTCAGCCTGGCCTAGGCAGGCATTTGGGGAGTGGACCAGCAGGTAGAAGATTCTCTCTCTCTCTCTCTCTTTATCACTCTCACTCTCTCGCTCTCCCTTTCAAATAAATAAGCAGGAATATTTTTAAGGAAAGGATTAAACCCCCTGAGTCTCTGTCCCCACTAGCCAAGGACTCCCTGTTACCCCAGCAGCCCAGAAGCTGCCATTCAAGCTGCCGTTTAGGATTACACACCACACCACACACTGCAGGCAGTGCTGATCCTCACAAGAGCCCCCCCTACAGCTCAAACACTGTGGCCCAGAGAGGGCGGGTAACGGGCCTCAGCTCACACAGCCCGCAGGGGTCGCTGTGTCCGTGCTACTGCCTGGGCCGGCCTGGGAGGCACTGGGCGTCTCTCCTCCCTCGCCTCGCCTTCCCAGGGGAGGGAAGGATGGGCTAAGCACCCTCTGGACCTGAGTCTCCCTGTGTGCCTTACAGGTTGGTGGGACTAAGACTGGCGTGGTGCGGTACGTGGGGGAGACTGACTTTGCCAAGGGCGAGTGGTGCGGTGTGGAGCTGGACGAGCCCCTTGGGAAGAACGATGGGGCGGTGGCGGGCACCAGGTACGGTGGGCTCCACCCCCCCCCCAGCAGGCAGGGGGGAGTGCGGGAGCGGAGGATGGGTGCAGGGGCTGGGGCTGCAGCATCCGAGGAAGTGTGTTGTGCCGGAAACCATTATACAGGTGCTCTCTCTCGCAGGAGCCCGCTAGGTGCAGTGGTGGGATTATCATCCCCTTTTACAGATGAGAGGGCAGAGGCTAGGGAGGTCACGGCTCAAGGTCATGCCGGCTCGCCATGCTCCCTTCTCTGCGCCACCCATGGCTGAGTTGGGTGGGATGGGCCGTGGTCCCTGTCTCCCAGGGGCTCCCCTGGATGACACCTCACATTATCAGTGCTGCATGCACACAGCCACGCACGGGTTCCGACTCTCGGAGTTGCTGGGTCAAGGAGGGGCTGAGGCCGTGGCTGGGCTCCTCATGGGTGGGCAGCAGGGTGGTCTGTGAGCCGTGTCTGTCACATGTGTGGACCATGGCGAGGCTGCCTAAGGGCCCACACCGGCCGAGCCCGGGCCACGTTCTGCCCTGATGAGACTGTGAGAGCCCTGAGCATGGGGAGAGAGCCAGGCCTGGAAGGGGTGTGGGTTTGCTCTGGGAGAGGCCAGACTGGGCACAACAGAGTCCCCCGGGGGTGGGGAGAGACAGGAGGGTGGAGCAGCTTCAAGTGACTCGGGAACCAGACAGGGCCACTTCCCAGGGCTGGTGCTGTGGCACAGTGATGCCGACATCCCAGATGAGGCCCAGCCCAGGTCCCCGCTGCTCCGTTTCCAATCCAGCTCCCTGCTAGTGCACCTGGGAAGGCAGCGGGTGACGACTCAGGTACTTGGGGGCCCTGTCGCCCACGTGGGATGGAGTTCCAGGCTCCTGATCTGTGTGGCTGTTTTGAGGAATGAGTCAATTGAGTTGAAGATCTCTCTCACGCTCTCTCTCTCCTCTCTCTCTCTCTCTCTCTTTCTCTGTCTCTACCTTTCAAGTAGATAAAAAAAATCTTAAAAAAAGACTATTTCTCGTGGTCCCATGTGGCACCCAAAACCAGAGGAGTTTTTTACCTTCTTTCTAGCCTAGAGTAAGTGCAGGGTGGGCAGCAGCCCTGATCCCGCCCCCTGTTCACACCTTTGCTTCCCCATGCAGGGAGCTGGCGGGATTCCATGGTGCCTGGGGGTGGCCTTGGGGCGGGCATGCGAGTGGGCTAGAGCCCTGGCTGGGGACCTCTTGAGGGCCTGAGAGAGCCAGGCACACTGAGGCAGCTGTGTGACAGTGAACAAGTTCCATAACCTCTCTGAGCCTCAATTTCAATGTAGATAACTTGGGGGGTTTGAAATGAGCATTTGTGCAAAAGGGACTGGCCTAGCATGAGTCCCAGAGGTTGTTATTACCCCCGCCTGCAGGGGATCTGAGTCTCCGGGCTCTGCTTACCCTTATTCCCATGCAGGGAATCACACCTTGGGATCCCTAGGAGGTATCTTCCACTCTGCTCAGCTCTGCAGAGGTCTGGGGGCAGAGGGGCCCACTCCAGACTGTGTGCCCACGACAGTGCGTCTCTCCTGCTTCCCCAGGTACTTCCAGTGTCCACCCAAGTTTGGTCTCTTCGCGCCCATCCACAAGGTCATCCGCATCGGCTTCCCGTCCACCAGCCCAGCCAAGGCCAAGAAGACCAAGCGGATGGCCATGGGCGTCTCGGCGCTCACCCACAGCCCCAGCAGTTCCTCCATCAGCTCCGTCAGCTCCGTGGCCTCCTCTGTCGGGGGCCGGCCCAGCCGCAGTGGCCTGGTGAGGGCACAGCCGGGAAGAGGGGAGGGTGGGATCCATACATTTCACTCTGACCCAAGGGTGCTCTGATCCCAGGCATCCCTCCGATTGGGGCTTTTGAACAAAGCCCAAAGCATGTATCTTTTAATAGGAAACATTGGTCTGTTTACATTTATTGCTGTCTTTACATTACTGCTATGTTGGTAGCCTAGGCTCTTCCCTGGGAGTTATAGAGGGTTGTGCAGACATAGACAGGAGGCACAAGGAGGAAGAGGAAGGTGCTGAGTGGGTATGGGCAGAAGGCCTTCTGTCCAGGCTCAGTCTAGGAGGTGAGGCTCCTCCTGCCCCAAGGTAGCATCAGGAGTAGAGCCCCAGGGGTCCTATCTGGAGTTCTCTGAGCCTCCGTATCATTTCCCTCTGGCTGAGTTGGCAGGGGCCAGGTGTCCAGGGGCAGTGGCAGGAGGAGGAGCAGGACCCTGGGAGCCGACCCGTGGTGCCCCAGGCCCCTGAGCCCTGCCTGTCCCCACCCACCCCGCCCAGCTCACGGAGACCTCCTCGCGCTACGCCCGCAAGATCTCGGGGACGACGGCCTTGCAGGAGGCGCTGAAGGAGAAGCAGCAGCACATCGAACAGCTGCTGGCTGAGCGGGACCTGGAGCGGGCCGAGGTGGCCAAGGCCACGAGCCACATCTGCGAGGTGGAGAAGGAGATCGCCCTGCTCAAGGCACAGCACGAGCAGGTGGGCAGTGCACGGGGCCGCGGGCCCCCGCCCATCTCACAAAGGGGCGTGCACGGGGCAGAGAAGCTGGGGTGGTGCAGGGCGATGCTAAGACGGGGGTCGGCACTAGCCACCCGCCTCCACTCCTGGGGCAGCTGGTCCGCTTCCTTCCAGACTTTTCTCTCTGCGCATGGGTAAGGACACGGACTTCCAGAACCAGGCCACAAACGTTCGCACCTGCTTCTTTTCTGCTCACTTGGCACAGGCTTCTTCCAGCTCATGGGAGATTCTTTGCCGTCCCGGTGGCTGCACGGCCCTCCGTGGGGGCCGCATCCTCACTGACACGCGGGGCAGCTGCCATTCCCCAGGGGTGTCCAGGGTTTGCGTCTGTCTGCACGATACTGCAGTGGACAGTGAACAGGCAGATTCCTGGGTTAGATTTCAGGGACGGGAACCCTCGCCCCCCAGCCTGGGTTTGCTGTTCTCATCGTCATGTCTGCTATGCCAGAGCCCCATGGCCCCATCTGCTGCCCTTCCTTGGGGGCCAGGATTAATAAGGCCAAGTTCACATGTCCTGTGATGGGGGAGGCAGGCAGGCCTTGGAGTGTCAGCTCTTTGGGGGCTGTGGGCCTGATGTCCCCGTGGCCACTCCTCTGAGTGCTACTGCTTCCAGGCCCCGCCCCACTGCCCAGGACCCACCCCCCCAGGCGGAAGTGACCCTGACCGTGTCCTGCCCTTGCTTGGGGCCCAGTATGTTGCAGAAGCCGAGGAGAAGCTGCAGCGGGCCCGGCTGCTGGTGGAGAGCGTGCGGAAAGAGAAGGTCGACCTGTCCAACCAGCTGGAGGAGGAGAGGAGGTGCGGCCCCGCCCCCTACCCCGCACCTGCTCCCGGGAAGCAGGCACTGGACCCATGTCAGAGATGGGAAGACTGAGGCCTGGACCAGGGAAGGGACGTGATGGGGACGGGGTTCCTTGTGCCCTGCCTAGGTGGCGCAGGGGCTGAGGGGAGACGGCTCCACCCTGTATCCCGGGGGAGCTCCCGGCCAAGGTCAGGGCAGGGGGACTAAGCCACCACTTTAAGGATGGGGGCATGGCCCCGTGAGACCCCAGGGCTCTCAGGTCACCTGGTGGGACACGGCGCTGACAGGGAGCCCATTGGGCCTCCCAAAGCACACGCAGGCCCTGCCTCGCCCTCCCCTCCCTCAGGCCATAGCCAGCTCCATCCTCAGCAGCCCGCATGGGCCTGGCATGCGCCCCACCGGCTGCCGAGCCGTCTCGCTTGGAGATGTGGGGGTATTTATATCTGCCGGAGACGGCCGTCGGGGCCCACGCGGCTGCTTCCCATGGCAACGTCCCCAAGGCCAACGCACAAAAACAGATCTTGAGGGCGTCGTGGGAGCCGTGGTCCAGAAGGGGCCTGGGTGGGAGCCCCAGCATCGCGCTGTGCGCCCTTGGCCCTCCCTGGGCCTCCATCTGCACCTGTTTGCTGGGAGCTGTCCGCCAGCCCCAGGCAGAGCAGCCTGGGGAACTGTGCTGTAAGGCGGGCCTGTGTGTCTCCCCAGGGCAGGTGTGCGGGGAGTGCGTCTCCCTGGGTGCAGCCCCCGATGCCCACCACAGGCTACTGGGGGACCCTGAGCCTTGGAGGCCTGTGTGTGAGAGCAGACCCTCCCCTCCTGCCAGCCCCCCAGAGCCGCCCCCATGGCACTGGTGAAGGGAAACATTGAACGTTGCACTAAATCTGTGGTCCTACCCCGAGCACAAGGCGGGAGTTGGGTGGGGTTGGGGATGGGGGTGGAAGCAGGGCAGGGCCTCCCCTCTGTCGGCTTTGCGGGACAGTCCTCCCATGGGCGTGGCCTGGCGGGGACCCGGGCCAGGCCGACTAGTGGCCTTGCCCGTCTCCACGGCCATGGGCGCGCCGGCTCAGCACCTGTCTCCCCTGCCCCGTCCCCAGGAAGGTGGAGGACCTGCAGTTCCGCGTAGAAGAAGAATCTATTACAAAGGGAGACCTGGAGGTAATGGTCAAGGCTCCGCCCCCGGGAGCTGGGAGCTGGGAGGGTGATGGGGAGAAACGGGGGGCACCCTGGAGGTGGGGGAGGGGGCAAGCCGCGGGCGGTTCAGGTGTCAGAGGTGGCATTGGCTCCGCTCCGGGGCCCGGGGTCAGCGGCCGGGTGCAGGGCAGGGCGGACCCGAGGCGGGGAGGGCGCAGGGCCGGGCCTGAGTGTGGCTGGACGCGTGTCCCTGGTGGGGGCAGTCTGGGTGGTTAGCTCCACGTGGATGCCAAGTGCAGTTTTGGCTGGGAGTAGCTTGTTCAGCCGGAAACCAAGGCCTCGAGAGGCCAAGGGACAAAGCCCAGTCCTGTAGAAAGGGGACTGGGACCCCGACTTCTGCCCCAGCCTGGGAACACCTGAACACGCCGGCCTGGGGCAAGGGGGGGTTTTGTGCTGGCCCATCCTACTCACCTTTTTTTCTTTTTTGGGGGGGACCTTGGGATTGGGGTGCTGGCATCATTAGGACAGCTCTTGCACCCCCACCCTTCTCCCCAAGCCGCATGGAGACTGAGGGCTCACAAGGCCCTCAGCAGCTCCCTGCTGTGTGGCCCTCGCTGCTCCCTGGCTCATGACAAGGTTCAAGAAGCCCTGGGGCTGTCGGTGGGGGGAGGGGACAGGAGGCCAGCCCGGCTGCGTGCTCTGGGGGCTGGCCCTGCCTGGCCCCCGGCAGCGCCTCCTCTGGCCTCGCTCAGATCCAGCGTGCCGGATTCAGGATGGGCCTAAGAATCGGCATTCCTAGCCAGGTCCCCTGGGAACCCCGGCCCGGGGTGGGGGTGCGAATGGGGGGTGGTCCACACCTAGGGAGGAATTTTCGAGCTCAACTCAGGAAGTAGTTTCTGATGGTGTAAAGGGGGCACCCAGCAAAGGTGTGCGGGGGGGGGGGGTGCCCTGCCCCAGGCTCGGGGTGTGCACTGGGCTGTTGGAGCCAGTTCTTAGTCTCCCTGGTGGCCAGGGGGCTGCCTGTGGCTGGTTGCCTGCAAAGGCCCCCGTGGGCTTCTGGGAGCCGTGCCTATGGCTTCCAGGAAGGTGCCCCTTCCCGCAGCTCCAGCCAAGGGGGGAGGGGGGGGCGTGGAGCGGCCTACAGCCCCAAGGGCGCGCAGGTCACGGAACCAGAACCAGAAGCAGCGCCAGGAGCCGAGCAGGCCTCCCCCTGCACAGGGCGATCCTGTCTGGCCGCAGGTCAGGCTGCGGGTGGGTCTGTCCGTCTGCCCCTCCCACCGTGCCTCCTGCACCCTTGGCCCAGTGCCTCCCATCTCTGGCCCTGCCTGGGCTCCAGGGCCTGCACCTGCTCGCTGTCCTCACTAGAGAGCCTGATTGGTCCCAGGCTAGCCAATGGGAGGGCAGGATCTATGTCACGTGCCCACCCCAGGTCCAGTCAGCCTTGAGTAGGAGAGGCAGGGGGCGGGGCAGTGACAGACGCTCCATCAGTCGGATTTTGTACAAACCCGATTGTGACCGTGTGGACGGCAGCCAGAAGGCAGGTGACCCACGCCCTGCCCCTCCGCTGCTTCTGGTGGACTGCGGGCGCCCCCTGGTGGTCCTCGGCTGCTCCTGCTGGGTGTCTACGCCGTGTGACCTCTTAACCGGGACCCTGTTTCAAACAAGACTCCGTTCTGCAGCTCTGGGTGGGCGTGGAGCGCGTCCACCCCAGTGGAGCTTGTCCGAGCCACGCCCTCTCTATCATCAGCCCCCCACACACGTTGTGCCCTTTTCTGTCACTGGCCCCACCCACTGGCCAGGCCCCGCCCCTGCCTGTTTCTTTCCTGCCTCTTTTATTCCTCCAGTGTCTTCTCTGCTTCGACACCAGAATAGTCTTTTTGGAAAATTTCTTTTTAAATTTTTAATATTGGAAACTTTTAGAGCTGTGTGGAAGTGGGGGCGGCACTGGGCTGAACTTGCTGGTGCTGCGATCCGGACGCCGCAGCGACTGGCTCACGGCTGTACCCCCAGGCCCTGCCCCCCGCACACCCCTGACATCAAAGCTTTATTATTATTATTATTATTATTATTATTATTTAGATTTTTGTATTTGGTGGCCGGCACTGTGGCTTAGTGAGTGAGGCAGTGCCAGCATCCCATATGGGCACCAATTTAAGTCCCAGCTGCTTCACTTCTGATCCAGCTCCCTGCTAATGTGCCTGGGAAAGCAGCAGAAGATGGCCCAAATGCTTGGGCCCCTGCACCTGCATGGGAGACCCGGAAGAAGCTTCTGGCTCTTGGCTTTGGATCGGCGCAGCTCCAGCCGTCACAGCCATTTGGAGAGGGAACCAGCAGATGGAAGACCATTCTCTCTCTCTCTCTCCCCTTGTAATTCTGCATTTCAAATACATAAATAATTAAAATATATTTTAAAAATATTTATGTATTTGAAAGGCAGAGTGATTGAGAATGAGAGAGAGGGAGAGTTAGAGAGAGAGAGAGATTCCATCCCCAAATGCCTGCAGCAGCCAGACTTGGGTCAGGCTGGAGCCAGGAGCCTGGAGTTCCATCCTGGTCTCTCCTGTGTGGGTGAAAGGGGCACAAGTACTCAGGCCGTCACCTGCTGCCTTCCCAGGTGCGTCAGCAAGGAGCCGGATGGGACTCGAACTGGCACTCCCATAGGGGACGCCGGCACCGCAAGTGGTAGGCGAACCTGCTGCACCACAATGCTCGTCCCTGACCCAGGCTTTTAAAACGGCGTCAGATCCTGGCCACGCCCCGTTCACACAGGCAGTGCTGGGGCACTGGAGAAACACACAGGCTCTGTGACCCACCTGCCCAGCCCGGCTCAAGCCCCAGGTCATGATGTGTCACACCGCGGGCATGGTGGGTCCTGTCCTGTGCGGGCTCCCCCGCCTCCCCGCCAGCCGGGCTTTGCACGAGAGTTCCTGTCCCATTGGACTCCACCTGGTTACTCTGGCCCAATGGCACTGTCCGTAGCCCAAACCCCAACCTCGAGCCATCCCGGCTGTTGATTGGCTGTGCTCATTCCCACCCCAGAATACTGGCCCTTGAGGGTGAGGACCCCCTCTGTGTCACTCCCCCAGGTGACCCACTCCCCCGATGGGCAGGAACAGGGCAGTGTGGCTCGCCAGTGGCCTTCTGAGTCACAGGGCGGGAGCGTGTTTTTGTGTCTGTTTTGTTTTATTTAGAAGGCAGAGAGAGAGCATGAGAGAGAGAGAGAGAAAGAGAGAGAGAGAGGTCTTCCATCTGATGGTTCACTCCCCAAATGGCTGCAATGGCTGGAGCTGCGCCAATCTGAAGCCAGGAGCCAGGAGCTTCTTCTGGGTCTCCCATGCGGGTGTAGGGGCCCAAGCACTTGGGCCATCCTCCACTGCTCTCCCAGGCCATAGTAGGGAGCAGGATCAGAAGTGGAGCAGCCGGGACTCGAACTGGTGCCCATATGGGATGCCGGCACTGCAGGTGGAGGCTTAGCCCGCTTCACCACTGCGCCAGCCCCTGGGATTGAATTTGTATCAACTAAGCAAGCCCTGGGTTCCCCTGAGACCCCCACCGACAGCCAAGACCCAGCTCACCAACGAGGAGGCCAGGAGTAATGGGGAGAGGCCCGGGGCGGGGGCGCCTTTGCAGCTGGACGCCTGTTCTTGCCGGAGCGGCTGTGACCGTGGCCCTGGGAGAGGAAGGTGGGGCGGAGGACCGTCGTCCACCTGTAATTCTCTGGAACAGACCGCGTGAAGCTGCTTTTCAGCACAGGCACACGGGGCTTGTTTTTCCCTTCAGGGGAGTTCGAGAGATGAGCTCATAGGCCAAAGGATGTGCATGTGGCTGTAGCTCGAGCGAGTACAAGGGCGCCTCAGAAAGCTTGGGGGAGGGGCAGGCACTTGGCATAGCAGCTAGGACGCCTGCATTCCATGTGGAAGTGCCTGGGTTCAAGTCCAACTCTGCCTTTTTTTTTTTTTTTTTAATAGGCGGAGTGGATAGTGAGAGAGGGAGACAGAGAGAAAGGTCTTCCTTTTACCGTTGGTTCACCCTCCAATGGCCACCACAGTCGGTGTGCTGCGGCCGGCACACCGCGCTGATCCGAAGCCAGGAGCCAGGTGCTTCTCCTGGTCTCCCATGGGGTGCAGGGCCCAAGCACTTGGGCCATCCTCCACTGCACTCCCGGGCCACAGCAGAGAGCTGGCCTGGAAGAGGGGCAACCGGGACAGAATCCAGTGCCCCGACCGGGACTAGAACCCAGTGTGCCAGCACTGCAAGGCGGAGGATTAGCCAGCCTAGTGAGCCGCAGTGCCGGCTTGAGATTTATTTATGTGTTTGAAAGGCAGACTTACATAGGGAGAGAGAGGGAGTCTTCCATCCGCTGATTCAGTCTCAGATGGCTGCAATGGCCTGGCCCCGGCTGAAGGCAAGAGCCGGGAACTCCACCCAGGTCTCCCACGTGGGTGGCAGGGACACAAGGACTTGGGCCATCCCTGCTGCCTCCCAGGGCGCTCATTAGCAGGAGGCTGGATCAGAAGCAGAGAAGAGGTGGTGGCACAGCAGGTTAAACAGCCGCCTGCAGTGCCGGCATCCCATATGGGTGCCGGTTCAAGTCCCGGCTGCTCCACTTCCGACCCGGCTCCCTGCTGATGGCCTGGGAAAGCAGCAGAAGATGGCCCAGGTGCTGGGGCTCCTGGGTCCTGGCTTCCTGGCCCAGTCTTGACTGCTGCAGGCATGTGGGGAGTGAACCAACGTATAGGAGATCTCTCGCTCTCTCTCAAAAACAAAACAAAAACAAAAAACTAGGTTTGTGGAAAAATAGAATTAAAAGTTTACTTTGGTGCAAAAGCATTTGAAATCCCATTTTTGCATAACGCCCGTCTTCCATGACCTTCTGGGAGACCTCTTGGGTCTCAGACAGTGATGTGCATTTACGGCATCACGAACAGATGTGCTCTGGCCTCCGTGACTGTTGGCCGTGGCATTGGCCCTCCACAGCTGCAGGCTCTGCACCTGCAGATTGCACAGTTGGAGAAAAACATTACGTCTGGGTACGCACAGACTTTTCTGGCTTGTTGCTCCCTCCCCGGCAAAGCAGAGCAGCAGGGACGCACACAGCGTGAACCCCGCGTTGGGCACCCCAGGTCATCTGGAGGTAACTCAAAGTAAGCAAGAGAGGAGAGTGGACAGTGAGCCCCATGGTCCTGATGCCCGCATCCCGCGTCCGAGTGCCTGGCGTGGGTGCCCAAGCCCCAGCTTCCTGCTCGGGCAGACCCTGGCAGGCAGTGGGGATGGCTCAAGTGCTTATGACCTGGATGGCTTTGCTGGGGCAGCCCTGGCCCAGTCCGTGCCATGGCAAACGTTTGGGGGAGTAAACCAGCGAACCAGCATCTGTACCTCTCCAATAAATGAAAACATCTGAAAGAAGCGACAGCCTTTGGGAGGATGCCGTCCTAGGCAGATACCGCAGCGTCTTCTCCGAGGGACTGGAGCAGCCTCAGACCTGGGTGTCCCAGGAGCCCCCCAGGGAACCAGTCCGTCCTCCCCCCCCCCAGGACCACAGGGGCCGACCGGATGCTGTGCCATTTTGCTGAGCCCTGGGGCGTCAGAGGAGCCTCCTCCCAGGGATGGATTTGGTTTCCAACCCGCTCCGGGTGCCACGGGGGCGAGCGTCCCGCCTCCCTCCGACTCAGATGCCAGGCTGGATGCCCCGAGAATGCCGGCCTTTGTTGGCCTGTGAAGCGGGTGTTGTGAGGCCGGGACAAACGAGCCCTGTGCTTCCTGAGCTGCCTCGGGGCCGGGCGGCGGGAGGCACGGCCCGGGAGGGGCAGGGGAACCGGATGCTCCCTGCCGTGCCAGCAGGGACCCGCCAGGCAGGGGTGGGCGCCAGGACCCAGCCCTAGCCCTGAGCATTCCCCCGCTGTCCTTTCTCACGGAAGATGACACCTCCTTTCTCTCTCCCTCTTGTTCTTTCCTTCTTCCTCTCCTCTCGCTTCCTCCGGCTTCCTCTTCCTCGCGCCCCCTCCCCCGCCCCCGCCCCCACCTGCCCTGTCCTGTCGTGGGCGGAGCAGACCCAGACGCAGCTGGAGCATGCGCGCATTGGGGAGCTGGAGCGGAGCCTGCTACTGGAGAAGGCGCAGGCCGAGCGGCTGCTCAGAGAATTAGCGGACAACAGGGTAACGCGCGCACCTGCCCCGTAACGCCCCGCTCCCTCGGCTTCTCTCTCCATCTGCTCTGCACCTGCGGCTCCTGGCACCATTGTCTCCTTTTGCACCCCTCCAGGGAGGGGGGTAGAGACTGCGGGAGGCGCTCGGGTGCCAAGGTCAAGTGAGGCTTCTAGGAGAGGTGTGGGGGTCGATGTCCCCTGGGGCTTTGCTCACGGCCCCCGTGGCTGAGAATGGCCCTGTGTCCCCCCCTCCACACACACACACACACACACACACACACGCATTGCCACTGTGTTGCCACTGCCCTGTGGGCCTCTGTGAAACGTCCCGTTCCCTGCTCCCCCCACCAGGAGACTGGAGAAGCCGGGGAGGGTGGGAGCTGTCGATTCAGGTTCCTCTGGCCCAGAGTGGTCTGACAGGAGGGTCTGAGGAAGTGCTTGGACTTTTAAGCCAGTGGAGGTGTCCCCAGGAGCTAGAACTCAGTGGTCAGCCTCAGGGTCTGGCTGTTGAGATACAGTGGGAAGGCTGTGCTTCAAGGCTGGGGGCCCCTGAATCTCAGGGCACTGTTTGGAGTCTTCTGCATCCAGGCCCAGCTGGCCCCTCCCCACACACTGCTCCCATGCAGTGCACACAGCTGGGCCCTCCACTGCACGCTCTGAGCTGCTCTCGTGCAGTGCACACAGCTGGCCCCTCCACTCACTGCACGCTCTGAGCTGATACCCATGCAGTGCACACAGCTGGTCCCTCCACTGCACACTCTGGGCTGCACCCGTGCAGTGCACACAGCTGGTCCCTCCACTCCGTGCTCTGAGCTGCTCCCGTGCAGTGCACACAGCTGGCCCCTCCACTCACTTCATGCTCTGAGCTGCACCCGTGCAGTGCACACAGCTGGGCCCTCCACTCCGTGCTCTGAGCTGCTCCCGTGCAGTGCACACAGCTGGGCCCTCCACTCACTGCATACTCTGAGCTGCACCCTTGCAGTGCACACAGCTGGGCCCTCCACTGCACGCTCTGAGCTGCTCCCGTGCAGTGCACACAGCTGGCCCCTCCACTCACTGCACGCTCTGAGCTGACACCCATGCAGTGCACACAGCTGGTCCCTCCACACACTGCACGCTCTGAGCTGCACCCGTGTAGCGGGCACATGGCCACACAGCTGACCAGCTGTGTTGCAGCTCTCCTGCTGGGGAAGCCGACCAGGCAGTAACAGCGATTGGAAGAAATACCAGTGGGCGGTTACTGCACATTGCCCTGGGTGCGCATGCGGGAGGACACGGTTGCTTGGGTCTGTTTCCACACTGCGTTGCCCGGTGACTGCGTGCACTGGCGCAGCACTGCACGTGTGTGCATGAAGGCTGCGTGCAGACACCGACTGGGTCCCTCCAGACGCAGACATCTGGACCTCGGTTCAGCCGGATTCCTACAAACCAAAACCAGGTTTACTGAACCGATGGCGAGCTTCCCAGACAAGGACGGAGCCTCTGGCCTCAGAGTCTTCCCTTGAAAATGGGTCTGGGAGCCATCCCCCTGACCCCTGACCCCTGACCCCGTCCCTCTCTCCCCTCCCCCGTGTCCCGCAGCTGACCACGGTGGCCGAGAAGTCGCGGGTGCTGCAGCTGGAGGAGGAGCTGAGCCTCCGACGGGGCGAGATCCAGGAGCTGCAGCAATGCCTGCTGCACTCGGGCCCGCCGCCCGCGGACCACCCCGAGGCGGCCGAGGCGCAGCGACTCCGGGAGCGGCTGCTGTCCGCCAGCCAGGAGCAGCAGCGGGAGAGCGGAGCCCTGCGGGACAAGTACGAGAAAGCCCTGAAAGCCTACCAGGCGGAGGTGGAGAAGCTGCGGGCGGCCAACGAGAGGTACGCGCAGGAGGTGGCCGACCTCAAGGAGAAGGTGCAGCAGGCCACCAGCGAGAACATGGGGCTCATGGACAACTGGAAGTCCAAGCTGGCCTCGCTGGCCTCGGATCACCAGAAGTCCCTGGAGGACCTCAAGGCCACCCTGAACTCGGGCCCGGGCACGCAGCAGAAGGAGATCGGCGAGATGGAGGGCATCCGGACGGAGCACCAGCTGGAACTGGGCAACCTGCGGGCCAGGCACGACCTGGAGATGGCCGTGCACGTGAAGGAGAAGGAGGGCCTGCGGCAGAAGCTGCAGCAGGTGCAGGACGAGCTGGCCGGGCTGCGGCAGCACTGGCGGGCCCAGCTGGAGGCGCAGGCCGCCCAGCACCGGCTGGAGCTGCGTGAGGCCCAGGACCAGCGCCGCGACGCCGAGCTGCGGGTGCAGGAGCTGGAGCGGCTGGACGCCGAGTACCGGGGCCAGGCGCAGGCCATCGAGTTCCTCAAGGAGCAGATCTCGCTGGCCGAGAAGAAGATGCTGGACTACGAGCTGCTGCAGCGGGCCGAGGCCCAGAGCAAGCAGGAGGCCGAGAGGCTGCGCGAGAAGCTCCTGGTCGCCGAGAACAGGCTGCAGGCCGCCGAGTCCCTGTGCTCGTCCCAGCACGCGCACGTAGGCGGCGGGCTGGGGGCGGGGCCGGCCCGGGGGCGGGGCGGGGGCGGGGCCTCGGCTGCCCTCGGTGTGCCGCCAGCTACGCACCCCCTCACTCCACCCAGGAACGTGCCTGGGGAAAACCGGGGACACCTGGTCCCTCTGTGAACCTGGGTATCTGGGCGGGACGGGGTGGGGGGCACCCGAGGGAGTCTGAGCCCACCTGGGTCTCCTTCAGCCACACAGGTCCTGTTGAGCTGCTCTGGCACAGAGCCCCTTTTTGCTGGTCCTGGCGCGGCTTGGCCACAGTGGAGGCCATGACCACCCATGTCAGTGACCGATTGCGCGCCTCAGATCTAGAAGTTTCTCCAGTGTCTGTCCCGTCTCTCTCCGAGAAGGGGTGACACCCAGGCAGTGTGACGCGCACCCACAGCCTTTAAAGCAGCCCTGGGCGTCACTTCTCATGCCAGCCCTGAATCCCCCCCGGGGTCCGTACACACAGATGAGCAAACCGAGACTCTGGTGGGGTCACCCCCACTGCCTGGGGGCGGGGCCGCTGCCCGGTGCCAGGCGCCCTTCCTCGTGCCCCCGGGTGTCCGCCAGATTTAGAGGCTGGGGTCCAGGGACAGCAGGATTTTGGGTCTCCTGTAATTAAGTACACGGGTCTGAGGCTTCTCTTCCCCCTGTGCCCTAGCCTCACAGCAACCCAGAGGGGGCTTAGCTCACCAAGCCCAGCGGGGCCCGGGATGGATGAATAGGAGTATGAGGGGCAGGATGAGGGAGGTGACTGCATTCAGCCGCCTTGATCCACGGCGTGGGACCTTGGCTCTGCTGAGCGTTCACAGTGGTCTTGGCCAGATTTTTTTTTTTTTTTTTTTACCCCATCAGTCCTTTTCCTTGGATTTCTGGCTCTTCCACTGAAATGAAGTATTAGAATACTGAGTCCCTGCTGGAGGCAGCCATGGCGTGTTGTGTGCACACGCTGTCCTATGGCGGTGGACACGCGTGTGGCACCGATGGACTACAGAGGCCGGGAGTCCTGTCTCTGGTTCCTTAGTCCAAGGACGGGAAAGGAGGTGTCCAGCCCTCTGCTGCAGGATGTGGGTCCTCCCCCCACCCTTGCCGCCACGCCCGCAGGCCCGAAATCCCTCACTGGCGCCCCCTTGCGGCAGGAGTGAGCTATGCGAGCTGGAGAGGGCCAAGGGCCAGGGGCCAGGGGCCAGGCGGGGGGCGGGGGGGGGGCGGGCCAGGCGTCTCCCTCACGGGGTGGGGGACTCCTCTTTCAGATGATTGAGCCCAACGACATCACGGAGGAGCAGATCCGGATAAAGGAGACCGTGGAGGGTGAGTGGCAGCTGGGCGGGGTTCGGGGTGGGGCGGAGCTGGCCGGCTCTGCCTCCCGGCTGGGGGCTACCCTGGCTTGCATCGTGAGATGCCCACTGTGTGCACCGAGCAAGCCGGGCCCTTCTCGGCGGCAGGTGAGGGCGCTGCTCCGTTCCTCAAGTGCTGGGCGTTGAGCCAACGGCTTCGTTATTGGTTTGGCGCTTTTTATTTTAGTTTCTTAATTTATTTATTTGATAGAGTTACAGAGAGAGAGAGGGAGTGAGATCTTCCATCCACTGGTTCACTCCCCAAAATGGCCACAAAAGCTGGGGCTGGGCCTGGGCCAGGCTGAAGCCAGGAGCCAGGAGCTTCTTCCGTGTCTCCCACGTGGGTGCAGGGGCCCAAGCACTTGGGCCATCTTCCTCTGCTCTGTCAGTTGCATGAGCAGGGAGTGGAGCAGCTGGGACTCAAACCACACCCCAATATGGGATGCTGGCGTTGCACGTGGTGGCTTATCCCGCCGCGTCACAACTGCGCCCCCTCTGTTTGTTTCTTAAACATGCAGCAGGCTCCAAGGTCACTCATCATTCCAGCTGTGCCAGATAGCTCACTTCCCTGGAGGAGGGGCTTCAGGGCCCCGAGTTTCCTCTGCTCCTCATCGTCCCTGTCCACGTCCACGTTCACGTCCGTGGCCTGCTCCTGGGCCATCTCAGGGACTCCTTTGCCACCAGCTGTGGTGCACGGAGCACCTGGCACCCCCTGCCCCACCCAGACCCTGCCACTGGCCATAGAGCTCCGAGCCCCGCCCCCGACTGCAGCCCCGCCCCCGTTTCACCTGCGCAAACCAAAGCCATGGGCGTGTCCGATCCCCTAATTCAGTGTGGGTGCTGGAGGGAGGCACAGCGGGAGGACGCATCTGGACGCTGGAGGCCACGTTTGGCTCTATTTGAGGATTCCCTCGGGTTGGGGGGAGGCGGCCCCTTGCCCGCTGGCCCCAGGCCGTGGATGGATGACTTCCCCTGCCCACCTCCCCCTGCCGTGTCCCCCCAGGCCTGCAGGACAAGCTGAACAAGAAGGACAAAGAGGTGACAGCCTTGACGTCCCAGGCCGAGATGCTGAAGGTCCAAGTAAGTGGTAAGTGTCCCCCCGCCGTGCAGACGTGGGGAAGTGCGGGTCCTGTGCGCCCAGCAGGCGGGGAGCGGGCAGCCCCCGCATCCGGGCCCTTCCCACACAGCAGCCCAGCTGGTGCCCCTGCACCGGCCGCCGTGGGGGGTGGGGGCACGCCCAGCACTAGTCGGGCGTGCCTGGCTCCTGGTTCCTCGTGGCCACTTCCACGAAGCCCCGTCTGCCCCCTGGAGTGACTACGCCGGCCGTAGCCCAGAGCGAGCCTCAGAGAGGGGGCACCTGTGGGCGACTCTGTGACAACGCGGCCCCGCTTCTCGGGCACCAGCCCCGTGGTGGCCGTGTCCCCAGGGCTTCCCTGCTCCTGGGAAGCGGCCCTGTCTCGGTCAGGGGGCCTTATGGGGCCTGACAAAGGTCAGAGGACCTGAGACTCCGCCGAGGCCAAGGTCAAGGCTGAGCTCTCAGGAAACGCACCTGCGCCCGGCCTGTGGCTGCTTTCCCACGCTGCCTGAGACCCGTGGCCGTGGTCCGTGGCACTGGCCTTCCCGACCCAGCCCCACCCTCCGGGGGAGGGGAAGCAGCCCCGCCTGGGCCGTGACCCTGTGGTAGGTGGGATCCCAGCCCAGCCCCGCCCCAGCCCCGCCCCCATCCCTGCCCCGCTTTCTCTGCCCAGCACTAGAGAGCAGGTGCAAATCGGCGGAGAAGAAGGTGGAGGCTCTCTTAAAGGAGCGGCGGCGCCTGGAGGCCGAGCTGGAAGCCGTGTCCCGGAAGACCCACGACGCCTCGGGCCAGCTGGTCGTCATCAGCCAGGAGCTACTGAAGAAAGAGCGGTGAGTCGCCACCAGCGTCCCCGCCGCGAGCCCTGACCCGCGCTCAGCCCACATCGGGGCCGGGAGGGCCGGTCTGGCGGGGCAGGCGTCGGGGATCACCACCCCTCGCAGAGCCGCCTCAAAGCCTCAGAATCCTTCCCAGCACTCTGTTCCCGGGGAGAGGCTTCCCCAACTTCCGCTCTTGGGGGGTCGCTTTACACTCTTAAAAATCATGGAGTTCTCTCAAAAATATTTTTTAAAAAATGATCTAATTGAATGGCAGAGTGATGGGGAAAGAAAGAAGAGAGATGGGGCCGGCGCTGTGGCATAGTGGGTAAAGCCACCGCCTGCAGCCCCAGCATCCCATATGAGTGCCGGTTCGAGTCCTGGCTGCTACACTTCCCATCCAGCTCTCTGCTGTGGCCTGGGAAAGCAGAATAAGATGGCCCAAGTCCTTGGTCCCCTGCACCCACTTGGGAGACCCAGAGGAAGCTCCTAGCTCCTGGCTTCAGATCAGCACAGCTCTGGCTGTTGTGGCCAAATGGCCATTGTGGCCATTATGGCCAATTGCCTCTCTTTCTCTGTGTAACTGTGACTTTCACATAAATAAATAAATAAATCTTTTAAAAAAGAGAGAAAGAAGAGAGAGGTCTTCCATCCGCTGGTTCACCCTCTAGATGACTGCAACAGCTGGAGCTGCACCGATCCGAAGCCAGGAGCCAGGAGCTTCTTCCAGGTCTCCCATGTGGGTGCAGGGGCCCAAGCACAGGGGCCGTCCTCTGTTGCTTTCCCAGGCCACAGCAGGGAACCGGATCAGAAGTGGAGCAGCCGGGACTCGAACCGGCGCCCATACGAGATGCCAGTCTCACAGGTGGTAGTTTAACCTGTGCTTGCACAATGCTGGCCCAGGTTTGGGGTTTTTTTTAATTTATTTTTTAAAATTTTCTTTATTTTCATTTTATTTGAAAGGCAAACAGGCAGAGATCCACCCGCTGGTTCACTCCCCCAATGCCGGCACCGGCTGGGGCGGCTCCATCCGGGTCTCCAGTGTGGGTGGTGGGGACCGGCTGCCCCCCCACCCCGCGCGTGCGTACCAGCAGGCAGCTGGACCAGCATCGGAGTCACCAGGGCTTTACCCAGGCCCTGCAGCGTGGGCTGTGGGCGTCCCAGGGGTCAATCTAACGTCCACCCCCACAGACACGGTTAGCGGGACTGGGGGAAGTTTAAGAAAGACCAGGCTAGCATTTAAAAGCCAGGGGCTGTCAGATAAACCCTGGAAGCCCCTGCTCCCCTCCAGCTGGGGAGCAGCCACCACTTCCGGTGGGCGGCACCCTCTGGGCCTCCACAAGCCCCACCCCTCCCCCAGACCCCGCCCTCCCCCCCCCCAGGAGACACCAGGTGTTGAAAGACCTTGGGTGGACATGTTGGTGACTTTTTTTTAAAAGCTGGATCATATGATACATTTATGATAACTTATTTTTAAAAGATATATTTGAAAGAGTTACACAGAGAGAGGAGAGGCAGAGAGAGACAGAGAAGTCTTCCATCCAATGGTTCACTCCCCAATTGGCTGCAATGGCGGGAACTGCACCGATCCGAAGCCAGGAGCCAGGAGCTTCTTCCGGGTCTCCCACGCAGGTGCAGGGGCCCAAGGACTTGGGCCATAGCAGAGAGCTGGATGGGAAGAGGAGCAGCCGGGTCTCGAACCTGTGCCTATATGGGATGCTGGCGCTTCAGGCCAGGATGTTAAGCCGCTGAGCCACAGCGCCGGGCTTGACCTTTTTTTTTTTTTTTTTTTTAAACAAATAGATTCTCATTGCAAACTGGCTCAGAGAGGCCCGGATCACGGGCCCTCCTGGGCGGCGGGGGTCTCAGGTGCTGTGCCTCTCGTGGCGCTGGTGCGGGGGGGTGGGGGGGGCGGTGCTGACGGCGGCTGCTCTTTGCCCCTCCTCCTCCCGCAGGAGCCTGAACGAGCTGCGGGTGTTGCTGCTGGAGGCCAACCGCCACTCGCCAGGGCCCGAGCGCGACCTGAGCCGCGAGGTGCACAAGGCTGAGTGGCGACTCAAGGAGCAGAAGTTGAAAGATGACATCCGAGGCCTGCGCGAGAAGCTGACGGGGCTGGTACGTGGGCACCCGCGGGCCACTCGCCCCCCCCCCCCCGGTGGGCCTCTTGCAGCCACCCCGGGGGACAGCCAGGTCGCAGTGCCGGCGGGCGGAGGGACCCTCGGTGCCCCCTTCGGCAGGTGCAGCGCGAGTGGTCCGGATCCGTCCCTGTAACCAAGTACTAAGTACCGCGCCGCGCTGGGTCGAGATGGGCAGGCCCGCCGTGGCAGAGGGGAACCAGGGAGGGTCCCGGATTCGGAGACTGGGGTGCGTCTCACCGGGCGGGGGTCCCCTCGGGGCGGCAGGTGGTGTGCCGCCGGGGCCTGGCCCTGCGTGTCTCCCGCCTGGACCGAGCCCCGCCCCTGGCAGGTGCACGCTCGCGCGCTTGTGCACACACACACACACACACACACACACACACGCTCCTCGCCCCTCTCCCGCCCGCCCGCCCGCAGGACAAGGAGCGGTCGCTGGCCGAGCAGAGGCGCCACTCGCTCATCGACCCGGCGTCGTCGGAGCTCGTGCGGCTGCAGCGCCAGCTGATGAGCACGGAGGACGCGCTGCGGGACGCCCTGGACCAAGTGCAGCAGGGGGAGAAGCTCGTGGAGGCCCTGCGGGGCTGTCCCGACAAGGCCCAGGTGAGCCCCAGTCCCACGGGGGAGGCAGCCATGCCCGGGGCGCCCCAGTCCAATGGGGGAGGCAGGTGCCCTGGGAGCCGCAGGTCACAGGGGTCCTTGGGGCGTCTGGGGACGTCGCCCTCTGGTGGGCGAGATGGGAACTGCTGCCCGGCGCGGCTGGCTTAGCGACCCCCACCCCTCCGCCTGTTTCTTGCAGACCCTGGGAACATCAGGCTCCACCAACGGCATCCACCAGCAAGACAAAGCCCACAAGCAGGAGGTGAGGGCGCCCGGCACCTTGGAAAGGGCTTCTGGATAGAAGCAGAGCGGGCCGCGGGGCGCGGGCAGCCTGCCCACGGGGCCGGGCGCTGGGGGCGCTCTTCCTGCCCTGGGACCCTCCTTTTATGATAAAGGAATGTGTGTCTCTAGAAACACCCCAATGTGTAATCAAGAAAGCACTGGCCAAGGAGCCCCGCTGCCCGGAGATGATGACCAGGATGGGCAGTGTACGCCCTTCTAGAACTTTCCTGCGCATCCGTGTGCGCATGCGTGGACACGTCCATCCGTGGGGGAGCACCCGGCCCAGTGTAGGGCAGGCGACCCGGCCCCGCTCTGGCTCCTGACCCCGCTTACCCCTGGTGCCGGGCCTGGGAGGCAGCGGTGGCGGCTCGGGAAACCGGGTTCCTCCCACCCGTGTGGGAGACTGAATCGCGTGCTTTTTTTTTTTTTAAGATTAATTTGGTGCAAAATTAATTTGGTGTGTACTCCAGGCTTGGTGTGTTCATAACCAGTGCTTTCCGTAACGTTTCTGAAGACCCCTTGGTATGCACGGATTTCAGAATTTTTGCACCCAAACTTTTAATTCCATTTTCCCTTGACCTCACAGCACCGGCTGCCATGGACGCGGGCAATCTGAGCCCCGTCATGTGAGGCTCCCACTCGTGCAGATTCCCCCCACCCCAGATCTGTGCCCTTGACACGGCTGAGCTCATGGGCAGACGCACCCGGAGGCTGGGTCCCTGTGGGAGGCTGCACGGGGCCAGGCCCTGCCTTCCCGCCTCCCGGCTCACAGGATAAGCTGGGCTCCTTGCCACGGTCTCTGTGCTGCGGGGTTTTGTGCTGTTGGTGGGCCCCGCCCGGGAGGCAGGAAGCTGTCCAGGCCTGGGCCAGACGGCGCTGTCCCCCCGGGGGAGCTCCGCGTACTGACTGGTAAAAGACATAGCCCTGGTTGGGGGCGTGTCCCTTGGCCAAGCTTGCAGGAGGCTGGCCCTAAGTCTCCACCAGGGGGCAGCATCCAGGGCTTGGCGGATGTCACCGTGCAGGCGACAAGAAGCATTGGGCGTGTACCCAGTAGAGCTTAGAGAAAAGCGACCAGAGCAAGAAGTGTCTAGAACGTCGCATTTTGCCATGCGCCCCGTAGCAGGTGGTTGGCTGGTTGTGGAGCCATTTGCTTTTCGTTTTCGGCACGGAGATGGGTGCCTGCTCACGGCAGAAGGAATTAAAAGATAGACGGGCTCATTTTGGTTGGAAAGAAGTTTGGAAGCCATTTATACGAGAGGTCATAGACAGGTTTTGGTAGCTGGTTATTTGAGAGTTGGAGAGCGCCCCCATTGGCAGCTTCTCTCTCCAAATGCCCGCAGTGGCCAGGGCTGGGCCAGGCTGGAGCTGAGAGCCGGGAGCTCCATCTGGGTCCCCTGTGTGGGCGGCAGGAGCCCAGTTCCTTGAGCCGCTGCCACTGCCCCCCAGGATCTGTGTTAGCAGGAAGCTGGAGTCGGGCGCCGGACCCGGGCACTGTGATGAGACACGAGTGTCCTAGGCCAAGCGTCCACCCCAAAATAAATATCTCTCCATTTGTCCACGAGCTTCTAGAAGGTCTGTGGAACCGTATGGTGTGGTTCACCACTTGAGTATAATTGCGGAACGGCAGGTGCCCTGGCCCAGCACCCCTCAGGCCCTGTCGCCCGAGGAGGGGGCGTGGCTCACAACCCCGGCAGGTGCAGCGCCCATGCAGATGTGTCTCAGACACCTCTGTGTTCCATGGTTTCTCCGTGGCTTCCCCTGGTGCGCTCGGCTGGGAGGTCGGCGGGGTGCGGTGCCCTGGCTGCCCCGCGGGGCTGCGTCTCTGCCATCTTTGCCATCTCCTTTGTCCTGGCCACTTTGATTTCTCCGACGGGGATATTTTTGAAAAACAGACCTGCCCCTTTTTTTATTATTATTATTATTTGTTTATTTGAAAGGCAGAGTTTCAGAGAGGTAGAGGCAGGAGAGAGAGAGAGAGAGAGAGAGAGAGAGAGAGAGAGAGAGAGAGAGGTCTTCCATCTGCTGGTTCACTCCCCAAACAGCTGCAACAGCCAGAGCTGGGCCAGTCCAAAGCCAGGAGCCAGGAGCTTCTGCATCCTTCACATGGGTGCAGGGACCCAAGGACTTGGGCCATCTTCTACTGCTTTCCCAGGCCATGGCAGAGAGCTGGATCAGAAGTGGAGCAGCCGGGACTCGAACTGGCGCCCATATGGGATGCTGGCACTGCAGGCTACACCACAGCGCCGGCAGTTTTTTAAAAACATTACAAGATTCCTCGTCTGGGGTTGGCCTGGCCCTCCCAGGGCCCCTCACTGAGTTTGTGACCCCGGGCAATTTCTGTCCTCACTAAGCAGCCTCTGGAACCCGCTGTGTGTTCGAGAGAAGGTGACCTCCTGGGGCACCAGGTGGCCCTGCAACCCCCCCCTCCCCCCCCCGTCGTATTCCAAGCCCCCCCCTGCCCAGATGCTGCCTGCCAAGGAGGGAGGAGCCCCTCCCCCACTCGGTCTTGCTGCTGGCCTGTTGGGACCTCAGGCCAGGGCGGAACAGGAGCAGCCTGGGGCTCCCGGGCGCCCCGCAACACCCAGCAATGCCTGAGAGCTGATGTCCATACCCCATGTGGCTTTGTCCCCTTGGGAGCCCCTGGAGGCACAGGGCTGACCCCAGTTTACAGATGCGATCATCGATCATCGAGGCCTGGAATCTGCAGATCTTATCTCCTCCATCGCCGCCTCCACGCAAGCGCCCAGGGCTCCAGTGGACCCCGCCCACTGCCCCTTCCTCTCAGTAGCCCCCATTCACCCCCACCTCACCGAGCCCCCAGAGGAGGCTTCCCGCCCCAGGGCCTTGGCACGTGCCGGGCCCCCCGCCCAGCATGCCTTGCTGACCGCCCGTCCTGCTTGTCCCCCCCAGGCTCTTGGGGACACTTGCTAATGAAACCCCTGCTCTCTCTAGGACAAGCACTGACCCTGAGGAACACGGAGGAGTGGCCCAGTCCACATCGGAGCCCCGCCAGGCTGCCCGGCAGCGCCCCCTCCAGGCAAAGGCCAGGACTGTCGCCTTGGAGACAAGACAGTGTTCGCAACGCAAGCGCGCCGCCCACCGCCCACCGCTGCCGCAGCCCCCCTGCCGGCCCAGGAGGCTTCTTGAAGCCCAGCCTTCCACAGAGGGCGGTCGCGCCCCGGCCTGGCCCCCGGGAGCTTCTGCACTTGGTCTGGGGAGGCTGAGACGACCCGGCCAGGTCCCTCACCCCGCGTGTCCCCGCCTCTCTCCTCCCCAGAGGAGGATTTTGGACTTAAGCTGCCGCCAGGCCAGGGCAGTGCCAGGCTCCTTGTCCCCACCCTCCGAGCCTCCCCCAGACTCCCAGGCTCAAGGTGTTGGGAGACAGAGTCCTCCCCCTCCCCCAACCAGCCCCTCCAGGATACTGGCCAGAGGGTGTGCACCAAGGCCGGGAGCCACAGTGTTAGGCAAGTTTTGGAAACCCCTCCCTTCTCCCCCCGCCCCCCAGCTTGGGTGAGGCCTGGCTTGGAGCCTGGGCCAGGGGCAGCCGCAGGGGAGCGCAGAACAGGGGCGCTGGGGCAGTTGGGACCTGCTTGGGGTTGACCAGATGTTCCCAAACGGCCTCCCAGCAGCAGGTGCACCCTGTGGGTGGCCATGTTTGGGTTCTAGCCCCAGCCTGGCAGGGAGGCACCCACAGGCCCCTGCGCACCCACGTTCCTGCCCTGTAGGTGTGCAGGCCCATGGCTCCCGCAGCCAGGGACAGAATGCAGGGCGCGTGGAAAACCAGCGCCTGGCCGGGCTCACTCCCAGGCCTCGCCTCCATCCCCTGGCCGCCACTGGGCACCGCCGGCTCCAGGCAGGTGGCGCTCCTGTCCTCCTGCCGCCCCGCTGGCTTTTGGTAGTTCTCGCATGCGTGATCACAGCCGCCTAGAAGCCACGCTCCGCGGCCTAACCCGCGCCAAGCCCTGCGACTCCTTCCCGCAACACCTGCGGGAGGCGCTATTAACAGCCGGAGGCCCCCGGCGGCGGCCAGTACATGTCCCCTGCCGCCCTCTCTGGACCCCGCTGCCGCCCCCAGCCCCCGTCCCCATCCCGCCCCGAGGTGGAATTGTTGAAGTGTGGCCAGTCTGTGCCGGGACAATAAAGCTTGTGACTGAGGTGTCTGCTTCCCTCCGCCGCCCCCTCGAACCCTGGCGGGACGGACGGGCAGCGAGGGGCTAGGGGAGCGTGGCCGGAGCGCCGCCAGCGCGCGAGCCGGGGAGCTCATTCCCAGCTGGGGAGAGGGAGCCCCGCATCCTGCACCTGCACCAGGCGCTTTCTCCGGAGCGCGTACGCCCCCCGGGGAGCCTGCGCGGGGCTGCGGGGCTGCGGGGGGCCCCTGGCGGAGGCGGTGGCCGGTTCGGGCGGGGGTGATGGCACTTCTGGAAGCAGACGCACACGGGAATCTAAACGGTCATGACCGCGAAGGTCGCGGGGTGGGGGGGTGGGAGGAGTCCCTGGCGGGATGTGCTTGCGCTGTGCATACTGTGGAGCGCACAGCGATTTTACGTTCATCCAACTTTTTTTTTTTTTTTTTTAATAAATCTGAAAACTACAAGAGGCCAAGGCCCCGGGAGCTGTAGGAGATGCAGCTCAGCCTGCCGGGGACAGGCGAGGGCGCGGGTGCAGAGGGGTCCCCGGTGCGCCGCCGGGGACAGAGCCCGGACCGGACCGGGGTGAGCAGCGCCCACCCTGGCCTGCGGCCGTCGGCGCACCCTGTCTTTCCGCGTGTGGCCCCCGGCGCTGGCTGAGCCCGGTCGCGGGACGGACGAGGCTGCCAGGGGCCGGGAGTGGGACAGGCGCGCGCTGCCCTCTCGCACATGCCCTGGCCAGCAGTCGCCTCCCCCTGGAGAGGAGGGTGCTGGTGGAGGAGGGAGGCCTGGGGACAAGAGAAAGACGTGATTGGCCACTGTCTGGCTGTCGCCGGACTGAGCGTGGAAGGCCGGGACAGAGAGCGGATGCGGGGCCTGGGGGGCTGTGCCGGGCGGGTGCCGGGACCGGGCGATTCCGGGGAGGTGCGTGCCCAGCTCGCGGCAGAGGCTCTGCTCTGGACATCCTTGGGGGGTCCCGCCCAGCCCCCTCTGGCTCTGAGCCCATGGCTCCACGTGGCCGAGCCTCCTGACAGAGACCCTGCAGGCTGCACCCAGGTTGTTCCTCCCCCCACCTGCCTTCTCCCAGCCCAGCAGCGGGGCTGCCCCCTCGCAGCCCAGGCCTGTGTGGGGACTCCCGGGCGGACCAGTTAGGAGTGAGCAGATCCCCAGGGGCTGACTCGCTCAGCTCAGGGAATGCAGGAGGAGCCCAAGCCCCCACCCCCGCCCGCTCTGGGCTTCCAGGAGCTGGTAGTGAGGTCAGCGTCAGGGTCAGGGTCAGGTCACGTTCAGAAGGGACCATGCCATATGCCTGGGTTACCCTAAACACATTATTTATTTAAATATTTATTTATTTATTTATTTGAAAGAGTTACACACAGAGAGAAGGAAAGGCAGAGAGAGAGGTCTTCCACCTGCTGGTTCACTCCCCTAAAATATCCACAACAGCCCGGGGCTGGGCCAAGCTGAAGCCAGGAGCCAGGAGCTCCATCTGGGTCTCCCATGTGGGTGCAGGGTCCCAAGGACTTGGGCCATCTTCCACTGCTTTCCCAGGCCATAGCAGAGAGCAGGATTGGAAGTGGAACAGCCGGGTCTCGAACCAATGTCCATATGGGATGTCGGCACTGCAGGCGACGTCTTTATCCGCTAAGACACAGCGCCGGCCCCTAAACATTTTCAAATAGGAAATGTGGCAAGGGCTTGCAGTTTAAGGCAGAGAACCTGTAAAAGGCAGGAAGCCCAGGAGCCTGAAGGAGGCTGTCTGGGATGGGACAGGGTACAGAGAGGAACCAGCTCTGCCCACGAGCTCAGCTGGGTAGCTGAGATGTGTTCTTTTAGAAGTCTGATTCTTGATCCTTTTTTTTTTTTTTTTGCAAGTTTGGACTATTTCATTAGTTTTTGTTTTTCTTTCTTAGTGAGGTGGAAGTTAACATTTGGTCAAGTGCAAACATGCTAGGTGCTGGGGCAGCTGGGGGCAGTTGAGCCCCTTAGGGGACATGGGGCACTATGGTGGACACCAGTGGGGGCTGCTCCCGACCTATGATAGGAGCTGCTGAATCCTGACGATGCCTGGGATGGCCAGGCACAAGAGAGAGAGAGACAGAGGACAGCAGGGACTGAGGGCCCACCCGCCCTAAAACTGGGCTCCTCTCCATCCCGTTCGCACCCGCCAGCCCCTTTCCCGCCCCGATGGGGCTGACTTGGTGGACGGGTGGCTTCTGTGTCCTTAGGCAGCGCCAGGAAAGTGCCTGACACCCAGTGCCACCTCCGACGTGGGCACGGCCCAGGCCCTTCCCTCCCCAGCCTGCTTCCTCATCTGTGAAATGGGGGCATAACCCCTTTTAACCTCCAGGGGGAAGATCACAGTGGCACCTGTGGCTGCAGGACTGGGTGGAGACTGAGCCGGGGGGGGGGGGTGTCTCGGCGAGGAGCGAGCTGTCCACCCCTTGGCGGGCAGCTCCTGGGCACTGGATCTGGACCCGAGTGGGCAAGGATGCATCCGTTAGGGGCTTGGATTCCAGTTCAGCCTCCCACCTGGTCAGTAGTCTGCCAGACACCGCCCAGAGGCCGCTTTTCCCTTCTCCCCGGCGGCTGGAACAGCAGCAGCCATGGCCTGGGGCTGTTGAGAGCATCACGGGGTATGTGTGTCATAGGCAAGGGTGTGGGACCTCTCCTGTTCCCCTCCCTCTCCCTGCCCCTAGGCGCCTCGTGGCCCGGGTCTCCTTTCTGGGGAAAGCTAGGGAACCGGTCAACCGAATCCTGCCTGTGATGCTTCTATGTGGCCACCAGGTGTCGCCCTTGGCCCTCTCACCACTGCCGCTCAAGGCCACCGTCTGGTCCAGCCCTGGCTTTATGTCCTTGGAGGAGGGGACAGAAGGCACACAAGCCAGGACCAGAACCAGGCTCCAGGTCACTGGACACACACATACACACACACCCTGGGCTGATTCCAGCCCATCTGTGGCCAGTGGGCGTGCCTTCCATCTGCAGGCCAGGACTTGCCCCGCCACGGTGGAAACCCCTCCCTGCACCCATCGCTCCCCTCCTGACGCCAGCCTCCTCCCGGGCCTGGGGTCTCTGCCCACCTCCTCCCATCCCTCCCCGCCAGCCTTAGATGGGGACACACTTCTTGGTCCCATGCCTCAAGTGCTAAGAAATATTTCAAGACGGAGGTTTGGAGCCTGCACTGTGGTACAATGAGTTAACCCACTGCCTGTGCACTGGCATCCCATATGGGCACTGATTCGAGTCCCAGCTGCTCCACTTCCGATCCAGCTCTCTGCTGTGGCCTGGGAAAGCAGTAGAAGATGGCCCAAGTCCTTGGGCCCCTGCACCCACAAGGGAGACCCACATGGAGCTCCTGGCTCCGGGCCCAGCTGTGGCTTTTGCCGGCATTTGGAGAGTGAACCAGCATAGGGGGGGCTCCCTCTCTCCCTCCCTCCCCCGTCTCTGTCTTTGAAATGAAAGGAAATAAATATGATTTATTACATTCAAATGAAAGTACAATGAATGTACATTACATTCAAATGAAGGGAAATCAGTCTTTGAAAACCGTGATTTTGAAAACCAGGTGTTCCCATGGTCGTCTTCACTGGAAAGTTGGCGTGGGCTCTGTCGCCGCCCCTCCCCCGACCGCACCTCCTGGGTGGCCTCCGTTGCACCTGCTTCCCAGAGTCCTGAACGTTGGTGTTTTTCATCTTTGATCTTCTGTCTTCTCACATCACTTGCAGTTGGCTGCTTTAATTGATTTCCCTTTAAACCGCTTCACTTTGATCCCGGAAGAGTAGTTTTCAGCCCATCCCCCCGGGTGTTTTTTCATTTTAATTTCTTCCCGAATTCCACCTAGTTGTGCCTTTGCCCTTGGCTCGGCTCCACGGAGTGAAGTTTCCGTCTCCTTCCTGCTGCTCTTTTTCTTTCTTTCCTCTTAACTAGTTTTGATTTTTAACAAAAGTTCATTCAAATTTTTGCTAGCTAGATTTATTTGAAAGGCAGAGTTACAGAGAGAGAGAGAGAGAGGGAGGGAGGGAGGGAGGTCTTCCGCCTGCTGGTTCACTCCCCAAATGGCTGCAATGGCCGGAGCTGTGCTGATCCAAAGCCAAGAGCCAGAGCTCCCCAAATGATTGCAACAGTCAGGGGCTGGGCCAGGCAGAAGCCAGGACCCTGGAACTCCATCCGGGTCTCCCACGTGGTGGCAGAGGCCCAGGCACGTGGGCCATCCTCTGCTGTTTTCCCAGGCGTATTAGCACGGAATCGGATTGGAAGTGGAGCAGCCAGGACTCGAACTGGCGTTCTTGTGGGATGCTGGTGTCATTGGCAGTGGCTTACCCTGTTGCGCCACAGCGCAGCACTGTTTTCTCAGTGGTTGCTCCTTAACTTCCCAAGCCTTCAGTGGGCACAGATGCTCTCGGGTTGACCCCAGCCCTGGGCCAAAGTCCCAGGGGTGTGTGAGGCCAGGACGACACACCCCAGGCGGGGTGGCCAGGCCCTCCCCCCACTGCTCCCTCTCCGGGAACCCACTGTGCCCTCCCAGGAGGCAGGTGCCACACCCCTTCCTCCCCTCCCCCGCCGCTACCCCTGCAGGTGCCCCTTAGGCACTGACTTCTCACTCCGGAAGACTGAGAGTGGCAGCTCTCTCCCTCAGCTCTCGCCCCTGCCCCTCTGACGCCCCCAGCTGTGGGAAGCAGGGCACGCGGGGAGGGGGCCAGGAGGTTGTGTCCTGCACCTGCCTCCAGGTGACGGCCCCGGTCCACCTGTGCTGCTGGAGTCCTGACCAGGACGGGGCCAGCTCTGTGCTCAAAGCCGGCCACGGTTCAGCGCCATTGTCAGCAAGGCCATGTAGACAGGGGCCCCGTGTCGCACACCTCCAGGGGGCGCCCTTTCATGTGTACCGAGCCTCCTCCGGGTGAGCTGAGGGGCTCGGAGTTCATCCCAAGCAGGCAATGCTCACTGCACAGCTCAGGGCCCAGACAGACGGCGTCTTCCCAGGCTCGTCCCCCTCCTTTCCCCTGCCCCCATCTATAAAGAACAGAAAAGTAGTAATTTTCTAAAAAAAAAGAATCGAGGCCGGCGCTGTGGCGTAGCGGGTTAAGCCACCGCCTGCAATGCCAGCATCCCATATGGGCGTCAGTTCGAGTCTCGCCTGCTCCACTTCCGATCCAGCTCCCTGCTAATGCACCTGGGAGGGCAGCAGAAGATGGTGCAAGTGCTTGGGTCCCTGCACCCACGTGGGAGACCCGGGTGGAATTCCTGGCTCCTGGCTCAGCCCCAGCCACTGCGTCCAATATGGAGAGTGAACCAATGGATGGAGGGCCTCTCCCTGTCTCTCTGTATGTGTCACTTTGCTTTTCAAACAAATCTTTGAAAAACTTAAGTCCCTAAGTTAATGTCGCAATGCAATATGTAAAGTGCTTCGGCAAGTTTAGTCGATGTATTCCAAATACCTTATGCTTTGTTTTGATTTATTCAATAAGGGTGCTAGGACAATTAGCTGTCCATATGGAAAAAGAATAAAATTAGATTCTCACCTCCCACGTAAGTGAAAATCAACTCCAGATGAATTAAAGAACTAGGTGTGAAAAACATAATCGAGAAACTTTTAAAAGAACATGTAAAATGAGGAAATGTATCAGACCAGAAAAGCCCCAAATGATCCAGGTCCAGATGAACATTTATTTAAGAGGATTTCTATGTCAAGCACCATCACACTAGGGGCCAGCGCTGTGGCATAGCGGGTAAAGCTGCCACCTGGGACACCAGCATCCTATGTGGACGCCAATTCATGTCCCGGCTGTTCCTCTTCTGATCCAGCTCCCTGCTAATGGAAGATGGTCCAAGTCCTTGGGCCCCTGCACCTGCGTGGGAGACCTGGAAGAAGCTCCTGGCTCCTGGCTTTGGATCAGTGCGGTTCTGGCCATTGCGGCCATTTGGGAGTGAACCAGGGATGGCAGATACTCCTCCTTCCCCTCTCTTTCTGTTAATTATGTCAGATAAATAACTAAATCTTTTAAAAAATTAAAGTTTACTATTTGAAAGGCAGAGTGATGAGAGATAGAGATAGAGATAGAGGTAGGGATAGGGATAGGGATAGGGATAGGGATAGGGATAGGGATAGGGATAGGGATAAGGGTAGAGGTGACAGAGAACCTGGACTCTCCTAGGTAGGATGCAGATGTCCCGAATGACAACCCAGCTGCTGAGCCAAACACTGGCCCCACAGGCCACCTCTGGGAGCCTCAAGCCCTTTCCACCCTACCCCGCCTCCATTTCTCTCCCAGCACCCTCTTCCTTGGGGGAGAGACACAGGTGCAGCAGCTGTGGGCTCTGATTGGCCCACCTCTGTGTCCATCACTGCGGTGTGGTAAGCTGTGAGAGCTGTGATTTATTAAGCATGGGGCCCAAGGCCGCCCCTGTGGCCAGGATGGGCCCCACCCGCTGAGCGGAGTCCCACAGTCTGGGGAGCAGGGGTCTCTCTGGCTGGACCAGGGCTCTGAGGACAGAGACTGTCAGATCCCGCCCCTTCCCGATGTCCCCAGTCGTGACAAGTGTTCCAGAAGTAGAAGTACAGGGACCTCGCGTCCCCAGATGCAGCCCCGGGAAACCCCGCCAGCAGGTGCAGGCCCCTGGGGAGCAGCAGAGGCTGCTAAAATGGGCTCCTCCCACCCAGCACCCTCGCCAAGGAGGAAAAGGCACCCGTGTGGTTTGTGACCCCGAAGTGGGCCTCTCCGTGGAGAGGAGGGGACAAGGGAGTGGGCACCTGTCCTGGGAAGCCAGGGTCCTTCTGGGGAGAGCGCACCCCTGCGTGGGGGAGGGGTCACCAGGTTCAGCACCTTGGAAATGTTCATGGCGGGGAGTGATGCAAAGGAGCCCAGATCAGAGGTGCTGGGGGAAGCAGTCGGGCTAGGGTTAGGGATGGAGGGGAGGAAGCCGCCCGGTGCTCTGCCCACCGCGAAGCTGTGGATGCCTGGGTCCCCTGCGGAGGTCCAATAGCCCAGAACTCCCTGCCCCCTGCAGCCCCAGGGCCCCAGCAGAGGTCCAATAGCCCGGGACCCCCACGCCCCCTGCAGTCCTGCCCAGAAGTCAATCCTCTCACACCCTGGACACCCAAGCCGTGGCTCTCAGACCCAGAGCTGAGGGGGCCAGCACTGTGGCACATCGGGTTAAGCCGCCACTCGCGACACCTGCACTGCACATTGGAGTGCGTGGGTTCGAGTCCCGGCTGCTCCGCTTCCGATCCAGCTTCCTGCGAATGTGCACCCTGGGAGGGAGCAGGGGATGGCTCAGGTACTTGGGTCCCTACCACTCACCTGGGAGACCCGGATGGAGCTCCTGGCTCCTGGCTTCAGCCTGGCCCAGCCCTGGCTGTTGCAGCATTTGAGGAGTGAACTAGCAGGCAGGGGATCTCTCTCTCTCTCTCTCTCTCTCTCTCTCTCTCTGACATTCAAATAAATAAACCTTTAAAAAAAAAAAAAATCTGAGCTGACCACGACGCTCCTCTGTATCGCACCAGCTCAGGCTCCCATGCTCCGGGAACCTGCACATTGATCACCGCGGCCCCGCCCTAACCTCTGAGCCTTCCCAGAAGCCACTCCCACCGCCCACCGCATCTTCTCATCATCGTTCAAACACCCCTGGTTTCGCTCTCTCCCCATGCCTTCCAGAGACTTCTGTTGCACCTGCTCTTTGGGCAGATGTATTTGTGTCTGGCATGGAGTTCAGGACCACGCCGCGTCACCGCCGTGGTCACCACCTGGGCTGGCCCCGCCGCACACAGAGCTGGCAGGCACGGACGGATGGAACAGGTTTGGGGAGCAGAGGGCTTGTCTCTCTCTGGGCCTCACGGGCACCCTCCCTCCGTCCCCCTCCGAGCCTGTCCCCAAGGACGGCAGAGGGACACGGTGATTAATTAGAAAACAAGTCATGTGCAGGTCTGGCCTCATTCCAATAAACCCGTCAAGGGTATTAGTTACCAGATGTGGCGATAGAGGTGGGGGAGGTTGACTGTAGCAGGGAAAGGATCCTGGGGACCAGAATACGAATGAGCACCCGACTAAGTGGCTGGGGGCCCTGGGGGGCCGCGGGGCACCCTCTAGGTGTGGGCGCGCATGCGCCACCCTACCCCGCGCGTGCAAGCCCACACCTAGCAGGTGCCGGTCTCTGCGCGGCTCATGGCGGCTCCCGGCCCTCCCTTTTCTGAGCCCTGTTCTTCAGCTGAAGACATCAGGGGGCACAGAGAGGTTTTACCGCTTGATAAGGGTCACACAGCCAGCAAGTGGCAGCGCTGGGACAGCCGCCTGTGCTCTTGTACTCTCCCACGGGGGTGCAGGGGTCCGAGGACCTGGGCCATCTTCTGCCGCTTTCCCAGGGCACATTAGCAGGGAGCTGGATGGGAAGTGGAGCAGCCGGGACTGCCCCTCACATGATAGGATGCTGGTTTGCAAGCAGACCCCGCCCCCTAGCCTGTGCTGTTACCAACAAGGGTCCATGCCTCCCCGCGAGCGAGGCAGAAGAGGGTGTCACTTATCACAGTGGCGGTTATGTTGCTGGGACCCGGCCTGTGCCAACGAGGCTCCTTCCAGGAGCCCGCGACTCTGTGTGTGTGTGGCGGGAGGGGCTCCCTTGGGACGGGATTTGGGGGGTGAGGCACCTGCCCCTCCTTGCTCTTCTCTGTGTCAACCCCGGGAGGCGGTCTCAGCCCAGCACCGGTCCTCAACGGGATTAAAATAGTCCTGACCTCAATAGGAGCACGATGGGATGGCAGCCCCGGTGACGCCAGCCGGGGCGGGGGGTGGGGAGTGCGCACACTGGGATGAGCAGCCCCCAGCCCCGGAAGGCGACCCCCAGCCCCACCGTGAGCGGTAGCACTGAGCGCCCGCGTGTAGCAAGGGGACAGACCAGGAGCTGCTGTCGCGGGGGGTGACGGAGCTGCGGCCAGGGGCGGGGCGGTGCAGCCGGCGCCGGTGAGGGTGGGGGGGAATAGAGGGGGCGTCTCTGGGTTCCCGGGGATGAGGGCCTGAGGGTCATAGGCAGGCTCTAGAAGTGGGCGTGTGGGCCCTGACCCCGGAAGGATGCTGAGGTGGGTGGTCCCCCGCGGGCGTGGTCAGGGTCCCTGAGATCTGGATTATTAACTTGTGCCCATGAGGCGTTGTGCACAGAGCGAGGGACATCACCCTTGCTTAAACTCCACTGTTGTCATGTAAGTCTTTTTTTTTTTTTTTTAAAGAATTATCTATTTATTTGAAAGGCAGAGTTTTTTTTTTTTTTCAGGTCTCCCATGTGGGTGCAGGGGCTTAAGCACTTGGGCCACCTTCCACCACCCTCCCAAGCGCATTAGCACAAGAGCTGGATCAGAAGCGGAGTAGCTGGGACTCGAACCAGCATCCATGGCATCGCAGCCGGTGACTTTACCTGCTTGCTATGCCACAGCGCCGGCCCCAGTTCCCAACAACTTGAAGCATCACCTACTGCCTCCCAGGGTGCGCATCGGCAGGAAGCTGGAGTTAGGAGCTGCAGCTGGGACTCGAACCCCAGCTTATGGGACGCAGGCATCTTAACCACATGGCCAACTGCTCCCCGCCCATCTGCAGCCACTGTCTTGCAATTCTTAATCATTTCGTCTTGAACGTGTGTTTTGCGCCTGAAGTGCAAGAGGAGGCAGAACATGAGCAGGAACGTGGAGATGGAGAACGTGTGTGTTTCTGTTCCCATCCAATGGTGGCCGGGTCCCAGGGACCCAGGGTGTGCGTGGACTTAGGCTGGGCGGGATTCAGAGTGACTCGGAGCAGGTGCACTGAGCCCTCCAGTCTTGCCTGTAAAGATTCAATTCATTGGCCAGCACTGCGGCTCTCTAGGCTAATCCTCCACCTGAGGCGCTGGTACCCCGGGTTCTAATCCCAGTTGGGGCGCCGGATTCTGTCCCAGTTGCCCCTCTTCCAGGCCAGCTCTCTGCTGTGGCCCGGGAGTGCAGTGGAGGATGGCCCAAGTGCTTGGGTCCCGGCCACTCATGTGGGAGAGCTGGAAGAAGCTCCGGGCTCCTGGCTTTGGTCTGACCCAGCTCCTGCTGTTGCAGCCACTGGGGAGTGAACCAGTAGGTGAAAGTTCGCCTGCTTGTTTCCGCATGCGCTCGCTCGCTCTCTCTCTCTCTCTCTCTCTCTCTCTCGCTCTCGCTCTCGCTCTCTCTCGCTCTGTAACTCTGCCCTTCAAAAAAAAAAAAAAACAGGCAGAGCTGAAATTGACATCATGAATGAATGGCCTCTTGGTCCTGGGTGTTTTTTTTTTTTTAAGGTTTATTTATTTGAAAGACAGAGTTACACAGAGAGAGGTGAGGGAGGGAGGGAGGGAGGGAGAGAGAGAGAGAGTCTTTCATCCAAAGGTTCACTCCCCAATTGGCTGCAACAGCCAGAGCTGCACCAATCCGAAGCCAGGAGCCAGGAGCTTCTTCCGGGTCTCCCACGTGGGCGCAGGGGCCCAAGCACTTGGGCCATCTTCTACTGCTTTCCCAGGCCATAGCAAAGAGCTGGATGGGAAGTGGAGCAGCTGGGACTTGAACTGGCGCCCATATGGGATGCCAGTGCTTCAGGCCAAGGTGTTAACCCACTGTGCCACAGTACTGGTCCCAGGTGTGTGTGTGTGTGTGGTTTTTTTTTTTTTAGATTTATTTATTTGAAAGGCAGTGACAGCAAGAGTGAGATCAAGAGAGAAAGAGAGATCGAGAGTGAGAGCGAGAGTGAGAGAGATCTTCTTTTCACTGGTTTGCCTCCAAAATGCTCACAACAGTTAGGCTGGGTCAGGCTGAAGCCAGGAGCCTGGGACCCCATCTGGGTCTCCCACATGTACAGCAGGGCCCCAACGTGAAGCCATCTTCCACTGCTTTCTCAAGTGCATAAGCAGGAAGCTGAATTGGAAGTGGAACAGCCGGGACTCGAACCAGTGCCCATCCGGGATATCAACGTAGCAGGTTAAGCCGCAGCCACAGCACCAGCCACTGTTTTCTCCTTTTCCCGGGAGTCCTGTCCACTGCAGTGTTTCGGGTCCTATGCCCGCGTGGGGGCCCTGCTGGGTCAGGTGCACCTGCCGAGGGGGCGACGGGGGAGGTGCAGAGGCAGCCCAGGGGGAGGGGAGGCTGCAGGGACACTTCCTGGATGTCAGAGAAAGCAGTGCGGGGCCTCTTTTGTAATTCTTTCTAAAACACAGAGGCACCCGGTGTCTAAAGGGCCTTCCAAAAGTTCGTGGGAAAATAGAACTGGCGGATGGGTTTCTTCTTAGATCCTAGCTTTGTCTTTGATCATTTGAGCTTCCGTGAGGACCCTTGTGCGCTCAGCCCTGCCAGGAGCTGGTGGGGCGTCCTCTGGGCCTGATCAGGCAGGGAAGTGAGGTGGAGGGCAGGGTGGGCAGGCTGGCCCGCCCCCAGGCCCCTACTCTGCTTTTGGTCCAGTTTGCCAAGTGGGTGCCCGGGGCTCTGCCCTGCCCTCCAGGGGGCCCTGGTGGAAGGGACAGAGCAGGGCCGTCTGTGACTTTCCCAAGGCTGCCAGGAGTCTCGGTCCCACTGCCTGCATTCTCTGCTCATGTATTTATTTTCGGAGCAGGAAAGTGGATTTGCAACGCTCCTTCTGCATGTGCAACCCGCCCCCCGGAGGTGGGAGGGGATGTGGGGTCATGAATAATGCAATGAACCAGCCCTCCACCCCCCCACCCCGCTCCGGGCCACGCTGGGCTCCAGGCTATCCCGGGAAGGCTCTGGGTCACCACACGGTGGCCCAGGAGAAAGCCCAGCCCCTGTGCCCTGCCGATCTGTGGTTGAGGAAGTCCCCACCTGCAGCACAGGCGTGCCACTCTGTCTTCACTGTGGTTTGGCTGGCCATCCGGGACACGGCCTGTGCAGGGCTGGGTCTTCTCTTGAGTGCCACCCTTCATCCTCCTGGGCACAGATATGTCCTGAGCCCAGCACAGACTGATGGGAGCCCCAGCAGCTGGCGGGGTGACAGGTGGCATTGCCCCTCTCCCAGCAGGCTGCTAAACGACCCCCGCTGAGCCTAACGCAGGAGCCACTTAGGGTAGACACAGGGTATTTAAACGGAGGCATCAAAAGGTTGACCAGCAACTTCTCTGGAGCGAGCCAGGGATGGAGGGGGGTGCACCTGGGAGTGGGGGAGGAGCCATGGTACCGGGGCAGCCCTTCCATCCCCCACTGCACGCCCCAGCTCCTGGGAGGCAGTGGCCTGGCGCTTTTCTATCATAACATTTACCAACAGAGCTGCAATTGAGCCAGGCGGCTTGGCAATTATAATCATGTTATCATTATTGCTGATAATTCTGATCGCGAGCATAAATTATCAACAGGAGCAGGGCGCAGCGAGGGGGCGGGCAGGAGGCAGACACCTCTGGGGCGGCGTTGGGGAAGGCGGGAGACCGGCTTCCCTTTCTGCTCAGCACCTCCCACCCCCTTCCTGGTGCTGCCCAAGGCCCCCTCCAGAGGCCCGACCCCTGGGGTGCTGGGGACTGAAGGTGGTGTTTCCTGTCAGCGTCCCAGGGCTGCCCCGACCACCACTCATGGAGCCCCTGGGTGCCTTGCACAAACTATTAAGGTGCAATTATTATGGAGCCGGTAGTTCCAAATTGATCTTTCAGTTACTCCGCAGCTGCAACCATGGAGACGGCCCCGGCTCAATTACACGCCTCTCTCTGTTCTTTAAAGATTCCAGTGGAGGAGAGCAGGAGAGGAGGCAGCGGTGGCGGGCGGGCCGGCAGCGGGGGCAGAGATGCCGAGAGAGAGAGGCAGAGACGACAGAGCCTGAGGCATGGGGAAGGGGCTAGAGACCCCCAGAGATGAGGAGCAGGACTGACCGGGGTGGGGAGAGCCCCAGAGAGGTGACAGATCCAAGGGAGCTGGGAGAGATAAGGGCTCAGAGTTGGAGACAGAGGAATCACGGGACATCAAGTGAGGGAGACAGACACGGAAGGAGAGAATGGGGGGGGGGGGCGGTGCTGGGCAGAGCGCCTGCAAGGAAAGAGACAGAGGCCAAGGCGGAAGCAGATTCTAGAAACAGACACATACACCCTCCTCCCCGCCCCTTCCCTCTCTCCCCCCCACCAACACACACACACACACACACACACACACACACTTTACTGGAAAGAGCTACATAAAAAGACAGCAAGGAACAGATGGAGGGAAACGGGAGGAAAATGAAGACCAGGGAGTTCGCTGACAGCACAGAGAAGATGCACGTTTTCTATTCATTCATGCGAGCATCATTCACCCATCCTCCACCCACCCACCCATCCATCCATCCATGCGTCCATCCACCCATCCACCCATCCATCCATCCATCCATTCATCCATCCGTCCATCCATCCATCCATCCGTCCATCCACCCATCCATCCGTCCATCCACCCATCCAGCCAGCCACTGATCCATCCATCCATCCACCCACCCATCCACCCATCCATCCATCCGTCCATCCATCCATCCATCCGTCCATCCACCCATCCATCCATCCATCCATCCTTCCATCCATCAGTCCATCTGTCCATCCACCCACCCATCCAGCCACTGATCTATCCATCTGTCCATCCGTCTACCCATCCATCTACCCATCCACCCATCCAGCCAGCCACTGATCCATCCATCCATTCACCCACCCACCCAGCCAGCCACGGATCCATCCATCCATCCATCCGACCACCCATCCATGCCTGCAGTGTCTGCAGAGCCCCACCGTGTGCCAAGCTCAGGGCTCACAAGCCCCCACCTCTGCCCTCACAGGGATCTTAGAGTTTCCTGGGCCCATCTGTGTTTCTATAGTGAGATTCCCGAGGCTGGGGAACGTTACTGGGGAAAGAGTTTCATTCAGCCAACAGTTCTGGCGGTGCAAGGGGTAGCATCCTTGCTGCAGGGGCCTGAGGCTGCACAGGCCATCACAGGGTGTGAGACAGGGAGGAGGTGTGTGTGTGGGGGGGTCTCTCCCCATGTCCTCACAAACCTACCATGACATGGCTGTGGGAGCGCCACCCTCATGGCCACAGGCTCCCCCAAAACACAGTCGGATGGCGTTTCCAACCTCTTTGTACCGCACGGTGAGGGTTGAACTTGAACACGGGAGCCCTGCAGGGACCCATTCAGATCACGTCCAAACCACAGCAGCAGGAGAGTCAGACGGGGACCAGATGCTCCAGCAAAGCAGTCTCCCCCGGCCACGTACCGAGAGTAGCCACAGGGCCCAGAGCTCCTCGGCCAGCAGGTGGCCTGGTCGGGGTGGTCGGGAGGGACATCTCCTTGAGGACTGGGGGCTGACCTGGTGGAGGGCAGGGGAGGATACCAGGTAGAAGAACTGTGTGTGCCAGGGCCAGGCCCACTCACCAGTGGGAGAGCAAAGATGGGTTCCAAGTCCTGGCTGCTCCCTGCTAATGCACCTGGCAAAGCAGTGGAAGATGGCCCAAGTGCTTGGGCCCCTGTACCCATGTGGGAGACCCAGAAGAAGCTCCTGGCTTCAGCCTGGCCCTTGCCACCATTTGGGGAATGAACCAGCAGATGGAAGATGTCTCTTTCTCTCTGCCACTGTGCTTTTCAAATCAACAAATACATATAGAAATGTGAAAAAATAAAAGACTTTGTTCTGGGGCCGGCGCTGTGGTGCAGCGGGCATCCCATATGGGCGCCGGTTCTAGTTCCGGCTGCTCCTCTTCCCATCCAGCTCTCTGCTGTGGCCTTGGAAAGCAGTAGAAGATGGCCCAGGTCCTTGGGCCCGTGCACCTGTGTGGGAAACCTGGAGAAAGCACCTGGCTCCTGGCTTTGGATAGGCACAGCTCCGGCTGTTGCAGCCATCTGGGGAGTGAACCAGCAGATGGAAGACCTCGCTCTCTCTTTCTAACTTTGTCTTTCAAATAAATAAAATAAATCTAAAAAAAAAAAAAAAAAAAAAAAAGACTTGGTTCCAAGGCCTCCTAAGGCAGGGGGATAGGAGGCTAGAGGCAAGGGGAGACCCCAGGGAGATGCATTCTTCTGGAACCGAGGGGCTGCAGCTAATAAAAATTTGGGGGCAGGAGAGAAAGATGCTGACACTCCCAGCCAATGTGTCTCTGGGGTGGGGGAGGGGAAGGCACTGGGCTGCTGGGTCCCGGGCCACCATGGGGCCAGGGCGCTGTGGCTCTGCTCCACCTGCCGTTCCCAGGCTGCGGCTGAGAGGGAGCTCCCTCTGGCTCCAGTGCTCAGGGCCCCGCGCAGCCCAGAGCTCCCAGGGGCAGGGCCTTGTCTTGGGGTGCAGACTCTCTCCAGAGGCCAGACAGCCCTCCAAGAATGCAGAGGCCGGTGCGCCCCACACATGAGTGTGCATCGGAAAACCTAGGGTCCTGCGCTCCAAACGAAAGGCCCGGGCCACGCCCACCCCTGAGCCTGCACTTTCTGTTGTTTGAATTTGGTTATTTGTTTAGTTTTGGAATTTTTATTATATTTGGAAGGCAGAGAGTGTGAAATTCCCTAGGTTGGTTCACTCCCCCAAATACCTACAACAGCCAGGCTGGGCCAGGCCAAAGCCAAGAGCCAGGAAGTCCAACCGGGTCTCCCTTGTGGGTGGCAGGGGCCCACATCCCGAGCTGCCTCCCAGGGAGCTGGAATTGGAAGCAGAGCTGAGACTGAAACCCAGGCACTCTGTTAGGGGATGCAGCTGTCTCCGTGGTATCTTAATCGTTGTGCCAAATGCCCACCCAGGCTGGTACTATTTTTTTTTTTTAATTTATTTATTTACTTGAAAGGCAGAGTTAAAGAGAGGGAGAGGCAGAGGCAGAATGAGAGAGAGATCTTCCATCTGCTGGTTCACTTCCCAAATGACTGCCTGGCCAGGGTTGGACCAGGCCAAAGCCAGGAGCTTCTTCCTGGTCTCCCAGGTGGGTGCAGGAGCCCAAGCACTTGGGCCATCTTCCACTGCTTTCCCAGGTGCATTAGCAGAGAGCTGGATCAGAAGTGGAGCAGCCAGGACTTGAACCAGTGCCCATATGGGATGCCGGCACTGCAGATGGCGGCGCTACCCACTACACCACGGCGCCGGCCCCTGGCTGACAAGGTATGGAAACTGAGGCCCCAGGCTCCCCAAAGCCAGTGGCCGAGCTGAGACAGAAGAGGCACCCACTGGACCCCCTCCGGTCCTGGCTCGTCCACTTGTCCAAGCACTGGGCTGTGGATGAACTCGCTAGAGACCTAGGGCTGTGCTTAGGGACCCCCTTTACAGATGAGGAAACTGAGGCTCAGAGAGAAGACATAGCCCCAAACAACACGGCTGAGACTGAGAAGTAAATCAGTCTGGATCCCAACCCAGGGCTCTCCTTGTAGGGCTGAGAAGGGTGCCTGGCCGCCGGGCGGTGGGGTGGGGCAGAGACTGGCGTACCCTCCGCTAGGCAGTGCAAAGGGACGGGGGCGCACAGGGTAGGAGTTCCCCCAAGACTCTGCCCTTGATGGTGCTCTCTTCCCCATAACGTCTCGTAGCATCTGGGGAAGCCACCTTGAAATGCTTTTCCCTCCATTTTTCCTTCTTGGGTCTTGAAATTGTCCTTTTTTTTTTTTTAATTTATTTGTTCATTTGAAACAGGGAGCAGGGCCGGGGGAGGCTCCCATCCACAAATTCACTCCCTAAACGCCTGCAACAGCCAGTACTGGGCGGGGTGGAAGCCAGGAGCTGGGAACTCAACCCAGGTCTCCCACATGGGTGGCACTTCTGCCTGCCAGAGCCAGCACCGGCAGGAAGCTGGAGGTGGGACTTGAACCCGCGCACCTGATATGAGGAGTAGAAATCTCAAACTACCAGGCCCAACACCTGTCCTCTCCCCACCAAAGCTGTCTCAAATCTTTACTAATTCATGTATTTATTTAAAGATTTATTTTACTATTTTGAAAGGCAAAGAGAGAGAGAGAGAGAGAGAGAGAGAGAGAGAGAGAGAGAGAGAGATTTTTCCATCTGTTGGTTCACTCCCCAAATGGCTGCAATGGCTGGGGGCTTGGCTAGGCTGAAGCCAGGAGCCTGCTTCTCCATCCTGGTCCCCTATGTGGGTGCAGGGGCCCAAACACTTGGGCCATCTTCTGCTGCTTTCCCAGGTGCATTAGCAGGGAGCTGGATCAGGAGTGGAGCAGCCGGGATTTGAACCGGCACTTGTATGAGATGCTGGTGTTGCAGGCGGCTGCTTTACCAGCTTTACCAGCTACGTCACAGCGCCGGCCCCGCCCCTGTCCGAAGGGATGACTGCCCTGCTTCCAGGTTGCCCAGGCTGTCCCGACCCCAGCTCGCCAGGGTGCCTGAGATCCCGGCCCTACATCTTGAGTTGGGGACATCTGCAAGACCACAGCCCTACGGATCCCCTGTCCCACAGAGAGAAAGGATTCCGTTTCCAGCAGCCTGGACCAGACTGACCTGCAGGGGGACGAGGGCCCACGCAGGTGATGGAAGGAGGCCCCGGGGGGACAGTCCTCTCTGGGGCTGCAGATTTGGGTCACAGACACAGGGGGCGCCAGCGAGCCCATCGCCTGCTCCCTGCCCCTGTGTGGGCTCCCGCACTGCCAGGGCGCCCCCGCTGGCTGGGCTAACGTCCAACGTGGAGGCTCTGTGGCCTGATTGTGGACGGGTCTTCTTTCCCTCCCAGTCCTCACAGCTTTGCTTCTCTGAGGGGGAGCAGGAATGGTGGATGTCTTCTGACATTCTAGAAGTCCCACTTCTAACGCGTAAATGCCGATGATCCCGAAAAGACAAGGAGAGCCAGACGGTGGTGGAAAGAGGCAGGTGGCAGATCCGGAGTCCTGAGTGCGGATCCTGCCACTCGCTCCTGGGCTGCTCTGGGTCACTCCGCCCTCCAGCCAGGTGCGGTCTGCTCACCTGTATGATGAAGGCGCCGGGTTCGCCGTCCTCACCTGTGCTCCTGTGTGGTCCCATCCGAGGCAGTCAAACCTGAGGTTCCCTCTGGGGTTGCCCCAAGCAGTTCCCCTGCCAGGATGCCTGGGCCATCCCGCTACCTGCCCCACCCCCCGCTGGGCGGAGCCACGAGAGCTGGGTTGTGCAACATGTTGGGAGAGGCACTTATGCCTGTAGGGGCTCAGACACACAGAGGCTGCCTGACTCCACATGGACAGCGCCCCCTGGCGGCCAGTTCTGCACGGGGGGCAGTTCCTCCTGCCTTGGGGCTTCCTGGACTGACCCTGCAGCAGCAGATCCAGGTACCCACTCCCTTCTGCCATTGCCTGGTGCCCTACAGTCATACCTGTGATGTGGGGATAGCCCCCTCACCGGCGGCTGCTCAGATGAAACCAGCCAGTAAACCAATGGAGGCCCATCCGTTACCAGGCACCTGCTGTGTGCGGGGCACCACGCTGAACATTTCCCCCGCAGTGTATGTCATTCAATCCTCACAGCAACCTTAGCCCATTGTACAGACAAGCAAGCTGAGGCCCAGGGGTCAAGTGGTGCACACACAGCCCCGTGCCATGCCCAGGTCACATGTTTCCGAGTGGGGCCCGGTGATGCCGGACCACAGTGCTGTATTCACTGCCCCCTGGTCTCACCCTGGACTAGACTGGGGCCCAGCTGTTTGGCCCAGCAGCCCACAGAGTGGAGAGAGGGACCTACACACCCAGCGTTGCTGCTCTGGATTCTGCCTGCAGGGGGCAGTACTGAGCACATGGCAGAGCTGCCTTCTCCCAGGCCTCATTTCTCTCCCCGCCTTGGGGTTGGGGAAGACTTTGGCCCAGCACCTGCCAGCCCTTCCTGGAACCAACTTCCCTCAGCTGGGCCCCCTGGAGCCACTTAACGTTACCCTTAACACCTCCAGCGCTGGTGCCCGATGTCAAGGGGGCACCATCCATTGGTCAGTGGGCAGAAGGCAGCCAGGGGAGCCAGTCCCGGCAAAGCACTCATGTGGCTGGATCAGGCCAGCAGTACCCACCTGGCAGGTGTAGCACGAGGCATAGAGATCTTCAATGCTTCAGCCCAGAACCAAGTGGGTGCTGAACCAGCTGTGCCCCCATCTGCCCTGCCTACCGTGGGAGCCACCCCGTGGTGGACACAGGAGGCTGCAGGGAGGGGGAAGTGGACCCTCAGGGAGGGGCACTGGTTTGCCCAAGGCCACACAGGTGGCAAGAGGAAGAAGAGCCAGGATTTGAACTCACATAGACCCAGCGCAGGCTGGAGGGACCACACAGGAGGGTGCCTCGAGGTGTTTCCAGTCTCCCCAGGGGGTCCAGGGGGCCAGATGAGGACTCCTGGCCTCATGCCCAATCCCAGAGCCCCTCCCAGCTCTGCCGCGGGCTGCCCTGGGGGCCGGCTCTCAGTCTGATGGGCTTCTGGGCTTGCGAGGGTGGGGGGGACTGCTCAGCCAAGGTCAACCCTCACCAGCGCCGGTGCCGGCCCCAGGCGGGACCTGCTGAAGTCTCAGCCAGGCTTGGGTTTGCTGCATCTAGGCCAGCAACTCCCTGGGGTCGGGGCCTGCCAGGGGTGTGCGTCCCCGCGGTGGCCAGCCTAGCAAACACCTGGCACAGGGCTGGGGCACCTGTGGGGGAGCGGCTGTGTGGATTCAGGGGGGATGGGGGTGGGTGTGCACCTGGATTCATCAGGGCCCCTGTTGTATATGGGGGTGTGGGTATAACGGGGGAGGGTACCAGGCCAGGGCACCACAAGGGAGGGCACTTGGACCTGCTGCGACCTTGGGCATGGGCATATCCCTCAGAGAGACAGAGGGGACCTGGGCCAAACCCCGGGAGGAGAACCGGGGCCAGGAGGCCGGGATGACCGGTGGGCCTGCGATGCCTTTCCCGGCCCCCCCGGCCCCTCTCCAAGCCGGAGCCGCCGAGTGACCTTGACCCCCCGGAGGGGGGGCGAGTGCCCAGGCTCCCTAATCCCGCGGCCCGCGGGGCCAGGCGGGGTGGGGGCGGGGCGGCGGCGCGCTCCCCCCGCGGTGCCCAGGCCGGGGCGCGCGGCGCGGGGCGCGGGGCGGGCTCGGGCGGGCTAATCCCGTATGTAAATGGCAGCCAATGGAGGGTGGTGTTGCGCGGGGCTGGGATTAGGGCCGGGGCGAATGGCTGGCAATCTTACTGGGATTACAGAACAAAGAGCCTCCCGCGCGCCCGCTCTCGCCTGCGCTCCCCGCGCCGCGCCCCGCCCTCCGCCGCAGCCGCCGGGGTGGGGGCCGCCGCGCGCCGCCCCCCGGCCGGCCGAGCCCCGCCGCCCCCCGCGCTCCTCCCCGCCCGCCCGCGCCGCCGCCGCTCGCCTGCCTCGGCCTCGCCGTCCCCGTTCTCGCGGATTAATTAAGGCGGAGGCAGCGGCGGGAGGCTGAGTGCTGGCCGCGGGCCGGGGCCGGGGCGCCGCTGGCAGGAGCGCTTGGGGATCCTCCAAGGTAGGAGAAACTTTTGCGGGGGGCGGGCGCCGAGGCCCGTCTTGCGCCCCGCACCCCCCTCCCCCCAAGCCGGGGCCCGCCCCTCCCCCTCAAGGTGTTCCAGAATTCGGGTCCGGCTTTGGGGGTGTGTATGTGGGTAGGTGGGGGGGGGGCTTGGGGAGAGGAGGCACGTGACCGGGATTATAATTCGGGCCCGGGGACGCAAGGGGCTGCCGCCCCCCACCTGCCGGCAGCGGCTTGCGAGCCCGGAGCTGTCAGCCCCCCGGCCCCTGCGGAGGTGGGGGGCGCCCCGGGCCGGCGCCTGAGGCCGCTGCAGTTGGCGAATGAGGTCAGTCATGCTGCCCGCGGCGGGCGCCGGTGCGGGAGCCGAGGGGGCTGGGAAGGCCGCGGCCCCCGCCCCGCCACCCCCAGCCGCCGCCGCCGCCGCCGCCCGGGCTGGGCCCCTACTCGAAGGCCGAGTCCCACCGCAGGCGGCGGCTGCCCCAGCCCTGGCTTCCCAGGTTGGGGTCCCCGCCCCCGGAGGGGGCTGCCCGGAGTGGTGGTCGCTGGCCACTGGGTGAAGCCGGGAAGGAGACGGGGACAGTGACTGGCGCAGGCACGAGGGGTCTAGGAGGCCAAGTTGGGGGTGCCCGGTCTGTGGGCGGTGCTGAGTTCCAGCAGACGCGTAGGGAGGGAGAGGAGGGGGCTTCAGGGCCCACCCTCCCACCAGTCCTGCCCGGAGTCCCTGGAAATGGTGGCCTGGACCCTCTGCCGGGCCCCCTGGGGAGACGGACAGCAGGCTCAGGGGGTGAACTCCCGCGTTGCTGGGAGTTCTGTCCTCCTGGTGGGTGCCCGAGGAGGCTGGAGCCCTGGCCTGCCTCCCCCCGCCCCCTGGGGTCCACACTTGGCGGCTGGGAGAGTCCTGGGTCCCGGGTATGGAGGCGGAAGTGAGGGAGTATGGCCTGGAGGGGTCTCTCTGGTGGACACATGGGGGACGCACTGGCCCTGGGATGGAGGATGGTGTGGGGCTGTCCTGGGGTGGCTGTGGTTGGTGGGGATGGCACTTGCGGGGGCTTCTGGGACTGCTCAGAGGGGAGTGGTGGCCCGAGCCCCCTGGCCCCCTCCAGCCCTGGGACTACCCTGACAGGCTTGCTCTCAGCACTGGCCTAGGAGCAGCTCATTCATTTCAGCCGCGTCATTCCCAGAGGGAGCGGGCAGGGTTATTGATTATTTATTCCAAGAGGGAGGGGCTGGGCACAGGGCATCGAGGAGGGGTCCCGCCAGGTGGCCGTCATGAGCCACCTGGATGGGGCCCTGGAGGGTATAACAGAGACTCTGACCTCTCCTGTCTGCTCAGGGGCATGGGGTGTGCCAAGACAGACCTGGCCCCGAGGCGGTGGGGTTTCTGAACCCCCAACCAGCATCGCGTTGTGGGAGGCTTCTGCCCGAGCCCCGTGCTGTAGCCCGCTCGGAGGGTGACCTAGAAATTGGCGATGCCTGCTCAAGAGGGTCCTGGGGGACCACTGCCAGGTTGTTGGAACAGGGAAAGAAGTGGGTCTGGGAGCCAGCATCATGGGGGTCCACTTAACCCACATTTCAGCGCTGTTTTTCCAAAGCTGGGACCAGGGGCCTTTATCTGTGGGGTGCCCATCACAGTCTTCATCCGTCCACTTACGGCGGTCTCCCGCGCCAGGAACCAGGCTGGCCCTCTGGCTGTGCGGCCGCGGCTCTTGCTTGGCACTGGTCTGAAGGCAGGTGTGACCCTGGGGGCCTCCGAGGTGGCTGTCCCTGCAGCAGGGTTCAGAGTGGGAGACCCCAGCTGAGGACCTCAGGGAGCCGTGGTGTGGTGGGGGCCGGCTTGGGCTCCTCCTGTCCTGAGCCGTGACCTTGAGACTGAAGACCACACGTGGGTGGCTTGTCCTTACCCTGGCTGGCTGGTGTCGTCACCTGGTGTGTCGTTGGCCCGGTCAGTGGCTCCTGCAGTCTCACCCCTGTTCCTAAACCGCCTTGTTTTGCACAGGGCTATATGCCTTACCCCTGGTGTTTCTCAGCGGGCGGCGGCGGCAGCGGGGGGGGGGGGGCACGTCTCTCCCCTCCTCCTCCAGGGTCTGAGCACTGGCCAAGGTGACCCCTTCGTGTCCCTGGCATTCTTGCCTTCCTCCCTCCCAATAGTGATGGCGCTCAGAATCTCTCCCGTTGCACCATTGCTCCTCAAACACGTGTTGACCAGCCCTGTGCCTGAATGAATGAACGAATGAATGAATGAAAAACCCTGCGCCTGTGGTCTTGTCCCAAGTTCTCATCTCTGGAGCAGGTTCCCCGCCATGGTAGGCTGCCCGGGGCCTTTCGTTGAGCCTCCGGGGGGGTCTGTGTGATCCCCCTCGGCGTATGCCCCCCAGTCTTCTCTGCCCTGCCACTCTCTGTGCTGTGACTCTTAGCGGTGGCCGTCTCTCCTTTAAACGCTGGGCAGCCGGGAACACGACCAGGTCCTGAGGTAACCAGCCCGGGTGTGCTCCCGGCTCCATGGGGGCCTGGAAGGGGACCCCTGGGGAGAAGGGGAAGCCACCCAGAAGCAGGTGAAGTCACAGCACCGGGGGCAGAGCAGGACTTGGGGGCTTGGGATCCCAGGCTGAGTCCAGGTGATACCATGGAACCTCCTGGAACAGGGACCCTTGGGGAGACTGGCAGGGAATCCCCCGAGCAGAAGCGGGGTGGTGCAGGGGTGGGTTTCTGGGGAGAAGCGGAGGAGCCAGGTGCATCTGGCCAGGAGACAATGAAGTTGGACCTGTGGTCAGGGGGTGGGAGCAGGGAGAACACAAGAGGCTTCTGGGTAAGGAAGGGGCCCTCCCCCCAGGCCATGTGCCCCGGCTACAATCAGGCTCCAGTGCCCCAGGGTTGTGTGGGATGGCAGAAGGAGAGCCTCCTGGCCTCTGTTGGGTGGGGAGGGGGGTGGAGACCCAGTGCTGCTCCCACCCTCTGTGATGTCCCCAGTTCCACCCCCCTCCAGAGCGCACCTGTCCTGCATCCCCTCCCACGCCCACTGGGCCTCCCTGGTGGAAGTGCACGTGAGTCTGATGGCTTCTGCAGGGTGAAGAGCAGAGCTGCAAGGGGCAGGGCTGGGGGCTTCAGGCTCTGGTCCTCGGCTCTGCTCTTGCCTTGCCCCGTGAGGCCTCAGCTCCCTCGCTGGGCGCCCCGGGTGACGGCCGGCTGGGGTGACAGCCACGGGGCTGAGCCCTTGTGCGGTGCGAGCTGACCGACATCCTCCATAGCCAGGCGTGGGGTGACTGCTGAGGGGGGGCTCAGGCCAAGCGTCCATCCTCTTGACCTTGAGCTGCGCCTGGCTGACCTGTGGCTCTTTGTGTGTCCACCTGTCTTCCTCCTTTAGGAGCACCAGCTTTGAGTGACCAGTGCTTAGATTCATGCGGGTTTCAGATAAGCAGCGACTAATGCTTGCTGTTCACCTGTCCGGGGGTGGGGTGGGGGTGGGGTCTCCTGTTTTACCTGGCAGGCCCCCAGCTGCTGCCCCTGGGACAGTGAGCCCGTTGGGGGCCGAGGAGGGGCTGCAGGTGGGTTCCCGGCTCACTCTGAGGCACCAGGGTTGGTCTGCAGCAGTGTGGCTCAGACAGCTGACGCCCGGTTCTCTGACTCAGGCTCTGTCCGGTCTGTGGCCCACAGGACCAGCTTTCCTGCGAGGCCTGGTGGTGTAGCTGTTAGGAGGTCTCTGGGACACCTGGGGCTCCCCGGCGTTCTCATGCGCTTTGCGTTACTATAACAAAGTCGCCGAGGCAGGCTACCTTATGAAGACAGGAAGTACGTATGGGCGCAGAGTCCAAGCGGCGGGGTGCAGGCTGTGGCAAGGGGCCCCCCTGGAGCCGCACCCCCTCTTAGTGGGAACGGGTGTGTATAAAGCCACCAGGAGGCAGTTCTGGGAGCTGCGTGGTACTGACCCAGTCTCCCCACTTCCCAAAGCCCCCACCTGCCAACTCCTCAGTTACATGGAGTTTCTGCCCTCCTAGTGCCAAGATTCTGGGGACTCCGTTCCAGCAGGCACCGGCTTCGAGTCATGGCACCCAGCGTGGGGGGCCCTCATTTTCAGGGCGTTTAGTGCCAGCGTGCTCGATGCCCTGTGTCAGCAGGTGTGGGGAGGAGCAGCGGGGCCGCCTCCCCTGTCACGGTGTTGGGGTTCACGTGGGCTCCCCTGCTACCCTGGGAGCCCAACGGTGATGGCTCCAGTGCTTGGGTCCCCGCCGCCCACGTGGGAGACCCGGATGGCGTTTCTAGCTCCTGCCTTCGGCCTGGCCCAGTCTGTGACTGTTGTGGACGATTGGGGAGGGAACCAGTGGACGGACAATCTCTCCCTCTGTCCCCCTTGGTCGGCCTTTTGAGTAGATGAAAATTAAAAAGAAATAAGTAAAAATTGAAAAGAAAGAGCTGTCGAGAGGAGGGGATTGCTGGAAACACCCCATTAGCCACCAAAGTAGGAATTCCCAGTGGGGCTAGCAAAGGCAGCCCGAGCCCTGGGGGTGGTTTCTCTGAGACCCCCTCCCTCCCTCACTCCCTCCCTCCCTTCATTTGAAAGCCAGAGTTAGAGAGAGAGAGAGAGAGAGAACTCCTATCCACTGGTTCACCCCTCAGATGTCCCACAGTGGCCAGGGCTGGGCCAAACCGAAGCCAGGAGCTTCTTCTAGGTCTCCCACGCAGGTGCAGGGGCCCTGCAGCTTTGCCAGGCCATAGCAGGGAGCTGGATCGGAAGTAGAGCAGCCAGGACTCGAACTGGCGTCCATATGCGATACCGGCATCCTTCCCGGTGGCCTTACCTGCTACGCCACAGCGCCGGCCCCCTGATGCCCCCTTCCAAGGCACTGGGAGCCTGTGCCCTGGGGCAGTCATGGGCTGGAGGGGCCGCCCCCGGGCTGGGTGCAGGGCGGGTGCAGCTGCTGCTCCCAGTGCAGTTTATACACAAGGAAGGGTCATTCAGTCAGGCCCTGGGGGTTCCGATCCAGGGAGGCATTGGGTGAGGGTGACCTTGCTGCAGGGATGCTGTAGAGGGCATCGCCTGGCGACGGCAGCAGCCGCTAGCTCCCGTCTCCTTATAAAGCCTCTAGCGCCATCCTAGGGCCCCAGCCTCAGGACCACACATGACCCTTGTCGTCTCTTAAGGGGCCCACCTGGTCCTGAAAACCTCAGCACAATAGACGTCCAAACCAATGCAGATGGCCGGGAAGTGCCTGTGCCCCGGCATCCTGCTCCGCGCCCCCCACCCCCACCCAGCACCTGTGCCGTGGTCCCTGGGGTGGGAGGTGCAGCTGGGAAGTGAGGCGCGGGGTCACCCAGGCCCCTCGCCAGAGTCTGGATGGTTTCCTGGAATGTGACAGGGAGATGGGACCCCTGACTTGCCCCGGAGCCCACGATGGCTGTGGCTGGGGAGTCTTGGTGATATAGCATGGGTACCTGAGGGGCCCCCCCACAGGTATGGAGAGGAAAGGGGGGGAAGCCAGAGGTGGGGCAGCTGGGGCCACCCCCCTCTCCTGTGCCTATTGCTGGGTGCGTCTCCACTTGGCAGCTTTGAGAGAGAGCTGGACCAGAACGGGCCAGGGTCTCATAGTGCTGCAAGGTGCATTTTAGGGCCTCAGCCCATCCGCTTGTCACTTAAGCAGCCCGTGAGCAATGCAAGGCCACCACATCTGAGGGTTCGCGGGGTGCTGGCGTCCACCCCGGGTTGTCGAGGCAGGAGGGGTTTCCGTGTGAAGCGTTGCTTAGTGCGTGCACACTACGGGGCTAGGGGAGGAGGGGCATGGGCACCTGGCCTGACAGCTGAGCCACCCCTCAGAGTGCCTGGCGTGGACCCTGGGAGGCAGCGGTGAGAGTCCAAGCGCTTGGGCCCCTGCCACCACGTGGGAGACCCGGATGGAGCTCCAGGCTCCTGGCTTCAGCCTGGCCCAGCCCTGGCTGTTGAAGGCCTCTGGGGAGGGAACCAGCACATGGACACTTTCCTTTCTCTCTCTGCCTTTCAAACAAATACATTAAAAATAGTTTTTAAATAAGTTTTTGGTGCAGAAATTTTGGCATCCACACACAATTTTTTTTTAACACTGGACTTTTTGAAGAACTCTCATACATGATTTCAAAAAAACGTTTTGCACCAACATCAACTTACAAATACAGTTTTAAATTTTTTTTGAATTTACTTTCATTTTATTTGGGAGACAGAGCTCTTTCTTCTGTCGCCTCACTCTCCAGATGCCTGGGCCACGACCAGGGCTGGGCCAGGCGGAAGCCAGGAGCCCAGGACTCCATCCGGGTCTCCCCCATGGATGGCAGGGACGTGTGTGCCCCAGCCATCGTCACTCACTGCCTGGCAGGGTGTATGCTAGCAGGGAGGTGGATTGGAAATGGACGAGCCAGGGACGCAGGTGTCATAGGCGGTGACCTCACCGCCACACTGTGCACCTGCCACCAACGTACGCTGCTTTTAATTCCATTTTTCTCCCTGCAAACCTTTTGAAATCTTTCATCGCGCAATCTCATCTCTCTCTCTCTCTCTCTCTCTCTCGCTCGTGCGCACGCGCGCGCACACACACACACACACACACACACACACACACAGTTCCCCCGAGATCCTGCGCAGTCCGTCCCCTGCCCTGGCCCCAGCCCCGGCTGCTCCTGATCTGTTTTGTGTCTGGGTGGCTTTGCACTCCCAGAACATCACGTAAACGGAGCCACGTGGCCGGCGGCCTCTGCGCCTGGCTTCCTCATCCTGCCCCTTAAAGGGCTTCTCCCAGGCGTTGGGGTCCCGCCTGCTCCTTTCTGGGTGCAGAGGAGTCGTCCACGGAGCGAACAAGCCACAGACCGACCTCCAGCCCCTGTCCTCTCAATACAGCCTCAGCAAATCGGCTTGCTGCCACCCCCCGCCGCCCAGGGAGAGAAGAGGGGTGACTTTCTCCTCTGGCCGTCCCCCCATCTTTGCGGAGCCTGCGGCCTGCACCCTCCCCACCCCACCCCCACCCCCACCCCCGAGAGCTGACCCTGACCTGGGAGAGTCTCTGACTTCAGAACTGGAATTTCATCCAGGGTTTCTGGTGACGCCTACACTGAGCCCCGTGATGAAATTACACCTGCCTGCTGCCGCCCGCGGGGCCTCCCCCACCCATCCCACCCACCGCCCTCCAGGTGGGCTCCCGCCTGATTGATGCTGGGGCCCAGGACAGCTGGGGCTTGAGGGGGAGGAGAGCTCTTGCCATCCCTAGGTACCCGCACCCCATGGGTGTTGGGAGGGGGGAGGGGATGTCCCCGGCCCTGTGTCTCTTGTCGCCACTCCTGCAGCTGTTTAGCTGAGGGTAGGAATCCCTCGTTATTCCTAGTTCAAGGCCAGGGTCCTTCCGGGGTGGGAGCGGGAGGGTGGTGAGGCCGATGCTGCAGACAGGAGGGTGATGCAGGGTCTCTGAGAACAGTGCTGCAAGCCGTGGAGGGTGGGCTTAGGTTCATTCCTTTTTTTTTTTTTTTTTAAGATTTATTTTATTTATTTGAAAGAGTTACAGAGAGAGGTAGAGACAGAGGAGAGAGATGTCTTTGATTCGCCGGGTCACTCCCCAAATGGCCGCAATGGCCAGAGCTGCGCAGATCTGGAGCCAGAAGCTTCCTCCGGGTCTCCCATAGGGGCACAGGGGCCCAAGCACTTGGGCCGTCTCCCACTGCTTTCCCAGGCACACCAGCAGGGAGCTGGATCAGAAGTGGAGCAGCCAGGACTTGAACCAGTGCCCATATGAGATGCTGACACTGCAGGCTGGGGCTCTAACCCACTGTGCCACAGCACCAGCCCCTGGTTCGTTCCTCTTAAAAATGGGTCCCCTGAGGGGTAGGAGGTAGGGTGGTTCCACTCATTTGAGTCAGAACAGGGCCACCATTCTCCCCCCCCCCCCCATTATTCAAAAGGCAAAGAGAGACAGAGACAGAGAGAGATCTTCCATCCGGTGGTTCACTCCCCAGATGGGCTGGGCCAGACCAGAGCCAGGCACCAGGAGCTCCATCCAGGCCTCCCACGCAGGTGGCAGGAACCCGGGTGTTGAGCCACTTCCCTTGCCACCTCCCAGGGTGGGCATCGGCAGGAGCTGGGACTCAGACCCAGACTCTGTGGTATGGGAGCGACGCGTTAACCACTGCACCACCCGCCCGCCCCAAGTCAGGGCCTCTGTTATCAGCCTGACCTGCGTGGGCTCGAAGTGAAATTACGGTCAGCCAAACACGTGGGGTCCTCTGCCGCGGCCCAGGGTCCGCCCTGGGTGCACGGGGGTCATTCTCCCGAACGCCCGTGTGGCCAGCACTGAAGTCTCACTGGCCGCAGAAGCTGCCAGCCCGCTCGGTGTGCTGAGCCGACCCCGCCTCCGTCTGCCCATCTGGAGTTGGGGGCGGCAGGAAGCACTCGGCAGGGCTGCCGGGTGGGCACCGTGAGTGGAAGGGGCGCTGCCGTGGAGCTTGGTGGTTTCCCAGGGATCGTGACTCCCCCTGGGGGATTACTGCGGCAGGCACCGGCGTCTTGGGAGATTTGGGGGTGGGGTCTGACTTTGTTGTTTGTGAGGTTGTCTCTCCCCCCCCCCCCCACCAGCGCCTCTCACCATCCCACCCTTGAAGACCTCCAAAGCTGGACCCCTGGGGCTGGCACTCAGCAGGAGGCCTGGGACGGCCCTGGCCCTTGGGTGCTCCTGGGTGGCTCCCTGGAGCTCCAGGGTGGTCCTGGCGGCTCTTGGGGGGGGGGGGGGTCTTGTGATTGGGCCAGCCTGCTGTCGCTCTCATGTTTATCCAGGAGCTGGTTTTTCAGGTGTGGGAGCTTCTAGCAGGAGACGCAGGCTGGGAGTGTGGGGCCCTCATTCCCCATGTACACCCTGGCTCCCAGCAGGCTTCTGGGCAGGCGTGCAAACCACATCCTCTCCTTTGATCCGTGGCCCACGGCTCCCCAAGATATAGTTCTAGCACATCCCTGAGTCAGAGGCCGGGGGCTCCCCCTCCTTGGACGAGGCTCCCCGGGCTGCCTCAGGGCATCCCCACTTCACCAGGGTGGGCAGTGGAGCCACCAGGGCCAGACGGATGTAAGTTCAAGTCCCACCTTGACCACTGAGCTGCTGTGTGGCCTCAGGCAGGTGACTGCCCTCTCTGAGTCTCACAGGGGCGAGGATTTTTTGTTTCCAGGGTTGTTGGGAAGGATCCTTGTGTTCAGTTGGGGGATGGTGGTGACTGCAGAGAGGAGCTGAGCCCCACAGCCCCCCACCCCCACCCCATCCTGTGCTTTGCCTCTGCCCCACCAGCTTGGAGAACCTGAAGCTGGCTGGGCCCCTCGGCCTGTCCACCGCAGCCCACCTGGGAGAGGAAGTGGTCGGATGTCACCCAGGGAAGCCCCGGGAGAGGTGGTGTCTCTGCAGGGTGGGTGGAGTTGGACACAGGGGCATCGTCTTCGGGGGGGAGGGGGCAGCAGTGTGATCCCAGGCCCAGTATCACAAAGTGCCAGGGCACGTGTGGCCAAGCCAGCACCCTGCTTCGGAAGTGGCCGCACGCGCCGTGGGCACAGGCTGGGCTGCCGTGCCACGTCCCGGGGAGGAATCCCATCGCCTCCTTCCCCGGGCTTCTCACTGCTCCCTGGAGAGCGACAGGCCCAGCATAGCAGCCCTGTCTGCTCCTCGGGGTGCCAGCCGTGACGGGCTTAGAATAGCCGTGTCCCCGTCCTACTGCTCCTGGGAGCAAGTTTAATGCGCCTTGTCCCTCTCCCTGGGCCAGTGCACACTTACAAGGTCTCAGCGTGGACATCTGTCCCGGCCACCTTGCTGAGAGAGGTCTTCCATCTGCTGGGTCACTCCCCAAGTGGCCGCGCTGATCCGAAGCCAGGAGCCAGGAGCTTCTGGGTCTCCCGCGTGGGTGCAGGGCCCTAGGACGTGGCCCATCCTCTACTGCTTTCCCAGGCCATCAGGAGGGAGCTGGTTCGGAAGTGGAGCAGCTGGGGTGTGCACCTGTTCTAACCCTTGCCGCCTTGCCCCATCCGCCCCCCACCCCCACCCTGGGGGCTGCTCCTGCCAGCCTGGCTGTGTTTCCCAGGGCATGATGGGGGAGGCTGCGGGGCGGGGGTGATGGCAGAGCTGTTGCTGTCTCTGTAGGCGGAAAGGACTCGCGTGGAGCACAGAGTGTTGAGACACACACGCATGTGTGCAGTCTCACATGTGTGTGCATGAGCACACATGGGTGACTGGATGTGTAGCTGGATCCCCAGCAGTAGCCCCTGTCTGGTACCCCGTAGCCATCGGCAGCGAGGGCCCCATACGCTTTGGCTCTGGCTGCGTGGAGGCTGAGACAAAGGGGTTATTTATTCCTCACCGGGAGGAGCCAGGGTGGGGGTGGGGGTGCTCAGCCCCGTCGTCTTCGGGGCCCCGGTTTTCTCCCTAGCGTACTGGAGGCTGGTGGTTCCTTTTTGGTTGGTTCGTTTCTGGGGAGTTTGTTTTTAAACGATTTCCTTGAAGTGCCCTATCCAGGGTTGTCCTGGGCCCGATGGCCCCCGGCTGCCAAGGGGGCCCACTTACTTGGAGTCTTACTCGGCTTTGGGACGGTGGGGAGGCCACCTGTGGCACCGTGCTGGCAGCTTGCGCTGGGACCTTTTCCTGGGCGGGTCGGCCCCTGGGCTGTCCATGTCCAGCGCCGTGTTTAGTCCGTGACGTGGGAGGGAGGTTGACAGGCGCTTTGTCATGTAGGAGGCTGGGTGTTGGGTGATTCTGGCCCAAATGCAGGCGAACTGGAGTGTGCTGAGTGTGTGTCGGGGGCGGGGCCAGGCCGTGAGGCACAGGAGGTAAGACATAGTCAATGCGTTTCTTCCTTTTTTTTTTTTAAGATGTATTTTTATTTATTTCAAAGGCAGAGTGACAGAGAGGGGGAGGGGGTGGAAAGAGACAGAGATCTTCCATCTGCTGGTTCACTCCCCGAGATGGCCCCCATGGCCAGAGCTGGGCCGTTCCGAAGCCAGGAGCCTGGAAGGACATCCAGGTCTCCCATGTGGGCGGCAGAGGACACTTGGACTGTCTTCTGCTGCCTTCTCAGGTGCATTAGCAGGGAGCCGGATTGGAAGTGGAGAAGCCGGGACTTGAACCGGTGCTCTGATAGAGGATGCTGGCATCATGGGCAGTGGCTTGAGCCGCTGAGCCACAGCCCTGGGCCCGGTGCATTTTCAGCTTACTGTACTTTCAGAGGTAGACGTGGTGTGAGCCCAGGGTTCTCTGTGTACAAAATTGTGGCATATTCATCGCCAGCTGATTTCAGAGTTGCTGCTTTCTTGTCTGCATTTATTCGCTTGTTTTCATTGCGTTTGAATGGTAGAGAGATGGAGACAGAGCTTCTCTCCTTTGGGTCACTCCCCAGACGCCTGCCATCGCTAGGGTTGGAACAAGCCAAAGCCAGCAGCAGGGAACTCTGTCCAGGTCTCCCTTGTGGGTGGCAGGGACCCAGGCACTTGAGCCATCGCTTGCTGCTGCCTAGCAGGGAGCCGAATCAGCAGTGGGGTCCCCACTTTGTGGAGGGGAGCCACCTCCCACCGCTCCCCCAGCCTGTGTCCACCCTGCTGTGCCCGTGAGGCCTGCAGCCCGGGGCTTGTCCGTTCCCGTCCCAGACGTTGGCTTCTGAGCCGGCGTGAGCTGCAGCCCGTCTCGCCTTTGGAAGCCGGCCCGGGCTGGAGCTGTCGTCCTCGGCCAGTGGGAATGTAAAACGATCCGGCCATTTCTGGAAAATACACTGGGCAGCTGCTTATTTATTCATTAGTATTCTTTTTTTTTTTTTGAAGATTTATTCATTTATTTAAAAGGCAGAGTTACAGAACGGCAGAAGCAGAGAGAGAGAAGAGAGACCTTCCATCTGCTTGTTCACTCTCCAAATGGCTGCAATGGCCAGAGCTGCGCCAGTCTGAAGCCAGGAGCCAGGAGCTTCTTCCAGGTCTCCCACACAGGTGCAGGGGCCCAAGGACTTGGTCCATCTTCCTCTGCTCTCCCAGGTGCACATTAACAGGGAGCTGGATGGGAAGTGGAGCAGCCGGGACTTGAACTGGCACCCATATGGACCATCTTCTGCTTTCCCAGGCCTTAGCAGAGAGTTGGATCAGAAGTGCAGCAGTTGAGACTTGAACTGGCGCCCATATGGGATGCCAGCCTTGTAGACGGCAGCTCCACCTGCTACACCACAGCGCTGGCTCCCAAAACTCAAGACTCACCATTTCAAAGTATGCTATTCTATTGATTTTTTTTTCAATTTTAAGATTTATTTATTGAGGCCAGCGCTGTGGTGCAGTAGCTTAATCCTCTGCCTGCGGCGCCAGCATCCCATATGGGTACCAGTTCTAGTCCCGGCTGCTCCTCTTCCCATCCAGCTCCCTGCTATGGCCTGGGAAAGCAGTGGAAGATGGCCCAAATGCTTGGGCCCCTGCACCCACGTGGGAGACCAGGAAGAAGCTCCTGGATCCTGACTTTGTATCGGCTCAGCTCTAGGCACTGTGGCCATTGGGGGAGTGACCCAGCATTTGGACGACCTTTCTCTGTCTCTCCCTCTCACTGTCTATAATTCTGCCTCTCAAATAAATAAATAAATAAAATCTTTAAAAAATTTTTTATTTGTTTATTTGAAAGGTAGAGTCACAGAGGAGAGGGAGAGAGAGAGAGATTGATCTTCCATCTTCTGATTCATTCCCCAGATTCCTACAGCAGCCAGAGCTGGGCCAGGCCAAAGCCAGAGCCCAGGAACTCCTTCGGGGTCTCCCACGCAGGTGGCATTGGTCAAGCACCTGGGCCATCACCTGCTGCCCTCCCAGCGTGAAGCATGAGCAAGGAGCCGGATCGGTACCAGCGCTCAGATACGAGACACCGCCATGACAGGTGGCGGCTTAACCCGCTGCGCCACCACACTGGTCCTGCTCGGTGGGTTTCCGTGATCACAGAGGTGTGCCCCTCGTCAGGGGTCTCTTCCTCCCCCTCCTCACCCCAGGCCCTGGCAACTACTACTGCTGTGGTGCAGTGGGTTGGGGCCCCAGCCTGCAGTGCCGACATCCCAAGTGGGCACCAGTTCAAGTCCCAGCTGCTCCACTTCCGATCCAGCTCTCTGCTATGGCCTGGGAAGGCAGTAGAGGATGGCCTAGGTCCTTGGGCCCCTGCACCCGCGTGGGGGACCTGGAAGAGGCTCCTGGCTCCTGACTTCGGATCAGCTCAGCTCTGGCCATTGCAGCCATCTGGGGAGTGAACTAGCGGAATGGAAGACCTCTCTCTGGCTCTACCTCTCTCTGTAACTCTTTCAAAGAAATGAAATAATTCTTTTTTTTTTTAAAGAGTTGTCTGTAGAATTTTGACAACTTAAAAGAGAAAATTTGTGCAGGGTGGGCATGGGTGAGTGTTGGTGCTGTGGCGTGGCGGGTAAAGCCGCCGCCTGCGGTGCCAGCATCCCATGTGGGCGCCGGTTTGAATCCCGGCCACAGGCTGTGGTGAAGATGCCCACGACCCAGACTGGAGCGCCTGGGATCAAGTCCTGGCTCTGCTCTTGGCTCCAGCTCCCTGCTCACTCCCGCCCTGGGAGGCAGCCTGTGACGGCTCAAGTGCTCGGGTCCCTGCCGCCCACGTGGGAGAGCCTGATTGAATTCTCCGGTCCTGGCTCCTGCCTGGTTCCGCCCTGAGTCACTGTGGCATTTGGAGAGTGAACCAGTGGTTGAAAGGCGTTTCTTTCTGTCTCCCAATCATTAAAAAAAAAAAAAAGAAAGAAAGAAAAAGGAAACCCAGCCTGGACTTTGAACTTCTGCAGCGAAACTCACTGAGGGTTTTCTCCGCCGTTCATTGCTGCGTCGGTGCCGCCTTGCCCTGGTCGTTGGAGCCGCTGAGCGCTGGTCGGCGAGGTGGCAGCCCGAGGTTGCTTTCTGGCCATGAACCAGGGACCTGTGTCGGCTGCTGCTGTCGAGGGGCCCAGGGTCTGGGGTCTCTGTGACAGTCCTCGTTCAGTGTGTGCTGTCTCCATAGCTCCCCGACCCCCCTCCCCTGGAAAACCGTGACCTTGGCCATTTACACGGCGCTTTCCCGAGCCAGCAGCCTTGTCGTTGGATCAGAAAATGAAGCATTGGGGGGTCTAGGTTGGTGTCAGGGCCCCCGATGCTCCCTAGGAAGCCCAGGTATCACCGCTACCCCAGCTGGGAGGCCCCCCACTGTCCGTCTGGGAGGCTGAAAAGACACCATTGGAATAATGAGTCTGATGAGAGCTGCCAATCTACAAATATCTGTGCGTGAGGTTCCCGTCTGGGCTGCGTGGTGCCTGGTGGAGTTGTGCCCGGGGCCGCGCCAGGGGCCGCCTTCCGGGGAGGGAGGGCGCCCTCGTGCGCCAGGGCTGCTGTGGGCATGTTGTCAGCCGTAACCTGCGCATAACTCAGCGCCTGCTGCGGATGGCAGTGACGTGCCCCTGGCCTCGGGGAATGGGGTACCCCGCAGGGAAGGCGCCCGTCTGTGCCGCCACAGCAGCCAACCGAGCCTCCAGGGAGCCCCTGGTCATGCAAGTGGGTGCAGGTGGCCACGCTGCCCTCCCGCAGGTGGGGGCAGGAGGGAGAAGGGGTCTGTGTGAGTCTGCGTGAGCCCGAGTGTGCCCCTGCACATGCGTGACAGCTGGAAGCCTCCAGGGTCCTGTGTTGTGGGACAGGTCACCTGCACACTGGGCCTCAGGTGTCCCATGCTGCCCCCCAGTCCCCTCCCATCCCCCCAGCCCCAACCTGCCTCCCTCCCAGGGTGTGGGCATCAGCTGTGCTGGTGTGAGAGTTGGGTCGGGGGAGGGGCGTGTGGGGTGTGTGTGTGTGTGTGCGCGCGCACGTGTCCATACACACACACACGCACACGCTGTGCCCACCCTCAGGACCTGAGCTACTGGTGCCCGATCTGCTCTCCTGATGCCCAGCCACCTGCTGGGGGGTGGAGCCTTGCTGGGCCCGGTGGCCTGCTCCTTCCTGTCCGGTCGCATTCCTGGCCCGCAGCAGATCTGTGTGTGGCTGAGGATGTCACTGAATCCCCAGGCATCTGTGTTCCTATCTGGAAAATGGGTCATCGGATGTCTGGTGCTGGTGAGAGTCCTGGCCCCCGAGGAGGAGGGGCTGGTGCCATGTCCTTGGTCCGTGTCTGCCATTCCACTCCTGCTGGGGTACCCTCTGAGCTGCGGGGATTCCGCTGGAGCCCCACTCCTGCCTCCGAACCCTTGTCCAAGCTCCCGCTGCAGACCCCCATCTGGCCTTGGGAGTCACCCCCCCACACACACACACAGATTCCAGTCACCCCTGGTGGAGGAGCTGGTGGTTCCCAGGGTCACAAACATTAACATGAACTTCCCTCTCCCTGGCCAGGGACTCGGGGGCAGGAACGCGCCGATTTACCTCCGGCTTCAGGGCTGGGTCAGTGCAGGTGCAGGGGAGATGCTGTGTGGTTGGCCGTGTCCCACAGGCCTCACAGGGTGTGAGGGCTTGGGGCCCCTGAGATGGGGAGACACGAGGAGAGGGTCCCCAGGACAGGAGGTGACCGGCTGGAGGATGTCAGGGGTTGGCAGGGCCTGGGCACGGCCCAAAAATCAGGAAGGGGACAGGCTGGGGGGACCTGGATGAATGTTACGGACTGGGTCGGGAGAAGGCTCCCCTACCAACTGCTGGTCCAAGTTGCTGGGTCACGGGTGGGGAGATTGAGGGTGGCGTCTGATCTGAGCCTGCCCTCTACCCCTGGGGACTCGGAGGTTGCGGGGGCAGGGGTAGGCGGGAGCCAGTACCCCGGGGTTAGGGTCACCTGCGAGCCAGGGGCTGCCTTCTGCCCAGCCTGTCCCCGACAGGAGAGAGCCTGGTGCTGCTCCCTAGGTTTTCCGAGAAGCCTGTTTACAGCTGGTGAGAGGCCCTCGGGAGACGGGCTCGGTGCGCCTCCATGCGCCTCCCTCCCTGACACCCAGCCCCCAGGCTACGCAGACGCCTAGTGCGAGAGAACAGGTAATGAGCCCAGGGATCAGTCAGAACTGGGGGTTGGTGGGGGGAGGAGGAGCCTGATGCCAGGGGTCCCTGATGCCAGCTGAATGCATTTGCTACCCAGGATCCCTCTGCATGGGGGTGGGGGTGGCAAAGATGACATTGGGAGCCCCCCCAAGCATGGACCTCAGGGTGATGTACTCACTGTCCCTTTAGTTAACGAGCACGTAGGGTCTGCAGGCCCCGTACCATGCACTGCTCCTATATTCGTGCAGGGTCCTTGCCCTGCTGAGAGCAAGGGAATTAGTGCCACTTTTAAAGCATTAATTAGGGCCAGCACCATGGCAGAGTGGGTCGTCACCACCCACAATACCAGCATCCCCTCTGGGGCCCCAGGTTCGAGTCCCGGCTGCTCCACTTCCGATCCAGCTCTCTGCTATGGCCTGGGAAAGCAGTAGAAGATGGCCCAAGTTCTTAGGCTCCTGATCCCTCGTGGGGGACCCAGAAGAAGATCCTGGCTCCTTGCTTTGGATCGGTGCAGCTTCGGCTGCAGATAGACAGAAACAGACACAGAGAGGTCTTCCATCCACTGGTTCACTCCTCAGATGCCCACAGCAGCCAGGTTGAAGCCAGGAGCCCAGAACCACATGGGTGGCAGGGACCCAAGTACATGAGCCATTGCCGCTGCCGCCCAGGGTGCTCATAGCAGGGAGCTGGATTGGAAGTGGGACTGGGACGGAGGCGGCTTCAGTGGCACCGGATCCCAGGAACCATAGCCAGGGCTGAGAGGGTTTGGGCTTCTTGCTGGGGTCACCAGCTGCTGACAGCTGGGTGGGGAGTTGAACCCAACTTCGCCTGCCTCCCACTCTGCGCATTTCTGTCTTCCTCCTCCTGCTGGGGGGGGGGGGGGACCAGCCCAGCCAGGTGTGGGCGTGGCAGGGTTGCAGGTGCTTGTAGGAGGGTCTCTGCCACGAAGAGGGGGGTGGAGCCTGGCCAAGCCCCACCCTGCATCCCTCTCACCGCCCCACCACCACTTGTCCCTTTACCCACCAGGGACAGCCCCACCTGCACAGTGACACTTGGGACCGCCACGGGCCACGTGTGCCACGGTGGCCCTGTGACATCAGACTGCCTAGTGGCATCGTGGCCATTGGTTTGTGTGAGAACAGTCCATGGCATTTGCACGCCTGGTTCATTGGAGTGCCTGCTGTATACCTGGTGCTGTCTGGGGTTTTTGGGGGAAAGACAGCAGCGAGTACTGCAGAACCCTTGCTCGCCTGTGCTTCTGTTCTGGGGGGGGGGGTCTGGGAGGACCTCCAGCTGCCCAGGGGGCGGAGTCCTATATTGTCCTCCTGGATTGACAGAGGGGCTTCTGGCTGCATGTATGCAGATGGGGTCAGTGTCCACCGTGCAGGAACCTGTGTCCTGTGTGCCGAGGGGAGGACCCGGGAAGCCTGGTTTGCTCCCCTCTCCCACCAGGCCTCCCCTCCCCGGCGGCCCCGGCTCCCCTGCTTCCACCCCAGGCTCCTGGTGTTCCCCCGAGGCGCCTTGGCCACCTGCCTCCTCCCTGACCTCTGACCTCTGACCTCCGACCTCCTCCACCAGCACCTCTTCTTCCCTTTCCTCCTTGAATACCTGAGCTCCCCAAAGCCTTTTCCTCAGCTTCCCCCCATTTCTCCCTCCAGACCCCTCCCCCTATCATGCACTGGCCACGGGTGGGCCTGGGGCATCCCAGGATCAGCGGCTCAGCCCCCTCCCCTCCAGCCTTCTCTCTGTGCCCCACACGTGCACCAGCGCCCACTTGACCCTGGAGTCGCTCTCGGCGCCGCCGACTCCTCGGGATCCCCTCCCAGTGGGTCACAGGGCTCTGCCCCGCCCCCGTCTGCTGCAGCCTCCAGCCTGGACTGTCCCCAAGTTCTGGGACTGCTGGTGCCCAGGCCCCGCTCGGGGCCCCCCTAGGCCAGCACGCGATCCTGCCGGGTGTCCCCCAGGTGGACGGCATCCAGCCCCCGCTCTGCGCCGTAACAGCGGCTCCTGTTACCTCTAAAGGAACTTCTGGGGGCCCCTGCTCCCCTTGGCCATGCCCGGCTCCTCGCCCACCGCTTCCTGCCCTGCGCTGTTTGCTGCAGCCAGGCAGACCTGGACCTGTTCCCAACCCACCCACTCCTGGAAGCCGCTGGCCTCCTCGGTTCAGGTGGGCTGGCGGCCGGGCCTTGCTGGGCAGCAGGCACCCCTCACGGCGGCTCTCCGAGGACTGGCTCAGCGCTGGTATCCAGGGGAGGCAGGCGCCCCGAGTCCTGATGAGCAGTGTCTGGGCATGGGGCCCCTGGGATCTGCACTCAGCTCAGGTGTCACCTCCAGGGAGCCTCCCGTGACTGCCCCACCCGCCATCCCTGGCATTTTGTGAGTTCTTTGCTTTGAGGTCATGATTTACTTATAGGAAAATGTATCCACCACCTGGTCTCGTTGCATCACAATTAGTTTCGTTCTTTTTGTTGTTGTTGTTTGCTAATATTCAGCCTTATTTTATTGTAATTCTCTGTCCCCTCCCCCAGCCTGGCGACCCATCGGGGCGGGATGGAGAGTCACCATGTTGGGGGTGTGTGGGAGGGAGGTGACCACATCCCCACACACGTGACCAGGCCCATGCGTGTATGCGGCAGGCAGGGGCCGTGGCTGTGGGAACACGTGTGACTGTGATGAGCCTGGCCTGACGCCCCCGGCCCAGGGCCCCGTGGGGAGCCATGGCCACGCCCCGGCTGGCAGCTTGCAGATTAATCTCCAAGGCCACACTGCCAGTTGCCGGAGGCACGCAGGCCCGGCCAGGATCGAGAATTCTCATCCTGGTCACGCAAGCGGCCGCCGCCCCTGCCTGCCCGCCCGGAGCCTGGAGCCAGGCTTTAAATAACGGGATGGAAACCTGACCCGCGGAGCTGTCCGCCCACCGGGGCCAGCCTCTCCTTGGTGGGGGGGTTGGGAGGTTGTAGGCACAGGTGCAAGCTGCACCCCTCCCGCTGGCCAGGAAGGGAGCAGAGAAGCCGGACTTTGAGGATTTTGGGGTGGTCTGAGAAGCGGCCTGGTGTGCCAGGAGACAGCCGTCTTCCAGAACTTTCCTCCACCTGCGCCTTCAAGAAGCCTGAAGGGGGGAGGGGCAGAGGGCATTCCTGGGCCAAAGCTCTTCCTGGAAGAAAGGGCCCCTCCCTCTGGGGCCTGCCCATGGCCGTGCCCTGGTCCCACTTCCCAGCCCTGGGGCCCAGGCAGCTGCACTGGTAGGTTGCTGGTGGCAGGGTATTTTTTTTTCCTTTTTAAAGAGTGTGGATTTTGTGATTCCTTCCAAACTGTACAACCTCCTTAGGTGGTATATCAAGTGCAAAAAAAGGAGAGGGCATAGCAGCCACTCCTGGGTCCAGCCTACGGAGGCCAAGGCCGTGCTGTTCCTGCCCCGGGCCCCTGCGTGGTGTGCACCTGAGCTTGTCTGTACTGGGTTGGTGTCACCCCCATGGGACGGCTGTCTCTGCTCTTTCCCCGTGTGTGCATGTGCATGTGTGCTTCTGGAAGACACATCATCAGACACATTTCTCAGGACTCGTTTATAGAATGACAAGGCCTGGGTGGAAAGGTGGGCGCGTGGCTAAAGGTCACCCTCTTGAAATTGTCTCAGGGTCCCCACGTGGCTTTCTGAGACCAAACCGTGTGGGCCCAGGGCGAGACGCCTCTGCTCCTGGGCTGGTGGCTCAGGACAGGGCTGGGCCCTAGGCGACAGGTGCCCCAGGGGCCTGACGCAGAGCCCTCTGCCCCCCTCGGCCTCCAAGTGGGGCCGTACCCTCCTTACTTAGTGCGGGAGCAGTGTGGGGCCCTGTGCGGGTCTCTGTTGTCACCGCAGTCCCAATGCCCCACGACTTGTACAGACTTCCAGTCAAAGACAGGAGGTGTTGATTGCAAATAGTTCCATGTGTTTTTTATTTTAAGATGCATTTATTTATTTGAAAGGGTTAGAGTCTTTCATCCACTGATTCACTCCCCAAATGGCCACAACGGCTGGAGCCAGGCTGATCTGAAGCCAGGAGCTTCTTCCAGGTCTTCCATGTGTGTGCTGGGGCCCAAGCATTTGGGCCATCTTCTACTGCTCTCCCAGGTGCATTAGCAGGGAGCTGGATCAGAAGTGGAGCAGCCGGGACCCGAACCGGTGCCCATGTGGGATGCTGGCGCCATAGGTAGCAGCCTTACCCTCTATGCTACAGCGCCGGCTGCCTGATAAATTTTTATAAACCAAACCACCCAGGAGACTGTTGCCCAGATCAGGAAACACAGCACTGCCAGCCCCCCAGGCACTGTCCTGAGCGCCTGTCCGGCGACCACCACCGCTCCCGCCCGGCCAGGATGGCTGTCCTCCTGGTGTCCGGGCTGTGGCCTGGGTTTGAACTCTGCACAGCGTGACGTGCCGTGCCACTGCCCGGTGTCTTCTGCAATGGACTGGGCAGGGGGCAGGGGGTGGGGAACGTGGCAGGAAGGAGCGCCAAGCTTGGGGCGCTGCCTGAGCCGCCGCCGCTTTGCAGGGACGCAGATGGTCTTCTGGGAAGAAAGAAGAACTGGCGAGTGGCATAGCAGGCCAGCCCGTGGGAGAGCATGGGGAGGCCGTGCAGGCAGCTGGGCTGCCTCTGGCCCCTCCAGCCTCGGTTTCCCCAGCTGGACCCAGAGGCTGTCGGCCGAGGGCCCCGAGTGGCTCTCAGCGCTGTGACCCTGGGTGCACGCTTGGAAATGCTCAGAGACGCGCATCTGCTCTTAGCTTCCACGCTGCCTGCTAGCAGTGGGGCAGAAGTGAGCTGCCTGTGACCGCAGCCCCCTGCCCGTAGGCCACGATCTTCGGTGGTGAGATCTTTGCAGATTGGCGGCCGTGAAGACCCTCTTTAAGAAGGCCTTGCTGTGTGGGCAGCTGCTACTGGACCCCCACCCCCTACAACCCCGGGACAGGAAGCCAGCATGCACGAGACAGCCTGGGACCATCCTCCCAGTCGGGAAACGCTCGCCTGTGTCAAACCAAAGTTGGTATTCCAGAAATTTCTACCAGTGTGGAGTGAATGAACTTGAACTTCAGGAGCTGAAGCCCATCGGCCTATTCACTCTCCAAATGCCCACAACAGCTGGGACTGAGCCAGGCTCCAGCCAGGAGCCCAGAGCTCCAACCGGGTCTCCCACATAAGGTGGCCGGGGTGCCCAAGGACCCAAGCTGTCGCCTGCTGCCTTCCAGGGTGTGCATGAGCAGGGAGCTGGAGTGAGAGTAGAGCTTGGACTTGAACCCGGGGCCTCCAACATAGGTGACGTCCCCAGCAGCAGCTTAGCCTGCTGCAGCAGACGCACGATGGAGACCGCTATCGTCAGTGTCACTGTAGCACAGGCACCTGGCAGGGCCCCGACGTGTCGCAGGCTCCAGCCCCTTATCTCGCAGAGGCTGTGGGGGCGGGGTGAGGAGGAAGGGGTGACACCCCCTGGGTGAAGCCTGGGAACTGGAGACAGGAAATTTCTTGAGAGTGGGATTGCAGCAGAGGGAACAGCACAGGCACCCGGGTTTTCCAGAAGGAAGCAGGTGGGTGGCAAGACTGATCCGGATTTGCTGTTTGGACAGACTTCCCCCAGTGGCCAGGACTCATGGACGGCAGCGTTTATCAGGAGAGCCCTGGGGACCGGGGCCTCTGAGAGTGGAAACCAACCCCTGTGCGTGTCAGTGGCCATTGGCTACCACAGGAGGTCCCGTCCCCTGCTGTCCCTGTGGCATGGGTAAGGCCCCTGGGAGGGCGTGCCCGTGGCACAGTGATTGAGCGGCCAGGGACACCTGTATCCCCTATCAGAGGGCCTGGGCGTGAGTCCCGGCTCCGGTCCCAGATCCAGCTCGCTGCTGGTGCGCACCCTGAGAGGAAGCAGGTCCCTGGGCCCCCGCACCCACGTGGGAGACCTGGAAGAAGCTCCTGGCTTCAGCCTGGCCCAGCCCTGGCTGTTGTGGGCATTTGGGGAGTGAACCAGTGGATGGAAGATCTCTGTCTGCCTGTCAATGAATAAATAAATAGTTTAAATAAAATAAGGTTATTGGATACAGAATTTGAAATCCATACCTAAGAGTGATCTTCAAAAAGTTTGTGGGAGGGGCCAGCACTGTGGTATAGCGGGCCAAGTCTCCGCCTGCAGTGCCGGCATCCCATATGGGCTCCTGGTTCACTTCCCATCCAGCTCCCTGCTAATGCGCCTGGGAAAGCAGCGGAGGATGGCCCAAGTGCTTGGGCCCTTCACCCATGTAGGAGACCCGGATGAAGCTGCTGGCTCATGGCTTCAGCCTGGCCCAGCCCTGTCCATTGTGGCCATTTGGATAATGAACCAGCAGATGGAAGACCTTTCTCCCCCTGACTCTCCCTCTCTAACTCTGACTTTCAAATAAATAAAACAAACTTTTCTTTTTAAAGTGCTTGTTTTAAACATTGTACAAATAAAGTAACCGCCCACTAATGCTGGATATATGTCACCATCTCAGCAAGCCTTTTACGTTTATTTATTTGAAAGGCAGAGTGATAAGAGAGAGGAAGAAACACAGAAAGATCTTCCATCTGCCAGTTCATTCCCCCAGTGATTCCAACAGCCAGGGCTGGGCCAGGGTGAAGCCGGGAGACTGGAGCTCCATCTGGGTCGCCCATGTAGGTAGTAGGGGCTCAAGACTTGGGCAAACTTCTGCTGCTTTCCCAGGCCATTAGCAGGGAGCTGGGTGGGAAGTAGAGCAGCTGGGACTTGAACCAGTGCCCATATGGGATGCAGGCATCGCAGGCAGTGGCTTTACCCGCTGAGCCACAGTGCCAGCCCCTCATCATATGTTTGTTTGTTTATATATATATATATATTTACAGAACATTAGATATGATACATGTAGTATAAACAAGACAGGCTGATTGGGAACTTACAGGAGCTAGATACAGGAACTAAAATATACTTTTTTTTATAAAGATTTATTTTTTACTTGAGAGTCAGAGTTACACAGAGAGAGGAGAGAGAGGTCTTCCACCCACTGGTTCACTCCCCAGTTGGCCGCAACGGCCGGAACTGCGCCGATCTGAAGCCAGGAGCTTTTTCCGGGTCTCCCACGTGGGTGCAGGGGCCCAAGGACCTGGGCCATCTTCCACTGCTTTCCCAGGCCATAGTAGAGAGCTGGATCAGAAATGGAGCAGCCGGAACTAGAACTGATGCCCATATGGGATGCCGGCGCTTCAGGCCAGGGCATTAACCCACTGCGCCAAAGCACCGGCCCCTAAAATATACACGTTAAGAGGTTAGTGATGTGTACAGATATGAAAGATCAAACTTCATGGAAGGGGCTGGCGTTGTGGCATAGTGTTATTATTTTTTTTTTTCAGGCAGAGTGGACAGTGACAGATACAGAGAGAAAGGTTTTCCTTTGCCGTTGGTTCATCCCCCAATGGCTGCTGTGGCCGGCACACCACGCTGATCCAAAGCCAGGAGCCAGGTGCTTCTCCTGGTCTCCCATGCAGGTGCAGGGCCCAAGAACCTGGGCCATCCTCCACTGCACTCCCGGGCCACAGCAGAGAGCTGGCCTGGAAGAGGGGCGACTGGGACAGAATCCGGTGCCCCAACCGGGACTAGGACCCGGTGTGCCAGTGCCACAGGCAGTGCCGGCCCAGCGTAGTGGGTTAAGCTGTACCTGTGCCATTGGCATCCCATATGGGTGCCTGTTTGAATCTGTATCTCCACTTGGCTGCAGGGACTGAAGGACTTGGACCATCCTCTACTGGCCTTTCCCAGGCCATAGCAGAGAGCTGGATGGGAAGTGGAGCAGCCGGGACTTGAACCGGCGCCCATAAGGGGTGCCAGCACTGCAGGCTGGAGCTTTAACCCGCTGCGCTACGGTGCTGGTCCCGACTGTCCTGTTTTTACCCCACGCTGTGTCAGGAGTGACGAGACAAGAAGGGGAAACAAAGGTTGTGGCCGCTGATGGTGTGAACACGCATCACGAATCCGTGCGGCTCCCTGTGTGCCAGGCAGCTGCTCAGGGAGATGGGGGTGGGGTGAAGGGGCCTTCTATTCTCTGGCCACGGTCACGGCCATGGCAAGGGTGCTCCCGTGCACACGGCGTCACTGGCGTCCATGCCTTTCTGAGCAAGACAGCCTCCCCACGCCTCTCATATCTGGGAGGCCGGAGGTGGGCTCTGTGCTGCTCTTTGGGACGGTTTCAGCTTGAGAACCTGGCAGTAGGGAGCCAGGATTTGCCCCGCAAGGCTGGTTGAGAGGCCCAGCTGTCCCCCGCCCCGGCACCTGCCTGTGGGTGCCAGGACACCGTAGGGGGCAGCGCCTTTTGGGGTGAGAGCCAGGATTGTGGATCGCAAGCCCCAGGCTTCCTGAACCCAAAGCCCCTCCAGCTGCCAGCCCTGAGCAGGATGGGGACAGGAGGCGGGGCTGTGGCCCTCAGCCTGGTTGCAGCCACACAGCTGGCCAGGGGGCAGGAATCCCAGGTCCCACCACCACCCCACCCCCGGGACAGGAGCTGGGGCGTCTGCTGGGGAGGAGAGCCGGCCCCCTCCCCAGGAGGGGAGACGTTTCTTGTTTGCGCTCTCAGGCGTCTCCCTGCAGAAACACAAGCATATGGCTGCGGATGGCGCGGGGGCGTGTTTGGGTGGCGTGCGCGCCTGCCTCTGCCTTTTGCATGCTCAGTGTGTCTTTTTCTGCATCGCCTCCAGCTCCCCCAGCTGGTCCCCTGGGGCAGCGAGTCAGAGGCGATCTCCCCGTATCCAGAAGTTTCCAGCTCTTTCCAGAGGAAACCTCTCTGGACATTGTGGAATTCCGAGATGAGGACCGTGCTGTACCCCACTCGCCCCACCGTGAGCTAGTCCTTGGGGGCTTCAGAAAGTTCATGGAAAAAGAAAATGGAAAAGTGTTTAGTTGGGTGCAAAAATTGTAAAATCCATGCATAGCTTTTTTTTTTTCAAGCTATGCATTTCCATGAGCTTTTTGAAGACCCCTGTCCTTGGAGGCTGTGGGCAGTGAAGGGGTCTGTGTTCATAGGGGGTCTATGTTCATTTCCTGCCACTAAGGACCACAAAGGTGATGCCTGAAGCCGGGAGACACCTGGGGCCAGTGTCGCGGCCCAGCGGGTTAAGCCGCCGCCTGGGACCTATCCCATTTTGAAGCGTCAGTTGTCAGAGTCCTGGCTGCTCCGGTTCCGATCCAGCTCCCTGCTAAGGAACGTGCCTGGGAAAGCAGCGGAAGATGGCCCAAGCGCTTGGGCCCCTGCACCTGCGTGGGAGACCCCGATGGAGTTCCAGGCTCCTGGCTTCTGCCTGGCCCAGCCCCTGGCTGTTGCAGCCATCCGGGGAGGTACCAGCAGATGCAAGTTCTCTCTGGACCTCTCTGCCATTCATTGTACGGGAAGAAAGAGCAAACTGGGAATGGGTTCCTGAGGCCGGAAGTCCAGCGTCTTCCCCGCCTGGCCAAAGCAAAGGTGTTGACAGACTTGTGCTTCCTCCAATGGCTCCGGGGGCGGCTCTTTTCCCCGCCCCTTCCGCTTCCGGCCGGCCTCCCCTGGGCTTGTGCCCGCACCCCTGGAAGCGCTACACCCGCATCTTCCCTTGGCGGGCGTCTCCTTCCCTAAGAAGCGCATGCTGTCGTCTGGGGCCCACCAGAATCTGCTAGGCTCGCCCCTGCCCCCACCCCCAGCTCAGGACCCCCGACTCACTTCTCCATGCGCGTTCTTGTGCGAGCTCCAGGGACGACTGGCAGGTGTGTGTCTCTGAGGGCCTCCCCTGTGAGCCTGTGGCGGTGTGGGGGCCCCCAACCAGCCAGCCCCCTGCCCTCCCCCACCGCACAGATCCATGCTGTACCCCACCCCAGCCCCCCACAGCTGCCCCGGGCACAGGAGCGTCTGCATGGCCCGCCCCCTCCCTCCCAGGGTCTCTCTGTAGTGAGCAGACCCCAATTTAGCAACGACAAAGCCACAGCCTGGCCCGGTGGATCTCAGGGCCTCACTCAATTGGGATTGCGGGGTCGGGTCATGCCAGGGACTTCTCCATGCAGTTGGGGTGACTTGTCCCCCCAAACTCCTGCAGCGGGTGGGTGGCTCCCCAAAGTCGTAAGTGAGCAGCGTTAAGAAAGAGGAGAAACTTGAGTGTGACCACGGAGGGAAATGATTTGATGAGGTCATTTAGGAGGAGCTCCCGTGATTGGATCCTGGTAGCTTTGTAAGGAGTCCCGATGGACACGCATGCTGGCCGAGCCCCGCAAGGGGATTGCTCACCCCGCCCTGGGGCTCTGCTTACAGGGAGGACCCCACCAGCGGAGGCCCCTGCACCTGCACCGTCAGAGCCGTGAGCAAAAACCAACGTCTTGGCCGGCGCCGCGGCTCACTAGGCTAATCCTCCACCTGCGGCGCCGCCAACCAGGGTTCTAGTCCCGGTCAGGGCGCCGGATTCTGTCCCGGTTGCCCCTCTTCCAGGCCAGCTCTCTGCTGTGGCCCAGGAGTGCAGTGGAGGATGGCCCAAGTGCTTGGGCCCTGCACTCAATGGGAGACCAGGAGAAGTACCTGGCTCCTGCCATCGGATCAGCGCGGTGCGCCGGCCGCAGCAGCCATTGAGGGATGAACCAACAGCAAAGGAAGACCTTTCTCTCTGTATCTGTCACTGTCCACTCTGCCTGTCAAAAAAAAAAAGTCTTTTCTCTATCAAGTTAGCCCGCCTCAAGTTTTTCCTTATAGTCACACAAGTGGACGATGCACTTCCTCCCTGCCCCAGCCACCTCCAGCCCCGTGGTGTCTGGGTGGCTGACCACCTGCCTGTGGTCTTGGAGTCTAGTGGCCCATGGCCCGTGTCTCGGAGCGGGGAGGGAGAAGCTGGGGTGAGGCTGCCGCCTCTGGGGAGCCTGGCGGTGACTTCCAGGACTCTGCTGGTTCCCGGTGGGCCCATGTTCAAGAGGGAGGGGAGTTAGATGTCACCACTTGGTTTTTTTTTCAGTTTATTTATTTGAAAGGTAAAAGAGAAAGAGAGATCTTCCCTCTGCTGGTTCACTCCCCAATTAGCTGTAAAGGTTGGGGCTGGTCCAGGCCACAGCCAGGAGCCGGGTCTCCCATGTGCATGCGGGGGCCCACTTTCGTCAGTCCGTCTGTCTTTCCGGGGACGCACGGGTTGCCGCTGTGCGCAGCGGCTATGAACGCGGGACGGTGCGGGGCTGCCTGGGGCCTTGTTTTCCATTGCTCTGGGTTTAGACCCAGAAATGCAAGTGTTGGATCGTGCACTGAAGCCATTTGTCATCTTTTAGGAGCTACTTGCCACCAGTTCCTGTAGCAACGGCATGCAGGGGCTCCAGTTTATGCACACTTGTGGTTTTTCTGGATAGCTTTCGGCTTGGTCTGGTTTTGAGAATGTAGCCTTCTTAGTGGGTGTGCGATGGCCCGGCAGTACAGTATCTTGTTTTGGGGGAGGGATTTACTTGTTTATTTGAAAAGCAGAGAGAGAGAGAGAGAGAGAGACATCTCCCATCTGCTGGTTCTCTCCCCAAATGCCCACAGTAGCAGGCGGAAGGTCAGGCGGAAGGCAGGAACCAGGAACGCCATCCGGGTCTCCCGCGTGGGTGGCAGGGGTCCAGACACGTGGGCCGTCACGTGTTGCCTCCCGGGGCATTAGCAGGAGCACCGGTGGTTTGCTAACGATGATCCATGTGGATCTTTTCCCATGCTTGGGGGCCGTTTGCACGTCGTCTTTGGAGAATTATCCATTCTAGCCATTGGCCCATTTTCGGCGTGGATTGTCTGGGGTCGTTTTGCTGTTGAGTGTTGGGAACCCTATGCATGTTCTGGATGTCAGTCCCGTATCAGATCCATGATTGGCAGGTGTCAGGTAGGTCGCCTTTTTGCTCTGGAGGGCGGGACAAGCTTCTCACCCTGGGAGCAAAGGCTGTGTCTCCATTTGCAGCCCCCTCTGCCTCTCCAGTGTTGTCCCTCGACATAGAAACTCAGAGAACTCCTACCCAGCCCAGCAGTCACCAACTTAGGGGAACCTTGTTTGGCCGACCCCTGCTCCCCGAAAATAGCTAAAAAGTGTGAAACTAAAAGGAGGTGTTGTCCCGTTCTCCCGCAGTGGGGGTCTCCGTGTGGCCTCACCGAGATCAGCAGAGGGAATGAGAATGGCGCTGGGTTCAAAAGTGTGTGTGAAAGGATATGAATGAGTGGCCGGCACCGTGGCTCAACAGGCTAATCCTCCACCTTGCGGCACCGGCACACCAGGTTCCAGTTCCGATTGGGTCGCCGGATTCTGTCCCGGTTGCCCCTCTTCCAGGCCAGCTCTCTGCTGTGGCCCGGGAGTGCAGTGGAGGATGGCCCAAGTGCTTGGGCCCTGCACCCCATGGGAGACCAGGAGAAGCACCTGGCTCCTGCCATCGGATCAGCGCGGTGTGCCGGCTGCAGCGGCCATTGGAGGGTGAACCAACGGCAAAGGAAAACCTTTCTCTCTGTCTGTCTCTCTCACTGTCCACTCTGCCTGTCAAAAAAAAAAATTAAAAAAAAAAAAAGACAAAAGTGTGTGTGAAAGGAATGAATGAGTACACAGTGGATGAATGAAGGGGCCAGGGTTGAGAGCCCCGCCCCCTGACCGAGGCTGCCCCGCCTCCACACGCCCCTCACCCTGAGCATGCACTGGTGCTTGGGAGGGGGCTTGGACTGGAGCTGATCGGCTCCCCTGTGGACCAGGAATGACCTTGAGTGGTGAACTTGACCCCATGGTTGTCTGGGAATTGTTAGTGATGGCTGTGCCGGTGGTCGGGGAGCTGCTGACGTTGGTTTCTTCAATGCAACCCTGAGTCTGTGTGGGGACGCACACCCCTCCCACAGCCAGGGGCAGCATCTGCACAGTGGGGTGGGGGAGGAGTAGCCTGCGCCACCCCCCCACACACACACCTGTCCCAGGGCCCCTGGGTGGGGAGCAGAAGGCTTATACACACATGGTATGGTGTAAGTGTCTTGGACTTTGGGACATCTGGCTCAGGTCCTGGCTCTGGGGCCTTTGGGGTGAGAATTTCTCCTGTGGAGGGTGGGAGCAGCTATGAGACCCCGCTCTGGACCAGGCCGGCCCCAGCATTTAGGGAACCGCCTTGGGGCTCCCTCCAGCCAGGCCATGCTGCCTCGGCGCCAGGCGTGCTGGCTCTGCACCCCCCGGGTGTCCTCTGTGTGGTTCTGAAGCCCTGGGCCTCTGGCCAGGAGTCTGGCATCTGCACGTGACTCACCAGCCACTCAGCTGGCCGCCTGGCACCCGGGCCTCCCCCGTTGGCCTTGTTCCTCTGAGCTGAGTGTTGTGGCCAGTGGAGGAGCAGAGAGAGAGCAGCACTGTGTGTCCCACGTCCAGCGTCTTGTCCCGACTGCTCGCTGAGATTCTTGGGGGTGGGGTCACAGCTGTGCGAACTGCCGGCCTTCCTGCCCAGGTGTGCGGAGTGTGGTCAGAGGCTGGACAATGGGGCAGGTGCCACTTCCTGGCCAGGTGTGCCGAGTGTGGTTGGAGACTGGGCGATGGAGCAGGTGCCACTTCCTGGCCAGGTGTGCCGAGTGTGGTCGGGAGACTGGGCAATGGAGCAGGTGCCACTTCCTGGCCAGGTGTGCCCAGTGTTGTCAGGAGGCTGGGCGATGGAGCAGGTGCCGCAATTTGGAGAGCTGGGTTCTTCCAGTTGCTTCTACCGTCTGCCCCAGCTCTGCCTCTTGGGGTTCCCAGCACAGGCCTGTGTCTGACCTCGGAGACGTCACCGTGATGGCCTCTTCACCCCACCTCTGTCTCTCTGTTCTCTTTGTCCCCTTCCCTGAGGGTCCCCCTCATCAAAGGAAGTTGCCTTTTTTGGGCCACCTGGTGGTCATTTAGCATCTGTCCACACTCCCAGCTGCCGGGAGAGGTGTGGACTCCTGGCCTGGGTGGTTAACCTGTGTCACAGGTTAACTGGGGACTGAGGGGTTTCTCAGAACAAGGGGCTTTCTGTGCTAGGCCCAGGGAAGTCAGGTGGGCATCTGGGCAGCAGTTAAGACTGCTTGACTTGCGTCCCATCGTTGAGTGCCTGGGTTCAAGTCCCAGCTCCACTTCCGATGTCAGCTTCCTGCTAACGCGCACTCTGAGAGGCGGCAGTGATGGCTCACATACTTGGGCCTCTGTCGTCCTTGTGTAAGACCTAGAAGGAGCTCCTGGCTCCTGGCTTTGGCCTGGCCCAGCCCTGGATTTTCTGGGCATTTGAGGAGTGACCCAGCAGATAGAAGTGTGTGTGTGTGTGTGTGTATCTGTCTCTATGCCTTTCAAACAAATAAAAGTCCAATTGCAAGTCAGCTGGGCTTTCTGCTCCCTGCACCACAGCCAGTGTGGGAAGCACCATCCCCACCCACTGCATGTAGGCAGGAAGGACAGGCTTGGAGACGGACAGACCTCATCCCCACTGCATGCTCCCTGGGGACGTGGCAGGTCCCTTTGTCATGTCGGGGAGAGTGATGCCAGGGCCATTGCTGTGGTGTAACGGGTAAAGCCGCCACCTGTGACGCCAGCATCCCATACAGGCGCTGGTTTGCATCCCGGCTGCTCTACTTCCAATCCAGCTCCCTTCGAAAGTGCCTGGGAAAGCAGCAGAAGATGGTTCAAGTGTTTGGGCCCCTGCACTCATTTGGGAAACTCCTGGGTCCTGACTTCGGCCTGCTCCAGCCACGGCCTTTGTGACCATCTTGGGGGTGAATCAGTGGATGGAAGATCTCTCTCTTTCTCTCTCTCTCTCTCTCTCTCCACCTTTCAAATAAATGAACCCTAGGGAGAGAGAGTGAGCACGATGCCATAGCAAGGCCGGTAGCTCACGGATGCTGCACTTGGGCTGCTGGGTCTGCGGATGCTACAGGTCAAGGGTGTGACCTGGACACCTGTCTGACCACGCGGCCTCCCTCTCCGGGCTCTGTGGGGCACTGAGAGCCTGGCACCAGCTCCATGCGTTGTCAGCTCCAGTCTCTAGGCTCTTTCCGCTTCGTGATCCAAATCCATCCTGGCTGGCTTGCAATTTCCCGTGTTTTTCAACTCCCCACCCCTTGAGCGCCAGGCAGGTGGCTTGGGAACCCCCCAGCACGCCCAGCCCCAGCCAGCTGACCTGAGTGTTTGGGAGTCCCCTGGACATTTGTCACACACTCATGAAAACTAGCCCGGTCCCCAGCCCCTGGCTCTCGGGGCTCCTGGTATACTCGGAGAAACCTCCCCAGGAGCGGGTGGTGAAGTTATCCCAGACTGCACCAGGAGACGGGTCTCTGGCTCTCACAGGAGGAGACAGCCGAAGGGGGCCCTAGACCTGGAAGAGCCTGGATCCCAGGGCAGGGGGCGGAGGGTCCCCCGGGGCTTACTGCAGAGGGACACTCTTGCTGTCTGCAGCTTGCGAGGAGTGTGGCCCCAGGTGGATGCTGCGTGGGGTCCCTCTGTCTGGTGTTTGGAGCAGGGGCCAAGGGGACAAGAGCAGGACGAGGGACCAGGGAGGAGGGCATTGCCCTGGTGGGGGCAGTAGCCTGGTTGGCGAGGTGGCCCTGGGGGAGGCCAGCCATGGATGGCTGTGGGTGTGGGTGTGTTTTGAAGCTGGGTTGCGTGAGGACGTGGGGGTGAAAGGAGAGGACCCCCACCCAGCCCCTCCCCACACCACCTCTCCCCCTTCCCCAGGTTGGTGCCAGGAGGGGGTGTAGCCAGCAAACCATTCATGGGGCTCCCTGAAGGGGCTGTTTGTGGCCTCCCTGCTGTTGTCCTGACCCCCGCAGGCCTTGCCCACCCAGGAGCCGGGGGGGGGGTCCCTGGGCACAGAGGGCATCCTGACCATGTGTGTCCACGACTCAGGAGCCAGCCGCCCACACCCCTGCTGGTGCCCAGCTGACGTCCCTACAAGCCTCTCTTTCCCCCTCATCCGGGGACTTCCTTCTGGAACCTTGCACACTTGGGTCAGGCTCCGCTGCCTGCCTGCCTCCAGGTTCTCTGTTCTATGTGGGGTTTCCCTGTGCCGAACGAGGGGACTCGGGGTGTGCGTGGGGTTCACCTGCTGTGATGGTGCCAGACCTGGGCCTGCCTGTCCTCCTGGCCACCCGCCAGCCTTCCTGCTGTGGCCCCGGGGAGCGCGCCAGGCGCTGGCAGGGGGTGGCCTCCGTCCCTCATCCCCAGATCCACTCCCCTGGGCTCCAGCTCAGGACACAGGGCTGGGCTGGGGGACAAGAGTCAGGCCACAGCCTGCAGAGGCCCCCACCCCCGCCCCCGTGTCTGCGTCTCCCTCTCCAGGTCCCTGGTTCTGTCCTAACTGGATTAAAACCTTTGCCGGAAGGAGCCAGCCGCAGGCTGCGGGCCACAGGGAGGCCGGGGCTGGAGCACCGTCTGGTGCCTCCCACTTGACCTTGATTCGATTTGTGCCTCTGTGGCTGGCCAGGAGTCTGGTAGCCCGGAGGCCTTTCTGGGAATGGCTCAAGGGAGTGGCCAGTGGCAGGAGGGGCAGGCGAACGCCTGGGAGCGCCTAGACCAGCAGGCAGATCTCTCAGCGGGGGCCTTGGGGAAGCCACCGCAGACCCTGGGACAGGCTTCCTGCGGCAGAATGTCCCCAGGGTGGCCCTGCTGCCCCTTGGTCCACGCATGCGCCATCCGTGGCTATGTCCCATGGGTGGCCCGTCATCCCCTGTGCATCCCTTAATACTGTGCATTTCAAACTTTATAAAATCGCAGAAGCAGGGCTGGCTGGTTGTTCCCATCAGCATTTATCCCCGGCCCCAGGGCACCGCTGAACTGGGAGACCTGCACTGGCTGCAGACTCTTGGGCGCCCCCTAGAGGCCGCAGTCTTGGTTAGGGGGCCTCCCCGCTTTGGCGCTGTTGCATGTGTGGGGCGGCAGACTTGGTCCCTGCCCTGGCAGAGCTGAGCGTCTGGGGGCAGTTCCGGCCACAGAGGACGCCCTTACAGCACCAGCCCCCGGGGGCTCCTGCCTGGTGCTTCCCACCCACGCCCAGTGCTGCCTGCTCCCCAGAGCGGGAAACCTGGGGTCCCCGCCTCTCGGCTCCTCCCTCTCCTTTGCTCCCACGGGGAGGGGAGGCACTGGCGCTGGGACAGCCTGGAGGTGGCCCCTGGACCTGACTCCCGGCTCAGGAAGGGGAGGGCAGGGTGGAAGCAGGAGCCTGGGGGAGCTGGTGTTTGTATCTGGGGGGTGTCTAGGCTGGGCGGGGCAGGGGCAGCAGAGCCTGAACCCCGACAGGAGCCCTGGCCTGAGGGAGCCCCAGCAAGGAGGAGGTGAGGGCTCTACCTCTCTTCCCCTCCCTGGGGCCTCACGATAGCTTCAGGGGTACAAAGTCCTACCCTGGGGCCTCTCGCCCACAGCCAGGAAGTAGACTGAGGCTCAGGGGCCAGTGAAGGGGAGGCCAGTGAGGGCACCTGCCCCCGCCGGGCTGCGGGCACAGGAAGTGGGGTGAGAGGAGAAGCCGCTAGGCCCACGACAACCCACAAGATCGTACCTGAGCAGAGTGGGGACCAGGTGGGAGGAGCAGGTGCCCTGCCCCGTGCCTCACGCCCACTGCGCTGCCTCCTCCATCCCTCCAGGTGACCATGGCCCTGCTGGGGAAGCGCTGTGACATCCCCGCCAACGGCTGCGGGCCCGACCGCTGGAATGCCGCCTTCGCCCGCAAAGACGAGATCATCACCAGCCTGGTGTCCGCCCTAGACTCCATGGTGAGCCCACCCGCGGGGAGGAGGTGGGGGGGGCTGGGCCGCTGCTCCGGAGGTCAAGTCCGAGGACATCCAGCCTTTGTTCTCCTCTTGCTGCTCCCTTCCTGCCCCCAGCTGTGAGCCACGCTCTCCCTGTAAGTGGGAGAGTTATCACTGCATCGCCACCCACTGCCCCGGGCACTGCCGCCTACCCACGCGCCTGTCGGCAGTTGGTCCCAGAGGAGGAAATAACTACCCTCTTCACGCGTGACAGTTCTGTGACGACTGAGCGTAGGCAGGTGTGAAAAAAACATTTTCATCTGCCATCAGCCGCTCGCCTGCCTGGGAGGGCGGGGGAGCGAGAGCCCAGAGAGGGCAGCGCCTGGCCTGCAGTCACACAGCACGAAGCAGCGGATTCCCCCGCGGGCACGAGGGCCCTCCTCCCAGGTCAGCTCTCGGCTGTTCCTGCTGTGGGGAGGCTGCCGTGGTGCCCGCCGTCTCTCTCCTCGCTCCTTGTTTGTTCGGGAGCCTCCGTCCAAGTGCTTGGGGGTCAGAGGCGGCTGTGGCTGCAGCGTGGGCCAGTGCACGGCAGGCCCAGGCCTTGGCCTCAGACACTGCTCGGGACACCTGGGTTCAAGTCCCAGCTCCACTGCCAGCTCCAGCTTCCTGCTGTCGCCCACGGGCAGCAGGTGATGGCTCCAGTACTTAGGTCGCTGCCGCCCACGTGGAAGACCCGGATGGAGTTCCCACCCCCTGGGCGTTTGGGAGAGTGAAGCGGCAAAATGGGAGCACGCTCTCTCTCTCTCTCTCTCTAATTAATTAATTAAAAGGACAAAAAATAAAGTCATAAATCTTTGGGAAAAAAAAAAAACAGGAGAGACTGCATCTATTGGCACAGGAAGTGCCAGTGGGCAGCGCTGGGCTAGAGGACTTTGTGGGGGAGGATGGGGAGGGGAGGAGGAGGAGGAGGAGGAAGAGCAGGGGCAGCCAAGGACCCTGGAGCGCTCCTGGTAGCACCAACAAGACGGGCCTGGGCCCATCAGGGTTCCCTGTGGGACCCTCGGGCTGACAGTAGCACAGGGCTGGGGCTGGGGTTCTTGGGGCAGCGGGGGCTCCCCTGCAGGCCCTTCTTGCTTGGAAGTAATGACCTCATCTCTTGGGAGAGCAGGAAACACACATGCAGGAGACGCCCGAGGGCAGGCCCGCTGGTCTGGCCGCCACTTCCTCACCAAAGCGACTGCTGGCTGCAGCTGGAACTGGAGGCGAGGTTGTAGCCCAGAGAGGTTGAGGAACCGGTCTTAGGTCACACAGCACCAAGCTACGACTAGAAACCAGACTTTATAACCCTCCGCGAGTGCTGCTCAGCTGCTAAAAACCAGCAATTCAGGGGCAGGTGCCTGGCACAGCAGTGAAGTCACCACTTGGGGGCACCCGCCTCCCATATCAGAGTGCCTGGTTCAAGTCCCAGGTCCTCTGCTTCCAACGCCAGCCTCCTGCCAGTGTGCTCCCCGGGGAGGCAGCAGGAGATGACTCGAGTCCTCGTGGGAGACGCGGATGGAATTCCGGGCTCCCAGCTTCCCAGCCTGGCCCAGCCCCTGGCTGTTGTGCGCATCTGGGGGGAGAACCAGCAGAAGGCAGAGGGCTGTCTGTGTCCCTCTTCCTGTTCCAATCAAATGGAAAGAAAGAAATGGAGTGAAAATGAAAGCCCAGCATTTATTAGGCACCAACTGCATGCCGCAGGTGCTAGGTGCCGGGTGTTCCTGATGAGGCCGGGCCGGGGTTGCCAGCCTCAACTCAGGGGCCAGGAAGGTAGCCAGCCTGCTGGTCTACCCGCATCTGCTGTCCTAGGGTAGGCTCTGCCTGCACCCAGTGCACCTGGAACCCCCCACAGCCACTGAGACCCCAGGAGTAGCCGCCAACCATGCAGAGAGTAGCCGCCAACCATCCAGAGAGTGTGGGCAGGGAGCCTGGGGCTGTCTGAGCCCTGGTTCCCCTGAGACGGGGGTCCCATCCCAGCGCCCCCTGGCCCAGGATTTTGGGAGGGGCCAAGAGAGCCCTGGACAGGATGGGGACTGGGGCCAAGGCCAGGGCAGGAAGCCCACCCCAGTGCAAGGAGGACCAGCGGGCTTTTGTCCTCCTCCAGCCCTCGTGGCCAACCTCTGGGGAGCTGTTGATTCATTCATGCATGCATTCATTCCTTCAGCCCCGCTGTAGATGCCAAGACAGGACAGTGAGGTCTGACGCTCCCCGGCACCCCCACACTTGCCCCTGGGGGTGTGGCCGAGCAGGGAGCGGGGAGCCTCCTGTAGCTCATGCCGGGCCTGCTCCCCACAGTGCTCGGCGCTCTCCAAGCTGAACGCGGAGGTGGCGTGCGTGGCCGTGCACGACGAGAGCGCCTTCGTGGTGGGCACCGAGAAGGGCCGGCTGTTCCTGAGCGCGCGGAAGGAGCTGCAGGCCGACTTCCTCAGGTTCTGCAGTGAGTACCCCCGGGGGCGGGGGCGGGGCAGGGGCCGGGGTCCCAGCCCGGCAGCAGGGGCAGCCACAGCTGTGGTTCAGGTTCTCCGCCAGCCCTCCCCCAGCCCACCTTGGCCAGTGGACACAGGCAGGCAGAGCTGCGGGACGGGCTAGAGCCAGCCCCCTCGCATGTACCCATTCACAGACAGGTACACTGAGGCCCAGGATGGAGTGCGTGGCTGGCTGGCGAGGCAGGCAGGCAGGCTTTGAGGCCAGCTCTGTGGTTCCTGCTGCACCCTTCAGAGTCGGGGAGGTGTGTGGGCAGCAGCCCAGGGCCCATGCCAGGGGGTCCTTGTCACTGAGCCAGGGTCAGAGGGGTCCCTCTGTGGCCCCCAAGTCCTCCCCCTGATCAGGGGCCTCAGGGCCCCTCCTAACTCAGTCCCCACCTCCACAGCCCCTCTCCCGCCCCCAGGAGCCTCTTGTACTCCCTCGGCCCAGGCTGCATGGGGCCCCCAGTCCCTGGCCTGCGCCCATTCTGCCCACCCCGACACGGCCCCTCCTTCAGCGGGAACTCCCGACTCCCGTGTGCCTGGCTGCAGTTCCGCTCCCGACCCCAGTCGATGATGACTGTCAGTGGCAGTGGTGGTGGGTCAAGTAGACAGGCCCCTGCCACCCATGGGAGAAACCTGGCGTGAGTTCTGGCTCCTGGCTTTAGTCCCCTGCCTGAGGCCATTGCCAGCATTTGGGGGATGAACCAGCACATGACAGCTGTGTGTGTGTGTGTGTGTGTGTGTGTGTGTGTTCTGCCTCTCAAATAAACATTTAAAAAATAGTATATAAAATTATCTTTAGGCAACATGTATAAGGTATTTACAAACATGAATTTTTTTTTGTTTTATTTATTTGAAAAGTAGAGTTAGATCTTCCATCCAATGGTTCACTCCCCAAATGGCTGTAATGGTAGATGCTGGGCCAAGCAGAAGCCAGGAGCCCGGAGCTCCATCCTGGTCTCCCACATGGGTGGCAGGGGCCTGAGCACTTGGGCCATCATCTGCTGCCTTCCCAGGTGCATGAACAGGGAGCTGGATCGGAAGTGGAGCATCGGGGACTTGAACCTATGCCCACAAGGGATGCCGGCATCCCAGGCAGAGGCTTAACCTGCCACACCACAACGCCGGCCATGAAACAAATGAATTTTGTGTTTCCACTTGGGCCCTACCCCACCAAGATATCCCATCTTGTATTTGCAAATATTCCAGAATCTCACAACACCACCAAAATCTGAAATACTAGTGGTCCCCAGGGTTCCGGGTCAGGGGTGCTTAGCCTGTCCCTGCACCCGCAGACTGTGTGTGGAAGGGGGGAGGCAGGGGTGGGTCTGGGGGGTGATGAGGTCTCGCGTGGCACGCACGTGGCACTCAGTTCCCACCCACTGTTCACCCGCTGCTGTCGCTGGCACTAACATAAGCCCCTACGTTCCACGCCGGGCCTGGCGCTAAGGGCCTCACCGGCCAGGGAACAGCATCTCTGGGCACTGGGTATGTCGTCAGTAGGGTGTGGCAGCTTCCTCGGCCGGCTCAGTACCCCCCACCCAAGTCTGAATCCCGTCCAAGGTCAGGGCAGGAGGCTGGGCTGGGCTGGGTGTAGCAGGTGCTGGCTCCCAGTCTCCCAGGCTGGGGCCCAGAGAAGGTGCACCTGGCCTCCCAGAGCCAGCAAGAGCCACTATTTATAGCGCTGGGAGGGTGGCTGGCCTATTTCCAGCAGACCAGGCTCCCAGCTGGGTGGGAACGTGCAAGCCTCCCATGCTCCCTGATCCTCGTCCTGTCCCTGGACCCCCTGACACCCCCCAGGGCCCCGGCCTGGCCCAGCCTCTCTGGAGCCCCCATGGCATCCTGGTCAGGTGCCCCATCCTCTCTCCCTTGGACAGAGCAGGAAGCTGGGGCCCAGGTTGGTTGAGACGGGACAGGACGGGGCGGGGTGTGGGTCAGTATCAGAGCACAGAAAGGGGCGGATGCGACAGGTGGACCTCCAACCCCAGTTCTGCACCCGGCCAGCTGGTCTCCCGCACGCACTCACAGACCCAGGCCCAGAGTGGGCAGGAGCCTGCCCAAGGTCACACAGCAAGTCGGAGGTGAGCAGGGCTGAGACACAGGTCCTGTGCTGGGCACGAGGAACTCTGCAGTGGCCAGCGCTGACCCTCAGCAGGGCAGTCAGGGCCCAGCTTGCTCTCTCAATCCTTTCTCCACTCATTCATGGATTCATTTCCTGGCGCGCTAAGCCAGCACAGGCAGAGTCACACCCAGGGTGGGGTGTGAGATAGGTGCTGTATGTCCCACAGGAGGGCCCCCATGGAAGGACCCGGAGGCAGAGCACCCCAAGAAGGTGCAGCGGGGCGAGGGTGGCGGCCGGAGCGTCCCACGGTCGGCCCTGGAGCATGGCTCGGATGCGTACCTTCTACGGAAGATGGTAGAGGAAGTCTTTGATGTTCTTTATAGTAAGACCCTTCCTCATTCCATTTGGGGCCCCCGGGGTGGGTGGGAGCCCTCTCACTTGCCCCTGGGCCACTGCCCGCCTTCCCTCCTCCCTGTACCCCTGAGCCCCCCACCCCGTGTGGCTGTCCCACCCCAGCCCTGTTTCCCGAGCCCCCAGCCCCACGGCCCCCACCCTGACTCAGGCCGCAGGTCCCAGCCACCTGCCTTTAGAAACAGCCCCAGAGCCCAGGCGTGACCCCCACAGCCTCCGGGGATGTCCTTTGGCCCTGGCCCCCCATGAAGCCACTCCCTGTTCTCTGTACACTCTGCCCCTCTGCCCCCTTCCCACCAGGTTAGGGCCCCCACCGTACCCTGTCCCCTCATCAGCACAAGGGCTGTGTTTGTCCGTCCTGTCTGGCTGTCCCCAGCCTGTATCCAGGGCCCGGCAGGTGCTCAGCTTCTGTTTGTTGAATGACTAAGTGAAAACTGACAGCCCCACGGCAGAGGGGAGGAACCCTGGGCTCCCCGGGGAAGTGTCAGGTTGCAGAGGGTCCCTGGGCCCTGGCGGTAGCCCCCACACGGCCTAGGTGCTCTTGACCCTGGTCCCTGAGGACCCCACCTGGTTTATTTCCCACTCGCCCTGCGGCTCCTACAGAGCTGAGATCAGGGAGGAAGGACCTACTGTGTGCATGTCAGGGGGAGGGGCCTGGGGGGCCCGAGGCCCGGGACTGGGAGGACCTGCGGGCGGGGTTGGTCAGCCGCAGGGTCCGTGCCTGCCTTGGCCACCTCCCACAGAATCACAGGGGGCTGGGGGCGACCGGGCCTCTCGCTGGCTCTGGGTGGGGGCTGCGGCCTTGAAAGCAGCAACCGACAAGGACCCCCCAGCTACCCCTCCATCCTCAGCCCCCGGCCCCTCCTGTCTGTCGCCCCCTCCCCGCTCCCTCGCCCTCGTCTCTCTCTGGGTCGCTTCCCCCCTTCTTGCTCTCAGCCTGGCCTTGCCCTGGCTCCGCCCCCAGCCATGACTCATGCAAGCCCTGGCTCCACCCCCGTACCCTCTCTCTCCCCCTCACCACTTTGTCCTCCTCATCTCCAGCCCTGGACCCCTGCTCTGCCACTAGGTGCTCAAGTGCGTGGAAGGGAAGTGCCCATTGGTGAGGCCGCCAGGGAACCTCCCCAGCCCCCGCACAGAGGAGCCCCAGACCCTTGGGCACAGACCACAGACCCTAGAACTGTGGGGACCCAGCACCCAGGGGAGCCCCTCAGCAGGGCCTCTCTGTGGGGTGCACCTGCCCTGCCCCCGTCCCCAGCCCTGGCTGGGCTCTCACACCTGGCCCCTCTCCCCTGCCGGCCCGCAGGCGAGGCCCTGGGCAGGGCCAGCGTGGTGCCGCTGCCCTACGAGAGGCTGCTCAGGGAGCCGGGGCTGCTGGCTGTGCACGGGCTGCCCGAAGGCCTGGCCTTCCGCAGGCCGGCCGAGTACGACCCCAAGGCCCTCATGGCCATCCTGGAACACAGCCACCGCATCCGCTTCAAGCTCAAGAGGTGGGTGAGGGCGGGGCCCAGTCTGGTGCGGGAGGAGAGGCCTGGAGCCTTCCCCGGGCGGGGACGGGGGTGGTCGGAGCAGCCGGTGCCACAGTGGGGAGTGGGGAGGGCACGTGGTATACTCCCTGGGGCTGCAGTTGCCAGTGAAAATGGGCGGATGGGAGATGAGGCGGCTGAGGCTGGACCTGGCAGGTGCTCTGTTCAGGCCCCACCCTGTCCCCAAGCTGGGAAGAGGCTGATGCAGGGTCATGTCCCGCCCCTAGGCCCGTGCTCCCACCTGTGTGATGGGCTCCTGACCCGGCCCTGCTTGGGGGGGGGGGGGCGGCTGGGGGGGTAGCAGGTGCATCAGGGATGCTAAGCTGCCTGTGTCGCCTCTCCCTGACCCAGGCCACCCGAGGACGGCGGGCGGGACTCAAAGGCGCTGGTGGAACTGAACGGCGTCTCCCTGCCACCCAAGGGGTCCCGGGACTGTGGCCTGCACAGCCAGGCCCCCAAGGCGGCCCCGCAGGACCCACCCCCCACCGCCACCTCCTCCTCCGTGGCTGGCTTCCTATACAGCACGGCGCTCCCTGGCCACGCCATCCGTGAGCTCAAGCAAGAAACGCCCACCTGCCCACTCGTCCCCAGCGACCTGAGCCTGGGCCGGCCCGGACCCGAACTCGCAGCCTCCGGTGCCCAGGACTTTGCCGACTGCTGTGGTAAGGCTGCCGCCGGGCCCGGCACATGTAGGCAGAGGACAGGGGTCTCCCCAGGCTAGGAGGAGCACTCCTGGGCAGAGGGTGCCCCAGCTGAGACCCAGCCACCACTCGGCGCCTCTGTCGGGAATACAGACCCTGTTCAACCCATACACACATAGAGCACCTGCTGCATGCACGCTGAGCCTGGATGAAGGGTTCTGGGCCAAAGAGAGGAGCAGCTGGATACGAGGAAGGTCTGGGTTCGCGTCCTGGCTCCTCCACTTGGTGGCTGTGTGTCCCAGGGCGAGGCTCTGCGTCTCTGGGCCTCTGTTTCCTTATCTGTAAAATGGGGTGCCAGTGTAGGTTGGGCATCCCGTCTCCAGAATGTTTGGGAGCAGAAGTGTTCAGGATTTGGGAGTATTTGCACGGATGAAGTGAGGTATCGTAGGCAGGGGGTCCAAGGCCAGACGTGAACTTGGTTTGTGTCCCATGTGCATCGCAGACCCAGAGCCTGGAGTTCACTTCCATGGTGCTTATGGCCCCTGCTTTTTGACTGCAGCCCATCCCGGGGTCAGACGTGAGGTGGCCCACATCACACTGGTGTTCAGGAAGTTAGGGATTTTGTGTGGTTTTTTTTGTGAAAAGATTTATTTTTTACTTGAAAAGCAGAGTTACGAGAGAGAAAGAGATGTCCCATCCGCTGGTTCACTCCCCAGATGGCTGCAACGGCTGGGGCTGGGCCAGGCTGAAGCCAGGAGCCAGGAGCTCCATCCAGGTCTCCCATGCGGGTGGCAGGGACCCAGCACTTGGGCCCTCCTCCGCTGCTTTCCAAGTACATTAGCAGGGAGCTGGGTTGGAAATGGAGCAGCTGGGACTTGAACCAGCGCTCATATGGGACGCCGGCGTCACAGGTGGTGGGTTAACCCACTGCACCACAACGCCAGCTCCAAAGTTAGGGAGCATCCGGGGTCAGGGATTGTTGAGCTGTGAAACCTGCTTCCTACAGAGCAGGTTCGAAATGCTGGTTCCCAGGCCCTCCCCTCCTCCCCAGTCTCAGGATTCCGAAGCCTTATGGGAAGCGAGTGCCAGATGGCGGCGTGCACTGCTGGACCCAAGCCCTGGGTCCAATGCTTGGGCAGAGATCATAGAGAATGGACTTGGAAGTGAACCTCGAGGGCAGGCAGTTGGGGTAGTTGTTAACACACCACCGCTGGAGAAGCCTGCATTCCACATCTGGGCGCCTGCCTTCAAGCCCTGGCTCCAGTCCTGTGCCCAGTTTCCTTCCTGCTCACGTGCACCCTGGCTGGCAGCAGGCGATGGCTCAAGTACTTGGGACTCAGCCACCCACGTGAGAGACCTGGATTGAGTCCCTGGCTCTAGGCTTCAGCGTGGCACAGCGCTGGCTGGTGCAGGCTGCCGGGAAGTGAATCTGGGTGGAGGGTTCTCTGTCTGCCTCTTTTCTCTCTGTGCCCTTCCAATAAAACAAATAAGTAACTTTATTTTAAAAATATTTATCTTGTTTATTTGAAAGTGTTTCAAAAAAGGAAGGCAGAGACAGAGAGAGAGATCTTCCATCTGCTGGTTCACTCCCCAGATGGCCGCAATGGCTGGGGCTGGGCCAGGAGCTTCATCCGGGTCCCCTACGTGGGTGCAGGGGCCCAAGGACTTGGGCCGCCTTCTGCTGCTTTCCCAGGCCACAGCAGGGAGCTGGATCGGAAGTGGAACAGCCGGGACTTGAACTGGCGCCCAGATGGGATACAGCACTGCACACGGCGGCTTAACCCGCTGTACCACCATGCCGGCTCGTGTCCGTGGACTTTTTGAAGTGCCCTGGCATGTACTGTTGTTGCTATCATGATGTGGAGGAAAAGTCACGCCCCCTGCACAGGTGTTTGGGCCGCCCAGAGGCGGGCGCCAGCGTCCCACTCTCACGCACCGGGCTTCTGCTGGGAGATCCGGGACACAAGGACTCGGGCCTCTGGTCCGGGGGCTTTGCCTCGGGGTCCTGATCACAGGGCCTCAGTCCGGGGTCTGCCTTGCCAGTGACACTGCTTCCCCAGCACCAGAGCCCGTGCCCCAGGGGGCGGGACCTGGAGACCCCGTGTGGACCCGGAACCTGAACCTCTCGTCTCCCTTGTCCAGGACAGAAGCCCCCCGGGCCCGGTGGGCCGCTCATTCAGAATGTCCACGCCTCCAAGCGCATCCTATTCTCCATCGTCCACGACAAGTCAGGTGGGGCGGTGCCCGTGGCGGCACCCCGGGCTCCAGGGCGGGGGGGGGTGGTGCTGGGTGAGGCGGGAGAGAAAGGAGGGGCAGCTTGCGCGAGGAGTGTAGCAGGCGTCTGTGGGTGAGTGGGGGTCCGGACTCGAGGTGGGGTCCGGCTCAGGGTCCTGCATCATTTGCAGCCAGGATGTCGTCCTGGGGCAGGGGTCCCAAGGCCCAGCTCACCGTGTGGCCGGCACACCCCCAGCTGCTTTCCTGCGGAGTTCCTGACCCGGGGGGGGGGTCAGGAGGGAGCGCCAGGCATGGCAGTCCCTCCCGCCATGTCGCGGCACTTAAATGCCACGGCATTTATCAAAAACGTGTGGCCAGATTTAAAGTCGTCCCCACAAGAATCCCCTGTGGTTTGGGGTGTTTTTTGTTTGTTTTTTTAAGATTTATGTATTTATTTGACAGAGTTACAGAGAAAAACGATACATAGGTTTTTCCATTCGCGGGTTCACACCCCAGCCAGGAGCTCCATCTGGGTCTCCCACGTGTGTGCAGGGGCCCAAGCACTTGGGCCATCCTCCTATGCTTTCCTAGGCCATAGCAGGGAGCTGGATGGGAAGTGGAGCAGCCAGGACTGGAGCGGTGCCCATATGGGATGCCGGCGGCCATGTGGGCAAAGGGCAGAAGTGGCAATCGGCCCTCACTGGGTGATCTCAGGCGAGATCCCCAGCTCCTGTGGGCCTCAGTCTTCCCTCTCTGCAAAATGGGAATGAATGCAGTTCAGGGTCCTCATCAGGGAGTCATAGGATCAGACGGCGCTGAGCGCAGGTGGGCGCTGGGTTACAGCCACTGCTGCCCTTAGGAGCTGGAGTGAGCCCAGGGGCCGCTCCTGTTGGGAGCCTCAGGTCGGGCAGAGGCTTTGGCCTCCTAGGACAGGCAGCTGTGCGGGGCACAGAGAGGTCACAAGAGATCAACCCAGCCCGGGGCTGAGCCTGCCTGGCCCACAGAGGGGGCCCGGCGGGGAATACAGCATGGGGCCGTCCCACGGGGCCTCACTGGCGCCCCCTCGCTCTGATAGAGAAGTGGGACGCCTTCATCCGGGAGACAGAGGACATCAACACGCTGCGGGAGTGCGTGCAGATCCTGTTCAACAGCAGATATGGTGAGTGACAGACGGGGCAGGGGGCGGGGGGGATTGTGCTATACAGATACAGCCTGGGAGCCCTTTGAGCAAACACGTGAAGGGGGAGGCAGAGGGACGGGGTGTCTGGGAAGGTGGCTGGGCAGGCAGGAGCACATGCAAAGGCCCTGAGGTATGCGCCTGGTGTGCAGGCGGCAGGGCCCGGGGTGAGGGTGGAGCGAGCAGAGGGGTGAGAGCGCGTGGGGTCCCGTAGCAGGACCTGGGAGATGGGAGCCCGTGGGTGTGCTCTAGGAGGCAGCGCCGCGACCCGGTGTCCCAGCAGGACCCAGCATGGCACTGGCTCGGGGGGAGGCGACCGTGGCCATGGCCGTGGCCCCGGGCCCCGTGCATCCTGCAGCCTCGGTGTCCCGCTCAGCCTTGCCGTTGCCCTTCCAGCGGAAGCCCTGGGCCTGGACCACATGGTCCCCGTCCCCTACAGGAAGATCGCCTGCGATCCGGACGCGGTGGAGATCGTGGGCATCCCGGACAAAATCCCTTTCAAGCGGCCGTGCACGTACGGGGTCCCCAAGCTCAAGCGGATCCTGGAGGAGCGGCACAGCATCCACTTTGTCATTAAGAGGTGCGGCCGGGCCCGGGGGAGGCCGCGAGGGGCCAGGGCTGGCGAGTGTGGGGTGCTCGAACTTCACGTGGCGAATCAGATGGGCCTGGCAGGAGTTCCCAGCTCTGTCACTTAGCCACGGGCCTGTCTGAGGATCTCACAGAAAATGGAGGCACAGCACCAGGCCAGGGACAGGGCGAGTTCCCTTCCTGTCTCTATATCCCAGAGGGCTCCCATCCACGGGTTCACAACCCCCAAACACCCACCATGACGGGTCCAGGGCTGAGCTGGGCGGAAGCCAGGAGCCTGGAGCTCCATCCGGGTCTCCCACATGGGTGCCAGGGACCCAGTTCCTTAGCCATCACGTGCCGCCTCTCTGGGTGCGTGTTGGCAGGAAGCCGGAGCCAGGGATCAAACCCAGGCGCTCCAGTGTGGGACTTGAGGGTCTGATCTGGTGTCTTAACCGCAGGCCAAGTGGCCGCCCAGGGGATTCTTAAAAGCAATGCTCTCTGCCCACCTGAGCTGCAGCCCAGGCTGGGCCAACTCCCCCACCCCCGCGCAGCATGCCCCTCCCTCGGGGCTGCCTGCCCCCTCCCCCCCCAGCCCTGCACAGGGTGGGCGGGTGAGAGAGGGCAGAGCGCCGGTAGCCCCAACACGCCTGCTGTCACCGCAGGCCCTCAGCCCTGCCTGCCCGGCTCCCGCTGCCGTCAGACACCAGGCGATGCCCACACTTCCTGGGCTGCATCCACCTGAATGGTCAGAGATGGAGCTTTGGCCAGGGGTCATGTCATCCAACCCCCTGCCTCCGGGCCACTCCACACCCATGTGTCCGGCCCCTCCCGTCTGCGGAGCTGTGCGCAGGAATGGAGGTCAGGGGCTGTGTCTTGTTCACAGTCGAAGCTCCAGTGCCTTGCACAGCCCCCGGAAGGTGGCCAAAGCTCCTTACACATTTGTGGAACCCATGAGTGAGTGAATCAATGCTTTCCCAGGCTTGGGCTCCTGCCAAGAGTTGCTGCTTTGTTTAAGATGTATTTTATTTATTTGAAACTCAGGAAGAGACAGAGAGAGAGAGAGCTTCCACCTGCTGGTTCACTCCCAAACTGGCCCCTCTGGCCAGGGCTGAACCAGAGTTATAAAAAGTGGGGGAGTGACAGAAAGAGATCTTCCATCTGCTGGTTTACTCCCCAAATGACCTCAGCAGCCGTGGCTGGGCCAGACTGAAGCCAGGAGCCAGGAGCTCCTTCTGGGTCTCCCATGTGGCTGCAGGGGCTGAAGCACTAGAGCCATCTTTTGGCTGTTCTCCCAGGCGCATTAACAGGGAGCTGGATTGGAAGTGGAGCAGCGGGGACTCGAACCAGAGCCCGTGTGCGATGCCGGCACTGCAGGCGGCTGCACTGGGACTCTGGGTCCTGTGTTAAGGGGTTTGTGCCCCACTGTGGGCTGGTGGAAGAGTTCTGAGCACCTAAGTGCACGAGGCTACCTGGTGCAAACTATGTTTTGGTTTACAAGATTTCCAACTTGTGATAGGTGTTCCGGGACGTGGTCCCATTGCCACCGTGAGGGGCAAATGCATCGCCCCTGGAGGGAGTAGGTTGGGGACGAGGGAGGGGCAGGGTGAGCTCCCTTGGAGGAGTTCAGTGAGTGGCAGGTGCTGGGATGGGGGGATTCTCAGGGGCCAGGCTGAGAAGAAGAGAGGAGAGTTGTCCCTGGACATGGACAGGGGAGGGAGGCAAGAGAGGATCCACACGGTCCCCGGGTTCCCTGATAGAGGCTGGGGTACTCTGAGAGAAGCCCCTCACCGGGGAAGCTGGCAGGGAACCAGACCTGTGCGGGTCAGCTCCAGCCTCATCCAGCCCTGGCCCCCGGCCGCCCTGCCACCTGTCTCCACCTTTCAAACTCACCTTCCTCTGCTGTCCTCATTCAGAAGCCATTGTCACCCTCCAGGGGGCGAGTGTCTCCCCCTCCCCACTTCGTGCCACCTTGCCAGCTGTGGTCTGCAGCCGTGGGGCCGAGTCTGAGCCATCTCTGTGCCCTCCTTGATAAATGGCACTGGAGGAGAACTGAAATCCATCACGCGTCCTCCGGGCGGTGCTTACTTACAGCCTAGCTCAAGTCTCTCTTGCTGCTGCCCAAGTCCTTTTCCCTCCGTTCCTTCCTGCCCTGCCCTGGGCTCTGCTGGTTTCCTGAAGCAGCGGGCACCGTGCCTGCTGACCCGCTGGGGGACACCGCCTGACGCTGGGGGGGCTGCTCCCTCATGGGAGAAGTCGAGGGCGCGTCCAAGCCCTGTATTCCCCCGTGTGGAAGCCTGCAAGGCTTCCTGGAGGAGGAGCCCACTCACCTGCCTCATGGGGCGGGCAGCTGTCCTCCAGAGCCTATCAGAAGATGGATCAGATGCCACCCCTTCCCCAGGATTTTCAGCATGCAAATGAGAGCCTGACAGGGAGCGGGGGCTCCGTGCACTGCGTCCTCGCTGACTCATCTCCCCCTGAGCCCCCTGACACGCACTTGGTGTCGGTGGCCCGTGGGACATCGGTCGTAGCTCGTCCCAGCTGTGTGGCCTCGGGCTGCTTCCTTAACCACTCTGTGCTGCACCTGTCCTTGTCTGAGCCATGGAGACTGAGTGACCGGATGCGGTCAGGTGCAGGGAGCGGTGGCTGCGCTTTCTCTAGTATCTACTCCCTCCCCCCAGCCCACTACTCAGGCACTTGACATTGTCCTGACAGGTGTCAGGAAGGCTTAGGGGCAGCCAGAGAGTGGTGTCTCCAGGCCTTGCCCCAGGAGTCTCGGGGGGGGGCAGGGTGTGTGGGGTCAGGGTGAGGTTGGGGGTCTCTCACCATGCCTGACTCATGCCAAGCTTGGCCTCCAAACCCCCAGACCTGCCGCCCCCCAGCAGGAGCCTCAGGGCTCTGAGGCCACTCCTGCAGCAGGGTAGGGAAGACTGGGAGAACATTCTAGAACTCAGGTGGTTGGGCCGGCGCCGTGGCTCACATGGTTAATCCTCCGCCTGCAGCGCTGGCATCCCTTATGGGCACCGGGTTCGAGTCCCGGTTGCTCCTCTTCCAGGCCAGCTCTCTGCTGTGGCCTGGGAGTGCAGTGGAGAATGGCCCAAGTGCTTGGGCCCTGCACCCCATGGGAGACCAGGAGAAGCACCTGGCACCTGGCTTCAGATTGGTGCAGTTCCTGCCGTAGCAGCCATTTGGGGGTGAACCAACGGAAGGAAGACCTTTCTCTCTGTCTCTCTCTCTGTCAAATAAAAAAAAAAAAAAAGTTTAGAACTCAGGTGGTGCCTGCATGGCGGCGGCCCCTTGCTCAGCGCCCATCCACTGCTGCCCCGGCTGCCCCCAGGGAACCATGGAGCCCCTGCCCCACGCCTTCTGCTCAGCGCTCCTGTACTCCAGCAGCCCCCTCGTCCCCAGGCTGCTCCAGGCCTGGTGGCCTCGCAGAATAGAAAACAGGAAGTCCTGTTCAGGGTCCTGCCCAGGCTCTGCCTGCCCCCACGCTGGCTGTGGGGGCTTTTGTTCACATTTCCTGCTGGGCCCTGAAGGGGGCGCTGTCGGGCAGGGGCTTGATATTGTTTGCACCTCTGCAGCCTGAGCCGGGTGACCAAGGCCCTGATCCCTTGTCCAGCCACTGGGTGGCACACAGGCTGTGCCCCAGCACTCAACCGTCTGCCTGAGACCTCTCAACCCCCTGCCCCTGGACACCAGCCTGGCAGAGGCTGAAGCGGGCGGGCCATCAGGTGCCCCCTGCCCACCTGCATTCCATCCTCATTTGACTGAGCTCCCTGGGGTCTTACCCACAAAACTCCACATCCCAAACAGCCCCTGGTCCCCAGCCTCCTCCCTTCCAGCCCCTCCCCACTCCCCCTGCCCTCCGCCGTGATCAGGCCACACCCCCACCCTCTATGCCAATACCTGCAGAACCTCACACCTGTGCCATCTCACCTGCCAGTGCTTCTTGCTTGGACCCCCTGGGCCTCTGAGACACACGTGCAAGGTCCCACAGGAAGCCCCAAGTGGCTGTGACCTGTGGACAGGTCTGCTTTGCACTGGCCCCCGCACCCACCCCTGAGTCAGACCCAGGAGGCCTCGGGTGAAAGCCCACGGGTGAACCCATCGTCCACCATCAGGTGTGGGGGGGGGGGGGCCTGAGCCTCCCGAGGCTGGGAGGAGCCCCTCCAGGCCCACCCAGGGGCATACGCGGGGGATTCAGCAGCTGTCACTGTGCCGTACCCGAGGCCTGGGCGCCATTCTCACTCCTGTCTCTCCTCTCCTTCCAGGATGTTTGATGAGCGAATTTTCACAGGTAAGTGGGGACCCATTCTGAACCCCACAGGGTGATGTCCCCCGATGACCTTGAGCTGACCTTGCTCTGGCCTTGAGTCCGGGCGACAGCTTCAGTGTCCAGGCACGGACAACGTTTGCTGGCCACCCCCGAGGAGCCAGGTTCTTCTCAAAGCTGCAAGCTTTGTTTTATTCCAAGTCGGTTTAATTTTCGATTCTGTTCCCATCCCCACGTCCCCATAAAGGGACCACAGCCTGGTACACCCAGGAAGTGTGGCCCCTGAGCCCAGCCCGAAACAGTAGGCAGGTGGACGTCCAGCTGGGTGGGGGGAGAGGCAGGCTCTTAGGGGTCCCAGCTCCGGCCCCACCTCCCACCAGCCTTAGGGCCAAAGACTTTGGGAACACAGTTTGCACATCTTTGCCCTCCCCCTAGGGAACAAGTTTACCAAAGACCCCACGAAGCTGGAGCCCGCCAGCCCGCCAGAGGATACCTCTGCCGAGGTCTCCCGGGCCACCCTCCTCGACCTAGCTGGCACTACTCGGTGAGCCCCTACCCTGATGACTGTCCACGGATACCCACGCGCCATGAAAGGCAGGGCAGGGTCCAGACGCGGTCACCTGCCCTCGGCACGCAGCCTGGGCGCCATCCGCCAGGGCCCACCGCCCGGGTTCCGAGCCCCCGGCTGATGACAGTAGCACAGCGCTATGAATGCATCCAATGCCCCTGAACTGCACATTTATAAAAATGAGGGAGTTCACAGAACCAGGCGCTCTGCCTAACCCGCCTCCTTCCAGGCCGGGGATCCTACCAGCTCAAACCCTGCAGCAAACGCCTGTCCAGCCCCCACTGTGCTGCCCTGGGGAGCCCCCAGCGAGCTGGACGCCTGGAAGGTTCACCCTGCGGAACAGCAAGCAAGAGTCTGGCTGGGTGGACGGTGGTCCCGGGAGGCGGGGTGCTGGGGGTCTCCATGGCCCGGCCCAGGGAGCCACTGGGCTGATGTGCCCATGGTGTGCTCTGAATTGGTGGCTCTGACAGCCGTGGTGGGCACGCAGCCAGACAGGGAGATGCCATGGACGCCTGGTGATCGCCCACCTTCCTTTCCAGGTTGGACAAGGGCACTGTCTCAGAAGACTGTGGACCAGGTGAGGAGGAACAGGTGCCCAGCATGTGTGACCTGGCCTGGGGGGAGGGGCCTGCTGGGCACGCCCGGGGGGCAGGGAGAGCCTGGGGGAATGTAGAAGGAAGACCCGCCCCCATCACTTTTCTTGGGTCTGTCACCAAGAAACTTCCGATCTGGGGGCCTCAGTCACATGGGGCCACCAGGCTTGGCCTGAGAGCCCGCCTGGTCCAGGCAGGAGCCAGGGGGCTGACACAACTTTTCTAGGGGTTCACTAACAAGTCACAGAATGTTCTGGAATGACCCACCCTGCCCGGCCACGCTCATGCCTAGACCTGACGGAACCCCTCATTTCCTCCTCCTCCTCCTCACAGGAACCTCCGTGGAGCCGGGCGGGCTGAGGCCAATCAAAATCGAGCCTGAAGATCTGGACATCATCCAGGTGACCGTGCCAGGTGAGGCCCAGGGTCCAGGGGCTGCTGCGACCTGAGCCACGTTCGCAGGTGCCAGCCACACCTGTGCTCCCAGCTCCCGCCCGCCCCTCCCTGGCCTGGCCTCCCTGGGGTTTTTAGTGAGAAGACCCAGAACCTCCACCCTCCACGTCAGCTCAGAGCTGGGTGCCCTTGACCCTGGAGGCTCAGCCTCAGGGTGAACTCCGAGAGCCCGCAAGGACGCCTGGCCTGAGTCCCAGAACCAGGCCTGCCTTGGGGGCCCCGTTCTGTGGCTGGGCCGGTCAGGGTGGGTCCACGGGGCAGGTGGAAGATGCCCTGGTCACCTGTCATTTTGTCCCCAGACCCTTCTCCAACCTCTGAGGAGATGGCCGACTCCATGCCTGGGCACCTGCCCTCGGAGGATTCCGGTTATGGGATGGAGATGCTGACGGGTAAGAAACAGGTTTGGGGGGTGGGGTGGGACCAGCGGGGTAGCAGGTGCGTTTGTTAAGGGACCGTGGCCCTTGGCAAAAACGCTCGGGACCAGAAACTGCTCTGGGATTTTTCCCCAGGTTTCCTCTAATTTTGGACCCCGTACAGATACATAGCGAGCTGTCTTGGAGTTTGGAACCCAAGGGTCAACAGGCGATGTGTTCATTCCGTCCATGCCTTCTGCATGGGGCCTGAAATCCATTTCATGCCTTTCTTGTTTGTTTGTTTGTTTAGCAATTTTGTGCACAAAACAGTTTCCGCGTGCGGGATCTTCCACTTGCAGTGGCGTCAGTCACGTCGGTGCTCAGAAAGTTCTGGACTTTGGAGCTGTTGACCTCGCTGATGGGGGGTGGGGTGGCGGGGTGCAGGCCCTGTGGGCTCCTGCTGCTGGAGGGGTCCAGCAGGGCCAGGTGGGCTCTGGTCCCAGGCTTGTTTAAAGATACTCAACCCGTGGACCCCCAGCTCAGGCTGGCTTCCTTTCAGAAAACCGGAAGTCGGCTCCGCTATGATGTGTCTCTCCCAGGAGGCCCCGGGGCAGATGAGTTCGTTATTTTATCCAGCAACTCTTAATTGAGACTGAGCACCAGGCCTTGTACAGGGTCTGGGGGGGCAGTGCTGTGAGCAGACAGAAGCCCCCGCCTTGGTGCGGCTGACTCAATGCAGAGAGAGAGTCGGGGTGGAGGGTGTGTGAGGGGGTTGATGCCCTGGGGAACACCAGGCCGGGAGGGGAGGTGTTGGGGGCAGGAGAAAGGGGCTGCCCCGGAACCAGGGCAGTCGGAAAGGACCTCACTGACAAAGCGGGACAGAGACCTGAGGAGGCCCGTGCAGGAGTGAGGGAGGAGCTTTCCAGAGGGCACATCACGTGCGAAGGCCCTGAGGCAGCCTCTATCCCACGAATCCCAGGGAAAGCTGAGGAGCCAGGGAGCTGCTGGAGGTCGTGGGGGACCCCAAGCAGGACGGGCCCTGGCCTTGGGGCTGAGAATAGGCTGCAGAGTGCTGGGGACAAAAAAAGACTCCTAGGATAATCCAGGCGAGGGTGTGTGCAGGAGCGGGCACAGCGGGGAGGGAGCAGAGCCTGTGTTTGGTTTGCTTTGTTTTTAAAGATTTTATTTATTTATTTTTAAGGATTTATTTATTCAGGGGCCAGCACTATGGCGCAGCGGGTTAAAGCCCCTGCCTGCGGTGCAGGCATCCCATATGGGTGCTGGTTCGAGTCCTGGCTTCTGCACTTTCAATCCAGCTCCCTGCTAATGCACCTGGGAAAGCAGTGGAAGATGCCCCAAGGGCTTGGGCCCCTGCAGCTGCATGAGAGACCCAGAAGAAGCTCCTGGCTCCTGGCTTCAGATCAGCTCAGATCCAGCCATCGATGCCATTTGGGGAGTGAACCAGTGGATAGAAGATCTCGATCTCTCTCTCTCTGTAACTCTTGTTTAAAATAATATATATATTCATATATGTAAAATATATATTTGTATATGTAAAATATTTATTTATTTATTTAAAAAGCAGAGAGAGAGAAAATCTTCCATCCCCTGGTTCACTCCCTAAATGGCTGCAATGGCCAGAGCCGGGCGATCCAAAGCCAGGAGCCAGGAGCTGCTTCTGGGTCTCCCACGTGGGTGCAGAGGCCCAAGCACTTGAGCCATCTTCCACTGCTTTCCCAGGCGCGTTAACAGGGAGCTGGATCGGAAGTGGAGCAGCCGGGCCTCGAACATGGTGCTCCTGTGGGATGCCGGCATCACGGGTGGTGGCCTCACCTGCTGTGCCATGATGCCGGTCCCCCCACCCCTTTTTTTTTTACTTTATTTTGGAAGTGTTCAGAAACACACACAAGGGTGCCGACTGACACGTACCCCGCAGGCAGCTCCAGCAATGACTCACAGACAACTGGTATAGAGGATAAAAAGAGAAAGTACAGGTATTGAAAGCTTTGAGAAAAGGAGGGTCATAAAGAGAATGGGATGGGAATGAGAGCCCTGAAGGCGTGGGTGTGGCCGGAAGTGACATCAGGGCCCAGGAGCCTCAAGGGAGCCAGGCCCAGAAGCTTCCAGAAGCTTCCAGGAGCTCGTAGCATCCTGGGGTCTGTTCTCCCATGCGTGCATGAACCAGAGTTTCACGGGGTGGAATTTTCCGTTTGGAGCATCCTGTTAGTATCTAAAACGTTTCCAGTGTTGGTGCATTTCGGGGCTTCTGATTTTTGGGCAAGGGACGCTTAGCCAGAACCTCCTGGGGGAGGTGGGAGGGGAAAACAGGAAGTGGACCAAGGGGATTTGGACTGGAGGGTGCTTTATGCGGAGGTCAGGGGCCCGGACGCCATGAGGCTGCCGCACCCTGACCCGGGGGCTGGGCGCAGGTTTGAACTATCCTGTGTCCCGTTCTGTACTTTGTTCAATTTTTACCCAAAACACACAAATGACTAGAACAAATAAATCAGGAGAATCCTGCAGGCCCCTGCGGGTGGTGCGGAACAGCACGCTCCTGCCCTCCCGCCACGGGAGAATGTTCTGAAAGCAGACGGTGTGGGCATTCATTAAGGAGGGGGGGCATGCGCTCAGGCTGAGCCCCAGGGGATGGCACCCAGAAGTCACAGGAGGCGGAGGCCGGGGTCACACCACCTCCAGGCAGTCGACCGAGTCTCCCTGGGCATGGTTCTGGAACCACGGTCCAGAAGGAGGGAGCCGGTGTGGGGTCCCACGTGAGGCACCACTGGACCATGGCCAGCAGCTGGCAGAGCCGGGGCAGCTGGGCCCCGTCCTCCCCTGGGAGGGGTCTAGGGGCGGGGCTTCTACCACCACGCCCTTTTACATCCCGGGTCAAAATCCACAGGAGAAGCCACTGCCATGGGAGCATCAGGGGAGGGGGTCGTCAGGCACAGCCTGGGCGCTGGCGTCCCAGGAGGGTTGCAGGGTGCCCTGGAGTTCAGTGTCTGTGTATGGGAGGGGCAGGGAGGGAGGCTGAGCTGGGCGACCCTGCCCTACCTCTGCAGCCTCAACAAGGGCCCTTCCAGTTGGGGTGGGGTGCCCTGGCCTTTATGCCCCCTCCTCCATCAGTCAGGTGCTGTAGCATTTTTGCTGGCTACACCGGAGCTGTCCTTTTTAGGGCTGGCCGCTGAGAGCCGTCTGCTGCGGGGGGCCACAGGTGCTTCCTGGGCCCCGGATATGGGCGAGGCCTCTGGTCACCCACCAAACAGGAGAGCAGGAGACAGTAACTACGCACACACAGGAGCAGAGACAAGAGTCAACCCTGGCCCCTCTGTGTAGGCAGAGACTTCGAGCACGTGGGACACTGGGTGCCCACACAGAACTGGAAGAATGCAGATGGGGACCAGTGCTGTGGCACAGCCGGTGAAGCCGCTGGGTCAGAAGTGGAGCAGCCGGGACTCGAACCGGCACCCCTATGGGATGCAGGCAGCGGCTTCACCCTCTGCGTCACAGCACCAGCCCCCGTGTGGTGCCATTTCTGTTGGAAGGGCTTCTCCCCAGGAAAGCGGCTCAGCAAGGCAGGGTCACCTCCCCAAGGCCACACAGCCTGGCGCTGAGTTAGCAACGTCAGGTCTTTGGGACCATGCAGATTAGCAGGGTGTGTATACGTGTGTGCACACGTGCCTGAACTTTCCCGTGTGCTGTAAAAACAGGTAATGCGGAACCTTGTACGACGTGCAGAGAACGTTCCCACGGGCACCGCCTGCTGCGTGCCTGTCTGCACACGGCTCACGTGTGTGTGTTTTCTCCTTGGTACAAACCGACCCCGTCTCCTGCGCCTCTGTCTGCGCTGGCACTGGTCTCGGGGCATCAATGCCACGTGACTTCTCGTTACCCATTGTGGAAACTCACAGGGCAGGCAGCCTGGGCAGGGCACTGCTCAGGGAGCCCCAGGCAAGTTCCCCAAAGCACATCCCCTGCTGCCTTGGGAGGGGCCAGTTAGCCTGAGCCAGCTTCCTTCTGAATCGAGAGCCCAGGAACAAGGCTGGCCAGTGCCCACAGATGCCCAAGGGGGGAACCCCGGGGTGAGGCAGAGTCTGACCAGTCACGTGTGGCTGCTTGCAGGTGCACAGCTCACAGCCAGGACAGGCTCCCCGGCCGAGTGTCCCCTCTCCTGACCCTCAGGCCACCTTCTAAACTTCTGGGGTGATACCCGGAAGTATCAAGAAGGTGGCTTCTCTGGGGAACACCAGAAGCTGTCCCCAGGACACCAGGACAAAGCTTTGAGTGTGGTTACTTGGGAGACCCCCGGGGACAGCGGCAGTGGCTGGGAACAGGGCTGGGTCCCACCATGGGTGGTGGAGCAACTGGCTAGGCAGGCCAGAGTGGGCACAGCTGAGCTCGGGGAGGGTGCTCCCCATCGTCGCAGAGAGCCGCATCTCTCAGTGTTGTCTGCCCACTCCACTCACAAAGCCAGGATGAAGCCTTTGGCAGGCACGGCAGGCAGCGGGCAGACCCCCACCTCCCATAGCAGCCCGGGTTTCTGTCCCAGCTCCACTCCGGCCCCGGCTTCCTGCTAATGCGCATGCTGGGAGGCAGCAGTCATGACTCAAACACCCGGGTCCCCGCCACCCGTGTGGGAGACCTGGATAGAGTTCCCAGCCCTGGCCGGTTATGGCAGGTGTTTGGGGAGTGAACCAGCAGGTGCAAGATCTATGTCTGCCTCACCGTGTTTCATATTAACTAATAAGTCAGGTTTTTTTTTAAAGATTTATTTTATTTATTTGAAGGACAGAGTTAGAAAGAGAGGTAGAAATAGAGAAGTCTTCCATCCACTGGTTCACTCCCCAACTGGCCGCAACGGCCGGAACTGCGCCCTTCTGAAGCCAGGAGCCAGGAGCTTCCTCTGGGTCTCCCACCTGGGAGCAGGGGCCCACGCACTTGGGCCATCTTCTACTGCTTTCCCAGGCCATAGCAGAGAGCTGGATCGGAAGTGGAGCAGCCGGGACTAGAACCAGCACCCATATGGGATGCTGACACTTCAGGCCAGAGCTTTAACCCGCTGCGCCACAGCGCCAGCCCCTAAATAAGTCAGTTTTTAAAAAGAAGCCTCAAGCAGGCCCGTGTGCCCAGGGTCTGTTGAGGCAGGGCCGGCCTTTTCCCACTGGTCCCGGGGCATCAGTGGAGCCCCCCAGAACCTTCCAGCTCCAGTGATCCCAGCCACGGACTCAGCTTCCCTCAGTTGACTCTGAGCAGGGCTCGATCCCCGGGGCCTCCCCCTGTGCCCTCCCTCCCCTCCCTACCCACGACCGGTGCCCGGCTCTCCATGCCCGTCATCCCTCGGTGCTGCCGGACCTGGGGTCCAGGCTGCTGCTCCTCTCCTGGCTCGGTCGTGGGCTAGGTAGGGCTGGAGGCTAGTCCTGCACTTGGAAGCAGCGGGAATTTCAGGCGCCAAAGCCAGCATCTAGAGCTGCAGCCCCCACCCCCTGGGTCCCAGCGGCGAGAGCCCTCGCCATCCCCCTCCAGCCCCACTGACAAAGGCTGCTGAGCTGGACCGTCAGCCCCCTGCCAACCCCTCACTCCTCCGCTGCTCTGAACTTGCACTTCATTCCCCTACCCAAACCCCACACGGCTCCCCCCTGCCTGGGTCCCGCCAGCAGTCCTCTTCCTGGATGCTGGGCTCCAGCAGGAAGCCCCTCACCCACTCACCCCTCCCCCCAAGGCCAGCGGGGACCCCCCCACTCTACCCCATCCAGACCCCCAGCACTCGCTGCACCTGTAGGCAGCATGTGGGAACAAGGTTGTGCCACCATTGCTCAAGTGCAGGCCAAAGCCAATGCCGCTTTGTCAGAGGCCCCCGGGCCCCCGGCGCTGGTGCAGCTCCACACCCCCCAGCAGCCTCTCCCTCTGTCACTGCCCCACTGTTTTCTGGCAGCGACCTGGAGAGAGACACCTGGTCTTGTCCCCACCAGAGCAGGGTGGAAAGAAGGAAGGAATGCGGGGGCGTGGTTCCTGGGGGCTCAGCCTGCCATCGCCACTGGGAGGCCACAGGGGCACCCGATCCCATCTGGGGGGTGCTGTGCTGGGGTCCGGGGTCAGGGGTCACCAGCCAGCTCCTCCCCACTCTGGCCTGACCTTAGTGGTGCAGGGGCCAAGAGGCGATAACTGTGGTGTCTGTCCTCTGTTCTCTCGCAGACAAAGGCCCCAGTGAGGACCCACGGCCGGAGGAGAGGCCAGTGGAGGGTGAGTCCCCGCCCCTCCTGCACCCCGGTACCCCCACTCTGCCCTCACCTTCCCTCCATCCTGGGCCTCTTCCCTGGGTCTCCCACACCCCGGCTTGGAGAGGGGCGTCCTGTGGGGCTGCTGGGGGTGGGAGGGGATCTGAGAGGCTTGGCAGGACGTGGCTTGGCATTTTGTTGTTACGCACACCCTGCTTTGAACAGCGGTCTGGAGTCTGAGCCTGGTCTCCCTGAGCAGGTAGAATTTAGGTCGGAAAACATAAAACCGGCTTTGTGGCCTGACACACCTGCCAGTGGTCGTGAGCGTTAATGCTGCCCCCTGGTGGCAGCGAGCGCGATTTGCAGGCTTAGTGCGCACTGCAGGGCCCAGCCATGGCCTTCCTAGGCCTCCGGGAGCCTTCCATCTAGCCCCGATTGCACAGGCGGGTGTGTGAGCCCGTGTGGAGCCGCCCTGTCCACTCCCGCCGCGGCAGCCTCAGGGTCCTCCCCGCCGGGCGCAGAGCTGGGAGCAGGGAGCTGCCGCCATCCCCGGGCAGGCCCGGCTGACCGCCCTTTGCCCTGCAGACAGGCACGGCGACGTGATCCGGCCGCTGCGGAAGCAGGTGGAGCTGCTCTTCAACACGCGATACGGTGAGCGGTGAGCGGGGCGCGGGGGCCCTCCTCCGCCCGGCCTGGCCCAGCCCAGCTGCTGCCCGCTCGCTCCGCCATCAGGAGCCCCCAGCCCCGGGGGCGGGGGGAGGGGCGGGGCTCCCTGGTGCGTGTCCACGCCCCCTTCGTCGCTGGCAGCGATGACTGGCAGGTAGCGGGCGAGTGGGCGGGCCCACAGCAGCCGTGTCTTCGCAGCCAAGGCCATCGGCACCTCGGAGCCCGTCAAGGTGCCCTACTCCAAGTTCCTGATGCACCCCGAGGAGCTCTTCGTGGTGGGGCTGCCTGAGGGCATCTCCCTCCGCAGGCCCAACTGCTTCGGCATCGCCAAGCTGCGGAAGATTCTGGAAGCCAGCAACAGCATCCAGTTTGTCATCAAGAGGTGAGGCCGGCCAGGTCCCCGCCTGGGCGGGGGGCAGGGGCACTGCTGGGCTGGGCCGAGGCTGGGTCTCGTCGTAGGTGCTGTGTGGCCGCAGCTGGGCAGACACGGGGTACCGCAGGCCTGCCAGACCCAGAGCCACCGCTGACGCCACCGTGCCCTTCTCGGCTTGCCCGGGTGCTGAGCGCGGCCATGCCCGCTACTTGCCCGTTGTCTGGCAGGTGCGCAGGTGCCCTGGGCCAGGGTCCCAGGAAGGGAAAGGCCGGGCAGTGGCTTCTCCAGGGCCTTCTGTTTGCCTCGAACACCTCGTTTTTCTCGGTGACAACCAGCGTGTGCAGCCTGCGTGCCTCCCGCCGGAGAAGGGGGCGGGGTTATTGAGTGTAAAGGGTGGGGAGGGCCAGGCTGGCCTGCGCTGTGTCTGCTGCTTCTGGGTGTTACTGGAATGATCTAGAACTTGAGGTTTGGTTGAAAGTGACAAGGAAGAGGATACTTTAAAAAAAAAAAATTAAGGCCCAGTTAGAGAGACAGAGAGGTCTTCCATCTGCTGGTTCACTCCCCAAATGGCTGCAACAGCTGGGGCTGGGCCAGGCGGAAGCCAGGGGCCAGAACTCCATCCAGGTCTCCCACGTGGGTGCAGGGGCCCAAGCACTTGGGCCATCTTCCACTGCTTTCCCAGGAGCATTAGCAGGGAGCTGGATTGGAAGTGGAGCAGCTGGGACTCGAGCCGGTGCCCATGTGGGATGCCGGTGTCTCAGGTGGCGGCTTTAGCCCCAAAGAGGACACTCGTAAGGGATTGTTCTCCTGGGGGCGTCAGTGGCCCCAGACCCAGACCCTCGCATCCCCATGCACGCACAGATGGCTGACTGCTGATGAGGACAGTGGCAGGGGGAGGGGGCAAAGCAGCCCTGAATGCCACAGTCCTCAGCTTGCCAGTTGCACCGAATAAAGTCACACGTCATGTCAGGTCGAGATAAAAGGGGCTGTCACTCAGGGTGGGGGGGGGCGGGGAGGAGGCAGAGACCTGAGGGAGCGAGGTTAGCAGAGGGAGAGGGAGAGCGTTGGGGCTGCAGAAGCAGATGCGAGACTCTGTGGCAGGGATGCGTCTGTGTGGCCAGCGCCACGTGGACAAGGGACGAGGGAGGGTTAGAACAGGGCCCGATCACGAGGCGTCTCAGGCCAGCTCAGAGAGTCTGCATTTTAAGAGACAGAAACATCTTCTATCTGGTGATTCATTCCCTCAATGGCCTGCAGTAGCCGGGGCTGAAGCCAGGAGCCCAGAGCTCCATCCGGGTTCCTCCATGTACTTAGCCAGCTCCTGCTACCTCCCAGGACATTAGCAGACATTATTTGAGAAGTAGAGTTACAGAGAGAGGTAGAGACAAAGAGAGAGGTCTTCCATCTGCTGGTTCACTCCCCAACTGGTGATGTGTTCCAGGCCCGAGCTGCTCACGGAGGGAGCCAAGGAGCCCATCACGGACGGCCCAGGTACCTGTCGTGGGTCGGGGCACAGGTGGGTGCGGGGGGGCCCGGCCTCCGCCTCTGCCTCCTCTGCCCTGGGCCCAGCCCCTCCTGCCACCCCCACCCCCACCGATGCCACCTGGGGGTCCCAGGCGCACCCTCCTCACCCGGCTTCTCTCCCCCGCCCCCAGAGCGGGACTCCGGGGACTCCCTTGTGGACGAGAGCCTGAAGAGACAGGGCTTTCAAGGTAAGGTTGAGCTCAGGGTGAGGTCGGCTGGCCTGGCGCCGTGACCTTGACTTCTGGGGGAGGGGAGGGCTGTGCGTTTGTTCCACACCAGTGAGCAGGTCCCAGGGGAGGCCCCGGAG
>CM027397.1:8058567-8151494 GCA_015711505.1 Sylvilagus bachmani
GGGGGGGGGGGACAGTCAGTGCCCTGGGACGGGAGGGGTGGGAGGCAGAGAGCCGGTGGGGGGAGAGGGAAATGGGGAAGGGCTGCAGGTGAGGCGGGGGGGACGGGAGGAAGGGGCCAGGGTCTGGGGGGTGGGGACAGGCGGTGCCCTGGGAGTCCTGAGCAGCACCCCTGGGGGGGGGTGTGGCTGGCCTCGTCCGCAGTGGGACGAGGCTGCCCGTGCGTCCCCAGGTGATGGCAAACCTCGTAGCTGGAAGGGCCGGTCCCTGGGGGTAGGGGAGCCCAGAGGGAGGCCCCCAAATCTCAGGGGCCACTCCTGAGTCTAACTCCTTCCAGAAGGTTCTATGATGAGTGCCCGTGCTCACACCCACCCACCCTACCCCTCTTAGCAGACAGAAGCTCCCAGGGGCCCCCTCTCCCCTGAGGATCATCTCACTGTGGGAGGGGGAGGGGCAGGAGGCTGTGGGGGCCTGGGGACCCCTGTGGTGCGAGCTGACACCTGGGGGGGTCCTTACCAAGTGCCTTCCACGCGAGTCAGCCTCCACCAGGAGCTGCCGGGCCAGGGCGGCTGTGTCTGTAGGGACCGCACCTGCCACCCCGTCCGGCGGGGCCGCCTGGCCAACCCTGCACGTGTCGCCTCCCAGGGCTCCTGGCAAACGCGGGCGCTCAGCCTCGGCCCCACTCCCGGCCCCGCGCGACCCCAGAGCCCCCGCTATGGGTGGGAAGCCGTGTTCCTTGCGAGCCCGTGAGTGTCTGTCACTCCACAGAGAATTACGACACGAGACTGTCACGCATCGACATCGCCAACACGCTCAGGGAACAAGTTCAGGACCTGTTCAATAAGAAATACGGTGAGCGGTGAGCCGTGTGCCCGGGCCCCGCCCTGGGGGGGAGACGCACCCCCACCGGCTGTACCCAGAGCCTGGGAGAAGAGGGGTGCCTCCTTAGGCCGGGGGCCCGGGAGGGCCTCTCTGAAGAACCCTGGGATGGACGGTCAGGAGTTAAGGGCTGGGGGCGGCCTGTGCAAAGGCCCTGGGGCCTGTGCTGAGAGGCCCTGGGAGCTGCAGCGTGGATGCGAGGTGCTGCAGGAGAGCAGAGGCCCCAGGGAGCTGGCCAGGCCCTTGGAAGGAGCCGGGGCGTCTGTCGCCTCCCTGGGTTCCCGGGAGGATTGTGCCAACTCCACGCTGCAGGCCCCTACAGATTCCGGGTCTGTCCTCACATGGCAGAAGGGCAAGGCCATCCCCTGAGCCGTTCTGTTTCCTCCTTGCTACCCTGTGAGAAAGAGTGAGCGAGCTCGCGTGCCCTGGCTCACCCCGCAAATGCCCTCCAGGGCTGGGGCCAGGCCAGGCTGCAGCCGGGCCCCAGGAAGGCAGGGCCATCACCTGCTGCCTCCCAGCTGGCGCTCTAGCAGGAAGCCAGAGTCAAGGGCACAGCCAGGACCCAAGGCCAGCCCGGGCATCTGTTCCCACAGTGTTGGCTGCACCTCGGGCTGGCAGAATGGCTGCAGGACGGCCAGTCATACCAACTGCATCCCTGCTGCCTTTCCAGGAAGGAGAAGACTGGCGTCCCCTAGAATTTGTGTTTGTTTTATTTGGGGGGGGGGCAGGAGAGGGAGGGTGGGAGAACCCTCTCCCATTCTTAGTTCACTACCCAGTTGTGCGCAACAGCCCCCAGCTGGGGCCAAAGCCAGACACCACAGCTCCATCCGGGTCTCCCAAGTACTGCCGCCTCCCGGGATCTGCGTTAGCAGGAAGCTGGCGGCAGGAGCCAGGGCCAGGGCTTGAACCCGGGCACCTCTGATATGGGATGGGGGCACCTTAACTTCCCGCCCACTGGGTCAACCCCTCACCGACCTCCGCAGGCTTTTAAAGGAGCCGAGTGTGCAGGGTGTAACATGCTTGGGACGTCTGCATCCCATAATCAGAGTTTCTGGACTCAAGCCCCAGGTCCCTGGGCCCCTGCACCCACACGGGAGACCCGGATGGAGCTCCTGGCTCCCGGCTTCAGCCTGGCCCAGCCCTGGCTGTTGGGGGCATTTGGGGGATGAACCAGCAGATGGAAGACCTCTCTCCATTGTGTTCTCTCTGTGTTGCTGTGCTTTTCACACAACTAAATCTTTTAAAAATAATAATAAAATAACCACTGAACCATACACTCTAAAATGGTGGATTTCAGGTGCATGAATTATATCTCCTGTAAAAAAAGCAATCGGGGAGGGCAAGGGCATGGAGCCAGGGGTGACAGGACGACGCAGCTTTTCTGTATTTGAGGGGCGCACGGCGAGGCTGAGTTCCCCGGGGACCGGAGCAAAAAGGGAAATGAGACGGGCTGTGCGATTCCCAGTGCTGGAGACAGAGAAACACCCGCAGACAGGCGGCCCCAGTGCTCAGCTGCTCCTCCCAGCGCTGAGAGCCCGCCGCCTGTCGTTAGGGGGCGCCCTGGGAGCGTCAGCGAGACCCCCTGCAGGGAGCTCCGTGTCTCCCCTCGGCAGGCCCCAAGCAGGTCCGAGAGGCGTGGGCCACGGCTGAGGCCACGTGGCTGCCCCCAGGGGAGGTGGGGGACCAGGCCAGCGCCAGGTGCAGAGAGCGCGCGTGCGGTCCGGGCGGCCCCCTGGCTGGCCTGGCCCCGCCTCTCGTCCCTGACCACCCCGCCCCTCTCGCCCGCAGGGGAGGCCTTGGGCATCAAGTACCCGGTCCAGGTCCCCTACAAGCGCATCAAGAGCAACCCCGGCTCGGTGACCATCGAGGGGCTGCCCCCCGGGATCCCCTTCCGGAAGCCCTGCACGTTCGGCTCTCAGAACCTGGAGCGCATCCTCGCCGTGGCGGACAAGATCAAGTTCACGGTCACCAGGTACTCGCTGGGGGTGAGGTGGGGCGGGGCGGGGCTCGCACGCAGGGATGGACACGCAGTGAGGTGGCCCTCCCAGCTCCCGCCTGGAGGGGGGGTCAGAGGAGCGGCAGGCCCCCCTGGGGCGTGGGGAGCCCCGCAAGTGGGCACTGCCCCCACCCCAGGCCCTCGCCCTGACCTTGCCACCTCCGATTCTCTTCCAGGCCGTTCCAAGGACTCATCCCAAAGCCCGGTAAGAGGCGTGGGCTCCGGGGGAGGGGGCTGCGTGACAATGGTGGGGGCAGCAGGGGCGGGGGAGGGGCTGGCCTCGCCCTGGGGGACCACCGAAGGACACAGGTTCTGGGGCCGGGGTCTGGAGCCGGCCCGGCCCCTCTCTTGTCCTGCCTGCCCTGGGCAGAGAAAGGGGCCGTGGGGAGGCCCTCCTTCCTGATGGCTGAGTTTGGGGGGGGGGGGGCTGACGGACCTCAGTGCTTGTGTGAGGTTGGGGACAGGTGGGTTCCTACCTGGGGGAGCCTGGAGCCTGGCGCTAAGGTGCGGGGGCTGCCTGCCAGTCCCGATGGCAAAGGCCTCTCCCCCACCCCTGGAAGGCGGCCATCCACCTCCGCTGCCCCAAACCCAGACCAAGGCTGCCCCTGCACTCAAGCCCACACGGCGGACCCAGGAGCCTGGGCAGACTGGGAATAGGGTCGTGGCCACGGCTGCAGTCCCACGCCAGCCTCCCCAGTCCCACGCCAGCCCTCGCCATCACACAGAGGCCGACCCCTCTGCCTGCCGGAGCCTGGCCCGTCCTGTGCCCAGGCGTGGCTTGTTGGGCTTCCTGGAGGCGGCAGACATTCCTGGGGGGGTATGGCAGCACCGTGGGGTCCCACGGTCTCCTGGAGCCAGGGTGGAGAGGAGCTGTGTTCCGTGTAAGCAGTGGGGGCTGAGACCCCGTGGCGCCCCCGCAGGTGAGCGGAGGAAGCAGCAGCAGCCCCCAGGACCCCGGCCGAGAGCTCGCTGCGTGCTGAGCGCTTCTGGCAGGTGCGGCTCGCGCATGCGCGCACGCATAGGCGGGGGTCTTGGAAATTTATGGAAAACGCACAGTATGGGAAGGCAGTGCGTGGATTTCAGAAGTGTTTTGCATCAAAATGAACTTCTCTGGGCCGGGCGGTCACGGTGCCGCCTGCGACACCAGCATCCCATGTCGGAGCGCTGGTTCGAGTCCTGGCTGCTCCACTTCCAATCCAGCTCCTTGCTATTGCGCCTGGGAAAGCAGGATGGCCCAAGTGCTTGGGCCCCTCCCACAGAGAGACCCGGATGGAGCGCCTGCTCCTGGCTTTGGCCTGGCCCAGCCCAGCTGTTGCAGCCATTTGGGGAGTGAACGAGGGGATGGAAGATGGATTTCTCTCTCTCTCTCCCTCCCTCTCTAACTCTGCCTGCCAAATAAACACATCTTTAAAACGAAAGGAAAAAAAATAATGAAATGCAGAGTCTCAGGCCCTACCTCGTGTTGACTAAGGCAGAATCTGCATTTTTAAAAATCTTTTTGTTCCGTTTTTCCACGAGTCTTTGAAATTCCCTTGTGTTTTCTGGAGAGCTTGCCTGGGCCAGGTGGGGTGGGGGGCTCTGGGGTGGGCAGGGAACAGTGTGGACCAGACAGCAGGCCTCTCATTGGTCCCCCAGACTTCCCAGCAGGGGCCAGAGCCCACCTTACAGCTGGGGAGACTGAGGCTGGGCGTCCCAGTGCCTGTGTCTGGGGCTAGCAGAGACCTGCTCTACAGCGCCTCCCAGTGGCGGCTCCGGGGTCGCTGGCCCCACACACCTGGGAGGCCTGGCGCTGGCCAGAGAGGGACAAGGAGAAGGGCCCGGTTCTTCTGGCCACGAAAGCCGAGACAAACCTTCCCCCAGGCTACCCGTGGCCCCTGGGCCAGCACCTGTGCCCCCTGCCCCCCCTGCAGGTCCAGGCCTGCCTGGCCCCAGCTCACAGACAGAGCCGCTAAGCCCTGCAGAGTTGGCTTCCAGCCACCAGCCCACCCAGGCCAGTGTCTGCCGGGTCCCCATAGGCCCTGGGCAGCACTCTGAGGTCCCATGATCACGGGCAGCGTGGAATTTGGGGTGAGAGCCTGGGCGCCCTCCCGGGGGTGACCTCTCTGGTCCAGCAGGACCCGCACTCCATCCCGGGGCTCAGTGTCTCTCTTAGCTCCAGGCTGCCCGCCAGCCTTCCCTTCCGTTCCCCTGTGTGCAGGAGGAGGCCTTGGAAATGCCTTCTCTCCTCTGCCTCCCCTGGGCGGCAGGCTGCCTGGAGGAGGAGGCAGGAAACGGATGGACTTGGGCGTCAGCCCACGGGGCCGGAGCAGCCAGGCTACTTGTCACACTGGCACAGAGTCCCAGAGCCCAGAACCTCCTGGAGCTGGAACTGGATCTGCTGCACAGAGACGGATCTCAGGGAAGGCTGGGCAGGAGGGGAGGATGGATGCAAGGCTGGGGGGCGAGACCAGGTGATGGACAGACACCAGGGAGGGGGAGGGGCTGGAGGGCGGGGCTTGGGACGAATGGGGGCTGCATAGGACAGACACTGTTAAGAATGGTTCTGAGGTTTATTTCATTTATTTTAAAGGCACAGAGAGAGAGAGAGAGAGAGAGCGCCCACTTTCATCCAATTCACTCTCCAAGTGGCTATAACAGTCAGGGCTGGGCCAGGCTGAAGCCAGGAGCTTCTTCCAGGTCTCCCACGTGGGTGCAGGGGCCCAAGGACTTGCGCCATCATCTACTGCCTCCCAGGCACATTGGCAGGGAGCAGGATCAGAAGTGGAGCAGCCGGGACTTGACCCAGGCACTCTGACACGGGATGACAGCGTCGTTAGGGCGGCTTAACCCGCTGCGCCCGGTACTGCCCTGGTTCTGAGAGTTTCTGGTCCCTTACTGACCAGAAGCAGGTGAGGCCTGCTTTGGAGTGGGGTCAGGGATTAGACACAGTGCTAGTGTGGGGCCAGGGCACAGCCACCCTGGGCCAGTTGGTTGTGGAGTCAACAGAGGTGACCCAGAAGGCCTTGCAGTGTTGTCTCAGCAGGGCGCATCCCCTGTGCCCGTGGGCTGAGTGTCCCCTGCTCTGACATGCTCAGTGGTGGGCCGGTGCCCGGCCAGGGAGGAATGTGAAGTTGAGCGCAGCCTCTCAGACAGTTTGTGTGTTGGGGGAGGGGGGAATTCAGGCCTTGGACCAGAGGAGCTGGGGGCTTGGGACTGGACCAAGGATCCAGAGAGAGGCAGGGGCTCGGGACAGCCCTGGGGGCAGCTGGCCCTGCATGGCGCGGGCATCTTGCTCCAGGGAACAGACGGGCACCGGGGAGGGGTGGGGGGCACAGGCCACTGCTTGCACACAGCAGGCAGGTATGGCAGGTACACCGAGAAGAGCGATCCTAGCATCCTCGCTGTGTGGGGGGTGCCGGGCCACAGTGAGCACCTTCTCAGCCCCCCAGAAAACCAGGGCAGCGAGGGACGCTGTTCCGCAGGCGTTGGCCCACGGGCAGCAGAGCCGCTGGCCACTGGTACAGTAGCAGCTGCAGAACCTTCTGGCAGGTGCTAACAGCCTGGCACACCTGACGTCTGCGCCACCCTTGGCATTGGCAGGTGCAGGGCCCACCCTCGTTACCCTATGGGAAATCCTGCAGCCGGGGCCAGCATGTGGCACGCGGGTTAAATGGCTTCCTGCAGCCCATACTGGACCTCCGCCTCCCATCCAGCTCCCTGTTAGTGGCTGGGAAAGCAGCGGAAGATGGCCCAAGTGCTAGGGCCCTGCACCCACATGGGAGACCCAGAGGAAGCTCCTGGGTCCTGGCTCGGGCCAGGCCCAGTCACAGCTGTTGTAGGCATTTGGGGAGTGAACCAGTGGGTGGAAGATCCATTTCTGTCCCTCTGATACCTGTCTTTCAAATAAACACATTTTTATTGAGGATGTTCCCCAAGGTCACAAGGCGCGTCTGTGACCTTGAACTGAACCTAGGTCTGCCCAGTTTTCCTTTGGAACCCAGGGCTGGCTCCACACCATCCCAGGCCTTAGTGCCTGCCCTGCAGGGGGTCCTGGCCACGCCTTCCACCCCCCTCCCCAGCAACACTGCGTGGCTCTTTGCTGCCCCCTCCTGGCCGCCATCGGCTATTGCATTGCTCTGGTGCTTAGCAGCCCGGCGGTGGTGTGGGGGGCAGGAGAGACCCGGAGGGGGCTGGAGGGTGGGATAGGGTCGCCAGCGGAGTTGAGAGGTGGACATCGCAGCAGGGTGATTTCAGATAGGCTTGACGGAGGGAGGGGCAGGGGTGAGGGGGCTGCTGGCGTAAGGCTGGGGGGACCCCCCGAGGGGAGGATGATTGCAGAAGTCAGGGTCCCTGAGACAGGGCTGGGGAGCGGGAGGGGACAGCAAGAGAGGGTGCCTGACGTCATAGCTGTTGGCGACCCGGGGTGGGGGGGGTGGAGATCAAGAAAGGGTACAAGGCTCTTGAAGGGAGAGAGCCCCACCCTTCGCCACTTTCCTAGCTGCAGGCACCGGGCCCTGTTCTGTCAGCTTTTCACCCACAGGCTCCGGAGGGGTAACCAGGGGGTGCCCAACACATGCCGTTCCCCTGGGTCTCCACTGGGACCCCTGGCGGCTCCTACTTGATCTCCTGGCATCATAGGTGCTTCCCCGGGGGGACTAAATGAGATGTGTGTTGTTTGGGGGTTACCATGGTGACCACACTGCGCCCTCCCCCACCCCCATGCTTGGAGGGTGCAGATTGAGGAAGGCAAACTGGGGCAGAGAAACCAGAGAGGCTGAAGGGGGCTTTGAGCACAGCAGCAGGTGGCACCTGGCTATGAGGAGGTCGGAAGGTTCCGGAAAGGTGACCGTGGTGCCCGTCCCCAGAGCTGGGTTCACAGGCCTGAGACACCTCCGGGGTCGTGCGAGTTCAGAAGGGCTGAGGCAGCTGCTTGCAAAGCCTGGGAGAGAAAGTGACATCCCTTGGGCCTCCCCTGAGGGCTCATGGGAGTGAAGAACATTCCAGAACTGCTCTGGAAAAGCCCTGGAAGGTGGTGAGCTCCCTGGCCCTGGAGGCATTTAAGCAGAGGTTGAGCAGGGAAGTCGCCTCCCACAGGGCTGGCTGCGGGGAAGAGCGAGCCGAGGGCCCTGCCTGGTGGCTCCCGCCACTGCTCCCCACTGCCCAGCGGCAGGTTCAGCATGTTTGGGGCTCCCCACCGCAGAGGCAGAGCAGAGCTGCCGACTTCCTGTGCGACTCCAGCAAGTCCGGTTTGCCTGCCTGGGCCTCGGCGTCCTTGTAGAACGTCGGCCGCTCGCGGGGCACCCCCTGGGCCCACAGCCAAGGCCAGGAGGAGGGGCGGGCTGGCAGGAGCAGGGGGCAGCGAGGCGAAGAGGCCGGCCAGGCCGGAGCGCGGAGGGCCTGGAAGGCCTGGCTTTGCAGCGTGGACTGAACCCTGCAGACCCGGCCTTGGCGAGCTCTCCCGCTGACGTCCCCACGCTGAGGAGCCAGGGCCCGAGTCTGGGGCGCGGGGCAGGGGGGCCCCAGTGTCGTCTCCTCTGAGGAGACTGCCCCATGCTCCCTCACCCTGCCCAGCGCCATCGGAGGCCCTGTCTGAGCAGCTCGACCCATGGGCGAGGGGCAGACAGACCCCGGCCCCAAATGCGACAGAGCTACTCGTCACCCAGTAGGAACTGCGTGGGGTGGACTTCCTGGAGAGGGGGGCCTGACCTGGGCCAGCGTGGGGGGCTGTGGACGAGACACTGAGCATAGGAGGAGCAGGAGCAGGTCCCTCTGCCACCTCTGACCTGTGTGATCCTGGCTAAGTTAACTTACCCAGTAGTCTGTGCTCTTGGATGAATTAACTTCCTGTCTCTGGATCTCCTGGGGGGGGGGAGGTCTCATGGACCAGGGGTGCCCTGTGAAGCCTCCCCTGCCCTCCTCCCTTCTGCCAGTCACTTCCTTGTCCCCGTCACGCACTGTCAGCCGCCTGCGGCCCCAACCTGCTCTCCGCCTTCCCCACCCCCTCGGCACCCTCCCAGTGCCGTCAGACTCTTGGGAGCTCAAAATAAAACCGTCCTTTCTCGACTTTCTAAAGATAGCCCCGCTGCAGCGCCAGCCACATGTTTCTCCACTTAATTATCTCTGCTTTTCCTTGTTAATTAGACTCCGTAATGATCTCCCTCCCGCCGTCCCGGGCAGAGCTGGCATCTGCGGGCAGACAGGAGGCCCAGCTGCCAGCCTCAGATCTGGCCCAGCGCCCCCTGTTTGCAGTAGCAGAGGAGACCCCCCATCCTGCTCCTGGGGGGGAGGGGGTCCCTGGAGGTAGTTGCAGCCCCGCCCTGCCCCCACACAGGGTGGGGGGTGGACAGGGAGGGGGGCGTCCCAGGCCCCTGCCAGGAGCAGTTGGGGACCTCACAACCTTCCAGGAACCATCTGGGGCTGAGACCACCCAAGCTGAGTTGGAATGAGAGGAGGGGTCCCCTAACCCTTTCTGGCTTACTTGCGTAGCGAAAGTAGGGGGGGATTGGGCACTGGCCGTGGCCTTGCACGTGCATGGGCTCTGTGCAGCACTCTGGGGAGGGGTCTGGCGATGGAGGTGGGGGTGCAGCCCCGTCCCTAAGACCCTGCGGGAGGTGGCTGGGGCTCCGGGAAGCAGGCAGCAGGTGATGGGTTGTGTGTCTGGAGGGGAGGGGTGATCTCACCTTACACAGGCCGTCGCCAAGGGGAGGCCTGAAGGGGGCGATAGTGAGCCGGCGGGCCGCGCCTCACTGGCCCAGAGCAGCCTCTGCGAAGGCCCTGGGGTCCCCTGGCAGGGTGTAGGGGAGTGGTGGGAGCTGAGGTGCAGACGAGGGAGGCAGGGAGCCGCGCTCACGACGCCTGTGCCGAGTAACCCCGGAGTCAGAGAAACAGTTGGGCTTGCTGCCGAGTGTATTCTTCCTGTCGTGGAAGGCAGAGAGAGATCTTGCATCCGCTGGTTCGCTCCCCAGATGCCCACAATCCCCAGGGCTAGGGCAGGCTGAAGCCAGGAGCCAGGAGCCAGGGGCTCCATCCTGGTCTCCCCTGTGGGTGGCAGGGGCCGGGGTGGGCATTAGCAAGGAACTGGACCGGAAGCAGGGGGACCAGCGCTCGAACCCAAGTCCTCTGATGCATGAGGTGAGTGTCCCAAGTGGCATCCTAAACCCTGCACCAAATGCACCCCCTCTCCCCCTACCACCGACGGCCCCTCCCAGGCTGCAGGGCTGCAGGCAGACAGGGGAGGGGCTAGGGGCGGGGAGTGAGGTTGCAATCATCGAGGCCGAGTCCTGGCCTGGGCAGTGTGGGTGGTGATGAGTCACTGACCGCAGGTGCACGTCACGGGAAAGCAGCAGAATTCGACGATGTGGGAAGAAGATGTAGGAGTGGGGGTGCTGGCCGGGGCGGGGGACACAGGCTCCGAGTGTGTCGTGGGGGGGGGGGGTCGTCCAGGCTCCAGGTGTAATGTTGGGAACCAGGACCTTACAGCTTGCGGTTAAACGCCCTGAAACAGGGTGAGGTCATTTGGGCGTGAGTGCCATAGGGAGGGAGCCCCTCCCCCCAGGCTGGAGACTCCTGCCTGTTAGGGTGGTGGGGGAGAGAGGGTGTTGTCCTGAACCCTGGGGGACGCCCTGCTTCTCCCCAGGGGAGGACCCCGCCTCCCTCGTGGCCAGGAAGCGCCTAGAGCCCTGACACAACAGCGGAGCCTCTTGCGGGGAGCTTGGGTTCAAGGTCAGGGCTGCAGGACTCGGCGTGCTTGGGGATGAAGGGGAGGTGCGCGGCTTGGTAAAGCCAACCCCTTGTCCAGGATTATCACTGAGGGGAATCAGGGAGCCCCGAGACTCTCTTATCTGCTGTGTGACTGGGACATGGTGGGGCAGAGTGAGCAGGCGTTCGCCCCACAGCCCGGGGGGGGGGGGGCGTTGTTGGCCAGGGAGGCCAGCAGAGGGGGAGTCGGTGATGCCCAGCCGAGCCATGGGCTGTACCTTCTGGATGTTTCTCTGGGAAAGTGGTCTAATGTGGCAGCCATCAGGAGGCATGGGGGGGCGGCGTGCCAATGTCCTGGGGCTGCTCCCAACACAGTAGCCAATGTCAGTGGCTGAGAGCCACATAGATGGTTAGTCTTGTGCTGGAGGGCCTGAGTGCAGAGTCAGCCTCGCGGGGATGCAGCCAGGCTGTGGGCATGGCCACATCGTCCCCAGGTGGCCTCCTGCCTCTGTCCCCATGCGCCTGGCTCCAACCTCGGCTCCTGTTCTCCCATCTCTTTCCCCTAACTCAGCGTAAGCTTCCCCCTCGAGATCCTCCCCTTAATCCCACAGCAGACCCTGCGATCGGGAGGTGGACATCTTTATTGTTTTCATTTTACCTGAAACGGAGAGACAGAGAGCTTCCTTCTGCTGGTTTAATCCCCCAAATGCCCACCCCAGCCAGTGCTGGGCCAGGCTGCAGCAGACGGGAGCCTGGAGTTCCATCCAGGTCTCCCACACGGGTGGCAGGGGCCCGAGGACTTGAGCCATCACCTGCTGCCTCCCAGGGTGTGCATTAGCAGGAAGCTGGATCGGAAGTGGAGCAGCCAGGACTTGAACCGGCACCCATATGGGATGCAGGCAAAAAGACAAAACTAATAGAAATACGTGCAGTTCTTGGGTTCTGATCTGGCTCTGCTGCGGACCCCAGCTTCCTGCTAACGCACATCCTGGGAGGGAGCCAGTAATGGCTCAGTGACATCCCTGCCTCGGCCGTGAGAGACCCGGATCTCCGTCCTGGCTCCTGACTTTGGCTTTGCCCAGCCCATGATCTTGCAGGCATTTGGGGAGTGAGCTAGCAGATGGGTCTCTCTCTCTCTCTCTCTCTCTCTCTCTCTCTCTCTCTCTCTCTCTCTCTCTCTTTCTGCCTCTCAAATAAGTAAAAAGTTTAAAAAGAGAGAGAGAGAGATTCATGGGGCCACCCAGCAAATGAATGCAGAGGTCTCAGGCTGGTGTGCAATTAGTTCCTCCAACAGTGGTCACCGTGGCGTGCAGGGGTCGGGGCTGGCATCCCAGGCATGCCCGTGGAAACAGACAAGCTGGCTCCCACCGGGAGCATCCACTCCCACATGGTTGGCCATAGCACTGGCCACTGGTGTCATCCTTGGGCAGCCACCGTCAGAGGGTCGCGTCCTCCAGCGCATGCCCAGCCCAGGCCAGGGGAGGCACAGCACGCCTCCTATTTGCTGTTGCCTGGGCAGCCCCCTGGCCGCAGCTGCCTGCCTCTCACCTGCACCGGGCAGTCACAGCCACTGTTCAGCCCGGGCCCTTGGCCAGCCTTGGGTCAGCCCTGCCCCTGGCCATGCCAGTGATGTTCCTAGGGCCTCGGGGAACGGGGAAGGAGACAGCTTGTCCTGTGGAGGCCCACGAGTGAGGCTGAGCCAGGGTCATCAGCCTGTGACCCATGCCCATCACCAAGCCTGGCTCCTCTCTGCCCGGCCTGACCGGCAGCTTCGAGCTGTAGGACCCCAGGAGAGTGCATCAGAAGGCTCTGACAAGGGGCCCGGGCTGTTCTCACACGGGGAAGCAGAACCCCGTCCATGGGGGCCGGAGTGACCTGGGTTCGAGTCCCAGCACCATCAGCTACAGAACATGTAGCTCGGGGCAGGCACCTGGACGTTGCCGAGCCTCGGTTCCCGCATCTGTAACGCAGGGATCCGAAGAGCTCAGGGCCAGGTTTGTAGGGAGAATGTGTGGATGGCCAGGCACAGGCTCTGTGTGCCCAGCAGGTCTCGCGGCCCCAGGTGCAGTGAGAGGGGCGCCCCTGCCGGCTGCCAGAATCAAACAGCTGGACCCAGGGGAGAACACGGAGCATCTCCCCCACCCAGCCAGGGCGGGCAGGTGCAGTGGTGGAGAGCACGGAGCCCAGCCTCTCCCCAGGGGACCTCCTGCACTGCACAGCACCCATGACCCTGGCGCGTGAGCCACTCTCCCCATTGATTGAGCATGGGACGTGCGATTCATCATTCGTGTGTATATATATATATATATATATATTTTTTTTTTGAGAGGCAGAGACAGCTCCTGTCTGCTGATTCACTCTCCCCAGATGCCTGCATGCGGCAACAGCCAGTTGGGCCAGGTTGAAGTCAGGAGCCAGGGGCTCCATCCAGACCTCCCATGTGGGTGGCAGGGACCCTGCTGTGACTCCCAGCAGGAAGCTGGAATTAGGAGCAGAGCCGGGACCTGAATCCAGGCCCTCCCACATGGGATGGGGGAGCCCCAAGTGGTGTCTTAAGTGCGATGCCGAATGCCTGCCCCTCTTAAAAGCAGTGATTCGTGGGCTTGAGAGCTCCCACCTGCTGTTTATCCTCCAGCTACAGCTGCGGAAGAGGGGTGGAGCCAGGTGCTGGGAGAGGAGCCCCCAATTCCTGAGTCATCACCACCCCTCCCAGGGTCTGCATTTGCAGAAACCTGGAGCCAGAGGTGGGGATCGAACCCAGGCGCCTGATGCGTGCAGGCAACTTAACAGGGCATGCGAACCTCTAGGCTAAAAGCCTGCCCTGCTGCAAAAACAAGAGCAGTGTAGACCCCCCCACCCCACCCCAGGCATCCCCCTGAGCCAGTTGCTTTAAGTTCCTGTGCACCTCCCAGCGTTAATTTGCTAAGCCTGGCTGACTCCGCCCCCTACATTCCCAACCTGGTGGTGGGGGGGGACCTCAAGGAATCCTGGAGTTCGCAGGCAGCAGGCCTACAGGAGGGGGGGGGGGGACACGACACACCGACTTGGCTGTGGGCAGGGAAGAGACCAGAGGACAAGCGGGGAGAGGCAGGAGACTGGCACCGGGGACCTGGGCAGCTGGTCGATGCTGTGGCCAGGCCCCACAGCACTTTCTGGATGGCCCTGGATCATGTGTCTTAGTGATTAGGGGCTGGTGAGAAGAAAGAAAGAGAGAGAGAGGGAAGGAGGGAAGGAAAAATGTTCTCTCCAGAACAGATAGGACAAACCCAAGAGATTCAGGAGGAAAAAGGGGAGTCACGTGTTTGAGCGTGGCCTGGGGAGACGCAGAGCCCAGCGACCCAGCACCTAAGGCTTTTCCATGTGTGCCGTCAGGGCCTTCCATTTGAAAGATGTGGAAACAGGCCCAGAGAGGTCGAGTGCCCTGCCCTGCCCCACCCAGGGCAGAGTTAGAATCAAGGGGCCTTCTCTCTCCATCAGTCCCTGGAGACTCCTCCCACTGTGTCCTGCGGCATACTCTCTGCGCTGAGTCCTGACTGTGACATTTCCAGAGAATGTTCTGGAATGTCTGCCACCACTCATGTCTCTTACAGCTGCCCTGGGTTCCGGGGAGCTCGGGCAGGTCCCCTGGAGTAGGTTTGCTGACTCCACACGCAGAACCATGGTGATAGACACATCGGTCTCACCCACAGCCTCACCTTGTCCCCGCGGCGGAGGGCTGGGGGCCTCACTACCGCATGAATTTTAAAAGACTTAAAAATTTATTTTAAAGGTAGAGTGACAGGGAGGAAGAGAGCGGTCTTCCATCTGCTGATTCACTCCCCAAATGCATGCAACACCCAGGACAGGGCTAGGCTGAAACCGGGAGCCAGGAGCTCCATCCGGGTCTCCTACATGGGTGGCAGGGGCCCAAGCACTCAGGCTGTCTTCTGCTGCCTTCCCAGGTGCACGAGCAGGGAGCTGGACCGGAAGTGAATCAGCATTGATAAAGGATGTGGGCTTAACCTGCTGCACCACCACACCAGACAGAGAGAAGGCCCCCATCTGCTGGTTCACTACCCACACGCCCACAGCATACAGGGCCAGGGACAAAGCCAGGATCCGGATCATCCCTGTCTCCCGTGCGGGTGGCGGGGACCCAACTACAGGAGCCCTCAGCTGCTGCCTCCCATGTGCGCACTGGCTGGAAGCTGGCGTCAGGGGGGCAGAGCCCCAGGGGTCGGGGCAGGCGTCCTAACCTGTGACTTAACCGCCGGCCCTGACGCCCACCGCTTCATGGCCGCCGTAGGGACTTGCCCAAGGTCACGCACTGCCGTGAACCCAGGCAGGCAGTCTTGGGGAGACTCCTGTGCTGTGCCCATGGCCTGGCAGGGCTCTGATGCTTGCTCCGACCCCCTCCCCCCCGAGCAGGGCTCCCAGCAGCGCCACAGCTGCCTTCCTGATCCTTGTCTTGCCCAGCTGCAATGCAGATGCACAGGTGGCCCCGGCCTGACCCAGCACAGCCCTGGGGGGCTCCCTGAGTGATACGGGAGCTGGGCTCTGTCGAAAAGGACACCTCTTGACCCACTAGCCTGGGCTGTGTGGGCTGATGGGGGTCTCACTGTCCCGCTCAGTCCCCGGCGATGGCCACCGCTCCTGTGGAGGGTCGGGCGCCAGCCTGTGCAGCCCAAAGCCCCACACGAGTGCCTGAGCATGTGGGGGCCTCACCCCTGCCCCAGCCTGAGCTGAGCAGGTCATGGCTGCTGCACGGACTCCAACCCAGGGAGGGCCCAGAACGCAGGGGCTTCAGCTGTCCCCTGCGGGTCATGTTCCATCCCAGACGGTGGGTTCCTCCTTTGCCCTCCAGCACCGCCCCTAGAGGCCCACCCCGTCCCACTTCATTGGGTTAAATCCCCACTTGGGATGCCCATGTCCGGTAAGGGAGGGCTGGCTCCTCCGCTTCCCATCCAGCTTCCTGCCGATGTGCATCCTGGGAGGCAGCAGGTGCCCGCTCAAGTCCTTGGGCCCCTGCCACCCACGTGGGAGACCCCGATGGAGCTCCCGGCTCCTGGCTTCAGTCCAGCCCTGACCTGGGTGTTGCATGCATTTGGGGAGTGAAGCAGTGGAGAGCAGATCTCTGTCCATCTCCCTCTCTGGCTGCCTTTCAAATAAAAATGGAAAAGATACTTAAAAAAAAATACTTATCCTTAAAAATGACCTCCCTTCCCTTGAATAAAAACAAACAGGTGGGAGGAGACTCTGGGCTGAGCCTGTGCATTCCCAGAGTCCAGGGGCTCGAGGAGTTGGCTTTTGGGCACCCTCCCACTCCCATACACACCCGTGAGTGCCCCTCGCCCTGGGTAGCTGTGACCTTGTGGGGGTTGCCCTTCCCCCCCACCCCACCCCAAATGCTGTGAGACTGGGAAGGAGGTGCCGTCTCTGTGTGCTTGTCACCTCCTCCAGGAAGCCGCCCTGACTCCCGGCTGGGTCAGGCCCTGATTACCCTGCCATCGCTATCCCCTGTTCTGCTGGGTCTCTAAGGACAGCACAGCACCTCGGCTTCATCAAAGGCCAGCTACAAGCCCCTCCCTGGGGAGACAGATGTGGCATTGCGGGCTGAGAGATCGAGGGGTGGGGAGAGAAAGGCCTTAAAGATCCATCCCCGCTTTCTGCCATGTGGGGCACTGACGCTTCTGGGGTCAGACAGGATTCTGGGGGCTGTGCAGCCTTGGGCAAGTGACTTAACCACTCTGAGTCGCTGGTGTGGGGTCGTCTTTCCCTGTGCTGGGTCGGGGGCTGCCTGTCTGCTGAGGACTCTCGCCAGAGGTGTCCTTGGTGGCCAGGGGACAGAGCAGAAGTGTCCCCTGCCTCTCAGAAGGCCCAGAACTGCTTCACTGGTCTTCCCAACACTTGGAGCAGAGTCGGGTCTGTTCTGGCCATGTGCCAGGGCCTGGAGACCCTCTGGAAGGGCTGTGTGGGGGCTGCTGGGGAGGACAGGTCCCTGGGGCTGGGTGGGGACATCAGTCCCCAAGACCAGCTCAAAGAGAAGGGTGTTGTCCGGGGCACCGAGGGGTGTGGCCAAGAACAGACCAGATGGGGGCCTGGGGCAGTGGGGGCGGGGGAGGGGCAGAGCAGCGCCCCAGCCCCGGGGTGGTGTGGGAAGCCCCCTGCCCTTACAGGGTGACCCACACTGGGATCCAGAGCTCCTCCCTGGCAGGGAGCTAGAGGGAGGCCAGGCCGCCCCTCGGGGTCTAAAGGGCAGGCGGAGGAGGGGGTGGCGGAGCCACTCAGAGCCCGGCCCAGGACTTGAGTCTCCAGACTGCCTCCCGGCGGAAGTGAGCCCTACCACGTGTCGGCAGGATGAAAACAGGAGCTGTTTTGTTCTAAAGACTCATGCGGGTCCTGTCCCCTGTGGCCCAGGCCCTGGCTCCCTGCCGGCTTCCCGCTGCATCCCCCACCCCCTGCCCTAGCGGCCGGGTGCGTTCCAGTGCCTGGGGACTGCACACTGCTCTCCTCGGTGCATAGATGCTGCACACGGCCCTCCCTGCTGCACATGGCCCTTCCCGGGGCATAAATGCTGCACACTGCTCTCCTCGGTGCATAGATGCTGCACACGGCCCTTCCTGGGCATAAATGCTGCACACTGCTCTCCTCGGTGCATAGATGCTGCACACGGCCCTTCCCGGGGCATAAGCAGTGCACACTGCTTCCCAGCCCTGGACAGCAAACTGCCCTAGGCCCACCCACCTCCTCTGCCTCTCACAGCCCTGCCCCAGCCTTGTCTCCAGGGCTGGCCAGACCTTAGCCGCTCCTGTAGGCCCAGCTGAGGGGGCAGGGGCGGGGCGGGGACAGAGCTAGGTCCCAGGAGCGGGTGGGCCAGGAAGGGCTGCCCTGGGACGCAGGTTTGTGGCCCATCCGCCCACAGGCTTCAGTGTGCCACACACCAAGGGCACTCCTGACAGCCCACCGACAGATCCCACGGCACCTGCTGCCCTGCCCCTAGGGTCACCTCCCCTGTCCTGCTGGAAGCTCAGCCTGGCGCAGGCTGCAGATCTTCCTCTGCCCTGCCCTTTCCCACCGCCACTGCCTCCATCGAAGGCTCTTCCCTGCCTTTGCGGAGCCTGCCTCCCCCAGCCCGACAGACAAGGCTGAGCACCTGACTCGCACGCGGTGTCTCCCCCTCCCCTGCCAGTCTCCTGTCACTCACAAGGTGAGGGGGCGGTGCCGTGAGCAGGTGGCACCCCTTGCTCCAGGGCGCTCCGTGCCTGGCCTGGGGCTGTCGGGGGGGCAGTATGGGAAGGAGCGGTGGGCACTTGGTTAGGACCCCGGTTGGGACACCCACATCCCACGTCGGATGGAGTCCCTGGGTTCGAGTCCTGACTCCAGCGTCCTGCTAAGGCACACCCGGGAGGCAGCAGGTTATGGCTCAAGTACTTGGATCCCTGCCACCCACGAGGGAGACCTGGACTGGGTGCCCAGCTCCTAACTTCGGCCTCGCCCAGCACTGGCTGTTGGCCTGCGTTTAGGAAGTGAACCAGCAGATGGGAGTCCTCCCCCCCCCCCCCCGTCTCTCTCTGTAACTCCGCCCTTCAAATAAAATGGAGGTCATGAGTTAAAAAGCTTTTGACCAAGATAAGGAAAATGTGGACACTGAAGCCAGAGACTGCGACCCCCACCCCCTGCAGGACGATGGTGCGGCGCCCCGGGGAGGCGCGTGGTGCCCGGGCCTTCTCTCATGCCCCGGCTGTCTTTGCAGATGAAGACGACGCCAACAGGCTCGGGGAGAAGGTGATCCTGCGGGAGCAGGTGAAGGAGCTCTTCAACGAGAAATATGGTAGGTGTGAAGGCGCTCTTCAACGAGACATACGGTAGGCGCCGCGGAGGGGCGGGGGCGGCGGCCGCTGCGCCCCCGCCCCCGCTGCCGCCTGGGCCCCGCCTTTGACAGGGCCCCTCCCCGGCCCCTGTGCCCTCCAGGTGAGGCCCTGGGCCTGAACCGGCCCGTGCTGGTCCCTTACAAGCTGATCCGAGACAGCCCGGACGCCGTGGAGGTCACGGGCCTGCCCGACGACATCCCCTTCCGGAACCCCAACACCTACGACATCCACCGCCTGGAGAAGATCCTGAAAGCCCGGGAGCACGTCCGCATGGTCATCATCAACCAGCTCCAGTGAGGGCCCCGGCGGGGGCGGGGCCGGCGGCAGGGCGGGGCTGGGTGTGGCTGCGGGGCGGGGCCGGCGGCAGGGCGGAGGTGGGTCCTGGGCCGAGTTCTGCGGCAGAGGTGGGGTGTAGGCACGCAGGACTGGGGTGCGCTGGGAGGGGTAGGCGGGGCTGGGGTGTGGTGTGAGGCGGGGCTGGGATGTAGCTGGTGAGGGCGGGTTCCGCGGCAGAGCGGGGGCGGGGCCAGGGCGGGGCCTGAGGCAGGGCGGGGCGGGGGACAGCGCGACCTGCACCTGCACAGCTTCACAGCCCAGTCTCACTGATGAGGACGCTGATGTCCGCAGCAAGGACAGGGAAGGTCAAAGTAAAGTCACACGGTGGTTCCAGCCCTCCCTACCGAGGCCCTGGGTGGTTTACTTGTTTCTAAAGTGTTCGTTAAATTTTACTTTTCCTGGCTATGCCATCCGTTTTTACCTGTTTTAAAAATGCATCACTGTTTCCGTGCATGTTTAAAAGAGTAATAAAGTCCCAGGGGTGGCTGCTGTACCCACTGGCGCGTGGCGCACCACGCTGATCCGAAGGCAGGAGCCAGGTGCTTCTCCTGGTCTCCCATGGGATGCAGGGCCCAAGCACTTGGGCCATCCTCCACTGCCCTCCTGGGCCACAGCAGAGAGCTGGCCTGGAAGGGGGACAACCGGGACAAAATCTGGCTCCCCGACTGGGACTAGAACTCCGTGTGCCGGTGCCGTAAGGCAAAGGATTAGCCTGTTGAGCCATGGCGCCGGCCTGGCCTAGTGGTTTTAAGATGTCCACACTTAAGGGGCGGTTCTGCATCCCATGCAGGCACCAGTTAAAGTCTGGCTGCTCCTCTTCCAAGCCAGCTCTGCCTGTGGGCTGGGAGGGCAGCAGAAAATGGCTCAGGTGCTTGGGTCCCTGCACCCACATGCGAGCCCTGGAAGAAGCTCCTGGCTCCTGGCTTCGGATTGGCGCGGCTCCGGCCACTGCAGCCATTTGGGGAGTGAACCAGCCGATGGAGGACCTCTCTCTCTCTCTGCATTTCACTCTCTGTTCCTCTCTCTATAGCTCTACCTCTCAAATAAATAAATAAAATCTTTAAAAAAGATGCGACCGCGGCAGCCATTGGAGGGTGAACCAACGGCAAAGGAAGACCTTTCTCTCTGTCTCTCTCTCTCTCTCTCACTGTCCACTCTGCCTGTCAAAAAAAAAAAAAAAAGATGCCCACCCTCCCCATCAGAGTACCTGGGTTCGACCCCCATTTCCGACACCTGGCTCCAGCCTCCTGCTGATGTCAACCTTGGGAGGCAGCAGTGTGGTCGAGTTCCGGCCTGTGTGGGGGGCCAGGGAGGAATCCCTGAGTTCCTGGCTCAGGCCCGGCTGCGGCAGGCACCTGGGGAGCTCTCTCTGACCCTCAGATAGGTAGAGACTCCGAGTATTCAAAATCAAACAAAAAGGAGAGGTCTCCTTGCCTCCCGCCCACAGCTCAGCCCCTGGAAAATGCAGGAAGCCAGAAGACGGTGCTCCCCCACCCCGGGCCCCTCCTCCTTGCCAGGGAGTCCCTTTCTGGAACCTTCCAGTCCACATTTCTGTCCTTGCCCAGTAGATTTCTCCTTTTGGAAAATATGAACCTGAACTCAAACTGTATCTACCTGTAGGGAACACTTGATCTTGGCTGTGTGGCTGTCGCCCCCCCGCCCTGTGCATATTTGAGCTTCAGGCTCATCTCTGTTGGTTCCTTTAACCACAGACTGTAGAGGGACCACCGTGTCTTCCACCAGGGGCCACGTGGCTTCACACAGACACCACTGAAAATAAAATAACCAATCAAAGATGTTTGAAGATTTATTTATTTGAAAGTCAGAGTTACAGACAGAGAAGGAGATCTTGCGTCTGCTGGTTCATCCCTCACATGGCAACAGCCAGAGCTGGGCCAGGCCAGAGTTGCATGTAAGTCTCCCACACAGGTGCAGGGGCCCAAACACTTGGGTCAACTTCCGCTGCTTTCCCAGGCCATTAGCAGGGAGCTGGATGGGAAGTGGAGCAGCGGGGACTCGAACCAGCAGCACTCATATGGGATGCTGGTGTCACAGCATCAATCAATCAAATTTAAATGAATACTTTTTAAAAGATTTATTTATTTATTTGAAAGGCAGAGTTACAGAGAGGAGAGGCAGAGAGAGAGAGAGAGAGGTCTTCCATCCATTGGTTCACTCCCCAATTGGCCGCAATAGCTGGAGCTGAGCCAATCCAAAGCCAGGAGCCAAGAGCTTCTCCTGGTCTCCCACATGGGTTCAGGGACCCAAGCACTTGGGCCGTCTTCCACTGCTTTCCCAGGCCATAGCAGAGAGCCGGATTGGAAGTGGAGCAGCCGGGACTCGAACTGGCGCCCATATAGGATGCCGGCACTGCAGGAGGTGGCTTTACCCGCTACACCACAGTGCCAGCCCCTAAATGAAGACTTTTTAAAAAACATTTATTTCCAGCCAACTAAGAGTGACAGAAACAGATCTTCATCCACTGGTTCACTCCCCAAATGCCTGCACCAGCCAGGGGCGGGCCAGGCCAAAGCCAGCAGCCAGGAACTCCATCCAGGTCTCCCACGTGGGTGGCAGAGGCCTGAGCCCTTGGGCCGGACGGAAAGCAGGGTAGCTGAGCCTCAGGCCTGCACTCTGATATGGGATGGGGGTGTCCCAAGCCTCGGGCTAACCGGCTGCCCAGTGCCCGCCCCTGAAGGCATAGTTTAAAGGCCATGCCTAGACAGCACCCAGTGCACTACACCTGGCAGTGTTTCCAATCCCTTGGTCAGTGTCTTCATTCCTTTTTTATTAAAAATACCCGAGAGGAGTTCTTTTGGGAAGGAGAAGGTTTATTGTGGCTCACAGCCTAGAGGTTCGTGGTTCATGACTGGGGGAGCCCCGTGGGTCTGGCAGGCGGCATAAGCCGGGAAGCAGAGAGAAGCCACCCTGGCCTAGAGCCCCTCCCCCAGCCCCGGCCAGCCCCACCTCCCAGTGGCCTCAGTGGGATGATGTCTCCCCCACGTATTAGTGCAGACTTTGGGGTGTAAGCAAGCGTTTAGGGAGCCCAGGCCCATCCAGGTCGTCACAGGCAGTGCCCCGTCTCCGTGGGTCCGAGGCAGGCCCAGAGGGGCTGCTTGCCGAGGTGCACCTGCTGGGGCGTGGCGGGGAGGAGGTCCGCCATGTTGGATCCGGCCTCACCCAGCTGGAGCCGTGGCAGCAGCAGGTGGGGGGTCGCTGTGGCCGGGAGGAGGTGGAAAGCCGCTTTGCTAACGGCGGCCTCATCCCTTTCTTTTTTTCAGACCTTTCGCAGAAATCTGCAACGATGCCAAGGTGCCAGGTGAGTCGGAGGCTGAAGAGGCTGCCCGTGTGCCTCCTGGGCTCCAGAGCCACAAAGGCTCAGCCAGAGGTGGGCCAGGCGGGACCCTCAGCCAGAGGTGGGCCAGGCGGGACTCCCTCCCCTCCACTCCCCGCCCTGGGAAAGTGCAGCCCCTGCCCCACCCCCGGGGAGACTGTAGGCACCCTGCGCTGGAATTCCATGTGGAATTCCTGGCTCCTGGCTTCCGCCTGGCCCAAACCTAGCTGTTGCAGCCATCTGGGGAGTGAACCAGCAGACAGGATCTCTCTCTCTCTCTCTCTCTCTCTCTCTCTCTCTCTCTCTCTCACTGTCTCTGCCTTTGCAAGGGAAATGAACAAGCCATGCAGACACCAGTGGGCCCTGTATCCCGCTCAGGCCCGAGCCTGTCTACCCAGGGCAGTGCCAGGACCGGCAGGCTGAGGGCCCAGGCCCCAGGCCCCAGGCCCAGGGCTCATCACCAGCCCCAGGCGGTCTCTGACCAACTGGCTCGATACTGGGACTCCCCCGACCCCCATTCGCTCATGCGGCTCCCAGGTCTCAGGGACTCACCTGCCTCCCGTGACCGGCGTAGTCTGAAGAATGCCACACAGGATGCAGATGAAGACGTGCAGGGGGAGCAGCACAGGGGGCGCACAGGACCCCAGAGCTGCCCACCCGCGTGCAGCAGCCTGCAGGGATGTCCAGGAATCCAGGTCCCGCCCCCTACCCCGCCCCCATCCTGAAGCTCCCTGGAGGCTGCCAGCCATTGGTCGGTGGAGTCAACTCATTAGCATTAGGGAAGTGCTAGGAATTGAGGGGTTGGTTATGAGCCAGGAGCTCTCAGAGGAGAGCAGGTGTGTGCGTTGGCTCACAGCAAGGGACTGGGTTTGGGAGCCGCCCTCGGCTCAAGGGCAGAGACGCAGAAGGCCCCAGGGCAGGACGTGGGGCCAAACAGACAGTGGACAACCTCACTTCCAATGCATGGACCTCCTAAGGTCTCAGGGCGCCCACAGCTCCGGGGCCAGCCCGAGGTTGGGGGCAGCATCCCGCAGCTCTGCCTCCTCGCTCCCATGGGGTCTCCGGCTCCAAACCCAGGCAGCTCCAGAGATGGGGCCGCCTGCTCTCCGAGGTCCCTTCTTTAAGCCCATCACAGTCCCCCAGGCTTAGGCCCAAGAATACCCTTCCGGGGGCGTGTCAGGGTTCCACACAGGGGCCGGCCACTCAGGCCCCAGACACCAGTGGGGCGGCTCCTGATGGCCACGTTGCAACGCGTCCACGTCCCTTCATTAAGCAGCAGCCAGGCCCTGCCCTGTTACCCCAGGGACTTGCAGATATCCGTGGAAAACTGCAATGAAAAGATAACGTTTATTTTAGCGCATTTTGCAGATCCATGCATAGTTTTTCATAATACGTGTTACTTAATTTTACTTGAGAGACAGAGAGAGACAGAGAGCGAGCGAGCTCTCACCCGCTTGTTCACTCCCCAAATACAACAGCCAGGATTGGGCCAAGGCTGAAGCCAGGAACTGGGAACTCCATCCGGGTCTCCCACGTGGGGTGGCAGGGGCCCACGCACTTGAGCCATCCCCCACTGCCTCCCAGGGTGCGCATGAGCAGGAAGCTAGAGTCAGGAGCAGAGCTGGGGGTCACACCCAGGTTCTCCGTGCCCGTTGCAGGCGTGTTAACAGCTGAGCTATGAGCTTTTATTATTACTATTATCATTCATTCATTCATTCATTCATTTGAAAGGCAGAGTTAAGAGAGAGGGAGAGACAGAGAGATCTTCCACCTGCTGGTTCACTCCCCAAATGGCCACAGTGGCTGGCGCTTGGCTGATCCAAAGCCAGGAGCCAGGAGCTTCTTCCGGGTCTCCCACATGGGTGCAGGGGCCCAAGGACTTGGGCCATCTTCTACTGCTTTCCCAGGGCACAGCAGAGAGCTGGATCGGAAGAGGGGCAGCTGGGACATGAACCAGTGCCCGCGTGGGATGCCAGTGCCACAGCTGGTGGCTTTACCTGCTGTGCCACAGCGCCGGCCCCTCCATGAACTTTACAAAGAGTCCATCACACACATAGTTTCCTTTGAGTCTCGGCCCCAGTTTTCTCCATTTGGCTCAGAGAGGTCAATAAATTTCCCAAGTCACACAGCCCGGAAGTGGCAGCTGTAGAACTTGAGCTCAGGCCCTGGGACTCGAGCGGAGCTCCTTGCCCCGGGTCTGCTGCCTGTGCGCTTGTCGCCCCAGGCACGGTCAGTTCAGGGCGCTCCAGAAGCCATCTTCCTACCGGGTCCCAGTATCTGAGCCTTGGCCGGGTGCCAGGCTCGCGGGATGCTGTCAGCAACCTTGCAAGATCTCATTTCATCCTGGATGACACGAGCACTCGGGCTCATTAGGGGGCTCTGCGGGAGGCTCCGTGGGCCTGGTCACACTGTGCTCTTCCCGGCACCCCTTAAGCTAGGGTTGTGGGGTGCCAGGTCCCAGGGAGGGCTCCGAGAGCTGGGGGGAGGCGCGGGCCGCAGGCTGGGTGGGCTGGGGCCTGCGCTGAGCCTCTGGGATGCTCCTCCTTGGGGACAGCGTGCAATGCAGGAAAGGCTGCAGGAGGCTGGAGTCCGGTCTGGTTCAAGACCAAGGCTGGACCTCCGCGTGCGGAGAACAGGGATATTGACCAGGTGAGCGGAGCCACGCCCGGACCCCAGCATCCGTCACCCACTCCCCTTTCTCCCAGCAGCCAAAGACAGCAGCCTTCCCAAGCGCAAGAGAAAGCGGGTGTCAGAGGGAAACTCAGTCTCGTCTTCCTCCTCCTCCTCCTCTTCCTCGTCCTCCAACCCGGAGTCCGTGGCATCTGCCAACCAGATATCAGTCGTGGTAAAGTGGCACGCTCCTGGCCTCCGCCCCTCCCTCTGGGTTGTGGGGGCGGGGCACGGGGAGGCGCCGGGTGCACCTGCCCCAGCCTGCTCTCTGTGGGGCTCCTGGGCACGCGGGCAGGAGTTCCCATCCCCGCTGGACACACGGCCAGGCTGAGGCCAGGGCAGGGCAGGGCAGGGACTCCCGGAGTCCCACACAGTTGGGAGCCCGACTCCTGTGTGCACACAACGCCTGCTCTGCGTCTCGCCACATCCCCGCCAGGAGCGGGGGTTCCCTGCATGTGTAGATGAGGGAGCCGGGAGTCAGGATGGCTCACCTGTGTCGGAGGTGGGGGAAGAACCCACTCACCCCACCCCACCTGCTACGCACCGAGTCCAGTAGGGGTGAATGTTGGGCCACACTGGGAAGTGGAGTTCCTCACCCTTGGATCCCGTCTCCCTCCACCCCTCCCTGGAGCACCCCAGAGCCCACTGGCTCGGGGCGTCGCCTCCCCCCCGCTCCTCCTCCCAGTGAGCCGGGTCTGTGGGAGCGCATGCGTGATCCTGGATGCAGGTGGGGACAGTCAGCAGACTGCATGGCCCCGGCAGCCCCGGTAGCCTGGGAGGAAGCCGGGGGCGGGGAGCGCAGTGGTCAACGGCCAGGTGCCCTGACGGCTGTGCCTGTCCTGTGTGTCTCCAGCAGTGGCCGATGTACATGGTGGACTACGCCGGCCTGAACGTGCAGCTCCCGGGACCCCTCAACTACTGAGACCTCAGCAGCGAACCGCGACCTCACTCATAAGACACTAAAGGAAATGTAATTTATGTACAAAGTGTATATTCGGATATGTATCGATGCCTTTTAGTTTTTCCAATGATTTTTACACTATATTCCTGCCACCAAGGCCTTTTTAAATAAGTAAAAAAAAAAAAAAAAAAAAACCACAACCACCATTGGCATTGCCTATTCTCCTCGTGCCTGGTGCCGCGGCTGTCACCGGGGGTGAAGCCAAAAGGCCCGGCTCAGTGGCCAGCCGGGGCCCGCCTCCCTGGCCACGCAGCGTGGCCCCGCCTACATCACCCGTCTCCTTGCTGCCCCAGGGGTTGTGGCCTCGGGATGAGAAGACCGGAGTGGCACAGACAAAGCCTCCCACTATGCGGCTCCACAGCCCCAGTCCCTCTGTACCAGCCACACACGGTCACCTCCTGTCCCCTGGGAGGGTCCCGGGGAGCACACAGTGGGTCAAGGGGCACTGCCTGGAGCCCAGGAACTCGGCGGAAGTCGGACCCTGCAGCTGGGCCCAAGGCACCTTGCAGATGGGCGTCGTGGGCTGGGGGGCATTTTCCCTGGAGCCCTGGCTCCCTGAGTGTGTCCGGGGCCACGCTGGCGGCAGGTGCACCTGGAAAGAAGGGACAGCACTGGAGGCAGGAAGAAGTCGAAGCAGCCTGACCCAGCCCCTGGGCCCTGCCTGCCCCCCCGCTGGGAAGACAGCACCCAGGCTTGGGGCCCTCGCGGGAGAGGCCAGCCCGAAACAGGGTCACCTCTCCCTGCTGCACAAATCAGGTCCTGGAAGCTGAGACTTGAAGAGGGAGTTGGGTGTGGGCAGGACACAGAGGAGAGAGAGAGGTGACCCCTGGGAGGAGAAGGCAGCAGGTGCATCCCAGGGGCGGGGCCTCCTGGGGTGGGTGGGGCCTCTGGGGCTGCAGCTTTCTGGGCTGGGTGGGATCCTCTTAATGGTCCTCCCACATGGAAGACCTCACAGCCCTTGCCAAGGCCATTTCCAGAGGGAAATGAGGCCCCCAGGGGCACTTGGGGAGGGTGTCCCCGCCTGCAGGGTGGGGAGGGGAGCAGAGGCGGGAGGCCATGGGGCAGTTCCGCAGCTGGGCAGGTGGAGAGGATAAGGAGGGCTCAGCCCGCGGGACTTCTGGGCGTCAGGGCCACCGGGGCAGCCTGCGGTGTGGAGGAGACCCAGTTCTGACTCAGCTGCGTTGTGTCCGCCCTGTGGGTCAGCCCCGTACCCCGGGCCGGGAGGAGAGGCCTCGGCCCAGCCTGGAAAGATGCTGGAAGCCACAGGCCGGGCACGCCCTGCCCTGGCCATGCCACAGGCTGCAAGCCCTCCCCCCTTCTGGCTGCCAGCGAGCTGCCTCCCTCCCACAATCTCTGTGCCCCCCATTGGTCCTTGACCCCTGCCATGAGCTAAACCCCACTTCTCCTCTCCAGGATGGGTAAGGGGCAACCCCCTATGTTGCCCTCCAAGCTGAAGCCTCTGATGAAATCAAGGGGTGGGTGGTCCCAAACCGCTTTGCACCTGCTACCTGGCGGTCAGCCCTCCTGCCCTGGGACCACCCACCCCATCCCCCATCTGACCCGATGACCTGGATTTTCCTCTGGCACGCACCCCAGCCCCGCCCCGCCCCGCCAACCTCACCTCCCACCAAACAGACGCCCTCCCTTTTCCAAGGCTGGAGCGCGTGGCCAGCCCACCTAGCGTCTCCTGGCGCCCATCGGTCGTCGCCCCAACCCGGGCGCTCAGATCTGCAGCCGGAGCCGGAAGTGGCTCCTGCCCGGCTGGGCGCGGCGGGGGCGAAACCGCGACGGCGCCCGGGGCAGGGCCGGCTGAGCCCTGAGCCAGCTAGGGAACCAGATGTGCCTCGCGGTCCAGCCGGCCTGCGGGGCCTCCCCACCTGTCCCCTGTGGCGCCCGCAGCTGCGTGCAGTGAGGCAGGTCGTTCGGTGCAGCAAAGCCGCGCCCTGGGGCGACCTCATGGAGGGATCGCTGCTCCCACCCCCTTCCGCGGCGGGAGGTGTGTCCGGGCAAGGGGTGTGTGCTCCAGGCCCTGTCCCGGGCTTGGCCCAGGGTGTCCCCCGACCCAGCCCCCGTCCCAGGGGGACGCCGCACCGACCCGGGATCTCCAAAGCCTTGCACCCAGATGTAGTTTATGCCAACTCTGTGCATCGCAGCGACCCGTGCTTTTTGAAGGCATTTTCATTCCAAAACACTCATTCTTTAATTAAACTTCATTTAGCTGCCATCTGTCTCCCGACGCAATGGCTTCGTGTTTTGCAACTAGGCAGGAGAATTGTTACCGGATATGTAAACACCCCCCCACAAGAAAACAAAATCACAAAGCGCTTTCCAAAGTGCTAAATGAGGGCTGGGAGGAGGGGCGTCGGGAGCTGCATGTTAAACACGCTAATTGCCGGGACGCGTTGCTCCGGGTGCAGAGGCTTTGTGCAACAATCTGCTATCCGGGAAGAGATCACGATTATGGAAAATGCTGGAATTATATCTGACTGAAAACAGCAATAAAGCAATCAGCAGTGCAGGACAAAGCCAAGGGGAGCAGGCGGCACCCACACCTGCTGCCCCCCTCCAACCCAGAGGGCCCCTTAGGGGGCCTTCCCAGCAGCCAGGAGATACTTGTATTCCTAGGCAATGAAACCCCCCCCCCCAGTTTTTAAGGAATCCAAGATTTCTTGGAGGAGGAGGGTCTGCCCACCCCCAAGGTTGGTGGAGAAGGATGGAGGGAAGTGGGAGCTCCCTCGTCTCAAGAAATTTTATATTTTGCGACTGGCGCTGTGGCATGGCAGGTTCAGCCACCTCCTGTGATGCCGGCGTCCCGTGTGGGTACCGGTTCTGGTCCCAGCTGCTCCACTTTCTGATCCAGCTCCCTGCTAACACATCAGAGAGATGTCAGAAATGCTTGGGGGATAATCTTCCGCCTGCGGCGCCCGCACACCAGGTTCTAGTCCCGGTTGGGGCGCCGGATTCTGTCCCGGTTGCCCCTCTTCCAGTCCAGCTCTCTGCTGTGGCCCGGGAGTGCAGTGGAGGATGGCCCAGGTGCTTGGGCCCTGCACCCCATGGGAGACCAGGAGAAGCACCTGGCTCCTGGCTTCAGATCAGCTTAGCACACTGGCCACAACTTGGGGGGTGAACCAACGGAAAAAGGAAGACCTTTCTCTCTGTCTCTCTCTCACTAATTCTGCCTGTCAAAAAAAGAAAGAAAAGAAAAGAAAAGAAAGAAGGAAGGAAGGAAGGAAGGAAGGAAGGAAGGAAGGAAGGAAGGAAGGAAGAAAGAAAGAAAGAAAGAAAGAAAGAAAGAAAGAAAGAAAGAAAGAAAGAAAGAAAGAAAGAAAGAAAATAATTGGGCCCCTGCCACCCACATGGGAGGCTCAGAATAAGCTCCTGGTTCCTGGTTTTCACCTGGACCAGCAGCCATTGGGAAGAGAACTGGTGGATAGAGTGTGTGTGTGTGTGTGTGTGTGTGTGTATGTGTCTTTCTCCCTCCCTCTCCCTCTCTCTCTCCCTGTGGCTCTACCTTTCAAATAAATATTTTTTTTAAATGCTGTATTTCATGCTTATTTATTTGAGAGACAAAGAGAAAGAGAGTGCCACAAGTCCACTCCCCAAACATCCCGGAAGCTGGGAGCCAGGAACTCCACCCACCCAGGTCTCCCACGACCGGCAGTACCTGAGCCCTCACCGCTGCCCCGAGGGGCTGATGAGCAGGAAGCTGGGGCCGGAAATGGAGCCCAGGCTCTCCGAGGTGGGACACTGGTGTCTTAACTGCTAAGCAAAAGGAAGGCCTACCCCAGGGAAGTCCCTCTTCAAAAGCATCCATGAGGGGCGCTGCCTGCAGTGCCGGCATCCCGGCTGCTCCACTTCCGATCCAGCTCCCTGCTGTGGCCTGGGAAAACAGTGGAAGATGGCCCAAGTGCTTGAGCCCCTGCACCCACGTGGGAGACCTGGAAGAAGCTCCTGGCTTCGGATTGGCACAGCTCCAGCCGTTGTGGTCATCTGGGAGTGTGAACCAGTGGATGGAAGACCTCTCTCTCTCTCTCTCTCTCTCTCTCTTCCTCTCTGTAACTCTGCCTTTCAAATAAATCTGTAAAATTAAAAAAACAAAACCAGCCCAGGCTGGCATTAGGGGCAGCAGTTTAGACCCCGTCTGGGGTCCAGTCCTGGCTCTGCTTCCGATTCCAGCTCCTGCCAATACGTGGCTCAAACACTTGAGTCTTTGCCCGGTGCGGGGGGAGACCCAGGCTGAGTTCCCTGCTCCCAGCTGTTGCAGGCCTTTGAGGAGTGAGCCCGTGGGTGGAAGAACTCCATGTCTCTCTCTCTCTCTCTGCCTTTCAGATAAACAACAACAAAAGACCCGGACCCCAAGGACCCCGCCCCTCTCCGTGATTTGGCCCGGGTCATGCTTCTCTGACCTCATCCTCCAGAGCTATCCCTGCCGCGGTCTGGGAGGCTGGGCGTCTCTCACTTCCTCCAGCTGGCCTCCAGGCCTTCCCCCTCTGCCTGGCAGCCAGCCCCTTCCTCTTTTCCATGTCTCTCTAGAGCCCTCTGCAGCCCCCACGCATGGTGACTTCCCAACACACTTGTCCGTGAACGTCTTGAAGGGCTCATGCATGCATGCATGCAGTTATAATTTTTTGGCACTGAAAGTATCTTATAATTCCATTTTCCACCAACTTTTGTTTCTCCCACTTTTTTTTTTTTATAATTTTAGATGTATTTATCCAGGAGCCCAGAACTCCATCCAGGGTCTCCCAAGTGGATGCAGGGGCTCAAGCACTTGGGCCAACTTCTGCTGCTTTCCCAGGCGCATTAGCAGAGAGCTGGATCGGAAGCAGAGCAGCTGGGACTTGAACCGGCGCCCATATGGGATGCAGGCATGGCAGGCGGCGGCTTTACCTGCTACAACACAGCGCTGGCCACACTAACCAAACTCTTTTAATTTTAAAATATTTCTCTAAGAGGTCTCTGAAGCACTCTGCCTCGCCTGCGCTTTCGCAGGTGATCATAGAAATAACTGACCAGCTCCTGGGTCCAGGCAGTTATGCAAGAGCTTTTGTGAGCTCTGCTAATCCCCACCATGCTGCAAAGTAAATATTATTCTTCATTTCACAGATGAAGAATCAGAAGTAGCCAGGCCACGGGCAGTGTTACACAACCCGGAGACTCGGGCCACCAGGCACCGCCCCGGGCCGGCTGCAGCCATGGTGGGGGTGGAGGGGGCATTGGAAAAACAACCTTGGCTGGGCACAGCTGCTCTCTGTCTGCCCTTCGCATGAGCGAGAGGGAAGGGAGTGTGTGCTGTGGCACAGCGGGTTAAACCACAGCTCGTGAGGTGTGAGGTGGGCGTCCCATATCTGGGTGCCGGTTCGGGTCCCAGCTGCTCCACTTCTGACCCAGCTCCCTGCTAATGCACCTGGGAAAGCAGCAGAGGATGGCCCGAGTGCTTGGACCCCTGCACCTGCATGGGAGACCCGGAAGAAGCTCCTGGCTCCTGGCTTCACCTTGATGAAATAGCCATTTAGGGAACGAACAGCAGTAAGCAGACCTCTCTCCGGCACCCTGCCTGTCAAATAAATACTTGTTTTAGAAGAGAAAAGAAAGAGAACAATAGAGGTCTCTTTGAAAAGAAAAAAAAAGAGGTATCTGTTAGGTCAGGTTTGCCCAGACCAAACCCACCTTGATTCCACAGAAAAGGGACCTGGAACACACACAGGCACACACACACAGAGGTACACACACTTACACACTCATATACACACATATACACACTCATACACACAGAGGCACACACTCATATACACACTCATACACACAAGTTCAGGCACATACACATACAGGCACACACACTTACACACTCATACACACACATACACTCATACACACACAGGTACACACAAGCACACACATATACTCACACACAGGCACACACACTTACACACTCATACACACACAGGCACACACAGGCGCACACACACAGGTACACACACTCATACATACAGGCACACACAGAGACACACATATACACACTCATACACACAGGTACACACAGACACTCATACACACAGGTACACACATGCACACACAAGCACACACACTCATACACACAGGCACACACTCGTGCACACACAGGCACACACAAATACTCACACAGGCACACACTCACAGGTGCACACACAGGTACACACACTCATACATACAGGCACACACACAGAGACACACATATACACACAGGTACACACAGACACTCATACACACAGGTACACACATGCACACACAGGCACACACAAGCACACACACTCATACACACAGGCACACACAAGCACACACATATACTCACACACAGGCACACACAAGCACACTCATACACACACAGGCACACACACAGAGACACACATATACACACTCATACACACAGGTACACACAGACACTCATATACACATGCACACACAGGCACACACAAGCACACACACTCATACACACAGGCACACACTCGTGCACACACAGGCACACACACATTAACAGGAGAGCTTCATGGGAGACGTTGCAGCCGTCCCAGTATCAGCACAGTGCTTCGCTCTCAGAGATGAACACATTGGCACCTGGGGGTGGTGCAGCCGCCGCTTGGGATGGCCCAGCCTCTCGGGAGCGCCTGGGCTCCGGTCCTTGCTCTGCCCCCAATTCCAGCTCCCTGCGGATGCACGCCCCGGGAGGCAGCAGGTGCTGGCTCGAGGAGCCGGGTCCCTGCCACCCACGTGGGACGCTGGGATGCAGTTCTGGGCTCCCGGCTTCACCCTGGCCCGGCCCTGGCTCTTCTGGGCGTTTGGAGGTGTGAGCCAGCACGTGGGGGCTGTTTCTGTCTATCTGTCTCTTTCTTGGCCCCAGCAGCTCACCCCTGGTTCTCCCAGTGTACCCTGGGCCCCGGCCAAACCAGGCCCCCACTGTTTCCAGAACATTCTGGAGCCTCTCCCACCCACACGCCTCTGGCCAAGCTTTGGCCTGGCCGGCCCTTCCCCTTCCTTTGCCTGACAAAATCCGCCCCAGCCCACACACCTGCTCTTGTGCTAAACACAATGCATGGGTATCTGTCCCCTGCAAAAGCAGCTGATGGAGGGAGAGGCATGTAGCCCAGCGGTTAAGATCCACACATTCCACACTGGAGAACCTGGGTTCAGGTCCCGCTTAGGGCTAATGCAGACTCTGGGAGGAGAAGGTTCAAGTGCCGGGGTCCCTGCTACCCACTTGAGAGACCTGGATTGAGTTCCTGGCTCCCAGTGTTGGCCCGGCCCAGCCCCTGCTATTGTGGGTATTTGGGGAGTGAACCAGCAGACGAGAGTGAGCAGGCTCCCTCTCTTTCCCTCTGTCTCTTTCTGTGTTACTCTGCCTCTCTAACGTTTTATTTTTACACTTGATCTTAGCCAAAAGGCCCATAAGCGATCAAACATTTTATTTTTAAAAATAACATATGAGGGGCCAGTATCCTATATCAGAGCCCTTGAGTTCAAGTCCTGGCTGCTCCACTTTAGATCCAGCTCCCTGCTAATGCTTCTGGGAAAGCAGTGGAGGATGGCCCAAGTCCTTGGGCCCCTGCACCCACGTGGGAGACCCAGAAGAAGCTCCTGGCTCCTGGCTTTGGATCAGCCTAGCGCCAGCCACTGTGGCCATTTGGGGAGTGAACCAGTGGATGGAAGACCTCTCTCTCTCACTCTCTCTCTCTGTAACTCGGCCTTTCAAATAGAAAATCATTTAAGAAATGGTTAAAATGGCCCATGCTGTGTCAGACATGCATTTTTATTGCAATTTAAGCATTTTTAGGCACTCGGGCTGCTCTGTGGAGGAAGGCAGCTTCCAGGCTGTCCCTGGTCATGAAAATCAAACTCCTCCTGCCACCTTCCCATCCTCCATCCGTGCTGGAAAGCGCAGGTAGAGTTGGCCATGCCGTCCTCAGCCTGTCACTCAAAGCCTCCGACCTCAGTCTGCTCCCTGGGCCCCCCGGGTGCCCTGAAGCCCATGGGAGAGGTGCCCTGACCAGACCCACCCAGCTGCCCAGGGCACAGCACCTTCCCGCCCCCCAGCTCGCCTCTGCCGCTCTGGGGGCTGCGTGAAGGGGTTTCTGTCAGTGCTGGCAGTGGCCACTGCTGGATAGAATGACAGGTGCCCCTGGCAGCAGCCCCTACAGAGCCCTGAGCAGCAGCTGGCATGGCGAGGCGGGCAGGTGCAGGGCCCGCGGGGACTGAGAAACTCTGAGGAGGAAGCAGAAACCCTATCTCAGTGGCGAGCGGGGATCTGGTTACGCGTCTGGAGGCTCCATGGGGCTCCAGCCAGGCAGCTGCTACTGGGATAACCAGGAGCCTCCTCCATCCTCTCCCAGGGCCTGGGCCCGGAGGCCCAAAAGGGGTGCAATCAACAGACAGAGGAACTACAGACTGGGGATCTTTTTTGGGGGGGTTGAGGGGGCAGAGAGATCTTCCATCTGCTGGTTCAGAACAGGGTCAGGCTGAACTCAGCCAGGAGCCAGCATGATGGTGCCGTGGCTCAAGCTGTCGCCTACAACGTTGGCATCCCGAATCAGAGCGCTGCTTCGCTTCTGATCCAGCTCCCTGCTAGTGCGCCTGGGAAAAGCGGTGGAGGATGGCCTGAGTGCTTGGACCCCTGCCACCCAGGAGGGAGACCCGGATGAAGGTCTGGGCTTCAGTTTGGGTCTGGCCTAGCTCTGGCTGTTGCAGCCATCTGGGGAGTGAACCAGCCCATGCAAGATCTCTCTCCTCTCCCTCTCGCTCTTTTCCTCTGTCACGCTACTTTACAAATAAATAAAATATTAAAAAAAAATACTTGAACCCTCATTTGCTACCACCCAATCCCAGGTGGAACCGGAAATGGACGGCCTTGTGGATCAGCAGGGGAGGCCAGAGAGGCCCAGCTGCTGCCCGAGTGACACCCAGGAGCCAGCATAGACACCCGGGTGCCCCCCCCCCCCCAGCCCCTGGGCCCCGGCTGCGTCACACCCATGCTCTCCCCAGGGGGTATTCGGTTCACTTCTTTTCTTCTCTCTCCTCCCCCCGCCCCCACCCTCTCTTTCCTCTCTGGGAAATCTGATTAGGGCTTGGAAAGCTGAGCCATCTTAGGATCCGGTTGCCAGATTTCGCAAATAAACAGACAGGCAGCCCAGTCAATGCGGATTCCAGATAAAACAGTGTAAGCGGCTGGGGACATCGTACAGAGCAGAGAGAGGCTTTGTTGACTGCCTGCGGGTCCCAGGGAGCCCAGTTTCCTGCACTTGCCTGTGGTCCCTGGGCAAAAGCCGCAGAGGCAGCCTCCAGTGGGGGAGGGAGAAGGCAGGAGCTTGTGGTCAGACCAGAAGGTTCTAGAAAATGGCTGCTCCCCTCCGCTGGCCCCACCCCGGGGCCGGGGGAAGCCGCTTCGCTGGGGGCCATTTCTCCTTTGAACTTGGAGGGCCCAGCCTGTCTGTTTCTGAAAGCAGAAGCAACCCGGCACCTGCTGCAAGATGCCGAGGGGTCAGTGAGGAAGCGACTCAGACAGGCACGGAAGGCAGGAAGCCCCTGGCTGTTGCCAGACAGGAAACAAATGGGAGCAGGGCCCCTCCCCCAGGCCCGCAGCCTGGGAGTCGTCCCGCTCCACCCCCTCCCCTGGGCCGCCCTTATGCCCAGCACAGGACAGTGCTAGTGCTGTGAAGGCTCAGGGGAGCCAAGCACCTGCAGGTTATTTCATTTAGCACCGGGGCTGCTTACTGGGCTCCTGTGTGGCCCAGCCCTTGCCGGCTGCAGGTATAGTGGGATCCAGCTGGGCAGGGACCTGGGCCCTGGTGCTGCGAGCCTTGGACCAGCACTCCATGCCACAGCTGACTTTTCTCTGGACAGGGGCCCTGTGAGGGACTTCCCTCCATGTCCTGGGCCTGGCTCCTCCCTACGCTGCTCGGCCCTCCCCAGTCCCTAGGGTGCAGCCCGCATTGGGTCCCCACTGGCTGAAGGACAACAGGTGACACCAAGAACCCTGTCGGCCATCCTTTTGCTCGCTTCCTCTCTTCTTATAAAGTCCTGGCGTCCTGGTGCTGCCTGGGGGGGCTCAGCTCCCACGTCACAGCGCCTGGTTCCAGGCCCACCCCCCCACACACACCCCCGCTCACTTCCCATCCAGCTGCCTGCTGAGGCCCAGCCGAGGTGGGGAGGGCAGGGAAGGCTCAGGACATGCCCCGCCCCCAGGAGGAGGGGCACTGCACACCTGGTGGGTGGGGATGGCGATCCAGCAGGAGGGAAAGGTGACAGTGCCGAGGCCGTGGCCCTGAAGGGCACCCGTGTGGCCAGCTGTGTCTGTTTACCGCTTGCTGCCCAACGTCCCCCACTTTGACAAGACGGCGCCCAGTAGTGACCAGACTGCCACCAACCCTCACTGCCAGTCGGACCTCCGGGGAGTTCCTTTAGAATTGGCAAACATGAAGCCCAAACAAATGCTCTTGGACACTGCGACAGCATCCCAGAAGGCAGCAGGAGATGGCCCAAGTACTTGGCTTTCTGCCACCCTCGGGGGAGACCCGGCTGGAGTTCTTGGCTTCTGGCTTAGGCTGTTACAGGTGTTTGGAGAGTGGATGAGTAGATGGAAGATCTCCCCCCCACCCTTTCCCTCTCTCTCTCTCTCTCTCTCTCCTTGTTCCTATCACACTGCCTTCCAAATAAACACATACATTTTCAAAAACAAAAGCAGAAGCCAGTGTCGGACGACGCAGGCTGCTACTGCTCTGTCTCCTTACGCATCCCCGTCCCCAGGGTGGGGTTTTGGTCCCCCAAGGTCCTAGGGTAGCCTCCCACGCTCTAAGCACTGAGGCTGTGTCCCGGGCCGGCACAGAGGGAAGGCGCCCATCAGCTGGCTGAGATCCGTGCTGCCAGACAGACCATTGTTCTCCCAGAGAGCTCTCCCCGGTAGATTCCCGTTTATATCTCAGCCACCAGAAATAGTTCACGGAACTATGTGGTAAGGCCTGGAGGCAAGGGAACTTAAAAAAAAAAATTCAAGATTTGTATTTTTAGGGGTAGGTGCTGGGCTTAGCGCTTAAGATGCCCACAGCCCCTATCTGCGTACCCGGGTTCAGTTCCTGGGTCCGGCTCCCAACTCCAGGTTCCTGTTAATACGGACTCCAGGAGGTGGCTCAAGTGGTTGGGTCTCTGCCACCCACATGGAGAGACTTGGATTGAGTTCCTGGCTATGAGCTTCAGCCTGGCCCAGCACCAGTTTGGGGATTGAACCAGCATAGGGGAGCTCTCTCAGTCTGTGTGTGTGTGTGTGTGTGTGTGTGCTGCTTCAGCTCCCGGGGGAAAGGAGAGGGGGAAGGGGTGCGTGCACAAAACAAAACAACATGCTCTTGCAGTTAGTTACCCAGTCCCACGAGAGCGCCGCCCCCACAGCCAAATCACTTCTCCAAAGCCCCACCTTTCAACACCACAATGGCAATAAAAAATGTTATTTATTTCAAAGGTAGAGCGAGAGCCAGAATGAGATCTTCCTTCTGCTGGTTCACTCCCCAGATGGCCGCAACAGCCCCGGGCTGGGCCAGGCTGAAGCCAGGAGCCTGGAACTCCATCCAGGTCTCCCATGTGGGTGGCAGGGGACCAAACGCTTGCGCCATCCTCTGCTGCTTTCCCAGGTGCATTAGCAGGGAGCTGGGTCAGAAGTGGAGCAGCTGGGACTCGAACTTTTGCTCTAACCTGGAATATGGGTGTTGCTGGCAGCACCTGAGCCCACTGCACCACAGTGACAACCCGCCACCCCCACCCCGGTTTTGAATTTGGATCTTTCTGCAGGCTGGTGCTATGTGGCCCAGTCCTTGGTCTCCACGCTGCACAGTGGCAGTGAGCACAGCTCCTAGCCAGTGCCGTAATCTACAGGAGAAGGTGGCCAACACGCCGCAGGGCGCTCGGCTGTGATGTTCAGCACGCGAGTTGCATTACATGCATTTGCTTTCTTAAAACATTGTCTAGGCCAGCGCCGTGGCTCAACAGGCTAATCCTCCGCCTTGCGGCGCCGGCACACCGGGTTCTAGTCCCGGTCGGGGCGCCGGATTCTGTCCCGGTTGCCCCTCTTCCACGCCAGCTCTCTGCTGTGGCCCAGGAGTGCAGTGGAGGATGGCCCAGGTGCTTAGGCCCTGCACCCCATGGGAGACCAGGAAAAGCACCTAGCACCTGGCTCCTGCCATCGGATGAGCGCGGTGCGCCAGCCGCAGCGCGCCAACCGCGGCAGCCATTGGAGGGTGAACCAACAGCAAAGGAAGACCTTTCTCTCTGTCTCTCTCTCTCACTGTCCACTCTGCCTGTCAAAAAAAAAAATTTAAAAAAAATTGTCTAAGAAATTTATCTGAGAAGGAGAGAGATCTTCCATCTTTCACCCCCCAAAATGGCCGCAACATTTGGAGCTGGTCCAGGCCAAAGCCAGGAGCCTGGAACTATATCCTGGTCTCCATGTTAGTGGCAGGGTCCCAAGCACTCCGCCAGCACCTGCTGCCTCCCAGGTGCGTTAACAGGAAGCGGAATTGGAAGCAGAGAAGCCAGGACTCCCTTCAGGCACTCGGATGCACAGTGCAGGCATCCCAAGCTGCGGTTTAACCCATGGAGCCACGATATCTGCCCCCAACATGGGTGTCGTAACTGGCATCTTAAATGTTACGCCAGCTGGCACTGTGGCGTATCAGGTAAAGCTGCCGCCTGCAGTGCCGGCATCCCATATGGGCGCCAGTTCGAGACCTGGCTGCTCCACTTCCAATCCCGCTCCTTGCTATGGCCTGGGAAAGCAGTGGAAGATGGCCCAAGCACTTGGGCCCCTAAACCCACATGAAAGACCTGGAAGAAGGTCCTGGCTTCTAGCTTTGGTCTGGCCCAGCCAGGAGTGAACCAGCAGATGGAAGATATCTCTGTCTCACTCTGTCCTCTCTCTGTAACTCTTGACTTTAAACAAATAAATAAATCTTTTAAAAATTGTTTATTTGTGCTGGCGCTCTGGCACAGCAGGTAAAGCTGCTGCCTGCAGTGCCGGCATCCCATATGGGTGCCGGTTCTAGTCCCAGCTGCTCCGCTTCTGACCCAGCTATCTACTATGGCCTGGGAAAGCTGTAGAAAGATGGGTCAAGTCCTTGGGCCCCTGTACCTGCATGGGAGGACCCAGAGTAAGCTCCTGGCTCCTGGCTTTGGATCTGTGCAGCTCTGACTGTTGCAGCCATCTGAGAAGTGAACCAGCAGATGGAAGAACTCTCTCTCTCTCTCTCTCTCTCTCTCTCTCTGCCTCTCCTTATCTCTCTATGTAACTATGACTTTCAAATAAATAAATAAATCTTTTAAAATGTTTATTTATTTATTTGAAAGGCAGAGTTAGAGAGGCAGAGGCAGAGAGAGAGAGAGAGAGAGAGAGAGAGAGGTCTTCCATCTGCTGGTTCACTCCTCAAATGGCCGTGATGGCCGGAGCAGAGCCGATCTGAAGGCAAGAGCCAGGAGCTTCCTCTGGGTCTCCATGGGGCAGGGGCCAAAGGACTTGGGTCATCTTCTACTGCTTTTCCTAGGCACATTAGCAGGGAGCTGGATGGGAAGAGGAGCCGTCGGGACTTGAACTGGCTCCCATATGGGATGATGGCAGTGCAGGCGGCAGCTTTACCGGCTACGCCACAGCACCAGACCCCAATAAATAAATTAAAAAAAAAAAAAAAAACTCAATCCAGGTCTCCAGTGTGGGTGGTAAGGACCCTAAGCCTTGACTGCGTCAAGCACCTGCCGCCTCCCCAGGTGGCATTGGCAGGAAGCCCAGGGATTCCGATACAGAGGGGAGCAGCCTGGTGGTGTCTCAACTGATGCACCAAACACCTGCGCCTTGGACAGCGTTTTCTCCCAAATGACACCACGTGGGATTCTCCTGTCTCTCAAGGTCATCTCCCAGCAGAGGATGCCCCATCCCATTCCCACCGCAGCTCCTGGGATGCAGGGTTTTAATTTTAGCCCGGCCAAACAAAACGAAGCAAGTGGTGAGTGACTCTGGCGTCTGGAAGTGTTTCAAGCTTCAAGAAACGACTGGACTTGTCCCTCCCTTTCCACGCCCGGGTTGGCTGCCCTGCTGATTGCTAGGTTCTCACACTGATCTCACTTTACCCCATGAGTAAGAAAAAGGGTTCAGAAGAGAAGTCTGCCAACTGCTCAGCAGCAGAAAACACAATGCAGCCAGCTGGATCCCTGCAGACGGGATTGAATTGTTTTAGCCTGAGAACAAAGGGGCTGTGTGGATTAGGCCAGGCTGAGTCCTGGCTCCGCCTCTTAGTGCCTGGGCCCCTCATCTGATCATCTGGTTGCTCTAAGCCAGCTTCTTCCAGGACTGTGCAGGGCCAAGGTACGAACAGCTAGGAAAACACTTGCAAAAACACTCAGGGGCTAGAACACCGGGAATTTACCATATTACTAATGTGGTTGTGCCTGCCAGCCGTACCCGCCTGTCTCCCATACCTGAATCAGAGTCCGCAAATTGTCCTGGCACTAGGTCAGAAGCTCTCAGGGAATCCTGGCCCCAACCCCAGGGGCCAGGGCTATAGCCACTCCAGGGCGGGGCTGGACTTGAAGCTCCGACTCCAGCAACCCTCCGAGAGTGTCCTTGATGACACCGGGTGGCCCCTTGGGAGCGGTCACATGGCCCCCTGGCTGCGGAAGCCGCCAGCCAAGAAATCAAAGCTCTGGCTTACAAGGAATCTCTCAAACAGCTGCCTCCGATGCCTCCTAGCAGATCCGGCAGCGGGACCTCCTAGAGTTTACATTTCCTTCTGGTCTTATGGCTGCATTTGAACGACATCTCTGCAGAACTAATCAGCGTCGAAAGGGGTTATCTGTGACCCGTCCTTGGAGAGGTCTTTAATTTCCTATAATTATGAGGGCACTCCTGAAGTTATTACGTCCAAATAGCCCAACTCTATGAGAGTAGTTAGATGCGCATCCTCTTTTCTCTCTCCTACGCCTCTTGCCCCAAAGGATGCCGCCATTCAGAATTCTAATTTCTTTCTTTACCAATCTGAGTATTTTATGTTGCCACCAAGCCTACTCTCCCTCTGCAGTGACAATATTAGTAGTTCCGGGTTAGCTTTAAGTCAAAGGCATTCTTTAATAAGAAATCTTCAAATCTGAATATTCCAGAAATTTCTCCACACCATCTGATCAAGGAAAGTTCTCTAATATTACCTTTCTCTGTATTGGCATACATTCGAATTAAATTCATAATTTTGTTAGGGGTGAAATGGCGACGGAGAAAATATTACCCCGGTTCTTTGTCTCACATGGAAGAGTTTTCTCGCAAGTGGACAAGGCAGAGAGAAAGCATTTAAAAGTGGGGTTGGCACTGTGGTGAAGTGGGTGAAGCCGCCGCCTGCAGTACAGGCATCCCATATGGGGGCCGGTTCAAGACCCAGCTGCTCCACCTCTGATCCAGCTCTCTGCTGTGGCCTGGGATAGCAGTAGAAGATGGCCCAAGTGCTTGGGCTCCTGCACCTGCATGGGAGACCCAGAAGAAGCTCTGGCTCCTGGCTTCAGATCATCCTAGCTCTGGCCATTGTGGACATTTGGGGAGTGAACCAGTGGATGGAAGACCTCTCTCTTGCTCTCTCTCTCTCTGTCTCTCCTTCTCACTGTAACTCTGTCTTTCAAATAAATAAAATCTTTAAAAAAAATAAAAAGGAGTAGGCACTTTTGATCTTGCTAAAGATAACATTTGGAGGAAGAAAGCATTTTGCACCCTAAATTAACACTGGGACCACCTGCCTATTAATGTTAGGTAAGAAGTTAGAAACCAGCCAATGTGTGTATGAGAAGGCGCTCGAGAAACCAGCATCTGCTTTGGAAGCCCCAGGAGCCCAGCATCCTGCAGTCACAGTCCTCCCCAGACCCTGATGACCTCCAGGTGGTCCCAGCCCCTTCCCCAAGGAAAGCCCCCAGGGGGATTCTCTCCCCTCAGGACCAGGTGGGTTCCCTGACCTGATACCATGGGGCAGTAACACCTTCATGGAGCCCTAAGGGAAGCCGCTCTGCTCTGCCCAGTGCCAGCAAATCTGGGAAGAATGTGCCAGTTTGCACCCAACAAACCCTTCCGCCAGGACTCCCCATCCTTTGTCCTGGAGGAGAAGGGGGAGGGGGTAAATAGACTCCTTTAAAATTCGGGAGTCCAGACAGACTGCGCACCCAGCTCTCTGCTCTCTGCTGAGTCGCCCGCCTGGCCTGCCTAGGTATAGTCTCTCCATTCAACCATGTCACCTCACTCTCTCCCAGTCTGAGCGATTGGGTGCTCTCTCTCTCTGTCCCTTCCATTCTGACGGATTCCCTATCCCTAATAAAACCTTATTACTTGGCCGGTGCTGTGGCTCAACAGGCTAATCCTCCTCCTGCAGCGCCGGCACACACACTGGGTTCTAGTCCCGGTCGGGGCGCCGGATTCTGTCCCGGTTGCTCCTCTTCCAGGCCAGCTCTCTGCTGTGGCCCGGGAGTGCAGTGGAGGATGGTCCAAGTGCTTGGGCCCTGCACCCCATGGGAGACCAGGAGAAGCACCTGGCTCCTGCCATCGGATCAGCGAGGTGCACCGGCCGCAGCAGCCATTGGAGGGTAAAGGAAGACCTTTCTGTCTGTCTCTGTCTCTCTCTCACTGTCCACTCTGCCTGTCAAAAAACAAAAACAAAAACAAAAACAACCAACCAACTTATTACTTCTCTGTCTGTCTCATGCCTGAATTCTTTCTTGCTTCGTGAAGACAAGAACCCCACAGCTTCCATGGCTCTGTTCTCCAGTGACATTAATCTGTCTGATTCCTCATGATTTTATGGGCCACCGTTGTGGCACAGCAGTTAAGCCACTGGTTGCAACTCTGGCATATCCTATCCGGCTGCTCCACTTCTGATCCAGCTCTCTGCAGCAGCAGCAGATGGCCCAAGTGCTTGGGGCCCTGCAACCATGTGGGAGACCTGGATGGAGTTCCTGGCTTCAACCTGGCCCAGTCCCAGCCATTGAGGCCATTTGAAAAGTAAACCAGTGAACAGAAGACCTCTCTCTCTCTCTCTCTCTCCCTCTGCCTCTCCCTCTCCCTCTCTCTGTGTCACTCTGCCCGTCAAATGAATAAAATAAATCTTTTTTAAAAAAAAAAAAAAGGTTTATTTATTTATTTGAAAGTCGAAGTTAAACAGAGAGAGGAGAGGCAGAGAGAGAGAGAGAGAGAGAGAGAGGTCTCCCATCTGATGGTTCACTCCCCAATTGGCTGCAATGGCTGGAGCTGCGCCAATCCGAAGCCAGGAGCCAGGAGCTCCCATGTGAGTGGAGGAGCCCAAGGACTTGGGCCATCCTCTCCTGCTTTCCCAGGCCATAGCAAGGAGCGGGATTGGAAGTGGAGCAGCCGGGTCTCGAACCAGCACCCATATGGGATGCAGGTGCTTCAGGCCAGGGCGTTAACCCGCTTCACCACAGCGCCGGCCCCAATAAATCCTTTTAAACAATGGAAACAATTTTCATAGAGGTTTCCTTTCCAGAAATCACAACACATCGAACAAGGTCTTGTGTAAAATGTGGTCTTGGTATGGCACTGTGGAAAGTGAGCATACCCTGAATCCCCCCCTCCACTCCTTGACCCTCACCCACCCAAAGCAGAAACAGATCCATCATGCAGCCTGAGAATCACCAGGAAGGGCAGCCAAGAGCACCAGCTATTTACTTGCTAGGGACCACATGTCCGCGGGCCTGGCTCTGTTTGCCCCAAGGCCACACTGCATGTCTGTAGCGCCTTGGTTACATCATCACACCCACAGCTAAAACCCATGCTAACTTAGGGTTGGTTAGCAGCCTATGCTCGCAAAGGCTTTGGATTGGACAACTACTCCTTTAGGCAAGGGGAAGTCATCAAGTTCATGGGAAAACAGAACAAAAAGCCAAGTTCAGGGCCAGGTGTTGTGACACATCCCTTACTCGGAGTGCCAGTTCGAGACACGGCTGCTCTGCTTCCCATCTAGCTTCTTCCTAACACACCTGGGAGACAGCAGATGATGGTACAAGTGTGTGACCCCTACTACCCACGTGGAAGACCTGGATGGAGATCCTGGCTCCTGGCTTCAGTCTGGCCCAGCCCCAGCTGTTGTGAGCATTCGGAGAGAGAATGAGTAAATGGAAGGTCTCTCTCTCTCTCTTTCTCTCTCTCTCTCTCTCTCTCTCTCTCTCTCTCTCCATTACTCTGTCCTTCAAATTTGAAAGAGTAACAGAGACAGAGGACGCAGGAGGGAGATTTTTGATCTGCTTTGTTCACTTCCTAAATGACCGCAAAGGTCAGCGCAGGCCCAGGCTGAAGTCAGGAGCCAGGAGCTGCTTCTGCATCTCCCACAGGGGTGCAGGGGCCCATGGACTTGGGCCATCTACTGCTTTCCCAGGCCATGCAGAGAGCTGGATCAGAAGCGAAGCAGCTGGGACTGGAACGGGCGCCCATACGGGATGTCGGCGCAACAGGTGGAAGCTTAGCCCACTTCGCCACAGCCCAATGGTGCCATCTTCTGCTGCTTTCCCAGGAGCATTGGCAGGGATCTGGATCAGAAATGGAGCAGCCAGGACACGAGCCATTCCCCATATGGGATGCCAACGTTGTAGGCAGCAGTTTAATCCACTGTGGCACAATGCCAGCCCCCAGTAAATCTTTGCTTATAAAAAGAGAAGAAAAACCAACAGGAGACCTGAAGACCTGGACCTTACCAATAATTATGTAAATCACATTCGTGTGTGCAGTAACACACACATGTGCCACACACACGTGTACACGCATACACAAAAGCTTACACACGCATATACGTGCATGCATTACACTCACATACACACACTTGCATGCGCACACGCTAACACACCTTACAGCACAAGCTTGGGACAAAGCCCCACTGCGGAGCCCCTGTAGTCCTCCTCTGCACCTGGTTTTCCAGGTGTTCATCTGGGGGAGGTTGGGGCCCCGGGGAAGGGGCAAAGTCTTTCAGGTTGAGCAAGAAGGGGCCTGCAGAGAGCTCTCAGGGTGCAACGTGGAGCCGAAACCGGACGTGGAGCCAGCTGCAGGAGAGACCGGCAGCCTGGCAGCCACGTTCAACATCAACTCAGGGCGCAGGTGTGTAGAGGCCTCGGGGCTCGGCTCCAGCCTGGGACGGGGACAAAAGGCCTGGCTGGTTCTTCAGGTTTGGCTTGGAGGCTTGGTTCCTGGGCCTCCCAGTGTCATCTCCCCGATGGGGGCCAACTTGGCACAAGTTCAAGGCAGGCTGGATCTGGGAGGAACCGGCAGGCAGGTGCGGCCGGCTGCTGTGACAAAGGTAATCAGGAACCACTTACTGTCTGGGCAGGGAAAACCAGCTGTTCCCAGGGTCTGCAAATAGCCTCGGGGCAGAAGGCTGTGCCGGGGCCCTGCCGGTGGCTGGTCCAGCATAGGCATAGACCAGCAGCCGGCTGTCCTGTGCCGCCCAACTTGGGGCTCCCCCCATGACCGTTCCCTGCCCCTGGGGGGACATCAGTCATGCGGGGGCTGGGCTCGGGCCTGCTGCTCTCTTTGCCTTGGCCTCTGCTCCTGGGTCATGTGTCTGGATGGTTCCTTCTGCCTTTCACACACCAGCGAGAGCTTGCAGTGAGCCGGCCACCTGTGGGGGCTGCGAGTGGTCTGGCTGCCTCTTCACCTGGTGCCGCTGCCCCGGGCTCCTCGCAGGGAGAGCAGTCCTTGTGCCTGGGACCACGTCCCACACCACGTCCACCCAGCCTGTGCCCTGGGAGTACCCAGACCACGTCCACCCAGCCTGACGGTGGCACTCAGGCATCCGGGACTCGTGGCCTCTTCGGGTCGCAGGAAATATTCAGTGCATCCTCTAAGCTGGGGGCAGAGGAGACCCCCTCAGGGTGCTAGTGGAGGCCATAGCTACTGGGGCAGGAGCAGATCGTGGGTGCACGGAGGAGCGACGTGGGGACGCCTCCCATCTCCCACACAGCCAGGCTGCTTCCCCCACCGGAAGGGCCTGATGGAGTGTGCGCGCTACGATAGTCCCTCTCTCCCTCCCTCTGTCTCTCTGACTTTCAAGTTAAGGAAAATAAATCGATCCCTGTTTTTAGAAAAGGGAACGGATCCCTCAGATATGCATGAACCCAAGTGAGGCTGAGCAGCAGAAACCTGACACATCGTTCTCCAAAAGGCCCAAACAGTGAGGGGGCAGGCCAGGGCCTGGGGCAGGGGAGGGGCCAGCTCAAGGGGAGGGGCATGGTGGGATGGGCGGGGGAGGGGCCAGCTCACAGGGAGGGGCATGGTGGTTTGGGGTTGGGGGGAGGGCTTTTAGAGCTGTGACAGTCATGCAGTGACTACATTTGATATGGCTCCGGCCTCTAAACACACAGGAAGAGATGCATTGTATTGTGTGTTAATAAAACACTTGAATAAAGTCGATTTAAAAAACAAACAAAAAGCAGCTGAGTAGGTGGTGGAAACGGGCTTGGAATGACAGGCATCCGGCTCACATGCCCAGCACAAACCACTTAGCCGCTACACAAGGCCCATTGTGGCGCACTGGATTCCGGACGACGGGCACCTGTCCCCCCCCCCCCCAGCTGGCCCCAGCCAGCACCGGCGCTCGGCCACTCCCCGACTCTGCCACCTGGGCCCAGAGGGACCGCCGCTTCCCTAGCTCCACATGCCCCCTCCTGTTCCTTGCTGGGCAAGTTCAGTGCGCAGTTCACGGCCTCCTCTGCGGGTTCATTGCAGCTGCTCTGGACAGGCTCCATTATGACCTCTCCTGCCACCAGTCTGGACACTCCTGGAGGTCAAAGGCAGTGCCCTGGCCGTCTCTGCCTCCCTACAGCACCCGGCCCATTCCTCTACACACACAACATTCTTGGCATGCCTCTTGGGTAACCGGCTGGCCCTTCACCCGTGCTTGCTGAATACATTCTCCCGGTCTGCCTAAGGAGTAAGGTGCTGCTTTGAAAAGTTTTGTGGAGAACGGAGTTAAAAGATCAGTTTATCTGGGGACAAAGAACATTTGGAAGCTGATGCTAGTTCATGAAGGCGAAATTACAGAGGGAGGGGCAGAGGCAGATAGAGGACAGAGAGGTCTTCCATCCCCAAGTGGCTACAACGGCTGGAGCTGGATCTGAAGCCAGGAGCCAGGAGTTTCATCCGGGTCTCCCACATGCATGCAGGGGCCCAAGGACTTGGGCCATTCTCTGCTGCCTTCCCAGGCACGTTAGCAGGGAGCTGCATCGGAAGCAGAGCAGCCAGTACTGGAACCAGCACTCTCATATGGGATGCTGCTTAACCCACTGCACCACACCACCTGCCCTGGCTCATCTTTTAATTCTGTTTTCCAGGAACATTTTGAAGCTCTGTGACAGAGGTTGTTCCCAGCAAGCATTACACTTGAGCTTGAAGCTGCTGACCCTGAGTGCCTGACGGTCACTCAGTCAGTCTACAAACACCAAGTCCTCCTCCCTCCTCTGACTCGGGCAGAGGCTCACTCAGTCCCCGCCCTCAGGGAATGCCCATGGGAAAAAGCTCTCAGCTATCAGACCTTGGAGCTGGAAAGCAGGAATCAAGGATCGATCACAAGGAGGCACAGCAGGAATCCACCCCTCCCTGGGTCCCGTGGGCCCGGGGAAGCTTGCCCTGTGTCATCTCACAGGCCATCCAGCTGCAGCTCTAAGACATCCCCTTGCCGGAAGTTATCCTCGGTTGGTGGGCTTGTAGAGCAGCTGCGCTTTTGTACTTCGTTATAGAAACCTGGCTGATTTCATTAACTAGGCCACTGCTGGAGGTGTTTGCACAAATCTCAGCATGAGCATGGAGTCTGCATAAGGAACCTCGGACAAGCTTTAGCAATTTAGCTGTGAAGCTGGCTTCCCTTTTGGGTTCTGGCTGCTCCACTTTCCATCCAGCTCCCTGCTGTGGCCTGAGAAAGCAGTGGAGGATGGCCCAAGTCCTTGGGCCCCTGCGCCCACGTGGGAGACCCGGAAGAAGCTCCTGGCTCCTGGCTTGGGATTGGCTCAGTTTTGGCCATTGTGGTCATTTGGGGAGTGAACCAGTGGATGGAAGACCTCTCTCTCTCTCTCTCTCTGCCTCTGCTTCTCTCTGGAACTCTGTCTTTCAAGTAAATAAAATAAATCTTTTTTAAAAAGTGTGTGTGGGAATACCAGCATTGCAGGCAGCAGCTTTACCTGCTATGCCACAATGCCAGCCCCTTAATTAATTTTTAAAATTGGTAAATGAGATCCAGGGACATTTTCAGAATCCAGGGAACCCAAATCAATCCATTTCTGCAATCTAAAGTGTTAGCACTATGCCAGTCCTATACATCCATATACTCCTGCTTCTCATGTTCTCTTTACTTCTTTATTTTATTTGAAAGGGGGAGGGGAGGGGAGGAGGGGGAGGGGAAGGGGCAGAGTGATAGGGAGAGGGAGAGGGAGATGGTTCATTCATCCTGTGGTTCACTCCCCCAAATGCCTGCTTAGCCAGGGCTGGGTCAGGCTGAAGCCAGGAGACTGGAACACCATCTGGGTCTCGCACACATGAGGAGCCAGGATCCAAGTCCTTGGGCCATGTTTTGCTGTCTCCCAGGTGCTTTAGCGGGGAGCTGGATCGGAGGTACAGAGTAGCCAGGACTCTCCTGGGCATTCTCACATGAGATGCAGGCGTCCCAAGCAGTAGCTTTGCCCACTGCACCACAACACCGGCCCCTCATATCTATTTTAGGCATTTTCTCTTTATTTATTTATTTTTTTGACAGGCAGAGTGGACAGTGAGAGAGAGAGAGAGACAGAGACAGAGAGAAAGGTCTTCCTTTTGCTGTTGGTTCACCCTCCAATGGCCGCCGCGGCCAGCGCACTGTGCTGATCCGAAGCCAGGAGCCAGATGCTTCTCCTGGTCTCCCATGGGGTGCAGGGCCCAAGCACTTGGGCCATCCTTCACTGTACTCCCGGGCCACAGCAGAGAGCTGGCCTGGAAGAGGGGCAACCGGGACAGAATTCAGTGCCCCAACCGGGACTAGAACCCAGGGTGCCGGCGCCACAGATGGAGGATTAGCCTATTGAGCCATGCCCGGCCTCTCTTATTATAGTTTTGTGATGGGAGCCTAGCTACAAACTCAGAAAGGCAGAGGGAAGACTATGCCCCTCCCCCACGTCAATGTTATTCAAAGCAACACACACAATCATCATCAAAACCCCTGGGGCTGGGGCTGTGGCCCAGCGGGTTAGGCCCCCACTTGCAATGCAGCGTCCCAGATCAGAGCCCCGGGTCCAGTCCTGGCTCCTCTGCTAGCGCTCCAGCTCCGTACTCACATGTTGGGCAAGCAGTAGAAGATGGAGCTGGGGTACCTGGCCCCTGCCCCTGATGTGGGAGACCCGGATGAAGCCCCTGGCTCCTGGCTTAGGCCTGGCCCAGCCCTGGCTGTTGCACCATTTGGGGAGTGAACCAGTGGATGGAAGCTCTCCCTCTCTTTCTCTTTGTCTTCCAAATAAATACTTTTTTAAAAAGTCCCAATGGTGTCTTTTGCAGAAATAATAATAATAAAATAAATCCCAGAATTGATAATTCCAAAGAACCAGTCAAAATAACCAAAGCTACAACCAGTGAGAAGAGTGTGAGACCTGCAGAAACATAGCCATGGAGCCCAGTGGGATGTAACAGATGTGCAGGGTCCCCCCAAGGCTAAGGGCACCACAGGCTCCCCGCCTCCACCCAGAACTGCAGATCACCTACCTGGGAAAACCTGCTGGATCATGGGAAAAACTCACCCTAAGAAGCACTGCAGTTACAAGTAGGCTTCTTTGGTCCTAGTCTGAGTAGCAGGAAGCCTCTTGCTGCGCTGCCCGCTGCACCCTTTGCAGTGTGTGAAAAAAAAGAAATCGAATGCTGCTCTGACCTTATTCAGTCACTTTCCACAACAGAGAGCCCAGGGAAGGCCCTGCCTGCAGTGCCGGCATCCCATATGGGCGCTGGTTCGAGTCCCGGCTGCTCCTCTTCCCATCCAGCTCTCTGCTATGGCCTGGGAAAGCAGTGGAAGATGGTCCAAGTGCTTGGGCCCCTGCACCCACGTGGGAGACCAGGAAGAAGCTCCTGGCTCCTGGCTTTGGATTGGCACAGCTCTGGCCGTTGTGTCCATCTGCGGAGTCAACCAGCAGATGGAAGACCTCTCTCTCTGCCTCCACCTCTCTGTAACTCTGCCTTTCAAATAAATAAAATCTTAAAAAAAAAAAAAAGAAAGAAATTGTACCCTCATCCACATACAATCACTTGACCTTTGCAAAGTGTGCCAAGGTCATTCAGTGGTGGGAAAGGCCGTATCCTCACAGTGCGGGAAACCCGGATTTGCACCTGCGTGAGTATGAAGTCAGAGCCTTCCTTCATGATGCATACGAAAATGACATGGCCAGCGCAGGTGCAGGGGTCAGGTGGCTGCTCGGGGTGCCCGTATCCTGTATGGCATTGCCTGGCTCCTCTCCTATGCGTCCAGTAATGCACACGCTGGGAGGCAGCAGGTGAGGGCCTAAGTGGTTGGGGCCCTGCCACTCACAGGGAGAACTGTATTTACTTGTGGGCTCCTGCCTGTGGCTGGGCTCACACCTGGCTGTGGCTGGCATTTGGGGAATTAACCAGCAGACGGAAGATCTCTCTCTGTGTCTCTCTCTGTCTCTTTCTATTTTTCAAATGGAAAGCAGAGGCAGGACTCAAACCCAGGCACCTTCACTGCTGTAGCAAACGCCCATGTGGAAAGAATCATTTAGTTCTATTTTCCATGAGCTTTTAAAAATACCTCCTTTGTTGGAGGGAAGACGTTTTTCACTGTTTGCATCAATGATGTGGTTTAAGGAGGCTGCTGTGCCTAAGGAGGACTGGGGTCAGAAGTGGGGGGTGGGGTGAATTCACACCAAGGAAGCTCAGGTCACATGATGGAGCCCAGCACATTCCCACTTTATAGGGAGCAACAGGGATTCCCCCGGGGCCTTGGTCGGGCTCGTGTTCGAAGCCCTTTATGCTCTGTCTGCGAGTTCTGTGCGAACTCCCTGGGCGGGCAGCTGCCCACTGGCTCCCCAGCACTGGGGAAGCCCGCGCTCCAGGGAAGGGAGGCTGCAGGTGCAGGACAGAGGGGAAAGGAGGGCCTGGGGCTGCAGGGAGTGACAGCTTTAGGAAAGGGCCCGAGGCTGCCGGTGGATGGCCTGCAGGAAGGCCTTGCAGCCACTCTGATAAGGACAGCCATGGGAGAGGAGTGTGTGTGTGTGTGTATGTGACTAATTCTCAACACTGATTTATATCACTTCAAAGCCACAAACAAAAAAAACCAACATTTTTTTTTTTTGGACAGGCAGAGTGGACAGTGAGAGAGACAGACAGAAAGGTCTTCCTTTGCCATTGGTTTACCCCCCAGTGGCTGCTGTGGCAGGCGCACTGCGCTGATCTGATGGCAGGAGCCAGGTGCTTCTCCTGGTCTCCCATGGGGTGCAGGGCCCAAGCACTTGGGCCATCCTCCACTGCCTTCCCTGGGCCACAGCAGAGAGCTGGCCTGGAAGAGGGGCAACCGGGACAGAATCTGGCGCCCCGACTGGGACTAGAACCCAGTGTGCTGGCGCTGAAGGTGGATTAGCCTATTGAGCCACGGCGCCGGCACAGACATATTTTTTTTCCAAAGATTTATTTATTTATTTGAAAGAGTTACACAGGGAAAGATGAGAGGCAGAGAGAGAGAGAGAGAGAGGTCTTCCATCTGCTGGTTTATTCCCCAATTGGCCACAATGGCAGAAGCTGTGCCAATCCAAAGCCAGGAGGCAGGAGCTTCTTCCGGGGCTCAAGCACTTGGGCCATCTTCTCCTGCTTTCCCAGGCCATAGCAGAGAGCTGGATTGGAAGCAGAGCAGCCAGGAGTTGAACCGGCGCCCATATGGGATGCTGATGCTTCAGGCCAGGGCATTAACCTGCTGTGCCACAGTACCAGCCCCTAGTATGGACATATATAGCCATCTGGGGAGTGAACCAGTGGATGGACGATTTCTCTCTCTGTAACGCTTTCAAATAAATAAATAAATAAATATTTTAAAAATAAAAAACTTCAACTGTTGCTATGTGAATATCAGTTTTACTGCACAGGGCAGGTGCTTGCGGCAAAGGCCTAGGGAGAGCTGAAAGGCCTATTTAAATGACATCTGCATTATTAATTATTATGAATAAATTATAGGTTGGCTCTAGTTTGCTTTCCACCTTTGGAAGCATTTGGAGGACCATATAGGCCATAAGAGATCATTTACATAGGATTTGAAACATTCACATTATCCAAACAAGAACATTGTCCCCAAACCATGTGATTATACAATCAGCTTCGCAGAGTGTCATTGCCACCATGGAGGAGCTACCTGCCAGAGTGCAGGCATGCAGGTGACAACCTGAGATGTCACTGTGGTCCCACACAAGGATCGGGCGCCGGGCTGCACAGCGCGTAGCTGGCAGTGCTATCTATGAGGGCAAACTGAGCTCCTACAAGGCAGAGATATTTTGCTGTGCATCCCCTCACAGAGAATACACACTATGTATACTTAAAGAAAAGCCAACAAGTTGGTCCCTGGAGATACTGAGCCTGCATCAAGTGGGGTCCGGCGAGAAAGATGGGGCGGGGTGCAGGTGTTGTGTGGTAGTGGCTAAGCTGGCACTTGGGACGCCACAGTCCTGCCTCTGCTTCTGATCCAGCTTCCTGCTAACGCACACCCTGGGAGGCAGCAGGTGATGGTTTAAGTACTTGGGTACTTAATGTGGGAGACCTGGATGGAGTTCCTGGCTCCCAGATTCACCCTGGCTCAGCCCCGACTGTTGTAGGCATGTAGGGAATGAATCTTTCTCTCTCTTTCCCCCTCTGCCTTTCAAAAGAAAAGACAGGATGTATTGTAATAAATAGACGTGTTTAGAGTATATGAATTTTTGCCAGGATTATGGTTTCCAACAACATGTATGACAAAGCTATGTGATTTATGCACTTCACCTTCAAAGAAGGGTTTTTGACAGAGCACTGTGTGATCCCAACAGCAGTGACATGGTCCTGCCCACCTGGGTCTTTGGGGTTTCCTATGCCAGGTCCACTGGTCACCTTGTATTTGAAGCAACCAGTGATGGGTCCCGCATTGTGGTACAGCTGGGTAAGCTGCAGTTTGTGACACTGGCATCCCACATCGGAGCACAGGTTCGAGTCTCAGTTGCTCCGTTTCCCATCCAGCTCCCTGCTAACGTGTCTGGGAAGGCAGCCTCCTCACCCACCCAGCAGACCTAGCTGGAACTCAAGGCTTTTCCATCTGGAGCAGCCCCAGCCATGGTGGCTATCTGCTCTGCCTTTCAAAATATTCATTTTGTTTAAAGCTGTCAATGAGGCTCTGATCTCAGAGTGTTCGTGAGGATGCATTTGGTCTAGATACATCTTTAGTTTGGCTAGGGACCAGGGCAGTGGAATGGTCATATCATATGGATTGCTGACTGCAGGACTGTATACACTGGGCTCAACACTTGAAAGCAAGAGCTAACTGAAACGGCATGGTGACTCTCCAGACGTTAAACTCCATGCGTTTATGTCCACGCGAGCCTGAACTAAGAGCTGAGAATCTCCTCTTCCCGAAGCCTCAGACAGGTATGTGTCTTTTCACACATTTAGCGTGATTCTAGTGTCTAAAAAAAGACTCTAAACTGTATCAGCCTCAGACACAAAGCAACTGTTATATTTTTGATCTGTTGCTCATCCCAAAAGGCAGCCTGTTGGGAAAAACAAACAAAACAAAAACAACTCGTCTGTGCAAAGAGGTGGTATCCAAGGTGGCTCATGCCTATGGCGACAATTAATGTGGCATCTGTACATCCAAGATGAGGGTATGATTGGTTATGGACCAGTGACAGGCAATCCGCTGGCTGCCAAGGTGGCGATGTAGGCATTGGTGGAGGCTGAGAAAGTATTGCTATTTATGACTGCAAGATATGAAGCTGAGTGTTGCAAACCTCAGGGGCGCTATGTGGGGGAAAAGGCTTGGCTGCCACAGTGTTCACTGTTCCACGGGCGATTCCCACCCAAAGATGGCTGATTGAACAGCTGCGGGAACTGCTCCCACCCTCAAAGAAGAGGCAAATGTTGTCGAAGAGGCAGAAAAAGTCTACTTCGTGTTACTTAAAAATATTGTATTTTTTTGAAATGCAGAGAGGGGGAAACAGAGAGAGAGAGAGAGAGAGAGAGAGAGAGAGAGAGAGAGAACAAGAGAGAGAGAGGGAATCTCCCTTCCACTGGTTTACTCCCCAGATGCCCACAGTAACCAGGCCTGGCCAGTGGAAGCCACGAGCCTGGAAATTAATCTGGTATCAGAATCAGGAGGCAGGACTGAAACCCACATGCATACATGGGATGTGGGGACCTTAAGCATCAACCTAACCTTTGTGCCAAATGCCCACGCCCGAATGAACCACTGAACAAACTCCTGGTGAAAAGGAACCATCATCTCTCAAACAATTTTCATGATAGGGATCTTCTTGAACTAAATGAACTTCCGTCTTTCTTTCTGCTTTTGAAAAGATGTATTATTTATCTGAAAGGCAGAGTTAGAGAGAGAGAGAGAGAGAGAGAGAGAGAGATCTTTCATCTGCTGAGACTTATTTCCCAAATGGCTGAAACCAGGAGCCAGGGACTTCATATGGGGCTCCCACATGGGAGCAGGGCCTCAAGTACTTGGGGAGGTCTTTCACTGCCTTCCCAGGCCCATCAGCAGGGCACCGGACAGAAAGCAGAGCAGCTGGGACTTGAACGGACACTCTGATACTAGGATACGGTGTTGTCAGCTGTAACTTAGAGCCCTGAGCCACAATGCCGCCCCTTACCAACTCACTTCCTTACTCCATCCAGCCCAGTGGTTCCTCCATTGACCTGTTTCATGGATGCCTGCTACCCTGCCTGTAAAACACTCATCAATGTCCCCAGCAGCCAACTGCTTGCATCCAGGAGCCCTGCTGTTCTTACTGGCTGTGTTGTAGGTTTCTCAAGAGGGATAGACACTGTGCAGTAGCACACACCCACATACTTAATAAGGAAAAAGTCCTATGCCGAGGTTGCCAAGATCTACGGTAAGAACGAGTCGTCTATCCGTGAAATCGTGAAGAAGGAGAAGGACATCCGCGCGAGCTTCGCCGTGGCCCCTCAGAACGCCAAGGTCACGGCCACAGTGCGAGACAAGCGCCTGGTGAAGATGGAGAAGGAGCTGAGTGTGTGGGTGGAAGACATGAAGAGGAGGCGCGTGGCGATCCACGGCAGCGTGCTGCGGCAGAAAGCCCTGAGCCTGTACGCGGACTGCAGCGGGGGGTCCCCCGACAGGGGCGTGGGGCTCTTGGAGAGTGAGGTCGGGAGCTGTCTGAGACCGCGGGCACCTAGCTTTGTTACAGTGCGATACAGTTACTTGGCCTTCCTACAAGTTACTGTTGCTGTGCGTAATTTGTTAACTGTGTCTGTCCCAGGCCTGTGCAGGCTGGTCAAGGCTGCAACTGTATCACTCTAATTAAACAAGTCCCCAAATGTCAATGCAATGCAAGTGCAAACAAAACAAAACAAAACACCTCCCAAAGTTGTTCCTACAGAATCGATCGAAAAAGGGCGAACCCCCCCATGTGGACCCACGCGGCTGTGTGCCAGACCGTGGGGGTCTCATAATAAAAATGCACAAGCCTCCTGTCCTCAGGCTGCCTCCCAGGGAGCTCTTAATTCTCCCCTTCGGGGAGCGAAATCCAACGTGAGAATTCTCCAGGAATTTTTTTAAATGGGTGTGGCCTGTGCAGGAAAGGAGACCCGGGGAGCGCCGATCTCCGAACCCAAAGGACGCGTTTTGTAGTTTTTTAATTTTTTTGGACCTACATCCAAGGCCGGGCCGTTCGGAAAGTTTTCTCTCCCGAGCCCACGAAGAGGCCGGGAGGCTGCGGGGAGCCGTGCGGCCGCCACCTAGCGAGCGGCGGCTGCGGGGGGCAGGGGGCGGCGGCGGCGAGGTTCAGGTGCGTTAGCTTCCAAGGCTTTGCAAACTTCTGCGTGCCGGCGACCTGTGCACGGCTCGCCGTCCGCCGATTACCGGGCTGAGGGAGACCCAGCACCTGGGCGGGTGGGGCCGAGGCTCGGGTTAAATCGCTTCGCGGTTCCCAGAACAAAACGGGGCGCCGGGGGCGGGGGGTGGTGGTGGTCTGCAAGTCGGGCCTTTTGCGCCCACTTGGCTTTTTCTTTCCAGACGTTGAGCGGCAGGCGGCAGGGTGGGCCAAGCCTGGGGAGGGAGAAAGACCGACCCGGGAGCCCCCTCCCCTAGCCTGTCCCGGGCTGGGCGGCTTCCGAAGCGAGCTTTGGGGGACACCCACAGGAGTTCTTTGTGTCCCGCGGGGTGGTGCAGGGCGGAGGGCGATGGACCGGCCCGGGGACTCCCGGCCTTTGCCGCGTCCCCAGCTCGCCAATGTGCAGGGAATTTCGGGTGCCACAGTCCAGTTGGGGGACTTGGAGCGCCGCCGAGACCGGCTGGAGCCACCACCCGTCTCCATTTCCGTTCCTTCGCCCCCCCACCCCAGCTCCCCTCCCCCACCCGGGCGGCCGCGCAGGCCCCAGGTGCAGCCATGTTCTTGCTCCCACCACCCGCGCCTCCATTGACAGTCCTCGCCGGAGAGGGCCGGGCGCCGCGCTAGCCTCGTCCTCCTGCTCGGGGCTCGGCGGCGCGCGGCTTCCTGGGAGTTGTAGTCCTCCGCCCCCGCCGGCGCGTTGGTGGGGAACCAATCAGGAACTACAACTCCCGCTGGGCGGTGCTGCGGGTGCGCACGCGCAGCGCGCCTTCGAGGAACAAAAAAAAAAAAAAAAAAAAGAGGAGGAGGAGGGTGAGAGCGAAGCTCGGAGAGCAGAGAAAAAGGGGCCCACTGGCCGCCCCCCCGCCTCCCCGCACGCGCTCTCTAGCTGCGGCCGCCCGCCTGCCGCGGTCACCCCGGCCTCTCTCAGGGTCCCCCCGCGATCGGAGCCAGGCGCTGCGCGAGGCCCTGCCGGGGCGGCCATGCGGCGGTGACAGGAGCGCGGCCGAGACGCAGCGGCCCCTCGCCCCCTCGCCGCCCGCCAGCTCGCCACAGCCGAGGCCGCTGCCCGGCGGCCCTCGCTCGCTGCCCTCCGCACCCCCGGCCACGGCGCTGCCTGGAGGCGGCTGCACTCGGGTGAGTCCCTTCCGTCTCAGCTGCTCCCACGCCCGCCCCCAGCCCCGCCGCGGCTGCCGTGGCGAGCTAGGCCTTTCATCCCCGGCGCTGCCCCGCCGAGGGCCTGCGCAGGCGGCAGTCGGGGTGCCGCGGCGGGCCTTCGGGGGGCGCCCGGCCGCCCCCTCCCCCGCCGGCCCCGGGCGCGGGGGCGCGGGCGGTGGGGGTGGGGCGGACGCGGTCGCGGGGGACGGCGGTTGCACGCGCGCGCCTGGGTGCGCGTGGGGGAGGGGCGCGCGCGCTCGCGCCGGCCGGCGTGCGGGGTGTGAGTGGGGGCTGGGGGGAGGGGCGGTGCGCCTGGCGCGTGCGGCCGCGCCGGCGTCCGGCGCGCTGATTGGCCGGCCGGGCGGAGCGGGGGCGCGCGCCGTGCCAGGCCCGAGCCGTGGGGTCGCGCTCGGCTGGTGTATCCGGGGCTCCTGCGCCGGGGCAGCAGACGCGCGCGATTGGCCGGCGGGCGCGGGGGGCGGGGCCGCGCTGCCTTGGTAACCGCGCGGGGGGGGCGGGGTGCCGGCGCCGCCCCCCGGCCGGCTCCCAGGTGGAGCCCGTCGTGGGCTTTGTCCCGGGCCGGCCTGGCGCGCCCAGCCCCGCGGGGCCTGGGCTTTGGGGCTGGGGGAAATAAGACACAATGAGCGGAAGAGAAAACCTCGGCCTTGAGGCCATGCACGCCTGCAGGACGGGGCGGGGGCGGCTCGGGCCCGGTCTGGCCTGCCTCGCCTCCGGTTCGGAGCCCCTCTCGCTGGGGGTTCGGCGCTGGTCTGCGGCTGGGTGTGTTCCGAGGGCGAGGCTCGGGCCGGCGGGTGGCCTGTTGCCCCCCGCGGCCGTGCAGGTGGCCAGTCCTGCGCGGGCCGCCTCGGGGCTCGGCCACCCCGCGGAGGGGGTGGGTGGACTCCGTCCGTGGGCTTATGGAGCTCTTTCCTGCCTTGCTCTTGCGTGGTCTGGTTGGAAGTGGCCAGATGTCCTCGGTGCGCCGGGCACTTGTTGCCCTCCTCGGAGTCACCAGGCGCGTGCGCGCGCGCAGCCCCTGCGGTGCAGTGGGCAGGGCCCCGAACTTCTGAGCCGCGTCCTCGGGGCCGGCCCGTGCGTCTGCTTTTCCGGGGCAGCCCGGCTGCGGTGGGGAAGGAGCCGGGGGACGCTGCGTGCGTGCGTGCGTAGCTTCTGCTTCCCGACCAGCGCATCGTGGGGGCAGCGCAGCGGGCCGGGCCGCACCCCAGGATTCGGATCCCGTGGGGCTGGGGCCCAGGAGTCCGCATTTCTGATGGTGAGGGTAGCTTTTCTTTTCATATGAGATGTGGGTTTTGGGGGGCAGAGTCTGCACCCCAGCTGGTGCCCTTGGCTGCAGCTCGGTGGATGGCACATTCATAGCCATTGGCAGTGGTAGGAAATTCAGGGATGTGTAGAAGTTTGCTTGTCGTTACTTTGAAACGACGTTATTAAGTAGGACGGCTGCTGCAGTCGCCGGCTTGCGAGGGAAGGCTCTTTGGGCTAGCCACGATTACAAATTTAGAAGTTAAGTCTGAGGTTTAAAAAAGCATCCTGGATTTAAGTGCAGACTAAAACTGGAAATCTAGTCTGCGGGCTGGCGCTGTGGCTCGGAGGGGTGAGCCTCAGCCTGCAGCCCCGGCATCTCTTATGGGCCCCGGTTTGAGTCCTGGCTACTCCCCTTACGATCCACCTCTCTACTAGTTCGCCTGGGAAAGCTGTGGAAGATGGACCACGTGGGAGACCCAGAAGAAGCTCCTGGCTCCAGCCTGGCCCAGTTCCAGCCATCTGGGGAGTGAACCAGCAGATGAAAGATCTCCCTCTGAGTCTCTCCTTCTCTGTTTCTTTGCTTTTTAAATAAATAAATAAATAGATTAAAAAAAAAAAACTAGCCTTGTCTTTTTTCCCCTCCCACTCTGGTTCATTTATTAATTCACGGCACAGGCATTTGCCATGTTCTCTCTCAGCGATGCCTGAGGCATCACACACTTACTGTAGAGGGCTGGTACTTGGCACTTTGGCCTGGAGATGGGTTTGGTCAGGTGAGGTGTTCAGAGCAGCACCATGGCCATGTGTACCCCCGATGACTTGACTTCCTTTTAAGACGATGCCTGCAAATGCTTTGCATGAAAACATAGCCCTTGGAGGTTATTTTTCTTGGGAGACAAGTCTTACTGAGAACTATTTTTTGATTTTTTATTATAATGGATTTCATTCTGGGGAAAATAATTGTAAATTAGGTAGGAGGAATGAGGCTACTTTATACAATTATGTTCTGTCATTAGAAGCTTGTTTTTTGTTTTATTTGAAAGAGGCAGAGAAAGAATGAGCAACAGATCTCCCGTGTGCAGAATCACTCTCTAGGGGCCACAGCAGCCAGGGCTGGGCCAGGTGGAACCTGGGAGCCCAGGAGCTCTGGAGCTCCGTCCGGGTCTCCCGCCTGGGTGGCAGGGGCCCAGGCCCTTGAACCAGCATCTGCTGCCCCCAGGTGTTTACTCCCAGGAGCCTGTGGTCGGCACTGGGGGTGGAGCAGAGCCCGTCCTCTAACCCATGTACTCTGATGGGATGTGGGCGTCACTTCTCTCACTTCTGCTGATCCACAATTGCATGATGTGTTCCAAAACAGAAAGTACAGGAGACAAGGCCCCGGTTCTGGTGGTGGTATCCAGAGCTGAAGTAAACACTGAAATGAGCTGCTTAACCTTTCCTCGTGCCTGGTCACCAGCTGTCTGCATTGCCTTCCCCCTAATTCGTTTCTACTGTTTTGTTATTCTTTATTGGACAACTTTTTCAATTTGAGTTCAGTTTATTTGAAAGGCAGAGACGGAGGCATCCATCTACTTGCTCCTTTGCCCAGAATAGCCAGGGTGGGGCCAGCCTGAAGCCGGAGCTGGGAACTCCCATCAGGGTCTCGTTTAGGTGGCTGCGTCCCAGGGTGTGCATTAGCAGGGAGCTAGAATGGAAAGTGGAGATGGGACTTGAACCCAGGCACTGGGGTGTGGGATGCTGGTGTCTTAACTGCTTGGCTAAATGCCCACCGTCTCCGCAAGACTACTTCTTTGTTTGAAAGGCAGTGAGCCAGGTTTCTATTCAGCGTTTCACTCCAAATGGCCAGGACTGGTCTAGGCTGAAGGCAGAAGCCTCGAATGCCATCTGGGCTCCAGATGGGCGGCAGGTGCCCAAGCACTTTTGCCATCTGTGGCTTTCCCAGGCCTTTAGCAGGGAGCTGGATCGGAAACAGAGCAGCTGGGACTTGAACCAGTGCCCATATGGGATCCCAGCATGTAGGCGGCAGCATTACCTGCTGTGCCACAGCACGGACCCCAGAAAAACTTTTTTTAAGGATTTATTTTTTATGTATTTGAAAGAGTGAGAGAGGGAAGGAGAGAAAGAGATCTAATGTCTGCTGGTTCACTCTGTAGATGTCTGTAACAGCTAGGGCTGGCCAGGTGGAAGCCAGGGGCCTGGAACTCCATCTTGGTCTCCACTTGGGTGGCAGGGGCTCGAGTGGTTGGGCCATCTTGCGCTGCCGTCCCAGGCACAGCAGCAGGACGCTGGATAGGCAGCGGAGCCGAGGTGGATAGTGACATAGTGAAAATCCCCCAGCAACCAGAGTGCAGGCGAGGCGCCCACCTGGAGGAAGACAGCAGTTCGTAGTTGAGAGGATGGGTGTGTACTGTGGGGCCTATTGAGTATCAGGGAGGTATTATCTTGGTACTCTTTGTCTGCCCTTCTGTTTTGTTTCTCCTTCTCTGTCCTTTACTGGACTCTCAACACTGGTTCTCACTGTCTTTTCCTCTCTGTTCCTACCGCCCTTATCTTCGTAGTCTGCGCTGGTTTCTGGCACTGCTTTTATTCACCTGCTGCTTACCCCTTGGCCTTGGTGAGAAAGAAGGGAAAGTCGATACGGCAGGGAGCTACTTCTTTCATTCTGTCTTATTTATTCGCTCGAGAGGCAGAGAAGTCTTCCACCTGCTGGTTCACTCCCCAAATGGCCACTATAGCTGGAGCTGGGCTGATCTGAAGCCAGGAGCCAGGAGGTTCTTCCAGGTCTCCCACATGGGCATTGGGGCCCAAGGACTTGGACCATCTTCTGCTCTCTCGGACCATAGCAGGGAGCTGGATGGGAAGTGGAGCAGCCAGGTCTTGAACCGGCACCCATATGGGATGCTGGCACTACAGTCAGATGCTTAACCTTCTATACCACAGCCTCTTCCCTATTGCTTACCTTGAGCTGTTGTGAGTTTTAGTACTGTGTTTCCTCATGACAGCGTTGGTGCAGGGGCACTTCAGGGAGTTGTGAGGATCGTCGTTTGGCGCAGAGGTTGAGACGCAGTGTGGGATGTGTGTGTCCCACATCAGAGTACCTGGGCAGCTCCTCACCAGCTTCCTGCTAGGGCATAGCTCGGGAAGGCAAGTAGGTGGTGGCTCAGGTACCTGGCTTCTGCCACTGATGTGGGAGGCCTGGATTGAGTGCCTGGCTCCTGGCTTCAGATTGGCCCAGCTCTGGCTCTTGCAGGCATTTGGGGAGTGAACCAGCAGATGGAAGATCTCTGTCTCCCTCTCTCTGCCTTTCAAATAAAATGAAATGAAAAAAAAAATCATGAAAAAATGGAATTAAAAGATAGATATCTCTTGGTGCATACTTTTTCCGTAGTCCACCTTTTCCATGAACTTTTTGAAGACTGTGTATTTGATGTAGGAAGGAGAGTCAGGGAGCCCAGGGACAGTTGCAGTTTCCTTGCCTTCCTGGGCTAGTGAAGGTGCTTTAAGAAAACCGGAGCTGTCTTATCTTAGCCAGAATCCCCTTCCCTGAAGCTTTTTAAATAGAAATTGACAGTTTGATGAAGGAAACTTGAGAAGACTTTGCTTTATTTATTGTTCATTATAAAGAATTTGTTGTATCTAAATGTAGCCCTTGCTATCAACCACAGCATAAATGTGAACAGAGTTCTCTCCAGATGGAGCAATGGCTGAGCTGGTCCAGGCTGACGCCAGAGCCTGGAACTCCATCCATGGCAGGGACTCAAGTCCTTGAGCCTTCATCTACTGCTTTCACAGGCAAATTTGAAAGAGTTACACAGAGAGAAGGAGAGGCAGAGAGAGAGAGAGAGATCTTTCATCTGCTGGTTCACTCCCCAGCTGGCCGCAGTGGCTGGAGCTGAGCCAATCCGAAGCCAGGAGCCAGGAGCTTCTTCCAGGTTTCCCATGTGGGTGCAGGGGCCCAAGGACTTGGGCCATCTTCCACTGCTTTCCCAGGCCATAGCAGGGAGCTGGATGGGAAGTGGAGCAGCCAGGTCTTGAACCAGCACCCATATGGGATGCTGGCCCTGCAGGTGGCGGCCCCCAAAACCTCTTTCAAGTAGTTCTTTAAAATGATTTTTTGTTTTTGTTTTTGTTTTTTTTTCTTTTTGACAGGCAGAGTGGACAGTGAGAGAGAGAGAGAAAGGTCTTCCTTTTCCGTTGATTTACCTTCCAATGGCTGCTGTGGCCAGCGCACTGCGCTGATCTGAAGGCAGGAGCCAGGTGCTTCTGGTCTCCCATAGGTGCAGGGCCCAAGGACTTGGGCCATCCTCTACTGCCTTCCCGGGCCACAGCAGAGAGCTGGACTGGAAGAGGGGCAACCGGGACAGAACCCGGCGCTCGACCTGGACTAGAACCCAGTGTTCCGGCGCCGCAGGCGGAGGATTAGCCTATTGAGCTGTGGCGCCGGCCTAAAGTGATTTTTTAAAAAAATGGTTGCGCAGAATAGAACTTAACATTTTAACTGTTTTACAATGTATAGTTCAGTGGTGTCAGGTACATTCCCACTGTTGGGTACCCATCCCCGTCCATGTCTAGGACTCTTTTATGGTCTCAAACTAAAATCCCATTCTCCCTGCTGGGCCCTGGTGCTCCCTACTGCCGCCTGTCTGGGGGAGGGGGTTCTTGCAGGGACCTCTTGCAAACCGATTCGTGCAGCCTCTGTCCTTTCTGACAGGTTTGTCTGTGTGTCAGAATTTCTTTTGTTTATAACCCTTGCAGTGGTTTTTGCACTTGAATATTGCGAAGGAGACAGTGCGCATGTGTATCCGTGTGTGTCTTGTTCTGAAGGCAGTTCGTGATTGCTGAACGGCGTAGTGGGAGAAGCAGAGTCTGGGGTGTCTGGCTGGTTAAAATGGGCCTTGGTTAGCAGACAGAGCCTGTTGTGTGAGCGTCTATGTGTGTGAGAGTTGCTCCTTGTGTTTGGAACTTGTTTGTGTCTGCAGTCCTTAGATATTAGCATTTTTGTATATTAAGTTAAAAAACATTTTTTATAGATTTATTTTATTTATTTGAAAGGTAGAATTACAGAGAGAGAGAGACAACAGAGAGAGGTCTTCCATCTGCTGATTGACATCCCAAAAAGCACCAACAGCTGCGGCTGGGCCAGGCAGGAGCCAGGACGTCATCCGGGTCCCCCTCGTGGGAGCAGGGGCCCAAGCACAGGGCCATCCTCCGCTGCCTTCCCAGGCGCATTAGCAGGAGCTGGATGGGAAGTGGAGTGACTGAGATGGAACCAGTGTCCATGTGGGCTGCTGGCGCCGTGGACGGCAGCGTAACCTGCTAGCCACAGTGCTGGTCTTAAAAAACTATTAATATTTTTAAAAAATGACTTTTTTATTTGAAAGGCAGAGTAACAGAGAGAGCTTTCATCCCTGGTTCAATCCCCAAACGGCCACAGCAGCAGGGCTGGGCCAGACCAAAGCTTGGAGCGTCTTCCAGGTCTTCCACGTGGGTGCAGGGGCCCAGACAGTTGGGCCATCTTCCGCTGCTTTCCCAGGTGTGTTAATAGGAAGCAGGTTTAAAAGTGGAGCATGGGGGCCGGCGCCGTGGCTCAACAGGCTAATCCTCCACCTGGCAGCGCCGGCACACCGGGTTCTAGTCCCGGTCGGGGCGCCGGATTCTGTCCCGGTTGCCCCTCTTCCAGGCCAGCTCTCTGCTGTGGCCCGGGAGTGCAGTGGAGGATGGCCCAGGTGCTTGGGCCCTGCACCCCATGGGAGACCAGGAGGAAGCACCTAGCACCCGGCTCCTGCCATCGGATGAGCGCGGTGCGCTGGCCGCAGCGCGCCGACCACGGCAGCCCTTGGAGGGTGAACCAACGGCAAAGGAAGACCTGTCTCTCTCTCTCTCTCACTGTCCACTCTGCCTGTCCAAAAAAAAAAAAAAAAAAGTGGAGCATGGGGGTTTGAGTGGGCGCTCACATGGGATGCCCGCATTGCAGGTGGCAGGTTAAATGCTGTGCCACAACACCCGCCCCTGTACGTAGGCATTTGATAGAATGCTTCCCAAAAGTACTGGCAAACGTCCAGTCAATTGAGTGTTTGCAATTTAAACTTCATTAAGGTAATTATGTTTAAAATACTTGTATATTTACCTATTTACATATCAACTCTCCATATCCAAGCCTGATAAACTGAAAATGCCTGATTGCCCAGCCAACTGCTTATAACTATCACTGCTGGTAAAATAACCCGTTTTGTGATGGAGCAGGAAAATTAATCAGGAAAGCATCAAAATAAATCACTGCTCCAGAATACAGTGCGCACACCTCTCACAGTGTTCATGAGAATGAGTAAAAGGAAGCGAAAGTTTCTAGTCAAATCTACAACTCCAAGGGATTACATTTTAACATTTAAATTTTAAAGAATTACCTTACTCCAAAAACCTTTTTTCTTAAAAAAAAAAAAACTAGAAGAAGAAGAAAATTAGAACAGACAAGGGGCTGCGCTGTGGCGCAGTAGGTTAATCCTTCATCTGTGGCGCCGGCATCCCATATGGGCTCTGGGTTCTAGTCCCGGTTGCTCCTCTTCCAGGCCAGCTCTCTGCTGTGGCCTGGGAGTGCAGTGGAGGATGGCCCAAGTGCTTGGGCCCTGCACCCCATGGGAGACCAGGAGAAGCACCTGGCTCCTGCCATCGGATCAGCGCAGCTCTGGTGGTTGCAGCCATCTGGGGAGTGCACCAACAGAAGGAAGACCTTTCTTTTTCTCTCCCTCTCACTGTCTGTGACTCTAGCTCTCAAATAAACATAAAATCTTAAAAAAAAAACAAAAAACAAAACCAGACAGACTGGACTCAAGATCCCTCATGGCGAAGCTGCAGCCGAGGAGAGCCGTGTGCCCGTAGCCGTGGTCTCCACGCAGCCTCACACAGGCAGGCTGTCCGTGTGCTGAGCGAGTGCACCTGGGCAGGACCTCATTTCCCCAGAAGTCTCAGGTATGTGCTGATAGTGAGCAACAGCTCGACCACGCACACTGCTGGAGCTTTCTCCTAAAGTAAAGGGGGAACATTGAACCTGAGTGGAGTACTGTCTAGTTGGGTCCAAGTGACCGCCCTTGTAAAGTAGTCTGAGGGAGCTGCCGACCTCGTCTGTTCCCTTGGGAGCAGACCTGCTACACCGAGGGAGAGGAGCTCTAGGAAGCGTGCATGAGAATATTCCTGGGAATTCGTAAACAGAGTGCGGAAGTCCTGACTGCTAGGGGCTTGAGCGCAGAGTCTGGTGAGCTGGTTCTGTCCAGAATGCCCTGTCCGGTTCTGGGACATCACCAGAAAAATCCAGAGAATGTCTAGAAGGTGGCGAGGCGGAGGGATGTTTTGGAAACCACATTCCGGATGGGTCCTGGGACAGATCCAGGGCTGCGCAGTTTGGAGGAGTTGTGGAAGGAGCACACTGTATTAGAAGGGATCTTTTTGCAAGGAACTTTCTTGCTAGGAGGCAGAAGTCACAGATTTTTAACTCATTGCAAGGACTGACAGGAGATTGTTAATTTGTTAATGAAATCCTAAAACTGCTATTCACTGAAGGTGAGAGCGAGAGAGAAAAAACATCCGTTTGCTGGCTCACTCCACTAATGCTGTCAGTGGCAGAAGCGGGGCTGGCTGATGGTGCCAGGAACTCAGTCCAGGTGTCCCCGGTGGGTAGAAAGTTGGAATTGGGAGCAAGGTTGGGACTCTCAGGTATCCTGGTGCCAAGGTAGTGAGATTCAGAGTGCATTCTCCCTCTCAAAGATTTATTTATTTATTTCAAAGTCAGTTACAGGAAGTGGTGGGAGGTGGATCTTCATCTGCCTCACTCCCCAGATGGCCACAATGGCTGGGGCTGGGCCAGGCAGAAGCCAGGAGCCTGGAGCTTCTTCTGGATCTCCCACATGGATGGCAGGGACGCGAGCGTGGGGCCACCTTCTGTTGCTTCCATGGGCTGTTGGCAGGGAGCTGGATCAGAAGTGGAGCAGGCCGGCGCCGTGGCTCAACAGGCTAATCCTCCGCCTTGCGGCGCCGGCACACCGGGTTCTGTCCCGGTTGCCCCTCTTCCAGGCCAGCTCTCTGCTGTGGCCAGGGAGTGCAGTGGAGGATGGCCCAGGTGCTTGGGCCCTGCACCCCATGGGAGACCAGGAGAAGCATCTGGCTCCTGGCTCCTGCCATCGGATGAGCGCGGTGTGCCGGCCGCAGTGCACCGGCCGCGGCAGCCATTGGAGGGTGAACCAACGGCAAAAGGAAGACCTTTCTCTCTCTCTCTCTCTCTCACTGTCCACTCTGCCTGTCAAAAAAAAAAAAAAAAAAAAAAGAAGTGGAGCAGCTGGACCATGCAAGGGTGCTGCTACACCACAGCCCAGCCCTGAGCGCCTTCTTTTAACTACTGTGTTCTTCTAATTGATAATTCTGTTATTCTGAAATTAAGGTTGCCAGTATAAATCATGTTAATTGATAAATTTGAGTCAGTGGCAATGCCTTTAGTAATTTTATTTATGTGGTTAATGAACAAGATAGCTACCAGATTGAAAGATGAGGTAAAATTACCTTGGGAAAAATTATGATATGTTCTAGCTGATGATCTACTAATTTGATAGCATTGAGTGTGAGTAAATTCTGTTATTGAAAGAAAAAAATCAAGAGCCTGGTGTTCAGTCTTCCATTCACAGTGGTTTATTGTGTAGAAGGCACTATGTTGGTGCTGGGTTTTATTTGATAATCCTTAGCTAAAATGGCAGGCATTTTTGTACTTTTGGATATCTTTATCTTAACTAATTTCCAGTCTTTCCTTGAAATGTGAGAGGCTGTAAAAGCACTCCATTTCTAGCCTCTCTCTTTAGCTAGCAGAGACAAACTGTAATCAGTGATTTACCCTGTAAGCTCTTTCTTCTTTGAATTCTAACATCCCGCCTGTCTTCACAGTGCCAGGAAGCAGTCAAAGTAGAAATTTTGTTAGCAGAGTTCAAATGTACTGAATGCTTTAAATGATTTTTTTTTTGAAGACTTTATTTGAAAGGCGGAGTTACAGGGCATTGGAGACAGCTCTTCTCTCAGCCGGTTCACTCCCCAAATGGCTGCAGTGGTCGGGGCTGGGCCAGACTGGAGCCAGGAGCCAGGAGCTGCTTCTGGGTCCCCTGTGTGGGTGCGGGGGCCAGGTACTTGGGCCACCTTCTGCTTCTGCTGCTGTCCCTGCACATGAGCAGGGAGCTGGGTTGGAAGTGGAGCAGCGGGGACTGGTGTCCATGTGGAATGCTGGCATCACAGGCTGCAGCTTAACCCGCTCCGCCACAAACGTCGGCCCCTGAAAATTATTTCAGAATGCGTCTAAAGGATAGAAAGATAACAAGCAAAAATTGTCCATTTGTCCTGCACCCGGGGACCATCATTCAGGTTTTGTCTAATATGTCGTTGATGGATGCGTCTCATGGCAAGAGTGTAATCCATGACCCCATGTCGCGCAGTTTTCTTGTCTAACAACTTTAAATTTTAGCACGTTTTCCAGGTGGCTTTTTTTTCTTAGTTTCATGTCCTTGACCATTTTATTATTTTATTTTACTTATTTACTTACTTGAAAGGCAGAGTTACAGAGAGGCAGAGGCAGAGAGAGAGAGGTCTTCCATCCACTGGTTCACTCCCCAGTGAGAGAGAGAGAGAGAGAGGTCTTCCATCCACTGGTTCACTCCCCAGGTGGCCACAATGGCCAGAGCTGTGCCAATCCAAAGTCAGGAACCAGGAGCTTCCTCCAAGTCCCCAATGTGGGTGCAGGGGCCCAAGGACTTGGGCCATCTTCCACTGGTTTCCCAGGCCATAGCAGAGAGCTGGAATGGAAGCAGAGCAGCCAGGATTCGAACCGGCGTCCATTTGGGATGCTGGCATTGCAGGCAGTGGCTTTACCTGCTACACCACAGCGACAGCCTACAACTGAATTGTTTTTAGGATATTGCCAGCTGATTACACTGTTAGGTCCTTTTTCCTTGAGTCACTGTTTTAGGACAAAACGTGTAACATTGTAGGTGATGCAGTTTAATTTTATTCACCATTTTGAAGAAATTTCTTTTATAAATAAGGATTTTTTTTAAAGTTTGCTGTTCTGTTTTTCCCTTAGTTCACTCTAACTTTGAAGTTATTTTATACTTCTCATTAAAGATGTTTCTGTTAGTATATGTAATTAGGAACATGGTGATTCCTTTAGTCATTCAGTTCTGTTGAAACTTGATTTTCGTGACTCTAATAAGAACGAATTGGTAAATTTGAGCTCTGTAGTTTTACCTCATACATAAAAAGTAACCTTCCAAAATGAAGACACAGGACACTAGAAACCAGGAAAGTGACAGTTGATTTTATTTTAGTTTTTTTTTTCAAGATTTATTATTTATTTGAAAGGTAGAGAAACAGGGACGAGAGATGGCTTCCATCTGCTGGTTCACTCCCCGTGGTGGGGCTGAGCCAGGCAGATCTCCATGCAGGTCTCCCATGTGGGTGGCAGGAACCCGTGTACCAGGGTCATCGTCTGCCTTCCAGACGTGTTAACAGGAAGCCGAATCCCAAGTGCAGAGCAGCCAGGACTCAAACCTGGACCTTTGATACAGGATGCGGGCATGCCACATTGCCTGCCCAGGACAAGAAGGGCCACAGTACAGGGAGATCCTATTGTGTTTTTTTGGGGGTAGAGGGCAAAACTTAATTTGGATGGAAGAGTTTTCGAGTAAAAGTATTCTTTCTTTTTTAACCACTGTTAAGCCTGTTGGATAATTACAGGGCTGAATGCCGTTACCTGCCGCAAGCAGTGTCTAGTCTTCCTCCGACAACGCCTAGGGGCAGATCGCTCAGCAAACTGAAGATTCTTGTGATGACTCTTCTAGTGCAAAACACTGAGTTAAGGAAGTTAGAATTTTGCAGTCATAAAGGTCATCTCACCCTCCTTAAGTAAATGTGCAGGGTAGATCTTAACTGTGTAATGCAAGTAAAAACAACCGAGAAACGCTTAGCAATCTGCAGGAATCTGTGCAGAAGGAAAGAAAATCGCGGGGTCTCTGACTGATTTAAATATGTTTCCTCCTGTTGAGTGTTCAGTCTGTGTATTGTGAGTCCACGGTTGTATTGAGCTCAGGCCATTTTTCATTGTTAAAAGGAGAGATGTTTGTCTGTTGGCTGGCTAGTAGTATCTGGTCATGTGTTCATCTAGGTGGTTGGTCTGTAATAATTCTTATTTTTTCCTTGAGCCAAATTCTTTTTTTATAGAGTGTGACTGGGGTGGATACATAAAATACTCTTTAGTGGCCACTGTAATTTTTGCTTCATGGACAAAAAGGATGGTACACTTTTGTTTCAGTTTCTTTATGATTTGTGACAGTTAATTGTTCAGAGATTACCTAGTCTTAACGTTCTATTCATTGTATGATTTACCTTGTGTTCATTCCTTTTTTTTTTTTTTGAACCTGCTTTTCTTGGCTTATTATTGTGCATGAATGGGCAAGTAGGAATTTGAAGAGACTGATTCTAGTCCCTTGTTGTAAAACTGTTAGGGTAAGCTCAGCAAGCCAGCTAATCTTCCTAGGTTGGACTTGCTCATTTATGACATAATAGAATGGAGAGGTTCAGTTAAAATCCCTTGAATTTTCTTCTTGATTGTGTTATAAGTTTGAAATGGAACAAGAAATAGGGGCACACATATAATCAAAACCAAGTTCAGTGTTATGGTTCCTTCTCACACTTACCAGTCTGACCTGAAGCTTGTTTTAAGGCAGAAATATATTGAACATTGGAAATACTTTAGAGAACAGCATAATAAAAAAAATTAAACCCGGTTTTTGTTAGAGTGATGATAGTGTGTGTGAATCCTCAAGAGCTGTCTTCCCGTGACTCGTTATAAAGTACCCACCCCACTGTAGGTGCTGTTGAGTATTGACAGCAAGGATCAATAAATTAAAACAGAAGTATAGTCCAGCAGAAGCACTTATATGGAATTAATTATTGGCTTGTTTTGAGGTACAGCAGATCAGGACAGCAAGGACACAGATAAATGTAACTCCTGAAATGGATCTCCAACAAGAAACACAGGAAGATTTCAGAGAATGGCTGGAGGCTGTTTTCAGAGATAAAAGAAGACAGCACATCTATTAAACAATAGCCAACAAGAATAACCAGTACAAAAAGAAACAGCTGCAGGCCAATTAAGTTCATCTTTGACACTCTTGCAGAGAAAACCCGGGAGACAAAGCATGATGTAAAAACAGAGGCGTTCGAGATGGAGGACTGAGGAAGCTCGCGAATGGGAAGACGACCCAGCAGACTCAGGAAGCCCGCAGTAGCCCCTTCTTATCCGTGGCCACACTGTCTGCGGTGTCAGTTACCCGCGGTCCGCTGCGGGCCAAAAATATTCAATGGAAAGTTCCAGATAAAGTTTGTAAGGTTGTGTCACATGCGGTTGTGAGTAGTGCATGAAGCCTCCCTCCGTCCCGCCGAGGCCATGAGTCGTCCCTGTGTGCAGCGTGTCCACGCTGTGTCTGCTGCCCGCCTGCTGGCCACGCGGTAGCCCTCCTGCTAATCAGATGGACTGCCTGGGAGCTCCCAGTCTTCCAGTTCTTATCTTGCTTCAGAATGGCCCCAAAGCGCAAGAGTAACGATGCTGGCCATTTGCACCTGCCAAAGAGAAGCCGCCAAGTGCTTCCTTTGAGTGAAAAGGTGAAAGTCCTTGACTTAATAAGGAAGGAGAAAAAGTCCTATGCCGAGGTTGCCAAGATCTACGGTAAGAACGAGTCGTCTATCCGTGAAATCGTGAAGAAGGAGAAGGACATCCGCGCGAGCTTCGCCGTGGCCCCTCAGAACGCCAAGGTCACGGCCACAGTGCGAGACAAGCGCCTGGTGAAGATGGAGAAGGAGCTGAGTGTGTGGGTGGAAGACATGAAGAGGAGGCGCGTGGCGATCCACGGCAGCGTGCTGCGGCAGAAAGCCCTGAGCCTGTATGCGGACTGCAGCGGGGGGTCCCCCGACAGGGGCGAGGGGCTCCTGGGGAGAAAGCCGTTCACCGCGAGTAAGGGCTGGCTGCACCGATTCAGGAGCAGGTTTGGACTGAACACCGGGAGCATTCCTGGAGAGGCGGCCTCCGGCGAGGCGGCGGCGGCCGTGGAGTGTCCTGCAGAGTGGGAGAAGTTGCTGAAGGAGAGAGGAAGGCGCCCGAAGCGCGTTTCCCACTGCCGGGAAGGCGGGCAGCAGGAGGGTGAGTACAGCCCCGTGAGCTGTGCCGAGAGACCAGGGCACCTGGCTTTGCTGCAGTGCGACAGTTACTCGGCCTTCCTACAGGCTACTGCTGCTGTACGTAGTTTGTAAACGGTGTCCCAGGCCTGTGTGTGGAAGACAGAGGATCTGCACTTGCCGACATGGCCTGGGGGGTTCCGGAATGTTTACCCAGGAGATGAGGGGAGACTGCTGGTGTTACTGGTGCTAGCCTGTGCCTGCCTATTTTGCCTTTTGAGAATTGCCTGCCTCTATTCCTTGTGGCTCTAGCTAGAACGTTCCTGACAGGTGCAGCCTGTGCGATCTTGCTTTGAGTTGCCACAGTAATTGGCGTTGGGGAAGCCTAGTGACAAACACTCAGGTCTGTTTTGCAAAATACCACAAAGGTATCTTCTTCCTTTGCTTTTGGGATCACAGCTCGGACGTGTGATGAGCGTGAAGATGACGTGGCCACCAGTGAGGTGTCCTGGGAAGGCCGTGGGCCTGGGTCTAGGCACAGGGGGAGTCTGTGCGTCTTTGCCACTTAATCATATGAAGCAATAACAGTTCTGAATTTATAACATCACAGTCTCAATTCTAAGTTATGAATTCTCCTTTTTTTATTTTAAGAATTATTTATTTGAAGGCAGGGTGACAGAGAGCAAAGAGAGATCTTTTATCTGCTGGTTCATTCCCTAAATGGCTGCAGATAGGCTGGGCTGGGCTGGGCTGGGCTGAAGACTTGAACTCCATGCAGGTCTCCCAGATGGGCGGCAGGGCCCAGGTGCTTAAGCCATCTTCTGCTGCTGTGGCAGGCACGTTAGCAGGGAGCCAGATTGGAAGTGGGGCTCCAGGGCTCGTGCCAACTCTGGTGAGATGCTGGCATTGCAGGTGGTAACTTAACCTGCTGTGCCACAACACTGTCCCCTTAAGTTTTTCTTCTTTACTCTTTTTTTTTTTTAAAGATTTATTTATTTATTTGAAAGGCAGAGTTACAGAGAGAGAAGGAGAGAGAGAGATCTTCCATCTACCTGTTCACTCCCTCAAATGGCCACAATAACCAGACTGGGTCAGGCCAAAGCTGGGAGCTAGGAGCTTCCTCTGGGTCTCCCATGTGCCTGCAGGAGCCATGTACTTGGGCCATCCTCTGCGGCTTTCCCAGGTGCATTAGCAGGGAGCTAGATCGGGAGTGGAGGAGCTGGGACTTGAACCAACATCTGTATGGGATGCCAATGCTGCAGGCCATGGCTTTAACCCTCTGTGTCACAGCGCTGGCCTCAAATTATTTAAATTTTTTAAAAAAAATTTATTTGAAAGAGAGAGGCAGAGAGACAGATTTCTCCTCTGAATGTACTCCCCATGTGCCCACAGCAGCCAGGGCTGAGCCAGGTTGTGAAGCCAGGAGCCCAGAACTCCATCCAGGATGGCCATGTGAGCAGGGACCCAAGTACTGAGCCGTAGCTGCTTCCCAGGAGCTCATTAGCGGGAAGCTGGAGTTGGAAGCAGAGCCTGGACTTGAACCTAGGCTCTCTGATACGGGTGTGGGTGTCCCAGGTGGTGTCTCAGTTACTGAGCTGTGTGTCCACCCCTAAATTATTCTTGAGACTCAGAAATATGAAAGGCACGCTTCTCAGTTGGTGGAGCTAGTACCTGTACTAGAAACAGCATGAATGTTCTAAAATTATTTGACCAAGTTTTGTAAAAGTGCCAAAAAGTTGGCAAGAAAGGAATTTTGAAGAACTATGGCTGGTGCTGTGACGTAGCGGTTAATACTGCCACCTGCAGTGCCGACATCCCATATGGGCACCAGTTTGAGTCCAGGCTGCTCCACTTCCCATCCAGCTCCCTGCTATGGCCTGGGAAAGCAGTAGAAGATAGCCCAAGTCCTTGGAGCCCTGCACCTGCATGGAAGAAACTCCTGGCTCCAGATTGGCACAGCTCCGGCCTTTGGGGCCATTTGGGAAGTGAACCAGTGGATGGAAGCCCCCCCCTCCCCCCCCCCCCCCGCGCACCTCTGCCTTTTTTTGACTCTGTCTTTCAAATAATTTAAGAAATCTTTTTAAATAAACTGAAAAGGCTAATTTTGAGGAAAGATTTATTTATTTGAAAGGCAGAGTATCAGAGTATCATGTGCTGATTCACTCCCCAAATGGCCACAGCACCCAGGAGCCAGGAGCTCCATCCAGGTCTCCCATGTGGGTGGCAGGGCCCCACTTGGGCCATAACTGCTGCCTTCCCAGGCGCAATAGCAGGAAGCTGGGTGCAGAGCTGAGCAGCAGCTGGGACTTGAACCAGTGTTCCGTTATGGGATGCTGGGATGCTGGCGTTGCAAGCAGTGTCTCATCCTAGTGTGGCTCAGAGCCAGCCCTGAAAAGGCTGACATTAAAAGGAAAATGGGAACCCCATAATAGAGATGGAAATAATTTTTTGCCACTTTTTAAAAATAGATTTACTTACTTATTTGAAAAAGTGACAGAGAGGGAGAGACAGAGATTTTCTGTCTGCGAATTCACTCTCCAAGTGGCTGCAATGACTTGGCCTGGGTCTGGTCAATGCCAGGAGTCAGGAACTACATCCGGGTCTCCCCCGTGGGTGGCAGGTCTCCCACTCTTTCCCAGGTACATTAGCAGGCAGTTGGATTGCAAGCCTGACTCCAATGTGGGATGCTGATGTCATAAGCAGCTCCTGACTTGATGAACTTTGTGGGATGAGAGGCACGGAAATTGAAGCCCAGAGCCTGCACAAAATTCATGGGTCACATAGGAGACCCTTCCCCCTCAATGCGGTGAGGCCCCCAGGTGAGATAAAAGGGGGTTGTGGTGTTGGGTTATGGCGCGTCCGGGCAGGAAAGTGTCCCTAGACACCTGGGGGAGCTGCCTTCATCTCGGGACTCACATCACAAGTAGGTTTTTACGTAGGATTCCAGCACGGAAGTGCAGTGAGGCAGTGAGGGAACGGGCATCCAGGCTGCAAGCGGGAGCCCAGCTGCAGCAGAGACAGAGCTCCGTGGGCCTGGGACTTCGGGGCTATCAGAGGCTGTAAGATAACTAGCACTGTTAGCTATGCAGTGTGACAAGTTTACATCTCCAGGAGGCAGCAGCTGTAAAATGTGACACAGCAGCAAGTAGAAGTCCAAGAGACGAGGGGCTGGCGCTGTGGTGCAGTGGGTTAGCGCCCTGGCCTGAAGCGCCGGCATCCCATATAGGTGCTAATTTGAGACCCGGCTGCTCCACTTCTTGTCCAGCTCTCTGCTGTGGCCCGGGATAGCAGTAGAAGATGGCCCAAGTCCTTGGGCCCCTGCACCCACGTGGGAGACCTGGAAGAAGCTCCTGGCTCCTGGCTTCGGATCGGTGCAGCTCTGGCCATTGAGGCCATCTGGGGAGAGAACCATCAGATGGAAGACCTCTCTCTCTCTCTCTGCCTCTCCTTTTTTTTTTGTGTAACTCTGATTTTCAAATAAATAAATAAATCTTAAGTAAATAAATAAAAAGAAATCCAAGCGACAAAAAGATTTTTAAATTATAAAATTATAAAAGCTTTAAAGACGATCATAAGCACAGGTGCAGAAGGAATTATTGACATGTAAGCCACAGGAAGCACATTTGGTACAGAGAGGAAGGTGGGTGACCTCAGGGGACCAAGTGGGAACCGACACAGGTTTGATCTGCGTTCCTGTGGGCCGGCCGGGAACTGAGAATTTGCATAGCGAAGGAGCCCAGGGCGGTGAAGCTCAGCAAAGGAGGAGGAGACGTCCCGCAGACAGGACACCCAAGGCATTGGAGCGCTCTTCACACAGGGGTGCCTGGGGACGGCCCTCAGGGCCACACTGGATGCTGTGTGCGCAATGAAGGACAGGAGCTGCCAGCCGAGGCTGCTCTCCCAGGGAAGGAAGACACCTTTCCAGAAGAAGGGTGTCACGGGAAAGAGCTTAAAGAATCCCCTCAGGCAGAGGATCTGCGATCCAAGACAAGGCACAAGGAGCGTGGCGCAATCTGGATGCAAGTGAAATGGATTAGAGAATGGCGGACACAGAGCTGCGTGGCCAGCAGTCATGATCATGCACGTTGTTACCAGAAATAAAGGAAGGGACGGAGCGTGGAGTCAGGGTCAGACACCCTTCTAGTAATAGGCATGGGACCGAAGCGGAGGATGCGTCACTCAAGGCAGAAATGCAAAGAATGCAACTATGAAAAATGCTTCCGTAGTAAGTAAAGAAACTCAGCCATTTTAGCAGCCGTGAGGCCACCATGGTTAGGTCACAGCCCTGAAGTGTGGTGAGACCGATGAATTTAATGTGCCTGAATGGCTCTGGTGGCAGTGTTAATGTTTTGGCTTTCTGTATTACAAGCTATAAAGATGCCTGTGCTGTTTACTGTAGTATTGAGAACATTAAGATACAGAAATAAAGAAGGTAAGAGATCACTTTATGAGATTTTAAGAGAAGTTGTGTGATGCTGTGTTGCTGGACCGGCATGCAGCTGTCTAAATGAATACTGGTCTTTCGCGTATGTGGCATGGCTGGGTGAAGATGTGCGTTGGCCTCTGAGTCAAGGTCAGCACACTGAGAGTGGATTAGGCTCTGTGGGGTTGTGGATTCATTCCGAGAGGCTGGCCTGGCCTGGGGGCTCTGGGGTCCCAGCTCCTTTGAGGTGCTTCTAGGTCTATATAGATTTGTGTTTCGCTCTTCTGCTTACTTATTCTTTCTTGCGGGATTGTTGTGGATGTTAACAGAGATGACCAGTAAAAGAAGTCTTTAAGTAAATGTTTAATGAAAGGCAGAGTGAAGAGATGGAGAGGCAGGGTTGAGGGGAGAGAGACGGAGGGACATCTTTCATCCTCTGGTCACTCCCCAAATGGCTACAACAGCCAGGGCTGTATTAGGGTGAGGTCAGGAGCCAGGAACTCCATCCGGGTCTCCCATGTGGGTGGCGGGGACCCAAGCACTTGGCCATCTCCCACGGCTTTCCCAGGCACATTAGCAGGGAGGTAGATCTGAAGTGGAGCAGCCGCTACTTGAACCTGCTGTGCCATGTTGGCCCCTAAGCAATTCCTTAAATTGAGGGAGTTTGGGGAAGGTTCAGGGTTCAAAGAACTTTCCCTAATAAAGGTTGGGTTAGCCTCTGCTTTCGTAGGAAAGTCACCTGAGGCCAGCTCCGGGGGTCACGCAGCAGCTGGGGTACAGGGAGCCCTTCCCTGCTCTCTCGGTTTTGGGTTCTGGGAGGACCAGCGCCTTGGCCTCCTGCTGCAGGCCTGGGGGTGTCCTGCAGCTCAGTGTGGATGCCAATGTCTTGTGACAGCTTGTTCTGGGAAAGGGAAAGGGGGAGCTGGCATCAAGTGAGGGGTGCAGCTAAAGGCACCCAGGGAACAGCCTCCTGGGCTGCACCCGTGATGTCTGCCTGCTACCTTTAAAAAACTTTTTTAAAATTTAGTGTGTTTGAGAGGGACATGCACACGTGCACCCCTTCTCTGCTGGTTCACTTCCCACATCCCCTCGATAGCTGAGGCTGGGCCACGCTGAACCAGGAGCCAGGAACCCATTCCAGGCTCTCACTTGGGCGGCAGGAGTCCAAGTACCTGAGCTGTCACTTGCCGCCTTCCAGGGTGTACATTAGTATACTGGAAGCTGGAGTCAGGGGCCAGAGCCGGGTATTGAAGCCAGGCACTTCCAATAAGGGGCATGTCCCAAGCAGCGGTTAAGAACTGCTAGGCCAAATGCCCACCCTTGCCTCCTGTCCTGTTTCCTAACACGTACTGTGTGAATGATGTCAGAGTAGGTTTACAGCAATGGGAGGCGAGAGCTGAAAAACAGCCGCAGACAGAAAATTGCGCTGGTTCCGTGTTCTGACCCTGTATGACCTTGGAGTTGCTGCATTTGAAAACTGACAACATGTTTGCGTTTTCTTCTGATGGGGACTTAGGAAAAAGTGAATTATGAAGAAGATAATGACAGTATTTTCTAACCAAATGTCTTTTTTTTTTTTTTTAAAGATTTATTTTTTGGGACTGGTGGTGCGGCACAGCGGGTTGAGGCCCTGGCCTACAGTGCCAGCATCTCATATGGGTGCCCACTTGAGTCTCAGCTGCTCCACTTCCGATCCAGCTCCCTGCTGATGCTTCTGGGAACCAGCAGAAGATGGCCCAAGTGTTTGGTGCTCCTGCACCCATGTTGGAGACTCAGATGAAGCTCTTGGCTCCTGTCTTTGGCCTGACCCAGCCCCAGGCGTTGCAGCCATTTGGGGAGTGAACCAGCGGATGAAAGACCTATCTCTGTCTCTACCTCTCTCTGTAGCACTGCCTTTCAAGTAGATAATAAATCTTTATAAAAAAAGATTTATATTTTATTTATTGGAAAGGAAGAGTTAGGGAGAGAGAGACAGAGACAGAGAGATCTTCATCCATTGGTTGGTTCCCCAAATGGCTGCAACAGCCAGAGCTGGGCCAGGCCAAAGCCAGGAGCCAAGAGCTTCATCTGAGTCTCCCACGTGGGTGCAGGAGCCCAACACTTGGGCCATCTTCTGCTGGTTCCAGAAGTATCAGTTGAAAGTGGAGCAGCTGGGTCTTCAACCCATATGTGATGCCTACTTCAGAGGCGGTGGCCTAGCCTGCTACACCACAGTGCCAGCCTCGTGAGTGTCTTGATTATAGACAAGTAATATGCCTTTGTTGTGCTTTTTAACTAAGCCACATTTTAGTGCAAATTTACTTAATTTAGCCAGCTGAAAAAAATGGAACTTAGACTGTTAAGGAAAACAGTTTTTATCCCCTAGCCATTCAGTTGCTTGATAACTGTTTCCTGAGTCTGTGTCTGCTTAGGATGGGGACCTGGTTTTTGGAAACAGAATTTCTTCTGTTTGTTTACAGATATGGAAATAACTGTCAGTGTTTTATTACAGCTTTTATACTTTTTATTTATTTATTTTCAATTTATTTGAAAGGCAGAGAGAAAGAGAGAGATCTTCCATCTGCTGGTTCACTCCACAAATACCCACAAAAGCTGGGACTGGGCCAGGCGGAAGCCAGGAGCCCACAGCTCCATCCTTATCTCCCACATGACCTGCAGGGACATCTGCATCCTCCCAGGGTCTCTGATATGGAATGTGAGCATTGTGCCAAGTGCCTGCCCCGTCCTGTGAAAACCAGAGCTCTGCTTCCTGGTTGCAGCTGGCCCAGCAGCTAAATTGCATCACAACAGATGGCAAAACTGGATCCCAGTCTTTAGTAGTAGGGAAACAGGTCATCCTCTATAAGAGTAGGAAGAAGATTTACATGTCATGCTAACAGCTCTGCAAACGATTGTTCATGTTCTCTGGAATATTAGGCTTTAATTAAAGGATAGCCAGGTGTTTCAGTATGTTAATTCATACACACAGGCTTTTAAGAATTCCGATTCATGCTTCCAGTTTTCAATTTGTTACATTCAGTTGATTATTTAATCTCTTGCTAAAAATAGAGTTAATTCAACTACATTTAAAGGGATAATTTTAATAGGTAACTAATTTTAATTTCATTAATAGAAAATCAGTATCTAAAGAGTTATGTATTTATTTGCAATTTTGAGTTCTGGTTTGAGGGGAGGTGTCTTCCATCCATGGTTTCACTCCCCAGGTGGCTGTAATGGCCAAGGCTGAGCCAGACCAAAGCCAGGAGCTTCTGGGCCTCCCCAGTGGGTGGCAGGTGTCTAAGAACTTGGGCCGTCTTCTGCTGCTTTCCCAGACCATTAGCAGAGAGCTGGGTCGGAAGTGGAGCAGCTGGGAACCCCTATGGAACATCAGCATCACAGGTGGTTGGTGTATCTGCCATGCCAGAATGCTGGCTTCTATTTTTTGGTTTTTAATTTTTGTAAGATATACGTAACAAAACCTCAGTGGCAAATATTTTTAGGTAGCAGTTCTCTGACATCAGGGCCAATGATGCTATTGCCTAGCTGTGGAACTCTCTGTTTTTGCAAAGTTAACCTCTATACCATACCCATCGCTCCCTCCTTCTACCCGGTGGCTACCACTCTACTCGCTACTTGACTGTTGTAGTTACCCAAGTGGACTTGTGCAACGTTGGTCCTTTTGTGTCTGTTTAGCATAGTGTTATCTTTCATCTGGGTTGTAGCTGTTATCAGTTTCTTTTTCAAAGCTGAGTAAGCCTCCCTGTGTAGACACCACATTCTGTTTATCTGTTCATCTGTTACAGACACGTGGGTGGTTTCCACCTTTTGACTACTGGAAGTAAGACTGCCAGGAACATGGCTGCCTGGTTACTCTTTGCATTCTTGCTTTGGGCCTTCTGGGTGTGTACCCAGAGATGATATTGCCGGATTCTGTAATTCTGTGTAACTTTTTAGCACTGCTCTGTAGAGCAGCCGCGCCGTTCTGTGTTCCCAACAGCCATGCACAGAGGTTCCCGTTTCTCTGCGTCCTTTCCAATAGTCCCTGTTTTTGCGGTGTTGGGAATTCAGCTGGGGCTCCTGGCTGACACTAAAGCATCAGCAGATGTTTTCTGAAGGGAACGGTGTGCTGTGTCACGGAGGCATGGGAGGTGCTTGCTGGTGCCCTGTCTCCTGAGAAGGGAGGCAGCTCCTGTGGGCGGTCAGTGCGTGCAGGGAGAGCTGGGGCCTGGAGTGTTGGGCGCATCTCAGCTCTTCTCCTCGTCTCCTTGGGAGAGGCCTGGCTGGTTCCCTTTGAATGTGCTGCCGGCCTCACTTAATGGCACTAACGCTGGGAGGAGAGTGAAGAGATGGGTTCTGTGTCTTCACAGCCTTGGGCAAAGGGAATACTGCCAGCGAGGAATCTGTCAGTGAGGCCGTCTGGGTAGGTAGGACTCGGGCTGCTCTCCCTGTGAGGAGAGAGACTCCGGTTTCCGGCGCTCACCTCCTCCTTCCTTCTCTCCCACAGGGATCATGGCCCAAGTCGCGATGTCCACGCTGCCCGTGGAAGACGAGGAGTCCTCGGAGAGCAGGATGGTGGTGACGTTCCTGATGTCAGCCCTGGAGTCCATGGTGAGACGCCCGACGGGTCTGTGGCCGGGGCCGGAGGCAGCTAGCACTGGGCTGTGCAGAGCTCGATTGGCCTTTGGAAAAGAACGGTCTTTTGGCGTGAATAATTGCTATGGATCCAAGTTTTTAAAGTTGCATTTTATTACCATGTTCTAGAATGTTCTTAATTTACCTGTGTTTCAGTCTTTAAAAAATTTAATTTCAGGTGTTTTCTCAGACAGCCAGTATTTTGCATGTGCTAACTTTGAATTGTGTATACTCAAAGTTAGAGTAGATTTGTAGAATACATTATGATGCTGCTGTTTATTGTATCTGTATTTCCCAAATTTTGGGCCGTAAGAGCATATTTACCATTTTTATCTATTCTTTATTTTACTCTGCTTCTGCATTCACAAGCATCTGTCTACTCTGCCACCCTTTACTCAGTTGTGCAGTTTAAAAAAAACTATCATATGCATAATTATAATGAAATATATATCATATAATTGTAATGAAATAGTGCTCTCGCTGTAGTTTTGTGTTTCTGTGTCACAGTGATGATAGTTATACAATTTGAAGATCAGGTGTTTATGGGTATTCATACTGTATTTAAGGAAATGCAGTATTTATGAAATTGTTTTTTAAAAGATATTATTTATTTATTTGAAAGTCAGAGTTACAGAGAGGCAGAGGCAGAGAGAGAGAAAGTTCCATCCGCTGGTTCACTCCTCAGATGGTCACAACGGCCAGAGCAGAGCTGATCTGAAGCCAGGAGCCAGGAGTTTCCTCTGGGTCTCCCACATGGGTTCAGGGGCCCAAGGCCTTGGGCCATCTTCCACTGCTTTCCCAGGCCATAGCAGAGAGCCAGATGGGAAGTGGAACATCTGGGACTTGAACCAGCGCCCATATGGGAGGCTGGCACTGCAGGTGGCAGCTTTACCCGCTGTGCCACAGTGCCAGCCCCATTATTTAATTTATGAAAAGCTTCAAGCTTGAGTGTTTTTTCTTTTTTTAAAGGCTTATTTATTTGTGGGGAGAGAAAGAGTCCTCTTAATCTGCCGGTTCACTCACCAGATGGCCGTGGGCCAGGCCGATGCCAGGAGCCTGGAACTCCAGCTGGTCTCCCACATGAGTGGCAGGGGCCCAACCACTTGGGCCATCTTCCGCTGCAGGGAGCTGGATCAGAAGTGGAGTAGCTGGGACTTGAACTGGCGCCCGTATGGGATGCCAGCCTCAAGCTTGGATGTTTTCTGACACATTGTGTGCAGTCCGAGTCCGGAGGCTGCGGCTCGCTCCGGTTGTAGAGACTGAACCAGCCGTAGCCAGTGGGAGGCCTCTCGGGGTGCCGCTTGGTGTGCCTGCGGTCTGTTTTGTTTTGCCATTAGGGCATTGTTTTCTTTTCATTCTTTTAAGAATTAAAAAAAAAATCTCCTTCAACAGAAATTTCAGAGTGATTAGTAGTTATAGACTGTTATTTTATGAATTGAATATAATTTATTTCTGCTTTATGATCATAAAGCCAGCCAAAAGTTGTGACTGTTGATGTTAAAAAAATTAAGAGATTAAATGCTGTTCTGTTGGTAGTAAAATCAGTGTCCTATGCCGTTCTCTGCATAGGGAACCACAGGGTCACAGAAGACCTGTCCTCTTGGGGCGTGCGGGTCGTTCTCTCGCACAGTCCGCTGGTTATTCCTGGCCTTTGTTCCCTCCTCCCTGGTAGAAGCAAGTCTCCTCCTCCTCTTCCTCCTTGTGTGTTACAGACTGTAGCTGTAGGTGTCTGTAAAGGCCCGGGCTCCTGAATGGCTTGTCAGGGTCCTCAAGAGACTGAGGTCAGGGGCTGGCGCTGTGGCGTAGCATGTAAAGCTGCCGCCTGTGATGCCAGCATCCCACATGGGCGCTGGTTCGAGTCCCGGCTGCTCCGCTTCAGTCCAGCTCCCTGCTGATGCCCTGGAAAAAGCGGTAGGAGATGGTCCTGCCACCCACAAGAGAGATTGGTTTCAGACTGGTCTAGTCCTGGTCATGTGGCCATCTGGGGAATGAACCAGCAGAAGGATGATTTCTCTTTCTCTGTTTCTTCCTTTTTTTCTTAACTCTGACTTTCAAATAAATAAATCTTAAAACAAAACAAAACAAAACACCAAGGTTGGCTTCATCCTTCTCGACCTGGTCCTTGGCTGGTGCATGAGTCTTGCTTTGCTGTTTTATAAATGCCGCCTTTGGTGAGAGGGTTGTCCAGCTAAGAGTGGACGGTGCAGCAGGGATGCGCCCTCATTTATCTCAAGGTAAGTAGTAGATGGTGGTTCCCCAGAGGCCTGCAGCCACGCGATGGACCAGGATTGCCGTCCTCTGGCCCGCCTCCAGGCCACTGTCCCCCTGTGGCGGGGCATTCGAGAGGCACACGCGTATTTTGTTCTCAGATGATAACTGCAGTGCCATTTGCAGGAGGGAAAACTGGAACCTGTGACTGGTTCAGTAATATTTTGTAATTCGTTTAATGAAGATGTATCCATAGAATGGAATGTTCTGTGCTCCATGCATGTTTTAAAGGGTCTGTAATCTCACAGGGACGCGCTTAGTAGTGTGAGCGCTGTGCTCGCCTGGGGGTGGTGGCAGCTGTGTATACACTGGCAGGTGGAGTTACAGGGCCCAGGTGCCAACTCCTCTAGCTGCTGGGGTTGTCAGAGTCTCCTGGCCCAGCCTTCCCCAGGGGGCACTCTCGACCTGCCCACTCCCCACCCCGCTCGCACTAGAGAGCATGCCCCAGCAAGCCGCTGGGCACATCTGTTTCTTGAGAGATCAGACCTATAATAGATTATAAGAGATTCTTAGGAATTTTGTGTTTTCTTCTGTTTAAAATCAGGCACAAAAATTATTTACAAAGGAAGGTACCTAAAATAAGGACTGTCTGTGTATATGATATTTAAGGCCAGAACCTAACCTGGTTCCAACTATGTGTTAAGACAGCTTTCAGTGTTAGGTTTTGAACTCCTCCGGTGGAAGTGGTGCTCTTGGCCTGTTTGTGTGACCGTGTTTGCTGTGTCTGTTGCAGTGTAAAGAGCTGGCCAAGTCCAAGGCAGAAGTGGCCTGCATTGCAGTGTATGAAACAGATGTGTTCGTCGTCGGCACCGAGAGAGGGCGTGCTTTTGTGAATACCAGGAAGGATTTTCAGAAAGACTTTGTGAAATACTGTAAGCATCGTGTTCCTGCCGTCCATGTGTCCATGTCAAAAGTTGTGAACCCGCGCGCGCGCGTGTGTGTGTGTGTGTGTGTTGGATACATCTTACTCTTGTCCAGCAGAATGAGATTCTACTGACAGAAGACTTTCTGAGTGTTCAGGGAAGCGTTCAGAAGCGCTTGAACCGAGTCGCTACATCGCGAAAGCTGCAGGTGGATCCTTCCGGGGTGGGCCTCTGCCTCGCGCCCTGCTGGGCTTCCCTCAGGACCCGGTGACCCCAGAAGGGGAGAGGTGCTGAACTGGTTGAAAGATCTTAGTCAGATAAGCCGTTCTGCCGGGTGGAGTTCTGCCGTTCTGCCGGCTGTGCCCCGCTCCCGCAGGACCTGGCCTGCCAGGCTGCAGTCATCTGTGATCCTTCCCCGGAGGGCACTGGGGAGCTTCTTTGACCCTGGGATAAACACTGATGCCTGTGTATCCGCGCTTCATTCCGTCAGTGGATTTTGCGTGAACTCCATGATAGCAGCATTTCGTGAAATAAAGAGCAGTGGCCAAGAAGGTACGCCCCTCACACACGTCTCTAACGCCCGCCTTGGACTTCCAGGCACAAGTCAGTTGAGCAGAGCATGAGTACAGATAGTTGTAATCCATTTATTTCAATTTCCACTTGTATTTTTAGACCTTTTACAAAGACATTTACACCCCTCTGTTGTATTCCTTTTCCTTCCCAGTTCAATCTTTTAAGCTTTGTGATTGTAATCTATTTTTAAAATTGTCAACATTTCTTATCAGTTTGAGAAATTCTAATGCCTCGGTTCTGTGTGTGTTTAAGCTGTACTGACCAGGCCGTGGTTCCATCTGTCCCATGCACGCTGTCGTCCACCTCGCAGCTGTGCTGCCTTGCTCGCTCGTGTGCTTCTCCAGTGGTTAGAAGGAAGCACTAGGAAACACATCCTGGCTGGTTGTGGTCGCTGTCCCTTGCTGTTTGTGCTGTTTTCATCGCTAGTCCTTTGAAGCCCTTGAAAACGGCCTTAGTGAAAAGTTCTTAAGTAACTGGTGTGATGCTTCTCAGCTGGCAGCAGGGCTGTGCGTCGTAAATTGAAAATGCATTTAGCACCTCCGGCTTGCCAGGCACCCTAGCCTAGCTCAGTAGTCTCCAACATGTGCCCACCTGAGAGAAGCCATCCGAACAAAGTCTGTGTTGCAAAGCAAAGCATTGAATATCTTGTGAAAAACAGTGGTTGCATTGAGCCACCGTTGCCATTGAGGGACCCCCTGTGTTTGCTTTGCAGCTGAGCAGCTGAAGAGGTTTTGGGAAAGCTACTCAGTAGGTTTGTGGGTTGCCTTTAGAAAGTCTTGGCAGAATTCTAAGCCCTTCCGAGGATTTAGAAAAGTGCTGTCCAACAGAGAGAAATGCCACTCAGCAGACATGACGTTAGAGAGAAACAAGTGAAATTGATGTGCATGATATTATCGTAATTTAATACATGGAAGGCATCTCAGCAGTGGACAGGGAAGTTGTGAATGGGATGTTTGCCTGCTTCATTTTGGGCTTGGTCTTTGAAGCCAGGATGTGTTGGACACAGTAGCTGTTACTTTTTGGCCTTGTAGCATGGCAGTGTCTGCGGTCTGGTGTTTCTGTGTTGCACTTTGTAAGTCCAACATTTTGTGTGTGTTTCTCTAGACTTAAATTTGCAGCTGATAAATTTTGTGATTCCTTTTTTTTTTAACTACTAAAAGCTAATTCTGAGTTCTTGTTGTTGAAGCTACTTACTTCAGATTTGATTGCCATTGTGTGATATTTTCATTTAAGTCCTTGAAAAGTTCTCAGTCTGTTTGCTTTGTTTTCATAGCAAGTCATAGGTACTAGACTATGTGGGAAAATACTCTGACTGAGTCAAACAGTAAGATGAGGAATGTGCCTTCTATTGTGGATTGTCTTACAGGTGTTGAAGAAGAGGAAAAGGCTGCAGAGATGCATAAAATGAAATCTCCAGCGCAGAGCAATCGCATGAGTGTGGATGCCGTGGAAATCGAGACACTCAGAAAAACCGTGGAGGACTATTTCTGCTTCTGCTACGGTAAAGCAACGCACTTTGCATTCTCAAAAAGACACATTACGTACTTGGGTTTTTCCGGTAGTAGGTGATATAATTGAGAATGTAATAGCGCTTTTACACATTGAATGGATCAGTCCCCAAGAACGCAGGGTATGGTCAGGAGCAGCTTCCATGTTGAAGGAACCCAGACAGCAGCACAGCCACCTTTGGTTAATCTGGTCACACTGTACAATAAAGCTCTTTTAAGAAGCCAGTCAAGGGGCTGGCACTGTGGCATGGTAGGCTAAGCCTCCGCCTGTGGCATCCCATGTGGGTGTTGGTTCATGTCCTGGCTGCTCCTCTGCTGATCCAGCTGGGCTATGGCCTGGCAAAGCAGTGGGAGATGGCCTGAGTGCTTGGGCCCCTGCACCCATGAGGAAGACCTGGAAGAAGCTTCTGGCTCCTGGCTTCGGCTAGGTATAGCTCCGGCCACTGCAACCACTGGGGAGTGAACCAGTGGATGGAAGACCTCTCTGCAAAAATAAAAAGGAAGCCCAAGAGGGAGAAGATACAGGTAGACTTTGCTCTGTTTCTAGCATCTGAGGAGTTGGTGTCTGACAGATGTGGACAGTCCGAACAGAGCAGGAAGTGGACGGAAGTTGTGTTTACCTGGTAAACGTTCATTGATGATACCAGCTAACATTTCCTGGTAGTTTGTGGTAATAATTGGAGTTCTTGGCTGCCGTGTTCTGAGGCTGAATTGTATATGACCGGGATGTGTTGGCCAGGATGGACCCACCTTAAAGAAGGAGAACAGGGAAGAACTAAGTCACTGTTTCTCTGCTTTGGTGTGGGTTTTAGAGTCACGTGTTTTATGTAGTTTTCATTTGAATTCTGGGTCAGTTTTAGGTTTCTTTTTTAATTTTTTAGATTTATTTGTTTATTTGAGAAGCACAGTTACAGATGGAGGTAAAAAAAAGAGGGAGAGAGGGGTCTTCCATCTGTTGGTTCACTCCCCAAATGGCCTCAATGGACAGACCTGGGCCAGACTGAAGCTAGGAGCCATCTTCTGGGTCTCCACGTGGATGCAGGGGTCCCAAGCACGTGGGCCATCTTCTGCTTTCCCAGGCCGTTAGCAGGGAGCTGGATCGAAGTGGAACAGCCGGGACAGGAACAAGCAGCACTCACGTGGGATGCGGCGTGTTAACCTGCTTCCCATGCGCCGGCCCCGGGTTCAGGTTCTAGCGTGGGAGTATCGGAGTCCTTGTAAAGCAGTATTGCAGTGCAGGTTCTGGGGACGCAGGAGTGCCCGGTGAGTTAGTGACAGTCCGGGCTTCCGACGCTGGCCACGTGATGATCAGTTTCCTCTTTGCCCTTTCTCTCAGGGAAAGCTCTAGGCAAATCCACGGTGGTACCTGTTCCGTATGAGAAGATGCTGCGAGACCAGTCAGCTGTGGTGGTCCAGGGGCTTCCGGAAGGGGTCGCCTTTAAACACCCTGAGAATTACGATCTTGCGACCCTGAAGTGGATTTTGGAAAACAAAGCAGGGATTTCATTTATCATCAAGAGGTGAAGTGCTTCCCTCGCTCCTTCCCCATGGCCAGCGTACTCCTCTAAGTCGAGTGTGGCAGGAGTTGTGGGTGCGGGAGCCCCTTGATTGGCACCTCACGCTGACTGTGTCTTTACATAAACGTCTCTGTGTTCTGTTTCGATGCAGGCCGTTCCTGGAGCCAAAGAAGCACCTAGGTGAGTGACCGCTGGTATGCCCGGTAGCCGACTCTTCGTCTACACTGTGTTTTTCTTGCCGGATTTTAATTCATTACAGTGGCTTTTTAATTTTCTTGGAGCCTATGGTGTGAGACCATTTGGGGTGCGATGTTAAGCTGCTGCTACAACCCCATGAAGGCTCGTGGAGCTGGAAACGTGGCGACGTGGTTTTTTATTTTCAGCTCAGCTTCTCCTTCTGTGAAGGACTCGGGGTTTTACGTTTGCAGTCCTGAGATCGTAGGCGAGCATGGGATCTGCCTCCCTTTCCCGGGATTGTGAGTAGGATTTGATTTACCCTGCTGTTCAGTGAGCAGGTGAGGCACACAGCTGTGCGTGAGCATCTTTAGGACTTGGGCGAGCTGGTCTCCTGTGGAAGAGGGACAGTTACAGAGAGTGGTGAGGGCAGGGACGAGCATCCACACTGCGCACCCGAGTCAGCAGGTGCCGCGGCACTTGTCTGGAGGCAGGGTTCACCTGTCATTTGCGAAGAAGACATTGAGGTGGGCCCTTGGAGAGAGGGAGGATTCCGGGGGACTTCCTTTAGGGACATCTGGCCATTTCATTTGAAGAGAAAAGGTGACAAAGAGTGGTTACCCTTGGGAGCCAAGCTTATTTGAGTCTTCTGAAAGTAAACAACCAATATCATTGGACATTTCTTAGACACATAAAGAAAAAAAAACAACACACACACTTTTTATTTTCTGTTAATTTTTGTTTTTTCATTGTAGTGAAAAGGTAGATTTTAAAATCAGTTTTATTGAGGTATATTTGGTGTATCATAAAGTTCACCTGATTTAAGTATGTAGTTTTTTTTTTTTTTTTTGACAGGTAGAGTGGACAATGAGAGAGAGAGACAGAGAGAAAGGTCTTCCTTTTCCCTTGGTTCACCCTCCAATGGCCGCTGCGGCCAGCGCACTGTGCTGATCCGAAGCCAGGAGCCAGGTGCTTCTCCTGGTCTCCCATGGGGGTGCAGGGCCCAAGGACTTAGGCCATCCTCCACTGCACTCCCTGGCCATAGCAGAGAGCTGGCCTGGAAGAGGGGCAACTGGGACAGAATCTGGTGCCCTGACTGGGACTAGAGTACCCAGTGTGCCAGCGCCGCAGGCGGAGGATTAGCCTAGTGAGCCACTGCGCTGGCCTGATTTAAGTATATAATTAAATGCTTTTTAGTAAGTTTATAATCTGAATAATTTCAAATCAGGCTTAGAGCCATTATCACAGTCTAATTTTAGAATGCTTTTGTTGTCTCCTGAGTTATTCCTTGAGTATTGTGTTAATGGAATATGCAACATGTATCCTTTTGAGATTAGCTTTTTTCACTTGAGTTTCTTGTGAGCTTGTCCATATGGGACAGTAGTTTGTTCTTTTTCCTGCAGGATGCTAAGTATTCATTTCATTGTCCGGGTGCACTGCCTGTTTCCTTGTCTCCGTTTACCAGTGGATAGCTATTTTCATTGTTTCCACGTTGGACCATGATGAGTAACACTAAGGAGAAAATACTTGGACAAGGTTTTGTCTGAACCGGAATCTTAATTTTTCTTGGATATATACCAGGCGTAAAATTGGTGGGTCCTAGGGGAAATTTGCATTTAGCCTTTAAGAAACTGCCGAGCTGTTTGTCAGCGCTGCCTTGTTTTCTACTCCTGTCAGCGGTGTGAGTGCTCCAGTGTTGGCTCATCTCCGCCGACCTCGTTGTCTTTGGATTCCAGCCATCTGGGCCTGGCATTGTGCTGCATTCCATATCGGAGCTCAGGTTCAAGTGCTGGCTGCTGTGCTTCTGATCCACCTCCCTGCTGTTGTGCTTGGGAAGGCAGTGGGAGACGGACCTAGTACTTGGGGCTCTGCCACTCAAATGTGGGAGACCCGGATGGAGGCCCATGCTCCTAGCTTTGGTCTGGCCAAGTCCCTGCCGGTTTGGCCATTTGGGGAGTAAACCAGCAGGTGGAAGATCTTTCTCTGCCTTTCCTCTCTCTCTATTGCTCTGTCTTTCAAATAAATATATCAATAAATCTTAAACTTGAAAAAAGTAAATTTAGACTTCAAACATTTTTATCAGAGGTTTATCTATTTGAAAGGCAAAGAGAAACAGAGAGAAAGAGAAAAAGATGCCTTCCATCTGTTTGTTCAGTCCCCAAATGCCCACAGTGGCCAGGGCTGGGCCAGGCCAAAGCCCAGGGCCGGGAACTCTGCGGAGGTCTCCTACCCGCGTGGCAGGAACCCAGGCACTTGGGCCGTCGTCCGCTGTCTTCTCGGGTTCATTACCAGGAAGCAGGACTGGAAGGCTGGAGCAGCAGGAGTGCAAAGCTAGCGCTGTGAGGTGGGATGAGGCTGTCTCGAGGCGGCCCGCCGAGATGCAGCGCCTGCCTCGAAGCGCTTTCAAAATTAACTTGTTAAATCGTCACAGAATTGTTTCTTGTACAAGAACATATTTTGATATATGTATGTGTTGTAGAATGTCCTAGTCAAGGTAATCAACATACATTATTTTACGAAATTTAGTTTTTTGAGAAAATGTACTCATTTGGGGTCAGTATTTGTATGGTACTTTAGGTAGTCCTGTGCCATTTATAGTTTTTTTTTTTTTTTTTAAATATTGATTTATTTGAAAGACAGAGGTCTTCCATCTGCTGGTTCACTCCCCGAATGGCTGCAGTAGCCGGAGCTGGACCTATCTGAAGCCGGGAGCCAGGAGCTTCCTCCAGGTCTCCCAGGCGGGTGCAGGGCCCAAGGACTTGGGTCATCTTCTAGTGCTTTCCCAGCAGAGATATGGATCAGAAGTGGAGCAGCCAGGATACCCGCACTGCAGGCGGCAGCTTCAGCTGCTGCGCCATATCGCTTGCTGGCCCCCATTTATAGTTTATGAAGCCATTTATTCTAGAAACTTTGTTTAGAAAGATTTTATGTGAAAGGCAGAGTTTCAGGTACTTGGGTCATCTTGTGCTGCTTTCCCCGGCGCATTAGCCTGCAGCTGGACCCCGACTGGCGCCCACATGGGATGCCGACGTTGCAGGTGGCGGCCTAACCTACCGCGCTACAGAGTGGGCTCCTGGGATCTTAGCCGGAGACTTGGGGTTCTGGATGTTGATTAGAGACCAGTGCTGTGTGGTGTTCCATAATGAGTGGTCCAGCTTTTCTTGCCATTCAACCCTGAAAGTATAATTGGAAAGTTGTTGTAATGGCATTTTTATTCTCCGATGTTAAAAAAACATTTAGGCAAAGGGGAAGACCTTTCCCTCTGTCTCTCTCACTGTCCACTCTGCCTGTCAAAAAATAAAACAACAACAACAACCGAAAAAAAAAAAAAACATTTAATGACTCCTTGAGGTATATTTGATATACGATGAAGTACACAGAGTGTAAAGCGTCCAGTTGGTTCATCCTGGGCCCATGTGTGCACGGTGAAGCTCACATCCCAGGATCCGAACACTTCCCTCTCCCCGGTTTCCTCACGCTCCTTCCTTCTGCGCCTGCCTGCCACATCCTTTTTGCTGTCACGTAGATTTGTTTGCATTTCCCAGATTTGTATGTGAAGAGGATCACAACGTGCCTACTATTTGGCCTCTTATTTTTAGTTTTGTCCAGGTTGTTTCGGGTATCAATAGTTGATTCTTCACAAATTGCTGATCAGTAGTCCATTTTTACCTATGTGCAATACTGACATATCACAGTTCACTCATTTATCTGCTGTTGAAGATTTGGAATCCTTCCCCCCTTTTGTTGCAAATTCTAACCTGAAGTATAATTTAAACAATGAAGAACTTGTCATTTTCAGTAGTATGACCCCATCATTTTTAGTGTCACTTCTCTAGAATTCTAGAACACCCCACCATACCTGTTAGCAGTCACTTGTGCCCGGTTCTTTGAGCCAGATGTATTGTTTTATTTTATTTATTTGAAAGGCAGAGATCAGCTCACTCATCCATCCACTAGATGGTTTTCCAAATGCCTGCAGGCTCAAGCCAGGGACATGGAACTCGACCTGGGTCTCCCACACGGGTGCAGGGACCCAGGTACTTGAGTCATCACCTCTCTCTGTCTCTCTGCCTCTCAGAGAACTTTGTTTGTTTTGAAGAAGCTGCTGGTGAGTGAGCAGAAGAAAAGCTGTGAGTGGTTATTCCTGTGATCTAGGGAGAATTGATGGAGAACCTACTGAAATACCCCAGACCTGACACCCGCCATTCACTCACTCCCTCACTCTTCAGGGAAAGCCTAGTCATGTCTGAATTGTTGAGAAAACCTAAATCTCATTTTTTCTGTGCACAGGTGGTCGCGTGATGGTGACAGATCCTGACAGGTCGATATTGTCTCCAGGTGGAAGGTAAAGCGTTATTTGATCAGTTCTATGAGATTCAGTTTTACTTGTTGGGATATTGGGATATTAGAAAGGCCTGTGTCACACACCAAGTTTCATATGCAGTTGAGTCACTTGGGGCGTTTCCTGAACATCTGCTTTGGGGCCCGGCAGTTTTGCATAGTGGGGCCTCCTGGGAGAAGGCCGGTGTCGTTCCCCGCTGCAAGTTGGAAGGCCTTGCAGGAAAGTGGCTTTGAAAGTTAACCTGCAGCTCCGCGCTGTTTTGTTGTCCTTTTTCCTCAAAAGGCAGATCGGAGTCAAAGTACTAAATTCAGGTGACAGCTCTCGCTTATGCAAGAAATGAGCGTGTCAGCTGTGGGTTGGCTGTGCTGGGCGTCCCCCTGGGTTGGGCGCGCGTGCATGGAACCCCAGCGCCTCTGAGTGTGGAGGCAGGGGCTCTCCCACCGCCCTGCTGGACCCTCTTCCTTCTCTTTCAGCTGTGGCCCCATCAAAGTGAAGACTGAGCCCGCGGAGGACTCTGGTAAGTCCCAGTGCCTTTAGAACCAGTTCTAGAAGACGAAGTTCCTTAGTCTCCAAGGTTACATTTTGACTTGTAAGTTGCTGTATTGTTTTGATGAGAAATTAGCAATGATGATAAATTTGTTCTGGTTGTGACATTATTTGTTAATGTCCTGGTACTAAAACCCCAAAAGAGAATTGCTTAATAAGTGCTAACCAGAAGTTCATTGCCAATTATGTGGCTAGAGATAAAATTTATTAAGTCCCCCTGCCAATTTATATGGGAATTTAATGTGAAAGGCCAACTTTTTGTTTTTTAGGCTTATTTATTTGGGTGCTGGCACCTGTGATGCCAGCATCCAGTATGGGTGCCAGTTTGTGTCCCAGCTGCCCCATTGCTGATCTAGCTCCTGGCTACTGTGCCTGGGAAAGCAGTGGAAGATGACCCAAATGCTTAGGCCCCTGCCACCCATGTGGGAGACCTGGAAGAAGCTCCTGGTTCCCGGCCACTGGCTTCAACCTGGCCATTGTGGCCATCTGGAGAGTGAACTAGTAGATAGAAGATCTTTTTGTCTCTCCCTCACTAGCTTTGCTTTTCAAATAAACAAACTTTTTTTTTTTTTTTTAACTTTATTTGAAAGAGCGACAGAGAGAGCGAGGGAGCACTTCCACCTGCTGGGTCACTCCCCAGATGGCTGCAGTAGCCACCTCTGGCCAGGCTGAAGCCGGGAGGAGCCAGGGGCTCCATTCCTTTTTTTTTTT
>CM027397.1:8151594-8187692 GCA_015711505.1 Sylvilagus bachmani
AGGTGCTTTTTCCTGGTCTCCCATGGGGTGCAGGGCCCAAGCACCTGGGCCATCCTCCACTGCACTCCCGGGCCACAGCAGAGGGCTGGCCTGGAAGAGGGGCAACCGGGACAGAATCCGGCACCCCGACCGGGACTAGAACCCGGTGTGCCGGCGCCGCAAGGCGGAGGATTAGCCTGTTGAGCCACGGCGCCGGCCCAGGGGCTCCATTCTGCTCTCCACTTGGGTGGCAGGGCCCAAGTGCTTGGGCTGTCACTCGCTGCCTTCCCAGGTGCCTTAGAGGGGAGCTGGTTTGGAAGCTGGGGCTCAAACCAGCGCTCTGCTAGGCGATACAGGGGATGCGGGTGCGCAGGCAGAGCCCTCACCTGCGCCACGCTGCTGGCCTCCCTCAGCTAGTTCTGCTGTGCTGTTGACAAGAGTTCCCTCTCCTTCTCCTCTTGCCTTCCCATTTCCTACTCTCCAAAGAAGCTGTTTCTGGGTATTTCACTGCTTATTTTTAAATAGCCTAAGTATGCTGTTACATGATGCAGGGTTTGTGGCTAGCCTAGGCAAGATATGATTCATACGCCAAAAGATGCATGTGGCAGCTTTGAGTGTGGCGCTCAGTGGGCAGTGAACTCCAGCCCTCTGTGTCAGTGCACATGGGAACCTGGCATCCACTTGCTGTCAGTCCTGGCTGTCATAACTACCCTACTTTGGGGTTGTGTTCGTCTTATCTGCCATTCCATAGACGGGTCTCATCTCCCTCCTCTCTCATGTTCTGAGGCTCACACAGACTGCAGCACCGGTGCTAATTTGTACCTGAGCTGTGCCCCAGCAGCCACCTGTCTGCATATCACTCGACACAGAGTTGCCCTGTTGCTGCTTTTTTGTCTGTTTTAAATAAAATGCTGTGGATACCCACCTGTGTGTGTTCGTGGAAATCTGTTGCCAGTCCCCTTGGGGAAGTCAGCAGTGATGTTCTGGGAGCAGCTGCCAGGTGGTCGAGCTGAGTCGCTGACCGGGAAGGAGGGGTGCAGCTTCTGTCATGGCCACGCCTGGGTTTTCTTGTTGATCATAGCAGTCTCCGTGGCCGCGAAGTTGGATCTCACCGTGTTCTCTTAGTTCCCATCTAGCACCGCCCCACCCCGCCGCCTCCTTCGGCAGAGTGGCGCCCTGTTGCAGTCTGTATACCCCATGGGCGTGCCCTTGGTGCTGCTCTGCTCCCCGTGGGGCACTGCGCCCAGTCCTTTCACCGCCCTGGAAGTCAGTCCTGGGTGTGGCCTGCGCTTCCCGCCCCGCCCCTTCCCTGCAGCAGGCGGCTTTCCTCTCTGTGGTGCATTGGCCAGAATGTCCTACATTTACGATGTCATTGTCATTTTCACTTCTCTAATGATTAATGATCACTTGCTCACCCTCTGTCTTTTATGGTGACATGTCTACTTAAATGTTTTGTAGATTTTTTAAAAAGATTTATTTATTTGAAAGAGTTACAGAGAAGCAGAGGCAGGGAGAGAGAGAGGTCTTCCATCCGCTGATTCACTCCCAAGATGGCCACAGTGGCCAGAGCTGGGCTGATCCGAAGCCAGGAGCTTCTTCCCAGTCTCCCACGCTGGTGCAGGGTCCCAAGTGCCAGGGCTATCTTCACTGCTTTCCCAGGCCATAGCAGAGAGCCAGATCGAAAGAGGAGCAGCTGGGACTAGAGCCAGTCCCCACGTGGGATGTTGGCACTGCAGGCGGAGGATCAACCCATTGCGCGGGCTCTGAGTCTTCATTTTCTTAATAATACACTTGAAAGCTCAAAAGTTTGAAATTTTGATAGTATTCTGTTTTTGTAGTTTTTTCTTTATTGCTTATGCTTTTAGTATTCTATCTGGAAAATACATTATCCCAAAGTCTTACACGTAGGTATCTTCTTGAAGCCCTGTACTTTCTGATCTTGTGTTCAGGTCCAGCATCCACTGTGAGGTTACCGTACGTGTTGGGAAGCCAGGCTGTCAGTCAGTCATTTTGCATGTGGCCCTCCCGGTGTCACTTACCGAGAAGATTGGCCTTTTTCCTTTGCCAGCAGTCAGTGAAGCGCCCCACGCCACGTTTCTGTAGGTGCAAAGCCTGGCTTCACGTATCTGTTACACTGCTTCCAGTATTTCTCCCACTTTCCCACTTTTCCTGTGTCGCACCTTGATTTCTACAGGCTCTCAGCAGTTCAGGTTGTTTGATTTAATATCCACTTCCAGAGCATGGAGCGCGCGGGTGGATGTCTGGCCTAGCAGCTAGAGACACCTGATCCCGTGTTGGAGTGCCTGGCTTGGATTCCAGCTTCCTGCCCGTCTAGACCCTGGGAGGCAGCAGTGGTGGCTCAAGTAATTGGGTTCCTGCCGCCCACCTGGGAGACGTGTACTGAGTTCCTCAGCCCGTTGAGGGCATTCAGGGAGTGGACAAGTGGATGGTAGCTTGCTCTCTCTCTGCCTCTCGTAAACAAGCAAAAAATTTAAAAACAAATTTAAAAAAAGGAACACATAGCTCTTTGTGACTTGATTACAGTTTTATTGGATTGTTTTTGTTATCCCAGGTCTATGTTAAGAGAACAGGGACCAGCACAGTGGAGCAGCAGGTAAAGGTGCCACCTGCAGGGCTGGCATCCCATATGAGCGCAGGTTTGTGCCCCCGCTGCTCCACTTCTGACCCAGCTCCCTGCTAGAGGCCTGGGAAAAGCAGTGAAAGATGGCCCAACTGTTTGGGTCCCTGCCACCTGCATAGAAGACCTGTATGAAGTTCCTGGTTCCCAGCCCTGGCCATTGTGGCCATTTGGGAAGTGAACCAGTGGATTAAAGACCTTCCCATCTGTCCCTCTCGCTGTAACTCTGACTTCCAACATAAATAAACAGATCCTTAAAAAGAAAAAAAGGACAAGGACAAGGACAACTTCATCTTTGGAAAATAACGTGATTTTGAAAGGTCAGTGTATCACTGCTGCTAGTGCAGGCTGCGATTATCCTTGGTGATGCTGACTGTTTACGGAGCGTGTGCACTGTAATCCGCCCGCATGCTCTGGTGCAGTCCCGGGATCCTGAAGCCTCAGACTGTGGCCTTCTGGAGAGAATGGGAGCCAGCGTCCCTGAATTAGATCCCGTTTTCAGTGCCGCAGAGCCCGCCGTCCTGGGACCTTCACTGTTTTTGCAGGGTGCTTACACAGCTACTCTGCCCTGTGGATTTCAGCTTTAGGATTCATCAGAAACTTTGGGGTGTCTTTATTAATTACCTGTTAATTCACTGTCCCTGGGTTTTTTTTTTTTTTTTTTTTTTTTGACAGGCAGAGTAGACCGTGAGAGAGACAGAGAGAAAGGTCTTCCTTTGCCGTTGGTTCACCCTCCAATGGCCACCGTGGACGGCGCGCTGCGGCTGGCGCACCGCGCTCATCCGATGGCAGAAGCCAGGTGCTAGGTGCTTTTCCTGGTCTCCCATGGGGTGCAGGGCCTAAGCACCTGGGCCATCCTCTACTGCACTCCCGGGCCACAGCAGAGGGCTGGCCTGAAAGAGGGGCAACCGGGACAGAATCCAGTGCCCCGACCCGGACTAAAACCTCGTGTGCCGGCGGAGGATTAGCCTGTTGAGCCACGGTGCCGGCCACTGTCCCTGTTTTTGAGTTAATGAGAAGCGGTGCCTCATGTGTGTATGTGATGAAAAGGCAGTGGCAGTGCCGACAGGGCCGATCAGGACGTGGTGAGTTGTCAGTGCCAGCTCACCATCATGTTCGCGTTTGTGGTGGGGCAGTAGCAGCGCCCTCGCTAGGAGCGCAGACGATGGGCGTTTTCACCAGCCATGTACCCGTGTCCTCCACGTATCCAGCGGTGCCGTTATGAGGGGTCACTAACCAGAAACCGGAAGGCACCATCGTCTTAGGCAGATCATGTGATTGTAGAAGACCAAACAAACTGCCAGAAAACTCAAACAGCTACAATCTGACATTCATCAAGAAGGGTTAAAAAATTCCAATATAGTATAACTTTAGATTAAAAAGCACGTTAACAAATTATTCCTTGGAGTACTTTGCCTGCAATAAATTTGAGTAGTGATTTAACGATTTTGAGTGTCAAAATGTGTCAAAGGACATATGAGAGGATGACTGTTTGCAAGACAAATGACAAAAGGTGGTTCTGATTTGCAGAGTAGATATTTAATTTATCTTTTAAAGCTTTTATTTATTTATTTGTGAAGCAGAGTTACAGAAAGAGGAAAAGACAGAAAGGTCTTCCATTCACTGGTTCACTCCCCAAATGGCTGCCATGGCTGGAACTAGGCTGATCTGAAGCCAGGAGCCAGGAGCTGCTTCTGGGTCTCCCACATGGGTGCATGGGCCCAAGCACTTGGGATACCTTCTGCTGCTTTCCCAGGTGCATTAGCAGGGAGCTGGATTGGAAGAGGAGGAGCTGGGACTAGAATCAGCGCCCCTATGGGATGCCTGCTCCGCAGGCAGAGGCTTAGCCAACTACGCCACAGTGCCAGCCAGAGAGCTGATGTTGAAAGTAAACAAGGGATGGGCGTTTGGCACAGCAGGCTCTCTCACCCCTTCCAGCGTTGAACTACTTGGGTCCTGCACCCTGTCAGTAATCGGCAGAGCGCCTGGGGTCGCACCCCAGCTCTGCTCCTATTCCAGCACCTGGTGATGGCTCAAGAACTTGGGTCCCAGCCACCCCCCTGAGACACCTGAGTTGGGGTCCTGGATGCTGGCTTTGGCTTGGCTCAGCCCTGGTTCTTCTGGGCATCTAGGGAGTGAACCAGGAGATGGGAGATCACGATCTTTGTCTCTCTGCCTTTTAAGCAAATAAGACAGATTCTTCAAGTGAAAACACAAGAAAGAAAAGGAAAGGGAGAGAACAGCATTTGGCCTTAGCAGGTAAGATGCCGCAGTCCTCCGTGGACCTGCCAGCGCGGTGCTGAGCTCCACCAAGAGGTCCAGCGCAGCCAAGCACCGTACTGAGCGGGGACCTGCAGTCACGGTGCCAGCTCGCGCGGGCCCCAAGTGGGGTGCATGCTAGTAAGGGGAGAAGGAGCATGGCTTTCCTAGGAGGAGGGCAAAGGTTCCCAGAAGCCAGCAGTCACCACTTCCTGCTCCTTTTCTGATCCAGTATTTCCTGTCACTGGCAGGTGGGTGTGTTGTTAGGCTGCTATGGTATTAGAGTGAGTGTATGATGAGCGGGCCTTCATCTAGCTCAGCCTTGGCCCCCTAAACTGGTAGGAATTGGGTCCAGGCATGGGGCCTGTTTAATCTCCAGAAACAGGAGGTGCCAAACCCACATCCTGCGGCCTTTGGATACCAGGAGCTCAGCCGCTCCTCCCCATCTCTGTCCTAAGAGTGCCTGGCTCTGGCTCTGGCTCCTGGCTCCAGCTTCCTCTAATACAGGCCCTGGGAGGCAGCAGTGATGAGCCACCTAAGTGAGGCCTGGTATGTGTTCTTGGTATGTGTAAGGCTTGCCCAGCCTTACACGTCCTGCCCATCTCCAGCTGTTGTGGGCATCTGGGGAGTGAACCAGTGAAATGCCCCAGCCTTTTAAATTACAAAAATAAAAAATGGCCAAAGATTTAAGAAATAAGTGAAAACGTTCAGTGTAGTGAAAGAACTAGAGACAATTTTAGAATGATGAAGTTTTACACCCATCAGATTGATAAACCTTAAGTTCTTAGAAGCTCATGGCCAGTCTCAGCCAATGGTATGGAGAAGCAGGCAGGCAAACTAAGCATTGTTTATTTGTATATAATGTTAAAATAATGTATAATGTTAAAATTCATTTTTTAAAAAAAGATGATTTATTTGAGAGGCGGAGTTACAGAGCTTGGTCTTTCACCTCTGGTTTACTCCCCAGATGGCTGCAACAGCTAGAGCTGGGCTGATCTGAAGCCAGGAGCCAGCAGCTTTAGCATCTTAGCGGAGAGCAGGACTCAGCAGGACCCATATGAGATGCCGGCATCGCAGGCCGAGGGAGGCTTAACTTACTATGCCACAGTGCCGGCTCCTAAAATTCTTTTAAATTTTTATTTTCATTTGTTTTAAAAGGCAGAGAGACAGATTTTCCCACTTGCAGGTTCATTCCCCAAATGCCTGCAGCAGCAGGTGTGGGCAGCTGAAGCTGCAAGCCCATGTGCCGTGTGGATCTGCCGCCTCCTAGGGTACGTTACCAGCAGGGAGCTGGGGCGCAGGTGGAGAGCCAGGACTCGACCCTCGCACTCTGATGGGGATGCAGGGGCCCCAAGCAGTGGCTTAAGCACAATGTCATGCCAGTCCAGTTTTTATTGTTATTATTATTTTTAGATTTTACTTATTTGAAAGGCAGAGTTACAGAGAGGCGGGGGCGGCCGGGGTGAGGGGTGTCTTCCATCCGCTGGTTCACTCTCCAAATGGCCGCAATGGCCAGAGCTGGGCCAACCTGAAGCCAGGAGCCAGGAGCTTCTTTCAGGTCTCGGTTAGTGCAGGGGCCCAAGGACTTGGGCCATAGCAGAGAGCCGGATCTGAAGTGGAGCATCCAGGACTAGAACTGGCGCCCACATGGGATGCCAGCACTGCAGGTGGTGGCTTAACCTGCTGAGCCACAGCACCGGCTCCCCCAGTTTTTATTCTTACATATGTTACAGTTTGAAACAGTTGCTAGTTAATTGAAAAACCTGTATGTACAATGCAGAGAACTTTTTTCCTGTACCATTTGACAGTAAGTTGCCAGTATGATTCCTATTGTTGCCTTTTAAGTACTATAAGATGTGTTTCTTTCAAATTAGGGTCTTCCCTTTATAACTGTATTACAGTTACCAAGTTAAGGAAAATAATTAAGGTATACACATTCACATTTGTATCTATTTATGTACTTGCTGTGTGTCTAAGGCTACAAGTTTATGCCAGTGTTGCTGTGGGCATTGTAGCAGGTGAAGCCACTGTGGGCTGTCTGCATCCCATGTCAGAGTGCCAGTTTGAGTCATGCCTCTGCTTCCGATCGAGCTTCCTGCTAATGAATGCATCCTTGTGGGCAGCAGATGATGGCTTAAGTACTTTGGTCCTTGCCTCCCACATGGGAGACGTGGACGGAATTCCTATCCCCTGTCTTTGGCCTGGCCCAGCCGTGGTGTTCAAGGCATTTGGGGAGAGAATATCTTGTGCTCTCACTCTCTTGCTTTCTCACTCTCTCACTGTGCCTTTCAAATGGACAAATAGGTCAATAAAACATTCAGTTATTCTTACTTACTAGAGGCAAAGATCTCCCACCTGCTGGTTTACTCCTCACGTGTCCACAGCATCTGGGACTGGCCTGGGCTGGAGCCGATCTCCGACGCAGGATGGAAGCACTTGAGCCGTCCCCTGTAGACATTCACAGGCAGCTGGGCCTGGGGCCTGGGACCCAACCGCTGAGATGTGGAATGCGGGTGTCCCAGCTTGGCTCGTAGCTGCTGTGCTAGGCCAGATACCTGCCCCCAGTTCCATTCTTAATACCACGGGTTTTGTTTTTTCCTCTCCCTTCCATCTTTACAGTTCCCTTCTGTCAGGGAATTCAGACACCAGATGCTGTCGGTGCATTTTTTAATCGTTTCCCCTGCATTCAAACCCTATCCCGTCGCCACGTCCTGCCTTCTGCTGACCACAGCAGTCCTGCTGCTCCTGGTCTGCCTGTCTCCCAGATTCCACGCCAAGCCTCCACAGGCCAACTTAACATTGTCCTCATTCTGCCAGGCCCCTACGGATGGCTGCCTAGCTTGTCTGGCCTCATCAAATGATTTTGGAATGAATTGGTGGAAGGAGACGGGCTCGGGCCAGTGTGGCGGTGTAAAGGGTAAAGCCGTTGCCTGTGACCAGCATTGTCGCTCCTTCGGCTGCAAAGGTAGACTTTTACTTAGAAAGAGTGGGGAAAAGAGTGGGGGACCGGGAGAAGGGGGAGAGATGGCGCGCATGTTCCTTAAGGGGGAAAGCTGGCGTGCGTATTCCTTCTCCCGCGGTCCGCTTATATACAGAATTCAACCAATCACAGTCAGCCCTTCAAAGTCCATGCACAGAGCTCTCCAATCCGGCACTTGATCACGCTCAGCTGTGGAGTCCTGCAGTGAGCAGGGCATTAACGCCATCTTGTTGTTTACCACGATCCTCAGCTAGATGGAAAGTTCAATCAGCTGCTACATCCGCATTACTGCTATAAGCCACGCCCACCATGGGGGGTCCCATGGCAGGCCTATCCATGGGTCCCCACATCTCCCCCATTTATATTAAGTGACATGGAAATGTGTCTGTCTTGGGTTCCCAATGCAGCATCCCACGTGGGCCCTGGTTCAAGTCCTGGCTGCTCCACTTCTGATCCAGCTCCCTGCTCCTGGTCTGGGACAGCAGCAGAGATGGCCCAAGTGCTTGGGCCTCTGCACCCATCTGGGATTCCTGGATGAAGCTCCTTATTTTGGCCTGGTCCAGCCTCAGCTGTAGGTGGCCATCTTGGGGGCTGAACCAGCAGATGAAAGATCTCTGTCTCCCTCTGCCTTTCAAATAAATAATCAATAAAGGTGGGGAATACTGTATTAATATTTCTGTGTGTGGCAGTGTGCTTATATGTGAGCTTTTTTTTTTTTTTTTAAATTTACTCAATTTATTTGAAAGCTAGAGATACAGAGAGGAAGAGACAGAAAGAGATCATCCATCTGTTGGTTCGCTCTCCAGATGGCCACAATAGCTGGGACTGGACCAGGCCAGAGCTACGAGTTTCATCTACATCTCCCACGTGGGTGCAGGGGCCCTAGCACTTGAGCTGGATTGGAAGTGGAGCAGCCAGGACTTGAACAACCCAAATGGGATGTGGGTGTTGCAGATGGGGCTTAACCCTTTGATGCCATCATGTCTGTCCTGAGAGATTACTTTTATGTTAGCTGAGGATTTTTTTTTTTTTCAAGGAGTCTGTAAGATTATTGAATTGCCCTTCTTGGGAAAAAAGTATTTGAATCTTTTACTCTTTGGTTTATAGTGTTTTTTTTATTCTTTTTGAAGATTTATTTATTTATTTATTTGAGAGGCAGAGCTACAGAGAGAAGAAGAGACAGAGAGTGAAAGGGAGAGACAGAGAGGTCTTCCATCCACTGGTTCCTCCCACAAATGATGACAATGGCTGGAGCTGGGTCAGTCTGAAGACAGGAGCTTCTTCTGGGTCTCCCATGTGGGTACAGTGGCCCCAAGATGTGGGCCATCTTCTGCTTTGTCAGGCAGTAGCAGAGTTGGATTGGAAGACAGGCAGCCAGGACTTGAAGCGGCGCCCATGTGGGATGCTGACACTTCAGGCAGTGGCCTTCACCTGCTACACCACAGTGCCAGCCCCTCTTCTTCATCCATTGATTCATTCTCTAGATGGCCGCAGCAGCCAGGGGCGGGTTGCAGGGACCCTCACGCTGGGGCTATCACCCGCTGTCTCCTAGGCGCGAGAGTAGGAAGCTGGGTGGAAAGGAGCAGCTGGGACCCCGGGGGCACTGCGATAGGGGATGCCAGCCTCGGATGTGGCAGCTGAACTTGCTGTGCCACAGCTCTGGCCCCAGGGTTTCACTTTGTTTTCTCAAGAAGTCTTTTTTATGTTTGGATTTAATGAATCGCACCAAAGGTCAGCATTTTCTTCTTATTCATGTTCACTCCCTGAATAGTTTATCTAAAAGTAAACATGCTGAATTGAGAGAAATTGTAAGTTTTGTTGAATTCTTTCTAACTGTTTATAGGTGTATCATCATCATTAGGCTGAGGTTTTTACTTTATACTTTGCATCTATTAAAAGTATACTTATTTGAAAGACAGACAAAGATCTCCCCATCAGTGGTTCACTTCCTACAGGGCTGCAGCAGCCAGAGCTGGGCCAGGCCACAGCCAGGCGCCAGGCGCCAGGAGCCAGGAGCTTCTGGGTCTCCACGTGGGTGCAGGGGCCCAAGGACTTGGGCCGTCGTCCACTGCTTTCCCAGCTGCATTAGCAGGGAGCTGGATCAGAAGAGGGAGCAGCAAGGACTCGAACTGGTATCTCAACCTTTGTCACAGGGGCACCATGCCACAGTGCCAGCCCCATTGCTTGAGTGTAACAAGGTCCAGTGAGAACGGAAACCATACAGTTATTTGAACAGAAAAATGGAATATATAAGCATTGTTGACTAGCTGTAAAGTTACTAAGTTTGTGACAAGACTGAGGTTTGGTTAAGTGGCTTCAGGACTTGGCTGCTGCCCCTGAAAGGGTAAACTTGACCGTGCTGGAGCCCGAGGGGCTTGCTGCAGCTGCCTTCCTGAAGAGCGGTCCAGAGGGCGGTCTGTGGGCAGGCGTGACTGGATTGGGCTCTGGGGAGATGATGTCTCCTAAGGGTGGGCCTGGCCAGCTGGCTCATCTGAAAATGGTTCCTCTTCTCCCTCTGTCGGAAGCCTGAGGCAACCTGGTTTTCCCCAGAGATGAAACTGCAGAAGAGTGGGCTTCTCCCACCCCTGTGTGCCCCTGCAGTTAGCCCGCAGACTTGCTCTCCACCCCTAGCCTCCCGCCGTTAATTCTTCAGTTGCAGGTAGCTCTTCCTGTCCCAGCCCCGGCTCTGTCATCACACCCTGTTCCTGCCTTAAGCCGGGCCTCTCTGCCTCCGCAGACGCTGGCTCACGCCCCAAACACCTGCTGCAGCCGGAAGCTGGGAATTCAGCCTGGGTCTCCCCGGTGGGGGGCGGGGACCCAAGTGCTGGAGCCTGCCTCCCAGAACGTGCACTAGAAGGAAGGTGGAGTCCGACGTGGAGGCGGGGCTTAGTTGAAGCCTTGCCACCCCCCCCCCCCATGGTAACAGTGGTTCAAGCTTTGGTGATTGCCCTCTGCTGCTTACCAACACTTTGTTCTTTCAGAGCATTCAGAGTGTCTGGGCATGCTCTGCGTTGCGGGGAGGAGAGGGCTGTGCCGCACGGCCTCTCCCTGAGGTGCCCTGACACGGGACTATAGAGGCTCATTTGCTTACCACAGGCATTTCCCTGGAAATGGCAGCTGTGACAGTGAAGGAAGAGTCAGAAGACCCTGATTACTATCAGTATAACATTCAAGGTAATGCTGCTTGTTCTTTCAAAACTTCCTGGTCGTTGGAGTGTAAATTTTGTCAATTGCTTGAGTATTTTATTTATTAGTCCTTGATTGATGCGTATATTTGTAATTCATCCCTGGAATAAAAGATGTCAAAAAATGAGCAGTAAGTTAGTGTGCAGGGAAAATGTAAGGGAGCCAGTAACTTTTCCCCCCTATATTGCATTGAATTTATTTCAAGACATTCCATGTCAGAATAAGGGAGTCAGTTCTTACTTTTAACAGTGATGTTGTGTTCTAGAAGTTCTTTATGCCATTAATTTTGTTACAAGTATAAGCAGACATTGCGGCTCAGTTTAGCCTTTGCTTTCAGTGTTAATTTGTGAAGCATGTGAGGTTTTCTGAGCCTTTCACATCTCTGCAGCATTGATGGCTCCCTGCGGCCGGCGTCATCTTCCAGTCTATGAAATGTAAAGGCAGGGATAACATCCAGCTTTATCTATCACTGGGTCCCATTTTTTCTTGTTTGATAACTAGGAAGGATTACAATCTCACAGCACAGTAAGCTCTGTGCGTTGGTGGGTTTTAGTTTAGAACATTTTCCACGTTGTGTGGTCAGCTCATTTTCCTGTTGACACGTAATTACAGTACAGTGACCATTGGAAGCTGGACATTGCCTTAGTTTTGTCATACATGTAGCACCATCTTCACTTAAGCAAATGAATGAAATACCCACTGTTCCCTCGGTTCCCTGTGTGTCTTTGCAGGCCTCAGGCAGCCGCTGGTCGGCTCCCGGGAGGCTGGGTGAGCTCACATTGTTTATAAAGCATGTACTGTGTCCCTGGGGCAGGGAAGCAGTGTGCCCTCCTCATTCCTCAGAGTTGTTTCTGGATTCACTGGTCGTGTTGCCTGTCCCAGTGGGCGACGCCGTTCTGCCGCGCAGCGTGGCTCCAGGGTGCGCCTGCACTGCGGTCTGTTTCTCTCCTGTTGCTAGCTGTCTGGGAGCACCCCGAGTAAAGCTGGTGTGTAAGGTTTTGTGTGGGCATCTGTGTTCATTGCCCTCGAGTAGATGCCTAGAACTGGAATAGCGGGATCTGTGGTGGAATTGAAAAGTGTTCAGTACCATTTCACATGTTAGTCAGCAATGGTAAGAGAGTTCTCGTTGCTCCGTGTCCTTGTCGATGCCTGCGTGCCCTGGCTTACTAATTGCAGCCACTTGAGTGGGTGTGCTGGATTCCTCTTTGTGGTTTTCAGTTGCGTTTGCCTAGTAGTCACAGGGATTTTCAGTTACCAGGCTTATCCGTTCTGGAGCATTTCAGGATTTTAAATCACTGGACAATATTTAGCCTTTATGCACTTACTAGTATTTGTACGTAAAGGTAGTAAGTGCCATTTGATAAAATTTAGGCTGTGTGTAATTCTTAGCAAAACCTCTTGTCTTTGGAACCATCCTCATTAGCATCACTGCAGTTAGCATCCTTGCTTCTAGAAGGAGGGTGAGCGATTCAGGGTGGTGCCCCAGGCAGCAAGAGCTGGAAATCCAGTGTTTGTGGAGGCTCTGATTGCTTGAGATGACAGTCTCTTCAGTGCAGTTGAAGAAATGGAGGCGGACAGTGCATTCTGGGTATTTTTGTTAATAATCGGATTTTGGCAGTCCTTTATGCCGTGTTAGTAAAGGCCCTCTGTGATAGGATTTGTAAGTAGTTTACCTCGACGAAGTCTTGTTTCTTATGCATGGTGCTTAGTTATCATGTGTAACCCAAATGAAAACGATTTTCTTTGATGCTTTGTAGAGCTTTCATAGTTTTACTTTTAGATCTGTGATCAATCTTGAGCTAATTTTTGGGTGGTGTGGTGTGCAAGATGCCGAGTTCAGAGCTCTGCGAGTGCTCACCCAGGTTGCCAAGCACCGTATGTTGCATGGATTGTCCCCCATTCGTTACCTTTGTGTCCTTGTCAGTTGCTGGAGCATATCCCGTGGCATTGGTCTGTGTGTCTGTCCCTGTGCCCATGTTACGCTGTCTTGAATGCAGCACATTTGTCGTTCTTAAAGTAAGATTACAAGTGTCCTTCAGCGTTGATCTTTTACAAAGTTATTTTCATTTGTTCTGACTCCTTCCCTTTTTCATATAAGATTGAGAAATTGATGTGTCGGTTTGTTCAGGGAAGCCTGTGGGGGCTTTTATGGGGATTGTGCTCCACCTGCAGATGCGATAGCGATGAGTGTCTCAATGAGGAGGCTTCCCGCGCGTGCTCGCGTGCTCCCGTGCTCCCGTGCTCCCGTGCTCACGACTCGGCGTGTGTCTGTGCGGTCAGCTCCCCACAGGTTCCTTCATCGGTGCTTTGTTGTTCAGCCTCCTGGGCGTGTGTGCGCTCTGTAAGAGTCGCGTCTCGTTCATTCCTGGCACACACAGGTCGTGCGGCTGCTGGCTGTGTCTTCGCTGCATTTTCTTGCTGTGCTTTTGCTTTGGCAGAAGTCCTTGGGATTTTCTTACGTAGATAAGTAATAGAAGCACTTTGGTGTCTTCCGTAGCTGCCTGTCTGGAATGTCTGTTTCTCGTGTTCGCACGCTGCCTAGGCGCTCTGGTGATGCGTAGGAAAAAAGTGGGCCTTCTTCCCTCCACAGAGTCAGTCGGCAGCGGCTCGCTCAGTCTGACGCCCTTCCGCAGAGTGGGGAAGTTTTGTGCGCTTGTATTTCCTTGAGAATGTTGGTGGTGCTCGGATGCTGAATTTTGTGAGAGGCTATTTCTGGACCTTGTCAGATACAAGCTTTCTTCCTACGTGTACAGCAGCCTGTGTCCTCGGGTTAAATCTACTTGATGGTGATGTGTTATTCCTTTTATATATTGTTGGGCTTGATTTTGCTAACACGTTACTCAGAGTTTGCAGATTTGTGTTCATAAGAGATAACAGCCAGTGTGTGTGTGTGTGTGTGTGTGTGTGTGTGTAAAAGCGCTTTTATTTGGTTTTGCTAATGCTGTCTCACTGAGATCAGCTGTTTGCTAAGGTCGGTATCCTTTTCTTCCACTTGGTGAAATTTACCAGTGAAACCATCCGGACCTTGATGTTTCTTTAATGAAAAGTTTTTTTAAAAACCCCTGCCATTTAAAGAACTTCACTAGACACTGACATAGGCAGGTGCACATTTGTTCTTGAGTGAGCTTTGGCAGTTTGTCTTAGGAATGCCAAAGAGGCCGCTAGGCGCCCCCAGGTCCTGTGGGGACTGGTACAGCTTCTATGTGGTATTGGCTTAACTGGGGTTCTCAAAATGGTTTTTTTCCTCCTCAAAGAACCGGCTTTGGTTATTTCATTACTTTCGCTGGCCTCAGTTTTATTTGTGTTTTAGGTTTCTTAAGATGGAAGCCTAAACCATTAGTTTCCGATCTTCTTGTGTAATATTACCATTTTGCATGCCAAATATTTTTCCTAGAGAACTACTGTAGCTGCACGCTACCCACTTTGCTTTGCCTTTTATTCATTTCACATTAAATTTTTTTTTAAAGATTCAGTTATTTACAAGGCGGGTTGACAGAGAGAGGGAGAAACAGAGAGAGCTTCCATTTGCTGCTTTCTCCCCGAATGGCCCCGACAGCTGGAGGTGGGCCAGGCAGAAGCCAGGATCTTACCCTGGCTTCTCAAGTAGGTGGCAGGGATCCAAGCACTTGGGCCATCTTCTGCCTTCCCAGGCACTTGAGCAGGGAGCTGGATCGGAAGTGGAACAGCCTGGATTCAAACTAGCATTTACTGTGGGATGCTGACATAGGTGGCAGCTTTGCCTGCTGTGTCACAGGGCTGGCCCCAAATCAGAATGTTTTCCTTTATTTATTTATTTTTTTAAGATTTATTCATTTATTTGAAAGGCAGAATTGGAGAGAGAGGGAGAGGCAAGAGGCGGGGGTCGGGGAGCTTCCATCTGCTGGGTCACTTCCCAAATGGCCGCAATGGCTGGAGCTGGGCCAGGCCGAACACAGGGGCCTGGATCTCCATCTGGGCCTCCCACATGGATGGCAGGGGCCCAGGCACTCGGATTATCTAACAGCACTTTCCCAGGCCATTAGCAGGGAGCTGGAGCAGAAGTGGAAGCAGTCGGGACTCCAGCTGGCGCCCATACAGGATGCTGACCTCGCAGGTGGCGGCTACACTGGCCCCAGAATATTTTCTAATTTCCGTTTGATTTGCTCTTTGTCCTGTGGGTTAATTAGAAGAATATAGTTTAGTGTCTACGTGTAAGGAGATTGTTCCGATTTCTGTCTGTGGATTTCTGATTTATTGCCATCAAGTTGCAAGGACAGTCTTTATTTCCTGTACTCTGTGTTTGTTAAGGTCCGTTTTATGGTACAGAAGAGCCTCTCCATGTGTTTGCAGTCTGCGCCCCGTGTCGGGGTGTGCAAGTGCTCCTTCCCTGCCGGGCAGGGTGAGCTAGTTGAGAGTGGCCCAGGTGCGCCGTGCCCGCTTGTCTCGGCGGCCGCCTCCTGTCACCCTGGTCTGTCTTGACCTCTGCATGTGAAGGCCATGCCTCCCCTGCGCTCCCTTCTGGGCCCCCTCCTCGCAGGAACAACTCGATCCATTTGGTCTTTTTGTTTCCTCTAAGTGGATTCCTTTAGCAAATCCTCTTTTTCTTTCAGATTCCTTTGGTTCACGGAACATTTGTGAAATTGTGTTCTGTCTACTTACACATCATTTATTCAAACCCATGTGGTTTTTATTTTTATTTATTTAAGGAGTAGAGTTAGAGACTATTTATTTGAGAGGGAGAGGCAGAGAGAGAGGTCTTCCATCCACTGGTTCACTCCCCAGAAGGCAGGAGCAGCTGGAGCTGGGCTGATCTGAAGCCAGGAGCTTCTTCCAGGTCTCCCACGTGGGTGCAGGGGCCCAGGCACTTGGGCCATCTTTCACTGCTTTCCCAGGCCATAGCAGAGAGCTGGATCGTAAGAGGAGCAGCCAGGATTCGAACCAGCGCCCTTGTGGGATCCTAGCACTGCAGATGGTGGCTTAACCTGCTACACCACAGCACTGGTCTCATAAATAAGCCTTCTTTAAAAAAATATGCTTATGACTGACTTAAAGAACACCTCATTAAAAGTAGGTAGCCTTTAAGGTGGGTATTTGGCCCAGCATGTAAGACACTGCTTGAGGTGCCCACATGCCATTTTAGAGTGCCTGGGTTCAAGGCCCAGCTCCACTTCCACTTCCAGCTTCTGGCTTTCGCACATCCTGGGAGGCAGCAGCTGACGGCTTGGAGTCGGGGCCCTGCGCCCATCCGAGAGTCCAGATTGACTTCTTTGCCTTGGCTTCAGTCTGCTCCAACCCTGGCTGTTGGCAGGCATTTTAAGAGTTAGATAGATGATGCAGCCTCTGTCCCTGTCTCGGCCTTTCCAGTGAAATGAAAATGAAATTTAAGAATATATTTGTATATGGATGCCAGATAGCTAACCTTGTGGGAATGTAGCTGGGGCAGTACTGTGAAGTACTAATGGTAAATGGTTATTTTTTTTTTAAGATATATTTATGTATTTGAAAGGCAGAGATAGAAAAGGGGAGAGAGAGGGATCCACACCCAGATCCAGATCCTTCACCTGCTGGCTCACTCCCCAGATGGCCACAAGGGAAGGGCCAGCCCTGTCTGAAGCCAAGAGCTAGGAGTTTCCTCCATGGCTCGTGCATCCTCCGCTGTTTTCCTAGACCCACCAGCAGGGAGCTGGATCAGAAGTGGAGCAGCCAGGACTGGAACCAGCACCCATAAGGGATCCCGGCACCGCCGGTGGAGGCCTAAGCTTCTATGCTACAGTGCCGCCTTCCCCTTTGTTTTTTTTTTTTGTTTGTTTGTTTTGTTTTGTTTTGTTTTTTGATAAGCAGAGAGAGACAGAGAGAAAGGTCTTCCTTTGCTGTTGTTTCATCCTCCAATGGCCACCTTGGCCGGCGCGCTGCGGGCGGCGCACCACGCTGATCCGAAGGCAGGAGCCAGGTGCTTCTCCTGGTCTCCCATGGGGTGCAGGGCCCAAGCACCTGGGCCATCCTCCACTGCACTCCCGGGCCACAGCAGAGAGCTGGCCTGGAAGAGGTGCAACCGGGACAGAATCCGGCGCCCTGACCGGGACTAGAACCCGGTGTGCCGACGCCACAGGTGGAGGATTAGCCTAGTGAGCTGCAGCGCCGGCCTTCCCCTTTGTTTTTAAGATTTAAGTATTTATTTGAATAAGTTAGAGAAGGAGAGAGAGATCTTCCATCCGCTGGTTTACTCTCCAAATGGCTGCAGCAGCCAGAGCAGCGCTAGGCTGAAGCCAGGAGCTTCATCCCGGTCTCCCCCGGTGCAGGGTGCAGGGTGCAGGGCCCCAAGTGGTTGGGTCTTCCATTGCTTTTCCTGGGCCACAGCATGAAGCTGGGTATGGAGCAGAGCAGCCGGACTCCAGCAGTGCCCGTAGGGGACGCCGGCACCACAGGTAGTGGCCCCAGATCTACCTGTTCTCTATTGAATTCCAAATACAAACATTTTTGTATTTTTCATGTAATTCTTTTATGTATGTCCTTTGCTTGCAGTGTGTAGTTAGGTACATCTTTAGATTTTCTTACATATCAGTGGAGCCTTCCAGATGTCGTAGAATGTTTTTAAAATCATGTTCAAAGAGAGTGAACTGATTTGTGTTTGTAGTAAGGCAAGAATATGTTTTATACTACAAAGTAGCCATTGAAAGCACAGTGTTTCAATTTTTGTTTCAAATGTGTTACTTTAACCTCTAAAAAACTTGATGATACACGCAAATGAGTTAGAATTTCCATAGCATTTTGTGAAGGTTTAATTAGCCCTAAGTACTTTCTGTGTCAACTTGATTCTTGTGGCTTATTAAAAAGTACAAGTGTTCTGTGGGTCAGGAGGACTCTGAGTTGGTACTTTGTAGTTTATCACACCTGTTCCAGTAACGATGTTGGCTTACTGCTGGTCTACACCAGTTGAGATTCTTAAAGGAAGGTGTAAACGTTTGGCTTTTCCTTAAGTATGACAAAGGATGAAGCAAATACCTCCACGATAAACGTGCGGTTGTAATGTGTTAGAAGTCAAAGTGGCAGTGTGCTCTACCAGCCTCTTACTGCGGGAAAGTCCACACTGTGCTGTTCTGCCGTCCTGTTCCCATTCATGCCCATGCTCGCCCTTCACACTGCTCCTGTCTCCATCCACCCCGCCCATCCGTTAACACCGCTCATTCTGACAGTCATTCTTTGGTTTGGTTTGGTTTTGCCTTTTTTGTTTACACAGAGGCTATCATTCCATAAATCTCACCCAAATTCATTTACAAAAGTGACCCACAGCATTTTGGGGGGATTACTTTTGAACTGCTATCTTTGTATTCCAAAGCAGGCCCTTCTGAAACTGATGGTGTTGATGAGAAACTCCCCCTTTCGAAGTCTTTGCAAGGTATAGCCTTTTCGCTTCCGTTCTCCCACGTCCTGCTCGTGTATAATGTTTGCCCAGACTGTCTTTTAATATTTATAACTATATTAGTACTTTTCCAAATGGAAAAGGAAAAGAAATGTATTGGCCTTTTTTTAAACATATAAATGAACTTCACAAGCAACAATTTTTCAAAACCAATTTTCCCTTTTGTGAATCTAGTAATGAATCTCGAAATGGGTACATGACACACTTTCATATTTAAGGTAAAGTACACATTTATACCTTATATCAGAATAGTCAGAAGTAAGGTTATTACTGTGTAGTTGGTAATGTCAATATTGATAAGGTCGTGCTGCTACTCCGTTTGTAGAAAGGTTGTGAAATGTCACTTGTGAATCCCTAAATTGAGTGATTGATGACTTTTTTTTTTTTTTTTTGCAATTTTTGTATTGTGTTGGCAAACTCGGGCTTTTACCTCTCCCTGTTGTAGTTTCGAGTGCAGTAGTGGTTGTTCAGGCCTACTGTTCCTGACACTACGCAGCGAGGGCGTGCGGCGGCGTTGCTGACGGCGCAGCCCCGGAACTGTGGCTGCAGCTTCCTCACTGCCCCCTTTGGCTGCCAGCCTGTTCACCTCGTTTCTCTTGGACCTTGTGTCTGTTTGCTTCAACTTTACGGTCCGAGAACTTCGCGTTCCTAAATTCAAACGTTAAGGGGAGGAGTGTGTATAGAGAAAGCATATCCTACGTGTTAATTGCAGATGGATTGATGGGTATAGATTGACCTAGAGTTTTGAGTTGAGGTGAGTTTTTGCAATGTAAAGGAAGAGAAAAATCCCGAGATACCGCTGGCAGGAAAGTGAGATCTGAAAGCCAGAACTGTTTGACCTTGGAATGCCACTTCTAACTCAAGGACACCAGATGCTGAGGGTCAGTTTTTGAGAGTGTAATCAATGCTCTTTAAAAATCGGGTTAAACTATAACTTAGGCCTTGCCTTTAGTAAGCCTCAGAACTCAGCTGACAGTGGGCAGCATAGGTTAGAGTCGGCTTCCTGTTCCTCCAAGGGATTTTTCACTGCTGGGCAGTGTGTTCATTGACTCTGGAAGGCAGCATTTCCCGGCCTTTTTTGTGTTAGTAGCTCAGGTATTAAGGACAGAGGTTGTGTATTTGGGGGCAGCTTGGGCACTGAACCCTAAGTGGCTCCCCGATGTTTTAGGTTCTCTCTCTCCTGTTTGTGAATGAAGCGCCTGCTCTAGTAGGATGAGCCTGTTTGCCTTGTGACTGCCTAACCTGATGCATTGCTTTATGTTCCAGTGTTTAGAAGCAGGCAGATTATAGTACCTGAATTTAAATGCTTTTGAGACTAAAGGTAGTATCTTACATTTTAACTCTTGAGTTTCCTTTAAGTGCAACTTTGGTTAAATGATGGGGATTGAGTTTCCATAGCTTCCACCGTAGTGCAGATGGAAAGCAGGAAACATTGCGCAGCAAACCCTGACCTTGTGCATCGGGACTTTATGAAGTCTGTGAGCAAAGCAAGAATCCACTCTGATTTGTTTTTGTGTGTGAGTCATTGACAGACGAGCATGGTTCTTGAAACATAGTGTGTTTTCTCAGATTCCAACGTCATCATTGTATCATGTAGTTACAGTAACTAATATGAAATCCCCCATCTACTTAGGTTTATTCTGTATATTTGCATTCTTAAATAAGTTTTTTTTCTTCCAAATAGAAGTTACATATTTTTTCTGAATTAGAAAACACTGTTTAATTACTAGAGAGTTTTAAAAACTCATTTGATACATGTTTGTTATGTCTTAAATTGTGTGCATTGTTACCTAGTTTCTCTTTCTTCTTTTGATGCAAGTTGTTACTGGTTTATTATACGTTTTTGTATTTTCTTTTTAGGAAGCCATCATTCTTCAGAGGGCAACGAAGGAACAGAAATGGAAGTACCAGCAGAAGGTTAGGAACAAAGGGGGAGGTTTTACTTTACCGTTTTTATTTTATGCTCTAGTTTGAAGAGTGCAGTGTTTAGAAATACCTTATTTGGAAATCAAGAAGTGGTTGTTTTTGTATGCCGTTTCAGCCCGCAGGTTTTTGTTTTTAAAGCTCCAAGATGTATCCTGCCTCTTACTGTGCTGACGGAGTGGAGCAGGCAGGGTGAGGAGGAAGTGGGACATCAAGTTCTCCATGGCACAAAATAGGCTTTTTTTTTTCTTTGTGGGTTTCTTGTGCCATATTAGAAACTTTTAAGGAAGAATAGCCACAGTATTTTAGAACTGAAGTTATTACTGGCTCCATTCCTGTTCTTTTTAAAGGGTAACAGTTAGTGGTCCCGTTCTCTCAGTCGAGATGAAATGTCAGTTTTTTCTGGTTTTGTGGCCACACCTGCTCTGGAACGCCTTGGGCAGTTTCTACCTCCACGAGGCTTGTAGGGTTGGGCGTTCAGCTGTGGCTCGGCTCCGAGCTTCCAGCCTGCTGGGTAGACTGCTGTGCAGTGTGGCTTGCTCCCGCGTGTAACGGTGCGCGGCAGTGATGGAGTGCTCTCGGGACAACGCCTGCTAAGGCAGCTGACTCCCGCTTCAGGATCATCACTTCTCACGTAAACTGGTTAAGAGGTGCCTTGTTTTCCTATGATAAAAAGCCACCAAAGTCCTGACATTTACATTTTATTTCTAAAAACCATTAAGTTGAGCTTTAGCCTTCTCAGAAGGGGAGACTTGAAAGCTGTGGGTGTAGGCTCCTCACAGCAGGTGCTTGAGTGGGTTTTGTTAGGTCCTTCCTCTGTGACAGGACCTCCAGTTTGGGGGAGGTGGGGCTTGTAACAGCAGAGACCCACGAGCAGGGCTTCTCAGGCAACACAGGCTGCCTCGGGGGTTTCCGGCTCTGTCGTGGGGCCTGAATGTGGAAAGACGCTGTTTTTGAGGAAATTTTTATTGTCATACTACAGTTGAATTGAACCTGGGTTCTGGTCTTTGTTCCACTACTAACAAGTAAGCATAATCTTTGGCAAATCGGTTAATCTCCCAACCTTTGCGAAATGAAAGAGAGCTAATGAAAATTCTCTCTAGCTGAGCCTCCGGCACTAGCAGCCCAGTGCACATCTGCGTCGTGACGACGACAGCGTTAATGAAGTCTGTCCTTTTAGGTGGTTATCGAGCCAGGGGGCGCATTTGCACATGCACTCTGGTGGTGTGGCCATCTCCACTGTGGTTTTATTTAACAGCACAAACCACTCCCAGGCCCCTGTAGCAGAGGAGAAGTGGTATCTGCAGTAGGAAGCATTTGCTTTCATTCTAGCATTTTCTAGTTAGAGCAGGAAAAGGATTACGGATTTGTAATTATCTCATTCCTCTAAGGAGATGGGGTTTCGAGTCCATTAATGCAGGTAACTTGTTATCTGAGTTTTTCACGGAGTTTTTCTATTTTGTTTTCTTTTACCCCTGCGTGTCATTAACAGGGTCAAGTATTTTAATTTAATATGAAATGAAGTTAAAATGCCAATTAAATTTTGTAGTAGGCTGCTTTTGGAGTTCACATCAGTAAAATGTTGGAACATAAGCGGGGAAAATGCTGAATAATGAATGTCATTTTAGAATTTTATTTTTTTCAAGATTCTACTCAACATGTCCCTTCAGAAACAAGTGAGGACCCCGAAGTTGAGGTGACTATTGAAGGTTAGTTACCCGAAAGCCTGGATTCCGAAAGTTCACTTCTGGTCGTAGAAGGACTTGTCACGTTCACATCGCCAAGTGTGCATTTCATCCACTGTTAGCGGAGACTCGTGCAGAGGACCGAAATGTGTGTGTGTGCGTGAGACCAGAGCAGGCCCCCCTCCGCAGTGCTCCCAGTGCTTGGGACTTTTCCACAACAGAATTAAGCTGTGAACATTCATGGTGGCGGCCTGCAGGTAGGCCAGCTCCACGCTGTGTCAGTGGGAGTTGAAACGCACACGGAAGAGTTCAGAGCCTGCTCGGTTGTGAGAGAAGAAACCCAGTTGCAGCTGGAGCATCTCATTTCTGGTTAGGTGAAGTGGAAGAGAGAAAGTGTTGTTAGTTTAGAACTAGAAAGTGTTGATAAATTTTGAAGCAAGTTTACCCCCCTGCTTAAAATACTGCTTAGAAGCTAGCATATAATTTATCTTTCCAAATGATTTTGAAGCTGTAGCTACAAGTGTTTCCCCAAAATAATCTCCATAGCTAATGTGGCTTCCAAGCTAGTGTTTTCAAAAAGAGAAAGATGGCTGCAGACGAGCGAGTTTGTCCTGTGTACTGCGGTTCTTGCAGAGTTGGTGAGGTTCCTGATGGTCCCCCCTCTTCCGTTTCATAGTTATTTCAGTGTGTGGCAGTCGTTTGCCCTTGACTGCCTCCCAGGTCTCCTCTCCGGGCGTCTCCCCTGCGGGGACTTCCTTCCCGTCCCGGGGCTGCACCACGGGCCTCCCCGCTCAGGCCAGGGGATGGTCTCTGCCTGTAGCGGTTGCTTTCTCTGTGTACACGTACCCGTGTCCATCTGTGTTCCTGTTTAGTTTGTAAAAAGCTTTATTTACTTATTTAAAAGTCAGAATTAAAGACCGAGACAGAGAGACTGAGGTCTTCCCTCCACTGGGTCACTCCCCAAATGGCCGCGACGGTCAGGGCTCCCACGAACCACAGGCGGCGGCTGAAACCTCCAGCCACAGCACTGGCCCCTGCATCTGTATTTTTACAGAATCACCCCAGTGCTTTCAGTGTTCATTATAAGGCACATTCTGGAAACACAAAAATCCCACAAGCCACAGGTTCCGCCCCCCACTCCCGCCCGCACAGCCACACGTCTGGTGCCTCGCGTTCGTTTTCCTTCCTCCTTCCCTGTGGCCGAGCCGTCCGTCCCCTGCTGGTGTCTCCTCCTCCTCTGGGACGCCCAGTGCTTGCAGGCTGCCCTTCATCGCCGCTGTGATCTAAGATGATCGGTAGCTTTCACCGAATGAAAACTGGTCATGCTCGGTGTTAACCGCAAGCGATATCTAGATTTCTCATTAAATGATTGTACTAACCTAAAAACCATTTTAAATTGCTTATTGTCTAGCATTAAATGATTGAAATTCAATTACTTCTTAGTTTGACACCTTATTGACTACGAGAGGAGAACATTTTAAGAATATATAAATATTAAAATACTCCAAATTTTGTCCTTTCTACAGACAATAAAATAGTTATCAAAATTATAAGACTGAAATTTTTAGATAGAACCAGACTTAGCTAATCTTAAAGCTGATATGAAGGCTGTATTAACGTTAGAGAGCAGACACGTGGAGTATGAGACCTTTACAGAGGTATCATGAAAACCAAGAGACAAATGGCTCATCACTCTGAAGCATGGGTCAGTATTTTCAACTTCAACTCTTTGTGTAGGGAATGACAGTCTCATTTCTTAAGACGTGGCCCCGTAAGCCTGACTGACTGTCCAAACGTGTGAGCAAGTAGTAGACGTTCTGTGTCCAGCAGGCCAGGGAGGTTCCCCGGGCGACTGCAGGATCTCCCTGATGCGTGCCCACACACAAAGATCTGGTGTGAGGTGAGGCGTGCAACCTGTGTCAGCCACGTTGTGGCACGTGAAGCAGGTACCGTTAACCAGGTGTTCACACTGAAAGGTCAGATGAGAACTTACTTGCTCACCTGGTTGGTAGTGTGTGCTTGTTCTTTCTGGAAAGATCAGAGCAGAATGGTAGAAGCCATTTAAGTATCCGCAGTTAGGAAGTTAAGTTTTGGTTTATTCTCTTAATAGAAAATACACAGGGATTGGAAAGCTGGTAATCTCTGAAGGCATTGATCTGTGGGGGAAAGAGCTCCCTCATGTAATATGTGTAGCTACAAGGAAAAACAAAAGCCCTGCCTCTCATGAACACGGCAGTTTTAGAAGTTAAAGCATGCTCGAAGATTGTGATCTTCGTTTTGTGTAGAAATACCTGTGCTTGGAAGAGTGGCGGACAGTAATATAGCCTGCTGCCCTGGGGGTGATCTTACTCTTACTGTTAAATGTTGTGCAGTTCCCAGATTGTAGAAGAAAACAAACAAGAACTACTGTCAGCAGCAAGTCCGATTTCTCAGTGTTTCCGCTTGGGTTTCTTCACTTGAAGTGACATGGAGTTATGGAGAGGGTGGCGTGGCCTTGGCGTGTTTGTCTGGACGTGGTGCTGTCGGCCATTTGCTGGTGGCATGTGCCGAGGTGGTTCTTCCCCTGTGGTCTCCATTTGTACTTGAAGTCGCTGTTCACGTTTGAAACTTGGATGCCTTAGGTTTGGGAAGTAGGCCTAGGAATCATCGAGTGCAGGCCTCCATCTCGTCAGGGTCCCAACTACATGTGTGGGTTAAATGGCAGTGTTGTCAGATATGCCCTCTTCGCTAAGGGCAGAGAAATTCCCATCTGAGAACTGCTGGCAGTGTATGCAGGGAGCATCCTCCTCCGGCGTTTCCCTTTGGGGCGCTGTTTCCCAAGCCCAAGGACACACCCGTGCTCACTGTGTCGGGGCCCAGCCCTCTGCCCACTCCGTAACCTGGTGTTTTTCTGGAACAGATTTTACGTAAATGTGTTTTCTGAGTGGTTTTGTGTCTTCCTAAGTGAACTATATGTGAAATTTTTCATTTTCTCATATATTGCGCTAGACATAAATATTTTCACATACAGGTGGTTCAGGTTATCACACACAGCGTGTGTACTGCATTACTGTAGAGTTTGTAGAATCTGTGTAATTCATAGGTTAGCACTTGGAACTTTGTATTTTTAGTTTTTATAGCTGCTGATGGTCACTTAAAGAACGTATCCAGTTATTAATGTAAAGTTAGGAATTTTAGAGGAGTTACGAATTGGATCTGTGGGTGGAAAGTGAGACCCTTTTGTTTGAAATTATGTATAGTTCTAATACCAATAGATAGCAGTGCCTGGTTTTGATGTTTTTTTATTTTAACTTTGAATAGGGATAAATTATCTGATGCATATCAACAGTTTGTGATGGAATTACAGTAGTGTCACAAACACTGTCAGGCTGCCTTCCCGTGTGGGGTGGGGCTGCGGCGATGAGCAGCGTCAGCTCCGAGGTCCTCTCTCTCTCTCTCTCTCTCTCTGTGACCGTTGCATGCTGGGAAGCCTTTTTCTAAGTGGACAGCTGCTGATTGTTTCCAAGGCCGAGGCTTCTGTTGGCACCAGTGGCTGAACGCAAGAGCAGGCTTTGCCTGTTGTTTTGAAATTTATGTAAAAGCTTTTGGTTTTGGCTGTGTAAACATTTTGAGTTTGAGGCATGTTGAAATGTGTGTCTTGTGACACAAAGTGCTTGTTTCTAGCGTGGATACGCCATGGCCCTGCAATAGCAGCCCTCACTGAGGGCAACCCTGGAGCTTTGGTTGGATTTTATGCTGTCCAAAGACGGCAACGAATTTGATTCTGTGGGGAAAGGATTTGGGGTCTAGAGTTCACATAGCTCCCTGTACTTTTTCAAAACCTATATAACTTTTTTAGAGCAAAGGTTTATTGGAGAGAAAATCTTACTTTATGATTAAGTACCTAGCTTAGTTACGTGTACTAAGTACTGTTTCGTACTAAGAAGTACTTAGAACTAAGTACTGCTTAGTTCCGTGTTCCACATGCATGAAAACAGCCAAAGTTAGTCAAGACACTAATTCACAAAATGGGCCGCGTCTTTATAGAATCTGTAAGGTGATACTTTATCATGTAACTAAATTCATCTTTATATTCATATTTAATAGATTAGACTTCGTTATTGGTCACTGGAGAGAAAATGTGATATCAACTGTACCTGTCGCGTTTCATGGACTTTGTTATTTTACACACAGCCCTGGGTTGACTGCCGCAGCCAGGCCGCCCCCCTTCGCTCAGTCCCGAGGCGTGCAGATGAATCTGTACTCTGTCTTCTGCATTACAGTCCGCAGCTGGGCCTCCCTTCTCCTTGGAAACTCATAAAACACTAGTGCTCAGTGACTGTAGGAGTTTTTAGGCCACATTCACCTGCCGGGAAAAGACTTTGGCTTTAGCGTCCATTGTTTAATATCTGTAAAGAAACAGTAGTAGTAAGCATTCATAAACCTCTGGAAGTGTTCATAGGGAAGAGAGTATGTTTTGTTGTACACTTGGGATAGCAGCACACACATATTCCTTAGAGTGCCTAAAATCTGTTTGAAAGTTGGAAAATGGGATATTTAGAGGTGTATTTTCAGAACTGTGAGCCAAACCTAAGAATGATTCCCAGTGTGTTCCAAAATGTCTCTGCTAAGGTTGGAACCTTACTCTACTTATAGGGCCTTGTGACCATTCTAATCCTTATAGTATAGTATAGTATAGTTTCATAATTGTAAACCCAGACAGTATATTACTATGCTACAGAGAGCTTGTTATTTTTAATTTATGAGATTCCCACCCCCAGATTTGAAATGGTTTTCTGCAGTGGCACTCAGCACATCCAGGTTTTTGCCCTGTTGAAACGTGAATTTGATGGTCTTTTCCTGAAATAGTAGGGTCCCCCATAAAAGCAGCCTTGTCTTTCCAAGCACATCTGCATGTTGGTGCTGTTTTCTCAGTAAATAATTTCAGGTTACTTTGTCCTGAAAGCAGAGAGCCAGGGCAGAAGCACGCTGTTGTGTTCTGCTGCTGTGATAGGGATGTGGTGGAGATGCAAGGTTGCCCCTGGCAACGTTGTCTGTTCAGGCAAGTCTAATCTTAGCGGCACCATCTAGTGATGTGACAAGTCCCTTCCCATAGCATCCTGGAGCCTGTTTGTTCAGCTGTAGGATGAGACTAACAATTCTGTCTGAATCCATGGCTTACCGTGTTTGAATGGTCTTTTGTCATCCCTGTTGTCCTTAACACTGATTATTTTTCGTGTCCATGCCATATTGATGTATTTATTGAAGATTTGTTTTATTTATTTGAAGGAGCTAGATCTTCCATCTGTTGATTCACTCCCCAGATGGCCGCAATGGCTAGAGCTGGGCTAAAGCCAGGAGCTTCATCTGGGTCTCACACATGGGTGCAGGGGTTCAAGTACCTGGGCCGCCCTCTGCCGGTTTCCCAGGTGGGAAACCAGGGAGCTGGATTGGTAGTGGAGCAGCCAGGACTTGACCAGTGCCCATGTGTGATGCAGGCTTAACCTACTGTGCACCAGCGCCAGCCAAGATTTTCCTATTTGACTCACATGTCCATAATTCTAGCACTTGGTGTGTTGAAGAAGCATAGTAGGGTTGCATTGCAGATACATCCAGAAAGAGGATGGCAGGGCAGGCCACAGTGCCTGGGTCAGTCCGTGCCCTGTGCTCGTGTGTCTGGTAGATGTGAGTTCTCCACACCCTGAGTCCCCAGGTGCTTGATGAGTAGTGTAGCCCCACATCTGAATGATTAAAGTAATCCTACAGTTGTGCCTCTGTGACAGGTACTGAGAGTGCAGTCGCCAGTCTCCTTCATTTATGGGCTTGAGTTTGTATATGCTTAAAGATCTTTCCATTCACGTTTTACTGTAATTTTAGGTGCTGGTGTCCATTAACACTTGTTTTTGGAAAACTTTAAGTAAAATTGTAAGCGGCTACTTGAAAGTTATCCAGAAGGGAAGATGCTAGTAGCAGTTGAGATGCACAGACATTGAAGCAAGACAAAAGAAAGTGCGCGGGGTACGTGTGAGCCCAGGCTGAGAGCAGGGAGATCGCAGATGTAGCTTGGAGAAAGCGCGCCGAGAGTGGCGTGCAAGCAGGGCCACTGGGCCTCACGGCTCTCGGGCCGTGGCGGCTCCTTCGAGTGTTGCACACTGGACAGGCTGTGACTGGAGCGCATCCAGGCTGTTGCTCCCTAACGAGCGTTTTCCTTTTCAAGATGACGATTATTCTCCACCCTCCAAGAGACCCAAGAGCAGCGAGCCGCCCCAGCCACCAGCCCCAGAGCCTGCCAACGCGGGGAAGCGGAAAGTGAGGGAGTTCAACTTTGGTAAGCGCCGACACCTTGCTTCCCTTTCTTCCCAGCCCCCCCATTCCTGATTAAAGCTAAGATGCCTTTGCCGGGGAAAGGCTGCAGAGTGGTCTCTGGAAAGCCGGGCCCGGAAGCAACGTCACGGGCAGCGTCCAGATAACGGCAACGAGCCGTTGTCTCTTCTGAGGCTTCTTACAGCTAGTAGAGACCGAGTTAGTGTTGATGACTTGGTAATTCCATTATTTCTCTGAACTAAGACTCTCTTTGTTTAAGAAATGTGTCCCAGCCCGGTGTTCTTATTTGCTTTGTGACTTTCATTGATCGTTTCCCAGTTGGTGATGGATCCCTTGGAATACACTAAATGGAATACTAGAGGGAAGTTATGTTTGTTACCCGTATTTGGAATGGATAGGACACTTGCAGACATTTTTAAAACATTCACTTACTATTGTGCCCCGTTTTTGTCACATTACTAGGTGTAAGTTACTCGCTGTGTGGCGATTCGTTGCCACTCGGCTACAGACTGCAGCCGTTTGCGCAGTCTTACTTCACCACAACTAAGATGATTCGGTGGAGGCCCCGCGGCCCCTCGGACCCCTCTCTCTCCCTGACTGGGCTTCTCTGCACTGCTGCTTTTCAGAAACGGGACACTACACAGAGGGGTCAGGAGGAAGTGTTTTGAGCATAAACAAAGTAATTCTTAGAACCACAAATAAAAGTTCTTATTAGGAAAGCAGTAAAATTATGTAGATTGAGATGGACAATGAAATATTCGCATCTATAATGTGGAAAATAATTCTTTAGATATTGGGGTCATCCAAAAAACATCCTGTTGTCCCCCAATAGGGATTTATTACTGAGAATTGACTTTGCTTTAATTTTCAGAGAAATGGAATGCTCGAATTACTGATCTACGTAAACAAGTTGAAGAGTTGTTTGAAAGAAAATATGGTACGTTTGCCCTGAAAGATTCTTGTACTTTGTTGGTGATGTTTACAGAGTAGAGCGCCGTTCCCCACGGGCGCCCCGAGCCCCCGAGCCCAGCCTGTCTGTGACCGGTGCCTTCCCTAGGCGCTCCCTCACCCTTCACAGGGTCTGAAACTAAATTCCCAGCATGCAAACTTGCACAGGCATTTGCATAATGCCTGCAGGGTCCTGGACCTTAGAGATTTAATTAAAGATTAATTTCTGAAATAATAGTTTCTCTTAATCTGTGTTAAATCCAGCATTCTTATTTGCCATTTTATTTTCTAATTTTCTCATAGCTGAGACAGTAATAAGCAATTTGTTTATCAAGTGGGCACCTAAAAACAGCAGCAGTCATGAGAAACAGCATCTGTTTTGCTTGTTTTTTATTTGGGTGACTCATCTTTGCAATTAACTGATGATCTATGAAATTGTGTGCTACACAGCATTTTAACTTGAACAGTCCATTACAGTGCTTTCCTATATCACTGAATTTTCTTTGTTATAATTTTTATATATTTTATGTATTTGAAAGGCAGAGACATACAGAGAGATCTTCCTTCCACTGATTCACTTCCCCCAGTGCTTGCAGCAAGAGCAGAGCAGGCCAAAGCCAGGCAGCAGAAACTCAGTCCAGGTCTCCCACATGGGTGTCAAGGCACAAGGACTTTTGAGCCACCACCTGCTGCCACCCAGGGTGCCTTCAGCAGGCAGCTGGAAGGCGAAGCGGAGCTGGGACTAGGTCACAGGCACTCCAGTGTGGGGTGCGGGCACCCTAAGTGGCAACTTACAGAGCCATGCCTGGGTTTCTTTAGGTGATGTTGTTAGCATGACTAACCTTATTGGCATTGTTTATGTTAATAAACCTGAACCTGTGTTTCTTTATCATAGGTAATAACCTAGCTCTCCATGAAAGTCTAGATTAAATTACTACTAAATAATATTTTCAGTTATTTCTTTAAGTTTCTCATGGTGTTTCCCCCCAAAGAAACTTTTTAATTAAAGAATACAAACTTCATGTATCTCATAAGTACCTTAAGAATATAGTGATTCTTCCCACCATACCTGCCCTCCCACCCCTCCTCCTCCTCCTCCCTCTCCCATCCCCAGTCCCATTCTCCACTAAGATCCATTTTCAATTAACTTTATACACAGAAGACAAACTCTGTACTAAGTAAAGAGTTCAACAATGTGCGTGAAAAAAACATAACAACAACAAAAATGTTCAATAGTCGAGACAAGGGCTATTCAAAGCTATTGCACCTTGAAGTTAATTTCACTTCTTTTTTTTTTTTTTTAAGAAACTTAATTAACTTTAAAGAAGCACCCAAGATTGATACATCTTAGACATAATTATAATACAACCCTTTGAGGGCAAATGTTCTGCATGAAAAGTTGTGCACAGTGACTCTTGTTAATTTAACAATTAAGACTCTTAAGTATGATGTCAGTGATCACCCAAGGCTCTTGAAAGGAGCTGCCTAGGCTATGGAAGCCTTTTGAATCCACAAACTCCGTCAGTATTTAGACAAGACCATAAACAAAGTGGAAGTTCTCTCCTCCCTTCAGAGAAAAGTACCTCCTCCTTTGATGTCCACTTCTTTCTACCAAGTTCCTTCATGTAGGACATTTTTTGCCACAGTGTCTTGGCTTTCCATGCCTGAAATGCTATTGTGGGCTTTTCAGTCAGACCAGAATGCCTTAAGGGCTGATTCTGAGGTCAGAGTGCTATTTAAAGTGACTGTCTCTCTATGAGTATGCTGTGTGGACTGCTTCCCATGTTGGAGCATTCACTCTTTCTTACATCTATCTATTATTATTACCAGACACTCAATCCTATCCATATGATCACTTTAACACTTAAGATGGCATTTTTACCACCCATCCTAAAGAGATTTTGGGGTCCCATGGCAGGTTTTCAAACTATACCCTTAGAATTAAGTCTGTAGGAATGTATGCAGAACTATACAGCTTTTCAGTTAGAAACTAAAAACACTTCATTATTACAACTTTAGGAACATGGTGATTCTTCCCACGGTGCCTGCCCTCCCGCCCTCCCACCCATACTCCCACCCCTCCTCCTCTTCCCTCTCTTATTTTCACTCTTATTTTTTTACTGAGACCTGTTTTCAATTGACTTTATACACATATGTTTAACCCTGTTACGTAATGAGTTCAACAACTAGTATATTTTAAAAAAAAGTTCTTCAACAGTCAAGACAAAGGGCTATTCCAAAGTCATTGCTTCTCAAAGGGTCAATTTCAGTTCTACAGACTGCGCTTTAAGTGCTCTATTAGTTATCACAGGTCAAGAACACGTGGCATTTGTCCCTTTGGGACTGGCTTATTTCACTAAGTATGATGTTTTCCAGATTCATCCATTTTGTTGTAAATGACTGGATTTCATTTTTTTTCCCCTTACCACCGTGTAGTGTTCCATACTGGACATGTCCTGTAATTTCTTTATGCAGTCTTCAGTTGACTGGCATCTCCAGTTTTTCAGTAGCTTTTCTGTTTTTGGCTTGTGCGTTTGATGAAGCCATTTCCAAGCCACAGGCGGCTGATGTGTTGTCCATGGCCACACTGTGGCGCAGTGGTGGGAGCACAGGCTTTGCGGCCTGGCTGCGCAGCCGTGGCTCTCTAATCCCTCTCGTGTGAAATGGTCGTGAGAACTGAGAGGTGTGCGGGATGTGGTGTGCCTCGCAGGCTCCCAGCCTGTGCTTGCCATCTCTCGTTTCATTCTTAATTTGGTACTGTTCTGAGTAAGAATGGTCTATCCCACCAATTTTCCTAAATAAAATAAAGCAAAGGTTATGTTTTGGACTTTTGTTGTGAATGGAAGTGTATTCAGAGCTAGTGTCTTAGGATGGAGCTTCAAATCTGGCCTCAGTCTTACCGTGTAATATGGTACACTTGGGACTTCAGGAAAGCAGCAGGCATTGTGGCACAGCAGGTTAAGGCACCCTTTGGGACATCTGCATCCACACTGGAGTGCCAGTTCAAGTCCTGGCTTCTCTGCTTCCGACCCAGCTTCCCGCTCATGCACCTAGGAAGGCAGTTGGACGCCCAGGTACTTACTGACACCCACATGGCAGACGTAGGTGGATTTCCTGGCTCTTGGCTTTGGCCTTGGCCCGGCCCGGCCCCAGCTTTTGCAGGCACATGAAAGACGCCTGTCTGTCTGTCTCTGCCTTTCAAATAAACAAGTATTTTTGTTTGTTTGTTTTTTCTAACAAGAAACTTTAGTACAGACGTTAATGTTTGGCAAATAGGTTGTTCACAAAATACCAACAAAAAGTGGTGTTGTTCCGGCGGGAGGCTGCCTCTGTGCTTGGTTATTGTCACTGTGCACTTTGTGTGACCATTACTTTAGTTTACTCTTAGCAAACAGGTCAGAACATTTTGCAGTTAAGGACACTCTTCTGCTTTTGTTATTTGGCAAACATAGCCCTCCAGTTAAGTCCAGCATCAGTCACACGAACGTTTGTGTTCACACCCCACTCCTCTCGCGTTGTGAGCTGCGTGCTTCACTGACGTCGGCCGGCTTGCTAGTGTCTGCGCTCCCTGGGGTTGCCGGGGCGCGCCGTGGCCAGTCTGTCTTCCGATTCCGTTAGAGCAGTGGTGGCAGAGCTGGCACGGCAGAGGTTAGAGAGCAGCGCGCGCCGTCGTTCTGTTCTGCACACTGAGCCTGATGCCTTGTGTTAACGGTGCTCCCTTTCTCTTCTGTCCTTCAAGCTCAAGCTATAAAAGCCAAAGGCCCGGTGACGATCCCATACCCTCTTTTCCAGTCCCACGTTGAAGACCTTTATGTAGAAGGGCTTCCTGAGGGCATTCCTTTTCGAAGACCGTCTACGTACGGAATCCCTCGCCTGGAGAGGATACTGCTCGCGAAGGAAAGGATTCGCTTTGTGATCAAGAAGTAAGGCTGGTGCCGCCCGCCTCCGCGGACGGGCTTGAGTCCTTGTCGCTACTAGGGCTACGCGACGTGGGATTTCAGTGGTGTGTCTATGTGTTGCTGCTTTTGAGTGGGTCTGCACAAGACCAGGATGTGACTCCTTGCCCACATAACCATCATTTTCTTTCACAGTTTTCTACTAAGTATACTAAAAGTAGTCAGTATCAGTGTCTCAGGTTTGGGCCTGAAAGCATTCGTTTTTAAAGGTGATTTTAAGAGAGCTCCCGTTCACTCATTTCCTCCCCCAGATACCTGCAGCAGCTGAGGCTGGGCTGGGGCAGAGCTGGGAGCTGGGCACCCAGTCACTTGCTGCCACCACCCTGGTGCACCTCAGCAGGGACCTGGCGGGAGCCGGGAGTCAGATGCAGACGCGCTAGAGTGGGATGCAGGCGTCTTAATGCCCAGTGCCAGGCGTGCGCGTAAATGACTGCAGAATTAAGACAAGCCGAACAGTGCGCTTTAACGCTGGAAAGGAAAGCGAGCAGGGTGCTCTGCATTCCTTAGCACTAACTTATGTGTTTTTTAAGATTTTTCACTTATTTATTTTGAATATCAGAGAGAGAGAGCTGTTCCATCTGCTGGTTTACTCCCCAGATGGCAGCAATGGCCAGCACTGGGCCAGGCCAAATCCAGAAGTCAAGAGCTTCATCTGGGTCTCCCACGTGGTAGGCATGGACCTAAGCACTTGGCCGTCTGCCGGTGCTCTCCCAGGCGCATTAGCCGGGAGCTGGATCAGAAGTGGGCAGCCGGACACAAACCAGCACCCGTATGGGACGCTGGCGTTGCAGGTGAGAGCTTTACCTGCTGTGTCTCGACACCAGCCCCTTTAGCCCTGTCTGCAATTACAGTAGCAGGCAGCGTGCATCCTTCGTTCCTTCTTCCCTCCCCCAAGCTGGGGGTTGATCCCTTCCACGTCAGGGTGGTGGCACAGCACACTTTTCTGTTTTCTGTGGTGTAATCTAGAGATGTATTAGGCTTATTCCTTTGTTAGACCTAACAGATTACAGTAAAAGGATTAAAAAAGGAGGAGGGCATTTATCAGGTGATTTCAGGAAATGTAGGTAAAGTAAACACTTAGGAGGGAAACGAGTGCTTTGTAGATGCACTAGTAAGAGCGAGGGCTGGGTGCAGTTGTCAGGAGAGCAGATCGGAAGGACAGGCGGAAGCTCGAGTGGAGGAGCGGGAGGCTGTGAGGAGTGTGGCATGGAAGGGCATCGGGTCTGTGCCATGCGACGCTGCCTCGCGGGAATTCAGCTGCTCAACAGCCTGGGGAATGGCCTGAGCCCTCCTTGAAGGTGTGGAGCAGCGTGTGAGACGACAGGAGGGAGAGCGGCCTCGGCTCACTTCAGAGGGAAAGCGGTCGCTAGGTTCTGGCCTCCCTAGGGAGTGAAGACGGCAGAGAGGATCACCCTCCCTGAGCCGTGACAGACCCTGCGCCGCTGTCTGGCCGTTCTCTTGAGGTTTTAAATGGCGCTGGTTGGCTTTCCAAATTCCTGTGGCCAGCCAGAGTAGGCAGGCGTGGATGAAGGCAAGGAGATGTGTCTGAGGGGGAAGAGGCTAGCGCTGGGCATCTCCAGCAGGAAGTAGCAAAAGCTCTCGGGCAGATCGGCCCCGTCCACGAAGGTACTTAGCTCATCTGGCAAGGGGTCTGCTCCTGGGACGCCGTCCACGCTCTGAGAGCCAGGCACATCTGGGAAGCAGAGACAGGAGCTGCCTGGGTTTGTCTGGGGAGCAAACCTAGGACTCTGTCAGGTGCAGGCGTGGGCAAGGGAACAGCGAAGGGTGGCTGGGCTGCTAACCTGGGTGACTGCAGTTTCAAGTCTCCCCGTACAGGTGGGTCTCTTGTGAGTGATGTGCATATTACATGACCTTGACGTACAAGGGTGAACTGAAAGACACTATTTAAAAAAAAAAAAAGATTTAATTATTTATTTATTTGGAAGGCAGAATTAAAGAGAGGCAGAAAGAGAAAGGGAGATCTTCCATCCACTGAGTCACACCCCAAATGGCTGTACCGGCCACAGTTGGGCCAACCTGAAGCCAGGAGCTTCTTCTGGGTCTCCCATGTGGGTGCAGGAGCCCAAGGACTTGGGCCATCTTCTGCTGCTTTCCCGGGTGCATCAGCAGGGAGCTGGATCAGAAGTAGAGCAGCCAGGACTTGAACTGGTGCCCATATGGAATGCTGGCACTGCAGGCAGCAGCTTTACCCACTATGCCACAGTGCTGGCCCCATGGAAAGCAGTATTGAAACAATAGTCACCTCATTCCTGGCAACACTCTGGTACTGCTGAGAACACGGGGATGCCCACAACCACCTCGGTTTGTATTACAGCCAGGCAGACTTGCCCGTCTCAGTTTGACCTAAGAATGACAGGCACTTTTAGGATTTAATTAAAGATGAAAAGAACCCATGAGGTACCTCAAGATTTCGGGTAAGCTGCCCTTCACTGAGCAAGCTGTTGCTAGCAGGTATTCTTCTTTCAGACACATGGTACTTTTAAGAGTTGAGTGATGTGTACTGAAGTTGAACAGTAAGTGGGCTGTTAAGAGAGCTTGGCTCCAGCCAGGTCCAGCGCCGTCAGGTGTCAGAGCCCCTTTGTGCTGCCATTTTATTACATTGTTTCTTTTTTTAAGATTTTAAGATTTGAACTTTATTTTTCAAGAGATTTATTTATTTACTTGAAAGGCAAAGCAGCAGGGAGAGAGAGAGAGAGAGAGAGATCAATTTTCTGTCTGCTGGGGTAGGCCAAAGCCAGAGCCCAGAACTCCATCCTGGCCTCCTACCCAGGTGGTAGGGGGCCTTGTGCTCCTGGTTTTTTTTTTTTTTTTTAAAGATTTT
>CM027397.1:8187792-8212022 GCA_015711505.1 Sylvilagus bachmani
AGGTGCTTGGGCCCTGCACCCCATGGGGAGACCAGGAAAAGCACCTGGCTCCTGGCTCCTGCCATCGGATGAGTGCGGTGCGCCGGCCGCAGCGCGCCGACCGTGGCAGCCATTGGAGGGTGAACCAACGGCAAAGGAAGACCTTTCTCTCTGTCTCTCTCTCTCACTGTCCACTCTGCCTGTCAAAAAAAAAAAAAAAGATTTTAATTTTTTGGTTTGACAGGTAGAGTTATATGACAGTGAGAGAGAGAGACAGAGAGAAAGGTCTTCCTTCCGTTGGTTCACTCCCCAAATGGCCGCAACGGCCAGAGCTCCGCTGATCTGAAGCCAGCACTAGGTTAATCCTCTGCCTGCAGCACCGGCATCCTATGTGGGCACCGGGTTCTAGTCCCGGTTGCTCCTCTTCCAGTCCAGCTCTCTGCTGTGGCCTGGGAAGGCAGTGGAGGATGGCCCAAGTGCTTGGGCCCTGCACCCGCACGGAAGACCAGGAGGAGGCACCTGAGCTCTGACCTGCTGCCTCCCAGGCTGCGTGAGCAGGAAACTGGATCGGAAGTGGGAAAGCTGTGACTTCCAGCCAGCCCCCATGTGGGATGCCAGTGCCCAAGTGGTGGCTTAATTTCTGTGCCACAGCTCACACAGGGTTACCGCTTGTACTGTGAGGACACGTGTTCGCCAAGTGCATTGTGAAACAATTGGCAGTTACCATTTTGTTCTGTTAGACTGTAGAAGTCTCAGGAAGTTAAGGTTGGGTTGTGCCCAGAAGTCTGGATGACGACTGGACGCGGTGACTGCACCGTGCGCACGTGCTGGTATCACTGCGGGGCTGACGGTTGTCTGAATGTCTGGTGCTTCTCCTGTTTCAGACACGAACTTCTGAACTCAACACGAGAAGATTTACAGCTTGATAAACCAGCGTCAGGAGGTGAGACTCCGGTCCTGGGTTACGTTAGAATTGTACGCAATGATCCTTTATTCTTTAAAGGAATCCTGGGTTCTTCTCTGTGTTACCTCCAACATGAAATAATAGATCTAACTCTCAGTGAGACGCCACTGCGGGAGAGGCCGCGTTTTCAGAGCTGCAGTACTCGCTAGAAGAGTACACTTCTTCCTCTTACTGATAACCCCGTGTCAGTAAACGGAAGGATTACATTGTGGGTGGAAGAACTAATATGACTGTGCCTTCCACCTGTGAGATGTAGAGTTTGTTGTCTGGCTTCGTGTACTGGAGAGCTTGTTCTCCAGGTCTGCATTGGTTGATTGAACAGCCATCCATTCAGCAAGTGCACGTCACCCCGCAGCCGCGGACGCCGTCACCTGCTTGTCAGATGCACGGAAGGGGATCCCACCACGATCTCCTGGCTGCGTTTGCTCTGGAGTGGAGTTGGCTGGTGGCAGAAAGCAGGAGGCACCGGGTTTGGATTGGGCATTGCAGAACGATCGTCTGCACTGGGACAGCCCCAGCAGATCAGGTCGAGCGGCCTCCCGCCAGCCTCTGCGGAGTAAACTGATTCTACCCTGCCCAAGCCTTGGCTGACTTTGCTTCTCACTCACTGCTCGGTGTGAGCGGTCCTAGAGCAGACGGGGAGCTGCTGCAGTCTGTGTGTGGTCGTGTTGCGTGCTCAGCCGCGCGTGTGTGTGCTCATGTTGTGCGCTCAGCTGCGTGTGTGTGGTCGTGTTGCGTGCTGAGCCGCGTGTGTGTGTGTGGTCGTGTTGTGCGCTCAGCCGAGTGTGTGTGGTCGTGTTGCGTGCTGAGCCGCGTGTGTGTGGTCGTGTTGCACGCTCAGCCACGTGTGTGGTCGTGTTGCGGCTCAGCCGTGCATGTGTATGGTCATGTTGCGTGCTGAGCTGCGTGTGTGGTCGTGTTGCGTGCTCAGCCGCGTGTATGTGATCGTGTTGCGTGCTCAGCTGCACGTGTGTGTGGTCGTGTTGGGTGCTCAGCCGCGCGTGTGTGGTCGTGTTGCGTGCTCAGCCGCGCGCGTGTGTGTGGTTGTGTTGCGCGCTCAGCCGTGTGTGTGGTCGTGTTGCGTGCTCAGCCGCGCGTGTGTGGTCGTGTTGCGCGCTCAGCCGCATGTGTGTGGTTGTGTTGCGTGCTGAGCCGCGCATGTGTGGTTGTGTTGCGTGCTGAGCCGCGCGTGTGTGGTCGTGTTGCGGCTCAGCCAGGTCACTGAAGTCGCGTGTGCTTCTGTTGCAGTGAAGGAGGAGTGGTATGCTAGGATCACCAAGTTACGGAAGATGGTGGACCAGCTCTTCTGCAAAAAGTTTGGTGAGTGTGCATGCGTCACACACTGATGTTTGCCCTCTGAGCCTTGGGGAAGTAATCCAGGTGGGTATGTCTCACGTCCAGCTTTCTACGCCACACGGCAGTGGGGGAAGGGGTCGGGGCCCGTGCGCCCTCCACGGGCAGCCGGGCCGGGCGGCACGGCGTTTTCTGCCATTGAGAGCATGCACAGTTTGGCAGGCCTTTGCTCCTTGGGCCTCTCTGCAGAGTGCCGGCCAGCAGCACGCCTGCCTTTCCACGCGCAGCTCGGCCCTCGCCGCCCTTTGTAATCTTGCCTCGTGAGCACTTCATGAACGCCTACAGGACTTAGAGTTTATCAGCAGAGCAGCGCCGCTCAGACCCCTGCCTAGATCCTGCATCCCGCAGGGTTCTGTGGAGGAGCAGGAGGAGTCCGCCCCGCGCTCTGCGTGGTGCTGTGTGTTGCGTCCTGCGAGCCGGCAGCCGTCTCTGAGCCTCCGGTCGGGCGCACGGCTCCGAGAAGACACGGGAGGCAGGGCAGGCGCTCACTGCCAGCAGTGCCCCAGTTAGGTTTGCTGCGTGACAGCGAGTCTCCTGGGCCTTTCCCTATCCACTGATGGACGAGGGGCGCATGGCACCAAGTCTTCAGGTCAGGGTCAACCTTTAGGTGTAACTCGAGGGACTGCTGCAGACTTCCGGCACTCAGTGTGTGCTTTTGTAGAATTCACGCACTTTAAAAAAATCTCACACACACACACACACACACACACACACTAAACCAGGGCTAACTCCCTTTCCATCAGAAAGGGTCAGGATTTTAAGCTGCTTTTCATCAGTATTTCTGGATATCCAATAGGAACGTGGGACCTTAGTAATAAATATATATCTATATTAAAAATTTATTTATTCACTTGAAAGGAAAAGAGGAAAAAAAGTTACTGCCAGCTGTCCCACTCCAAACGCTCACAAAGTTCACTGGTTGGGGTTGAAGCCAGAAAGTGGGAACCCAATCCAGATCCCACATGGGCGGCGGAAACCCAACCGCTGGCTCCATCGCTGGGGCAGGGCGTCCGGCCCAGGCTCTCTGACATTGCAACGCAAGCAACCCAACCAGCATCCGAGCGCTAGGCCCAGCACCCAGCTGGCAGCTCCGTGATATTTTATCTCCTCTTCCATCTGCTCAGAGATTAGCTCATGAGCAGAAAACTAAAGAATCGTCTCTTCATTTTCTCTTTCCAAAATGTTCCTCTTTATGTATTTGAAAGAGAGCATCAGACAAGAAAGGGAAGAGAGAGATCCTCCATCTGCTGGTTCACTCCCCAAATGGCCACCGCAACCAGGGCTGGGCCAGGCTGACGCCAGGAGCTCCATCTGTGTCTCCTGCGTGGATGGCAGAGGCCCAGACACATGGGTCATCTGGGGCGTGTCACTGCCTTCCCAGGTGCATGTGCGGGAAGCTGGACTGGAAACAGAGAGGCCAGGACTGTTCACTGGTGCCCTGACATGGATGCCAACGTTGCAGGTGGTAGCTTAGCCTGTTGCCACAAAACGGGTCCCCTTCCTACTTTTATAGTCATTGTGTGTCCAAGATGTTCATGGACACAGACAGAGGATGGGTATTCATCATTCAGGATGTCACCGTGACGTCACTGTGGCATTGTGAGGAGGTGAGGGGTGCGGAACGCCTCCGAGAGCGGGCGCCCACTGCCCCTCCTGTTACGTAGTCCTGGTGATGGAGTGATGAGGCCACCAGCACGCTGACTGCCCCGCACACTGCTTTCGCCTGGTGGAAGGAGACGGTTGTTGAGGGGTTTACTCACAGAGAAAAAACGCAGTAGCAAAATGTTGGTTGTTTATTACAGCTAAGAAAATAGATTCAGAGTGTACTAATGGTGGGGGCCACGCTGTGGCATAGCGGATATGGGCACCAGTTCAACTCCCAGCTGCTCCACTTCCAATCCAGCTCTCTGCTATGGCCTGGGAAAGCAGTGGAGGATGGCCTAAGTCCTTGGGCCCCTGCACCCACGTGGGAGACCCGGAAGAAGCTCCTGGTTTCTGGCTTTAGATCGGCGCAGCTCCAGCCGTAGCAGTCATTTAGGGAGTGAACCAGCGGATAGAAGACCTCTCTCTCTGCCTCTGCCTCTCTGTAACTCTGCCTTTTAAATAAACAATTAAAAAGAAAAGTTGACTAACGGTGACTGATAAAAGCCTGGCTGTTTGTTCCTGCTTCCTGCTTCCAGTGACTGTAGGCCAGCAGTGCTGTGTTCCTTTAAGGTTCCTGGAAGGGAGGAGGGAAAATGTAGACTTGCTATAGCTATTGATCTCTCCAAATTAAAAAAAAAAAAAAAAAAAAGTGGAGCAGCCAGGACTTGGGCCGGTGCCCATACAGGATGCCTGTGCCGCAGACAGTGGCTTTACCCGCTGAGCCCCTCTTGTTCAACCGCCAGGCTCACCTGTGTCCTGTAAACCGTGCGAGTCTTTTTTTATTGTTTTAGAGGTCTGTTTAGAGGTGGTTTCAGGACAGGAATTGGCAGCTTATGGTTTCGTCTTTAACTTAGTTTCTGTGCTGACGGAGAAGAAGAGAAGGTGCTACTGCAAACCTCAGGAACCCTACTCGGTTTCAGGGATGTTAGATTCCCCCGCGTTTCATTCTTCAGCCCTCTTCCCTCACTTCTCCTCTGCAGCCGTTCATGTGTTTATTTACTTATGTAATTAAAAGAAGTTTATTGTGCAAAGATTTGAAGTCCATGTGTAGTTTTTTCATAATACACATTTTGGTGTTTTTTGTTTTTGTTTTTGTTTTTTATAAAAATCTTTTTAACCGTCTGATACGTCAGGTTGCATGTGGAGCTGAACAGTCGGGCCCAGCCGAGGGGCACCGTTAACTTCGGCTGCTCTGCCCCTTCTATGAACCAGCCTCTGCTTGCTATTTTTATCTCCCTTTCTATGGCTCCTTTGTGGGGAATTTTTCCTTTTACAATTTCTAAACGTTCATGGAGTCTGGGGGTGAGGGACACCGATCTCAGGGTTGCAGTGCATGGGTAAAAGCAGGGAGTGTGTGGCAGCCAGCAAGGGGGTCCGGAGGGTCTCGTGCAGCCGCAGGCAGCGTGTGTGTGCTTCCGGAGAGTGGAGGAATTCGGGCGCTCATGGCTTTTTTCTTCCTCTGTAAGGATATTGACCAAAGAGGTTTCATTTCTTAAGATTTTAGAGTTACTAAGATTAGAGTTGTCTTAGAACTGCGACACTGTAGTCCACCGGAGCCTGGCTGTTGGTTCTACATCGTTCACACTTGGCTGTATTGAGTCTGAGTCTATGTCCACGGTTAGTGTGACACATTTGTAGGGCGTTTCCAGTTTTTTCTTCACTGACATGCACCTTGCTTTGGATTGTGCTAGAATATGATTGCAACACACACTCAGTCTCCTGAACTGCTTTGGTCTCTGTGCAGCGGAAGCCTTGGGCAGCAGTGAGGCCAAGGCTGTCCCGTACCAGAAGTTTGAGGCGCACCCCAACGACCTGTACGTGGAAGGACTGCCCGAGAACATTCCCTTCAGGAGCCCCTCCTGGTACGGAATCCCGAGGCTGGAAAAGATCATCCAAGTGGGCAATCGAATCAAATTTGTTATCAAAAGGTAAGGTTGTAACCTGCAAAGCTGTTTCCTCTTTCCTGTGGGAAGATTCGTAGGATGCGGGGGGCCTTTTGTTCCCCTCCCCAAACAAAATTGCCTCTGTGTCTAAGCAGTTAGAAAGGAAGGAGCGCTGAGTGATGGGGGTGGTTCCTACTGGCTGGGGCGTGTGCTTGTGTGACAGACGTGGAAACATGCAATATGGTGTGGCTGTCAGTAGGGTGCGCTGTCTGGGGGCAGGGACAGATGGAGTGTAGCTGCTGTCGTTGGCAGTGCACAGTTCTGTGGGAAAGGTCCTGTCCTGAATGCTCTTACTGGTCATAACCATGCTCCTGCTGCAGGCCAGAGCTGCTGACTCACAGCACAACCGAAGTCACTCAGCCGAGGACGAATACCCCAGGTAAGGAGGCCCCGAGTCCTCTGTGGGAAGCCCCCGTCACTGCTTCTCAAGCTTCTGGATTGTAATCTTTTAAAGCCATAAAGCCATGCCACCCCGTCATTTGTGGAAGCTGGCTGCAGGCATTCCGTGGTTTATCAAGATGAACACACCCAGGCTGGGGATTTCTAGGTTTTCTGGTAGCCGGATTTACATTTCATCCTATAATAGTAAGTCATTGACGTTATTTCACTCGTTGATTTAAGCAGCCTGGTGTGTATTTGATACTTGGAGCTCATCCTAACTCCAGCTAGCCACAGGAGGCTACTAGCTGCCGCATCAGGCCACAAGCAAGGGCAAGGGGCTTGTCAGCTCTCCTCACGTGGGCCCTGTTCTCAAAGCAACAGGTTGTGTGATGACTCCAGCCTGTCCGCTAATACCCCAGCCCAAGTTGTGGATGAATGATTTCACTTCTTTATTTGAGCTCTCATGGGCCCTTCTTTCTTTCCTATCTCTCTTTCTCTTTCTCTTTCTCTTTCTCTTTCTCTTTCTCTTTCTCTCTCTCTCTCTCTCTCTTTTTTTTTTTTTTTTTTTTTGATCTTTACTTACGAGACCCGCCATTTGCTGGTTCACTCCCCAAATGCCCTCAGTAGCCAGGAGAAGACATGGTGAACCAAGAACCAGCGACTCACTCTAGGTCTCCCTCCGGCTTGGCAGGGACCCAAACACTTGAGCCATCGCCTGCTGGTGACATGGAGCTGGAACTGAGAGGGGGCCTGGGTTGAACTGGGCAGGCACTCTGTGCAGGACACAGGCGCCCCGGCCATGCGCGCCCTTCTCTGCCTTTGGGTAGTGTCAGAAAGAGCGAGCACCATCTGCGGGTCTCTGCTGCCAGGGCCTGGACAGCCGCAGCCATAGTCTGTGTTGCAGGCCTCTGTTGTAACTTCTTCTTCGAGGTTTGTATGTTTATTTGAAAGGCTGGGTGACAGGGAGGGAAGGACACAGCAGGCGATTGGCTTTACTCCCCAGATGCGCACAGCAGCCGGGGCTGGGCCAGGCTGCAGCTGGGATTAGGAGTTCCATCCTGGCCTCCCACATGGGTGCAGGGGCCCAAGCACTTGGGCCGTCTTCCACTGCCCACTAAGCTGGATCAGAGGTGGGAGTGCTGCAGCCCAGTGTACCCCACTGCTCCACGGGGCCAGGCCCAGCAGCGGGAAGTTTGAAGTTTTCGGGAAATGAGTGTTTGAAAGTGAGGGTGAATCCCAAGTGTCTGTTAGTGTCTTAAATGTGTGCGGTCACTCCCGTGGGCACTGAGGGGGCGGTGTGTAGTCAGGGTTGTGGTGTGTCCTGAAACAGGAGTGCTGGATCAGTCAGCTTTCAGGAACCTGGGGCAGCTAGTGAGGGTCCGGGCAGCGTGCCGAGGAGTTTCTTTGTGTATGATGACGTGCAGGGCCGTCTTTGTGTATGATGGCGTGCAGGGCCGTCTGTATGTGATGGCGTGCAGGGCCGTCTGTGTGTGATGACGTGAAGGGCCGTCTGTGTGTGATGACGTGAAGGGCCGTCTGTGTATGATGGCGTGCAGGGCCGTCTTTGTGTGTGATGGCGTGCAGGGCCGTCTTTGTGTAGGATAGCGTGAGAGATACTGTGCCGGGGAAGCCCAGGACTCCCGCAGTGGAGAAGATCGTAGCCCTGTCTAACTGACCCAGAGCTTCGCCCCCCAGCGTGCCTTTGCTTTAGGCAAAACAAGGGTGTTGGGGATGAGGATTGAAGGGACGTGTCCTGTGCTAAGAGGACCGCGTGGAGAATGTCGGATATTCCCAGGACCTTGCCGTGCCCTGTGTGGACGTGGTGATCGCCCAGAGCCGCCTCCCCCTTCTTGGGGGAGCCTTCACGTTCAGGCTCACGACGAATGCGAGTGCCTGCAGACACTAAGCACGGCCATTGAAAGAGTGTGCAGGCCTCGGGGTATTCCAGCTGCCGGGTCGTGCCGTTCTCACCAGTATTCGATCTGCTGTCTTCAAGCTTAGGTCAAAGGCTTGTAACACAAGGAGAATCTTCAGGTTCCCAGTCTTGAGTGTCTGCTGTTCTTAGCAGACCTTGGGAAGGAAGGAGAGGTAGCTCTTGTTCTGGCACAGCGGTGCAGTGGCCTGCCAGTGGCCAGCTCGTCACCGATTCCATGACACGCAAGGTGTGTTTGTCACTGCCGTCAGAGAAGTCTCCTTAAACATATGAGTGCAGGTTGGTGAAAGATGGGTGGCATGGGGCCGGTCTTGCAGCACAGCCCATGAAGCTGCCGCCTGCAACACCAGCATCCCACGTGGGCGCCGGCTCTAGTCCCGGCTGCTCCACTTCCCATCCAGCTCTGCTGTGGTCTGGGAAAGCAGCAGAAGATGGCCCAAGTGCTTGGGCCTCTGCACCTACGTGGGAGACTCGGAAGTAGCTTCTGGCTCCTGGCTTTAGACTGACCCTGTTGTGGCCATTTGGGGAGCAAACCAGTGGATGGAAGATCGATCTCTCTCTCTCTCTCTCTCTCTCTCTCTCCATACCTCTGCCTTTCAAATAAATACATCTTTAAAAAAACACAAAAGATGGGGCCGGCATCCCATATGGGCGCCGGTTCTAGTCCCGGCTGCTCCTCTTCCAGTCCAGCTCTCTGCTGTGGCCCAGGAGGGCAGTGGAGGATGGTCCAAGTGCTTGGGCCCCTGCACCCGCATGGGAGACTGGGAAGAAGTTCCTGGCTCCTGGCTTCAGATTGGCGCAGCTCTGGCTGTTGCAGTCATTTAGGGAGTGAACCAATGGAAGGAAGATCTTTCTCTCTGTCTTTCCCTTTCACTGTCTATAACTCTTATCTCTCAAATAAATAAATAAATAGAATCTTTAAAAAAGGAAAAGGAAAAAGAGGAACAGAAAGAAGGATGGATGGATGTCACATGTGAGAAAGGTGTGGCGTTAGCCTGGTGACGGAATTTGAAGGGGGAGTGTCGGAGTCTCAATCCCTAGGCTGGCCGCTGACCAGCAGGGGCCACTATAGACACTCCCCAACAAGGCGAACGGGAGAAGTAAGGTTGACTGGTGATGAACACACCACAAGCACCCGTGGGTTCTGTCGAAGCAGGAACCGCTTCATTGAAGTGCACAGGCTTATAAAGCTTACAAAAGACATGCGCAGTGGGGAAGCCAATCAGCGAAAAGGTCACACAGGCGTGGGTGGAGCACGCACAGGGGCACCTTAAGCAAGGTACAGGGATCATGCGCTGTCCACGTGTCTGGAACTAACGGGGACCTATCCCTGCTGGTGCTCTGATCTTATGTAGCTTAACCACATCAGCCGCAAACAGGCCCCTCAAACATTGTAATGGAGATTTTAGGCAAAGCCCAACAGGGAAGGATGGGGGAGGGTCCCTTGCTCCCGTGGGAGCCAATGCAGAGAAGGGCGCGGAGGGCACTGCAGGGCCAGAGACCGCACAGCAAGGTGGCAGAGCCCGTGGCCCTGGAGCGGGAGTGTCTGGGTGTCTGTGAGAAGTCACTGAGATTGGGTTCACCCTAGAGTGAGCCTCTGGGCTGCTTTGCAATCCAGAGGGTACTCTGGCCTTTGTGACACCGTGGGTTAGGCTGCCACTTGGGGCCCCGGCACCGTGGGTTAGGCTGCCACTTGGGGCCCCGGCGCCCCACACTGGAGAGCTCTTCAAACCCCGGCTGCCCCGCCCCCATCCGCGCCTGGGGAAGCAGCGAAAGATGGCCAAGTGCTGGCCCCTGCCACTCGTGCGGGAGACTGCATGGCGCCCCCTGGCTGCTGGGCCCTGAGGGGAGTGAGGCAGTGCACGGAGCTCTCTGTGTCTCCCTTTCTGTCACTAAGTCTTTTTAAAAAGGAAAGAAAAGAAATCCAGAGGAGGTTGGCCACTCGGGCCCGGCTGCAGGGGAGCCAGGCTTCCCTGCCAAGCACAGGCCATGTCAGGAGGGGAGTCTCTGAGGCCGCCCTCCTTCAGCGGGGGTCTCAGAATGTCCCCAACATTCCCCACCGCCCTTGCGAGCGAACGCGGGACGTGCACTCTGCTCCTGCTCGGCACCCGCACTCTGCCCGTGCCGTCTCTCAGGATGGCCTTTTCACTCTGCTCCAAAGGCCACGTGGAAGGGTCCTGGTTGCCTTGCACGGAGTGGGCTGGAAGACCGAGCAGCGAGTGGGTGGGGTGCGCTCAGCTCCCTGGCCCCTGCCACTTGTTTGCTGAGAGATACGCTCTGTGGTTTCGAGGCACAGCCCCGTCAGAGTCACAAGGGCTGGCTGTGTAGCCAGCAAATCTCGCCGAGCCCACGTGGGAGCCTGACAGGCCTCCCAAGAGGGCCGTGTGAAAACCGGGGCTTCAGTGCTGCTGCTTTGGCAACACTGCGAGTGTAGCGTGCATTCATCTCCATGCCCGTCTTCTGGAGAGGGCAGGTTCAGGAAGTCACCTCCACACGCCCAAGCGTCTGATTGTAGGCAACACTGAATGCAGGGTTTGGCTGAAGGAGGATGTGCGTCCTGACCTCCAGCCGCGGTCGCGGTCTCACGCACGCAGCAGCAGCAGCCGTGCTCACGGGATTTGTCTCTGCTTTGCAGTCAAGGAGGACTGGAACGTCAGAATCACCAAGCTGCGCAAGCAAGTGGAGGAGATCTTTAACTTGAAGTTCGGTAAGACATAGTGCTCGTGTCTACTGCCACACGTAAATAAAGGCCACGTCCACGGGGACTCTCTTGGGGCAGGACCTGCGCGGGTTCTGGCCTGGTTCTGTCCAACTCACTGCGCACGCGAAGCACCACCCTGCTCCTCTCGGATTCTGATTGTCTGGTCGGGGTGGGGGAGGGGAGGAGGCCATGGGGTGAGACCCCCTCCTGTGGTCTGCACGTCTCCCCTGGCCGACACTGGCCTGGGGCAGTGGTTCCAGGAGCACTGTCCGGAGTGGGATCCAGGCGGCTCTGCGGGAGGACGTCGGTTGTGGGGCGTGTCTGTCATGGCAGAGGAAGGAAGCAGCAGAGCATGACAGCAGGGTTTCGGGCTGTTCCGTCCAGTGATTTAACTCCTGGAATTGACATTCTGTGCCTTCCGTCAGGAGCCTTGAAGACTCTGCCTCTGGTCACTAACGCCCATGCATCCCACACGGCTCCTGTGTTGACATCGCAAACTTGGCGTCCAGATGACTGCACAGGACGGCCGGGGCCATTGCTGTGTGGGACGGCCCTACTGCGTTCTGCCCCGCGCTCCGAGAGCGCTTTGATAACGCAGCCCTGCCTTTGACTTAAAGTGCTAAAGTGTCCTCTTAACGAACACTTGCCTTTTAGGCTTGTTCTTCTGATTTGCGCATTGTACTAAGCAAAAGTATCTTTAGCGTTGAGTGGATATTGCTAGGTTGCAGGCAGCGTGCACAAAGCTTCCTTGAGAAGGCGAACACTGATGGGGAGAATGTGGGTACAGTTTTATCTTCCATAAGTGGTGTTGTCTTTCAGCTCAAGCGCTTGGACTCACAGAGGCGGTGAAAGTCCCCTATCCCGTGTTCGAATCCAACCCCGAGTTCCTGTATGTAGAAGGCTTGCCGGAAGGAATTCCCTTTCGAAGCCCTACCTGGTTTGGAATTCCGCGACTTGAAAGGATTGTCCGTGGGAGTAATAAAATCAAGTTTGTTGTGAAAAAGTGAGTGGCACTTGCCTGGACGGGGCTTGATCAGCTGGCCTGCCTGTGGCTGGAAGGAGAGGCCGGGCTCTGAGCTGTGCCCTGGCGAGTCCCCGTGGGTGGCTGTGGCAAATGCTGTTCTTGATCGGCCCTCCCACTCCTGCTCGTGGTTGGGAGTGACTGGCTGTCAATGGCCGCAGGGTGTCACTGCTTGGAGACACTGAACTGGTGTGGACGTCCCATCTCATGAAAGGAGTCACTTACTGTTCATAAAATCCCTCATCAGATGGTCGAGGGGAGGGGAGGTGGCTTTCCGCCCACAGAGACGGAAGTCCCTGGGGCTGGGGCGCCTGCGTGAGCCCTGCGCCGCACTGACTGCTGGCCGTGTCTCGGTTTTCCTTGCAGGCCTGAACTGGTGGTTTCCTACCTGCCTCCCGGGATGGCGAGTAAGATCAACACTAAAGGTAAGAGGCGCGTCTGCTGCTCCTTGTGCCCCGCGTGTGGCAGCATTCTGCACCCATGGGCCTCGGATAGCGTTGGCCAACACCTTTGAGGCCTTGGCTTCACTTTTGTTTTTTCTTTTTTAAAGATTTATCTTTATTTATGTATTTGAAAGACAGAGTTACAGAGAGGCAGAGGCAAGGAGAGAGCCTTCAGCCACTGGTTCACTCCCCAGAAGGCTGCAATGGCCAGAGCTGGGCTGATCCGAAGCCAGGAGCCAGGTCTTCTGGGTCTTTGACGTAGGGCCAGGGGCCCAAGCACTTGTCTATCATTGCTGATTTCCCAGGCGTATTAGCAGGGAGCTGGATCGGAAGTGGGGCAGCCAGGTCTCAAACCAGCGCCCATAAGGGATGCCGGCACTGCAGGCAGCAGCTTTTACCTGCTGTGCCACAGCGCCATCTCCATTTCTTTGGGTTTTTTTTTTTTTTGGTTGGTTGGTTGGGTTTTTATTTGTTTTTAAGATTGATTTATTTTATTTATTTATTTATTTTGGGGGGGGGGTGATTTATTTCCTTGAAAGGCAGAGTGACGGGGAGCTTCCATCTGCAGGTTCACTCCCTAATTGGCTGCTATGGTCAGGAGCCTGGCGCTCCATCTGGGTCTCCCACCTGGGCAGCAGGGGCCCAAGCACCTGGGCTTTCCCCACTACCTTCCCGGGGTGCTGGTAGGGAGCTGGATCCGCAGTGGCGTGTCGGGACTCACGCCCGCACCCCAGCACAGGAGGCAGCGTCTCAAGTGACACGTTAACCCGCCGCGCCGCTCTTGTGCCATTTACAGTGTTTATGTAGTGGCCGCGTTCTCTTGTCCACTGTGATGTGTCCGTGGCCTCCCGCACTGCTGTCTGCAGCTTTGCCAGGGCTCGCGCAGGACCATGTGCTGAGCTCGCTCTGAGGGCCCGGCCGCGGGCGGTGGAGCGCGCAGGCAGCGGCGCCCTCTCCCGCTGTGGCTCGCAGTGTGCAAGCTGCCGTGTGCTTGTCTTCCAGCTTTGCAGTCTCCGAAGAGACCACGGAGTCCCGGAAGCAACTCGAAGGTCCCTGAGATTGAGGTCACCGTGGAAGGTGAGGCCGCCGTCTCTGCTTATCGTGCGTCATACTCACAGCCACATACGTGTGAATGCGCATGAGAACGCCCAGTGTCGGTGTTTGTGGCTAAAAGTCGAGGAGCCCTTGAGCGTGCTGTCCGCTACTCTGAGGAGAGTCCCCAGGCGCTCCTTCCTCTAGGACAGGTGCAGAGAGACGGCGCGGTACCGCTCTCTTCTCTGGGTCTCTGCTCCTTTATAGGGACCACCGTTTAGAGATGATTTACATGGCGGTGGTCAGGGGTGGCTTAGCTGGCATTGGTTAGGCGGTGGTCAGGGGTGGTTTAGCTGGCGATGGTCAGGGATGGCTTAGCCAGCGGTGGTCAGGGGTGGTTTAGCCGGCGGTGGTCAGGGGTGTTTTAGCTGATGATGGTTAGGGATGGCTTAGCTGGTGGTGGTCAGGGCTGGTTTAGCTGGCAGTGCCTCGGGGCCAGCGTTGTGGGGGGAGGTGAGTTAAGCTCCTGCTAATGTTCCTGGGCTCAAGCACTTCAGTCCCTGCTCCCCCCGTGGAAAACGCAGGTGCAGCTCTTGGTTCCTGGCTTTGGCCTAGCCCAGCCTGGCTACTTTCTGCCTTTCAAATAAAATAAATAACCTTTAAAAAGAAGTGGGTAAGTAGCGGGCCTTAGGATGTGAGGTTCCCACCCCGCCCTGCCACCTCCTCCCTCCTCCCACCTCCCTCCTCCCTCCTCCCTCCTCCAGCTGACCGGTGGGGTCCTGTGCCCAGGTTTAGTGCTGAGGTACTTGACACAGAACCACCCGCTCTCGGCCAGCCGTGGGGTTGGTCTTCCCTCCCATCTCCGTCAGCACGGGCCGCCGTGCCCTCCATTTCTGGCATGTAGGAGGATTTGCAGCCTCGATCTCGAGTGGGCGATAGTCTCCCGCCGTTACCTTGCGGGCTGGAACCTGTTTCCCCACCGAGAGGCGAGGGGTGTGCACCACGCCCATCGTTTCCGCTCAGAGGTGCCAACAGTTTCAAGTGCATATGTTCAGCCCCTCGCTGCTCTCTTCTGGAAAGTTCTGAGGGTGTCCATCCCTTCCTGAGGAGCCCCTGGTTAGCTGTGAGTGTGTGTGGGCTTCCTTTTGGTGAACGGTAACCCGCCCTGAATCCCTCAGCACCTGATGGAAGGGGGTCCCTCGTGTGGCAGCAGCACTTCATGGAGTCGCAGTTAAGCTAGGCCTCGCTGGATGGGTAGGAGTTAGGGGCCGGTGCTGTGGTGTGGCAGGTACAACCACTGCCCGCGGCGCTAGCATCCCATAGGGCACTGGCTGGAGCCGAGAGCAGTGTGCACCCTTAGTGCTAGGGGTCTGCGCACAGCTTCCCCGCCAGGCTGAAGTGCTGGGGCTCAGTAGGACGCTAACTGGAGTGGAGGCCCAGCACCTTACCGACATCTCTGCAGTGAGGACATCGAAGCTGTGGCTCGAGTCCCTGGAGGGCTGGTTCACGTCCAGGTGGAGACAGCGGGGCCGGGGGTGTGCTTCTGTTCAGGGGCTGGCAGGAAAGTGCAGAAGCCAGCACAGGCCGCCAGCGTCCGGGTGTACTGGTGCCGCGCGAGCATCCGCTGGGAACGAATGGTCCCCGGCCTGTGGGCGGGTGTCTGCCCTGGGAGTGCCGTGTGCCCCCACTCGGCCTGGTTTCCAGCCCAGGCTGGCCGCGGCCCCCACAGCCAGGGCGGAAGCCTGACTGCGCCTGGGGACTGTGACTCTTTCCGCAACTCTTCCGTAGGCCCCAACAGCACCAACCCTCCGAGCGCGGCTGTCCGGACGCCCACCCAGACTAACGGCTCGAACATTCCCTTCAAGCCTCGGGGGAGAGAGTTTTCCTTTGGTGAGTGCGGGTCCCTTCTCAGTGTGACGAGTCACGGCGCTGCGTTTCGTGAGGGACTCGCATTCTGTGTGGCAGACCAGAGGCACCGAGTGGTGTTGAGATGCCCGAGCTGCGGTCTCGGCCAGCGCCTCGCGGCTCTATGATTGTCACGCTTGCCTTACGGGCAGAGCGGAGGCAGGGCCGTGTGCTCCGCAGCGCGCCAGGCACAGGGCAGCTCCATGACCTGGAGGGAGACAGCGTTTGCTCTTAGCCGCCGCCTGGTAGCGGCATAAAGCCTAGGGTGGCTGCCAGGGCTCGGCCGCGTCAGCAGCCAATGGAGCATTTTTATTTTGCACCACTTAAAAATGCAGAGTTAGAATCGGGTGAAGCACCCTGCCTGGGGGTGCGTGTTGCTAAGTCTGACGGACACTGCATTTATGTGCAGAGGCCTGGAATGCCAAGATCACCGACCTGAAGCAGAAAGTAGAAAATCTGTTCAATGAAAAGTGCGGTAAGTTGTTTTGGGACGTTACTGAGCTGCGGTGGGAAGCCACGCTCTGTCAGCGGACGGGCGGGCGCTGGGCTGCTTTCCCGGGTGGGAACGCGTGGTCTCCCCTGTTCTGAGCACGCGGGGTGGTGCTGCGGGCGCTGAGACGGCCCCTGCGCGCCCGCAGGCGAGGCGCTGGGCCTGAAGCAAGCTGTGAAGGTGCCCTTCGCGCTGTTCGAGTCCTTCCCGGAAGACTTCTACGTGGAAGGCCTGCCCGAGGGCGTGCCTTTCCGGAGACCCTCCACTTTCGGCATCCCCAGGCTGGAGAAGATCCTGAGAAACAAAGCCAAGATCAAGTTCATCATCAAGAAGTAAGGGGATCCCGCAAGAGGGGCTGGCGCCCTGGGACTGTCCGACATGCACGGGAGGCTGCGTGGTCAGCACTCGGCACAGGGACGGGGAGGGAGGGGGTTGCAGGGTAGGGGGTGACAGCTCCCGTCCACCCACGCGTCGGTGGTGCTGGTAACTGCTACTGGGATCTGAGCAGGGGTCTCTCCCTTCCCCTCTTCCCGCTCCCCTCACCCCACTCCCATCCCTTCTTCTTTCTTTCTAAAATTAGAGAGACAGACCTTCCATCCACTAGTGCACTCCCCAAATGCCCAGAAAGGCGGTGGTGGGCCGAGCTGAAGCCAGGCATGAGGGGCACAGTCCAGGTCCCCATGTGGGCGGCAGGGGCCCGGCTGCTGGAGCTGTACTGCTCCTGCCAGGGTCTGCGTTAGCCGGCAGCGGGGTCGGGAGCCAGGGCCAGGGGACAGCATCGTAGGTGGTGCCTTCACAGGCTCAGTGCCCGCCCTCTTTTTTTTCTTCATCCTTGTTTTCTTTTTTTTAGTTAACACATTATCTGAGAGACAGGGGTTTATTTTTCCAGAGGCCTTTTATTTTTCCAACTGATTGAAGATTTAAGATTTTTTCCTGCTCTCATGTTTACTAGAACATGTATGAATTCATCTAACAATTGAAATAGATGGGAATAGTTGGAATTTTAAAATACCCACTGATGCTCAGTATTTGAAATTAACTGAAATGCGTTTAAGATTTATTTATTTAGTTAATTGGAAGGCAGAGAGAGGAGAAACAGAAAGAACTTCCATCTACTGATTCACTTCCCACACGGCTGCAACAGCCAGGGCTGGGCCAGGCTTGAAGCCAGGAGCCAGGAGCCCCATGCAGGGCTCCCCTTGAGGTTGGCAGGAACCCGAGAACTTGAGCCTTCCCCTGGTGCCTCACAGGCTCGTCAGCAGGCAGCTGGGTCATAAGCAGAGGAGTTGAGGCCAGGGCTCAAGTAGGGGGTGCCACACCCCAAGCAGCAGCCTAGCCCCCGCCCCACAGCACTGGCCCAGCTGAGTGTTATGTTCTGGGATGGTGGCTGTGCACCGGCTGGGGGGGCTTGCCTGCCTAGCTGTCGTGGTGACGTCACCCCTAGACCTCCCTGCTGTTGGGTAGGGCTTGCTCTGGAGTCACCCGGGGAGAGTCCCCATCGCTGTGGTGATGGGCCCAGCTGGGAAGCTGTGTCGTCAGGCAGGCCTCTGGCACTGCCGGCTGGGAGAGACCCTGTGCCCTCGCCTGCACCGGCCAGCTGCGGCCCAGGCTTTGCACACGGGCACTTCCTGCCGCCCTTCTTGGGACACGCTCTGAGCGTGAGAAGATGCCCACGAACGGGGGCGCTGCTTCTCTGACATCATTGAGAATTGAATGTTTACTTGAAGAGCGTACGGGTTTCTCGGTGCCGTTGCGTTTCTGATGCTAGAGTTCTGCTGTTGCATACGAGCGTTCTCTCCTGTGCAGGCCCGAGATGTTTGAGACGGCCATTAAGGAGAGCACCTCCTCTAAGAGCCCTCCACGTGAGTGTCCCGCGGGGAGCGGAATGCGTTGTGCCCGGTGCCGTCTCGTGCAGAGGGGTCTTGGCTGTTCGCGGTTCTGTTCTCCGAGCAGTCATGTGTCTGTGTGCGATGCTGTGCTAAGCACCGCCAGGAAGGGGAAAACCAGCTCTTGGGACGCCTCCTGTCGATGCACCAGGCAGAGAACTGGCCCCAGCTGCAGTGGGTCGAGGCCCAGCTGCGTGGTCTGGACTCTGGGCAAGCGGCTTCCTGCTTGGGAGGGGATTCCGACCAGCTCTCCACAGCTTCTAATCTTAGCTTCTGTTTCAAGGAAAAATAAACTCATCGCCCAACGTGAACACCACTGCATCGGGTGTCGAAGACCTGAACATCATCCAGGTGACGATTCCAGGTATGACCGCTCCTGCCGTCGTGGGTGGCGGGGGCTTGCCCTGGCATGCTGGCACGCGCCCCTCCAGGGCAGCCGGGGCGCGGAAGGGCTGTAGGCGGGTGGGGCCCTTGGCTGGGGTGATCCCTGTTACCCAGATACCCAGTCTGTCCTTGGAGAAGTCTGCGTAACACAGCCGATGATGTAACAGCACTCAGGTTCTAGCACTTTCCGTCTGTGGCACCTTTAGGCGGTTTCGAGCTCGAGCAGTTCGCAGGCTGAAATGCTTGATGAGCGTGGCGCAGAGCATTAACGGGGCCTTGTCTGGGTTTTCTCTCGGCCGTTTCAGACGATGATAATGAAAGGCTGTCCAAGGTCGAGAAGGCCAGACAGCTGAGGGAACAAGTGAACGACCTCTTCAGTCGGAAGTTCGGTGAGTGCGGCGTCTGTGGCGTCAGCCGGCGCTGTGCCGAGCAGGGAGACTCCCTGGGGAGAGGGAACCTCCGAAGTCAGTATCCCTGCTCCTGCTGGGTCTCTGAGTAAGGAAGAGGAGACGGCCGTGTGGAGGTTAATGCCCTCGAGGTTCACACGTGTGTCTCAAGTGCACCGCCCGTCGTCGGTGGCAGGGTGGTGTCTGCAGCAGATCCTGGGCTCGTGTGTTCTGAATACATCCTCGGGTGGGTGCCGGGCTCATCCGCGCCTTTGTGTTGGTCTCTGCAGGTGAGGCGATCGGTATGGGCTTCCCCGTGAAGGTCCCCTACAGGAAGATCACCATCAACCCTGGCTGCGTGGTGGTGGACGGCATGCCGCCGGGGGTGTCGTTCAAGGCCCCCAGCTACCTGGAGATCAGCTCCATGCGGAGGATCCTAGACTCTGCCGAGTTCATCAAGTTCACGGTCATCAGGTGAGCGTCCCCTGCCCAGTCACAGACCGGATCCGCGCAGGCATGGCCCACATCATCGTCAGCGTGCAGTCAGACCAAGCTCACCAGGCAGCAAAGGAGCACACACAGATACTTACTAGTTCTTTTATTTTTTATCTTTTTAAAGATTTGTTTATGTATTTGAAAATCAGGAGTTAGAAAGAGATGGATCTTCCATCCACTAGTTCACTCCCCGCATGGCCACAATGCCAGGACTCAGCCAGGTTGACGCTAAGAGCCAGGAACTGCTTCCTGTGGGTGGCAGAGACCCACACACTTAAGCCATTTTCCACTGCTTTTCTTAGACCATCAGCAAGGAGCTGAACCAGAAATGGAGCATCCTGGACTCGAACCAGTGCCCTAAAGGGATGCTGGCATCGGAAGTGGTAGCTTTACCTACGGCACCACAATGCCTACAACTTGTTGTTGTTGTTGTTGTTTTGTTTTGTTTTTTAAGATTGACTTATTTGGAAGTCAGAGTCACAGAGAAGGAGAGGAGAGACATCTTCCATCCACTAGTTCACTCCCAGATGGTCAGAACAGCCCAGGCTGTGCCAGGCAGAAGCCAGGAGCCTGGAGCGCCTTCTGGGTCTCCTGTATGTGTGCAGGGGCCCATCTTCCGCTGCTTTCCCCTTAGCAGGGAGCTGGATTGGAAGTGGAGCAGCCGGGATACGAACTGGCTCCCATATGGGATGCCGCTGGCACTGCAGGTGGTGGCTTCGCCCACTTCACCACAGCAGGGCCCCTTGTTAGTTACTGTAACTGTTAGAGCCCCTCCTCCCGGAGCTCTGTGTAACCCTCTGGTTTTCGAGGCCAGGGTTTGGCCTGTAGGCCACAGCCAGCCTGCCCTCGTTTCTGCTCTCTTAACGAAACGCACTAGGATCCGGTGTTTGCACGTTGCCCTGGATGCTCTGTGCTGACGGCGGTTGGGTTGCGTGATGGAGACAGACGGTGCGGCCTGCACAGCTGAAATACTTAGCATCGGCACTGTTTTTGTAACAGAAGAATCCAGGCAGCCTCCCGAGACATCCCCTCCAGGCTGCAGCCCGCGCTGGCCACTGCTCGAAGTGCGTCGCTGTCTGCCTCCTTGTCTGTGGGCGGGGCCGGGGCAGGAGAGCGCCTGCCCCCCAGACCTCAGCTGCCGCTGCATCTCCACAGGCACTGCCCGCCAGGGCCCCTGTCTAGTGGAAGACCCCGTAGCACCGGCCCCCAGCAGTCGCCAGGGCTCCCCACCTTTGAGTCCGTTTTCTTCCTTTCATGTTCTCCCAGCTCCCCCGCCGGGAAATCCCGCTGAGCCGGGGCCGTTCTGCACGCCGTTCCCCTGAGGCAGGTGGAGAGCTGCCTCCCGCCACACTGCGCCCCCAGGCCCAGCGTGCCCTCCTTGTGGTCCCCCCCGCGCTCGGCACTGGTCCCTGTCAGCGCAGGGCATGCGTGCGGGACCAGTGTCACCTTACGCAGTGTTTCTCTTTGTAGGCCATTCCCAGGACTCGTGATTAACAACCGTGAGTATCGCGGGAAGCCGCCAGCGGCCCTGGGGTGTGTGTGTGTGTGTGTGTGTGTGTGTGTGTGTGTCCACAGCCTCAGCTCGGCTCGCAGGAGCCACACGTGGAGAACAGATGATCTCCTGTCCAGCACGCTTGGAGTGGAAGTGTTCCGAGCCCTGGGTGTTCTCCCGCTGTGGAGCATCTGCTCACACATGGCGAGATACCTTGGGAACGAGACCCAGATCTAAACATGCAGATGGAGCTCTTTGAACCACGGGAAGGGGGTTGCACCTGCCGTCTTTAGCACGCCCGCGTCTTGACCGCCGTCTGTGTGTCTGTCTGTCCCGTGATCGCACGTGTGGGATTCCCCGCTGTGGCGGCCGGGTCAGGTCCGCGGTGCGGTGGGATTCAGGATGGGGAGGTCGGCCTGTGGCTGGCTTGTGTTTCTCTCTGTGTTTTATAGCTTTTGAGATAACATTTTAAATTTACATGCTAGTCAAAGGCTAGCATGTTGAACAAGTAGAGGTACGGGAGCCCGGTTCAGCGGGGGTGTGGGCAAGGGACCCAAACGCAGTCAGACGAGAAGAGGAACCGCAGTAGTCCCTAGTTCTGAACACTTTGCTGGACCAAGACTTGAAGCAGCATTTGCCAAAACCCCGGATCCGCAGCCAGACTGATGGAGGCGGTTCCTGTTCTGTGTTGAGTGTGAGCCCCGCGTATTGGCAGAGCCCGCGCACCTGTCTGGGCCCCGCGTTGTCCTCCAGCCGCAGCCGCTCCTAGACGCTCCCTAGCTGAAGACCTGCCGTCTCCTCCCCCTCGGCTTCCCCAGCCGCTACACGGCCGTCATAGGACCCACGGGGGAGAGTTTGAGCGCTGTTTGCCCTTCCACTCTTAATAAACGTGGAACTCTGGCTTCGGTCATGTTCTATTTTAAATCCTAGAGACAGACAGGAAATGACGCCTCGTGTCCATTGGCTCGCTGCCCGCAGTCTGAATGCCCAGGAGCCTAGTGTAGGTCCCCCCTGTGGGTGGCGGGGACCCAAGGACTCGGCATCGCTGCCGCCTGCCAGGGTCTGTTAGCAGGACGCTGGCATCGGGAGGAGAGCCGGGGCTCGAACCAGGCAGAGCTGAGATGTTGCGGCGGAGCCCCGCCCCCTGCAGGGCCTCACCTGCTGGCTGGCTGCCCGGCACAGTCTGCCTGCCCTCCCCTCGGCGCGTTCTTGCAGCTGCCGCTGCTGGGTGCTGGTCCCTGCGGGGGCCGTCGTGCCGCCCCGGTCGCTTGTGTGAGTTAGTGGCCCTGGGGTTGACGCCGAGTCTGGCGCAGGCCGAGCTCTCTGGTCTCATTCAGTGAACAAGTGTTCGGTGCCCTTTCTGTCCCCTAACGTCCCGTGGTGTCACCTTCGTCACGTTAGCGTGGTGTGTGTGGTCAGACTGCAGGACTCTCCTTCCTTGAGCCGTCCAGTTCTTCCTGCACTTGTAATGATTCTGGCTCTTGAGAACATCTGCGCTGACCGATCGGTCCTCTGGGTTGTGCCCTGGCGGTCAGCCTTCAGCGTGTGCGGGCTCTGGGGGCTATGCTCAGCGGGCCCCGTGGGCTGGGAAGCGCGTGGTAGCGCGCCTGCCCTGTCTTGTCTTGCACGTTCTGAGGTTCACGTCTCCATCAGGTCGCTTGCTGCACAGCCCACCCTTCCGTTGCTTCTTCCAGACTCTGCCTCCTGTCTGTAAGGATCTGGGGAGGCCTTGCCGACTACAGCGCGCTCTGCTCTCTAGGGGCTCTTGTTGTTCCGAGAAATCCCTTCGCAATTCTCTGTTTGCCTCTTAAGTCCCGGCCGGTCTGCGTGCTGCAGACCAGTCAAGGTTGGACCAGTGCTCTGCTCCCTTGCGGAGGTCTCCAGGGAGTCAGGGTGGCTGCACGGGCGCCCAGGCTAGGGTGTTGGCGCGCACGGGTGTGAACGCGGCTCTGCAGCGGGACTGCGCGCTCACTGGGTCTCTGCTGAGCCCCGTCTGCTTTCTTTTCAGAGTTGGTTGATCAGAATGAGTCAGAAGGCCCGGTGATACAAGGTGAGTGAGGCACACACACGCACACACACACACACGTAGTGGTACAGGTGAGACACACACACAGTGGTACAGGTGAGTGAGACACACACACACACACACACACCCCTCCCCGCGTGGCAGAGCGCCTGTCCGCGCATGCTTGCTCGAACTCCGGGATGTGGAAGCCTCGTTACGTGAACACAAGCTGATGCAGGCTGCATGCCGAGTGGCCCTGACGTCAGAAACCCAAAAACCCGTGGCGCAAAATGAACCAGCAGAGCGCCATCTTTCTAATTTCCTTACTAGTTTTTTTGTTTGTTTGTTAAGATTTATTTATTTGGAAGGCAGAATTACAGAGAGGGAGAGGCAGAGAGGTCTTCCATCTGCTGGTTCACTCCCCAAGTGGCCACAACAGCTGGGGCTGGGCCAGGCTGAGCCAGGGGCCCAAGCACCCAGGCCATCCTCGACTGCTTTCCCAGGCACATTAGCAGGGGGCTGGATTGGAAGTGGAGCAGCCGGGACGCACACTGGCGCCCATATGGGATGACTGTGTCGCCGGCGGTGGCTCTACCCGCTACGCCACTACACCTCTCCTTGGGTCATTTTTTCTCTGAACTCTTTATCCCATCAGATTCTAATGGTTGCCATGATAGCCAAATTGTGTTGGGTCAAAATGGGTATGCAGGGGTCTTCAGCAAATCTTTGTTATTTACTTTGGGAAGTACGTTTTATGCAGCGTGTTTTAAAAAATCCCTGCCGAGCCAGTACGCTGGGCGCTCTCCTGAGACGGCCTGCTGGTCATGGGAGACTTTGTTAATTCTCATGTTTTGGGGCGACTTGCTTAAAGGAGCCCACCGAGGGCATGGTGCGCGGCGACGCGAAAAGGCGCTGCTCGCTTTCCGGGAGCCCGGTTTGAGCGAGGGTCAGTGCGATCTCGGGTTCGCGGTTGTCCGGGCCTTGGGCTTTCTGTGCAGACCCTGGGGGGCTTCCTCCCCGTCCGCCTCCCCGCACTGCTGAGGTCGCTGTGAGCCTAAATCTCTGTGTTTGCCTTTAGAATCGGCCGAGCCCAGCCAGCTGGAGGCCCCGGCCTCGGAAGGTAAGAGCCCCCTTGGGAAAGCCGGAAGTTGCTAGGACCCGGGAGGGTACAGGCTGAGCTGGTGCTGGCCCTGGGGGAGCGGCCCCGTGTTCCCTGGGGGCGCCAGTCGCTGGTGGGGAGCGTTCCTTTGCCGTCCAGTGTGGTTGCTGGTCCTGTCTTAGCGGTCGGGGGTGCGGTTAATCGGGCGCTTCTGTTCTTGCCAGAAGTCAAAGAGACCGACGGAAGCTCTCAGATCAAGCAGGAGCCGGAGCCCACGTGGTAGACCTGCTCGTCCTCGGGTAAACGCGCCGGAGCCCCTGTATGTTGGGGGTGGGGGTGGGAGTGGGGATGGGGTGGGGTGGGCGCAGGTCCAGGGGTGGGCCCTGGTGGACGGTTTCTGACTCCCTGTCCTCACTGCCTGTCTTGGTGTGGGCGCGGTGGCGCCTGCAGTCTGCACCTCTGGGCCTGTTCCGGGCGGCTGGAACTTGGCCGTGTTATTAGCGGGAGGGGCGGCACTAAAGCAAGAATCAGAGACAGAACACCCACCCCCCCCCCCAGCACTTAGGCTGTCCGCGTGGGCTCTGCCCTGGAGCTTAAGCACGCACTCTGCAGCGGAGCCTCGGGCGGTCCCGGGGTTCGCCTCGCGGTCTGCGTCCCCGGGCCTCAGCTCCCTAGCGCGTGGTGAGGGCCCGGA
>CM027397.1:8212522-8340022 GCA_015711505.1 Sylvilagus bachmani
GAGGGCATTTGGGGAGTGAACCGGGGGTGCTCTGTCTCTGTCTCACTGCCTCTTTAATAACACTAATATTAACACTACTAATGGAAGACAGAGAATGGGTGTGCAAGGTGCATGGTGGTCTAGTTCATCAAGTAACACGCAAGACGTGGGGTCCCTGTGCGCGTCTGAGTACTGTGTGGGCTTGCTGTCACCCGTCTTCCTGCCCCACTGGAGGTGTCTGATGCCAGTGGTGCCCCACGGTGATGAAGGCCAGGCACTCCAGCTCCGTCTCTCCCTGCTCAGACCCCAAGGGACAGGCGGGATTCGGGAACGCGCTTGGGGAGGACGGTGCAGACTCACACTCTGGGAAGACCAGGCGGGCTGCTGAAGACTGGAAGAGTGTGTACCTTAAAGGGCTAGTGTGCTAGATCCTAGGGAGACACACACGGGGCTCTGCGACTCTTGGTCTGCTTTTCGGACAGGTGGCGAGGGACAGTTTTCTACTTGTGAAGGCTGTGACGATCAGACAGTATTACCTTGCGTGTGACATTCGTCGTAGCTGGGATCTTCTGGTTCTTTCTTGATAGACACATCCACCACTGCCCGTGAGATGCCTTGGAAGGCCAAGAAATGACAACAACCACGTTAGGTCAAACCCAGCAACCGAGAACCAGGACCGGTGTGGCTGATGTATAGGGGCTGTGGTGACGAACAGAGCAACGTCACGGTCAGCCAGAAGCCCGCGGCTCTCTCACCGTGGGCAAACATGGCTATCGATGCAAACATATACATCACATAGAGGCTGCCACTGTGGTGCCACGGGTTAAGCCACCACCTGCGACCCACGTGTCCCATATGAACACCAGTTCAAGTCCTGGCTGCTCTACTTCTGATCTAGCTCCCCTCAATGGCTTGGGAAAAGCAGTGAAAGATGGACCAAGTGCTTGGGCCCCTGCCACCCACGTGGGAGACCCAGATGGAGTCCAGCCTCCTGGCTTTGGCTTGGCCCAGCCCCAACTGTTGCAGCCCTTTGGGGAGTGAACCAGTGGATGGAAGATCTCTATCTCCCTCTCTGTAACTCTGCTTTTTAAATAAATCTTTACAAAAAAAAAAAAAAACCAGAAATATAAATAGTATAAATATAAAAGAATAGAAAGATATCCAAAAAAAATAAAATAAAAAAGGAAAGATATCCACACATATAAGTTTATGTATAGTATTTATAAAATAATAGATTATATCAATGTAAAATAATGTCAGCAAGAAGGAAAGAGGCCGGATCCCCAGGTATGGTCCCAGTCTGGGGACACTTTCCCTATCATGAGTGCTGAATGCCCCATACATTTATATGATCTATTATAAATATTATTTTTTAAAAGTACGTATTTGAAAGGCAGAGAGGAAAGAGACAGAGAGAGAGAATCTTCCATCTACCGGTTCATTCGGTGGCAGGGACCCACTTAGGCCATCGTCTGCCGCCTCCCAGGCGCACTAGCAGGGAGCTGGGGCGGAAGTGCAGGTGGGAAGAGGCAGGGCTGAACGCGTGCCACGTCTGTAGCGAGGCTCATGCTTTGCTGCCCTGACACGCCGGCTCCCTGCCTGCCGTCAGCCTGTGTTGCTCTGACCCAGAGCCACTGAAGGGGCCCCGAACCACCCTGGGAAGACGGGGCAGCTGCTGAGGACATGGTGGGCACAAGACTCCCCACAGTTGTGGCCGCAGGACCCCTGAGTAAGACAGAGGAGGAGCCTGGTCCACTTGGGGCCCTGTCCCTCCCCAGAGACTGTGGGGGCTCCTGCACTTTATCCACACCTGCCGCCTTGGGGGCGCTGGCGTTCTGGCTTCTGGTTTATCCAAGCCTAAGTCTCTAGCCTCCCTTTTCTCTTTTCTTCTTTTAAACACATTTTATTTTAATTGGACAGGGATAGATTCAGAGAGAGAACTCCTAGCCTCTGGTTTATTCCCCAGATGTCCACAATGGCCTACCCAAGGTCAAAGTCAGGAGCTAGGGACTCCACCCAGGTCTCCCGTGTGGGTGGCAGGGACCCGACTACTTGAGCCATCATCACCTGCTGCCTCCTAGGGTCTGCATCAGCCTGGCGCTGGAGCCGGGAGCCGGAGCTGGGGCTGCAGCCCAGGTACTCTGAGAGGGGACCCGGGTGTCAACCACTGTGCCAAGTGCCTGCCCCTTCTTGTGCCCATTCTTGTTTCTCTGCTGGATTTTCTGAGACTGGACTTAACTTTACATTTTGCACTGTTTATGTCATACTTGGAGGTTTGTTATGAAGCTCTAGTTTGACCCTTGGAGAGTCAGCTTGTGTTCATGTTCATCCTTTTGTCCTTTTTGAGTTTTGGTTTTAAGTATTTGTTACATTTTCTTCTTTCCTCCCTCCCTTCCTTTCATTCATTTTGAAGATTCATTTATTTATTTGAAAGTCAGGGTACAGAGAGACAGGGAGAGGAAGAAGGAGAGGGGGAGAGAGAGAGAAAGAGAGAGAGAGGGAGAGAGAGAGAGGGAGAGGGAGAGAGAGAGAGACAGAGAGAGAAGGAGAGGGAGAGACAGAAAGATCTTCTATGTACTGGTTCATTCCCCAGATGGCTGCAATGGCTAAGGCTGGGCCAGGCTGAAGCCAGGAGCCAGGAGCTTCCTCCATGTTCCACATGGCTGCAGGGACCCAGGCACTTGGGCCGTCTTCCACGGCTTTCCCAGGCCATAGCAGGGAGCTGGATCGGAAGTGGAGCAGCCAGTGAACTGGCACCCCTTGTTTAATGCTTCAGTCTTTCCCTATCATTTGATCAAACACTTGAGCTTAAAAATACTTTTTCTACTCTAAGTCTTTTAACACGTTTCCCTCTAATTAATGCTGGTTCCCTTCCTTCCTTTTCTTTCTTTCTCTCTCTCTGTTTCCCTTTTTAAAGATTTAATTCTTTGACAGACTGATAGCAAGAAAGAGTCTCCCACAAGGGTGGCAGGAAATGGGAGAGCTGAGACTAACCCCAGGTACTCCAGCAAGGGATGTGGGTGTCCCAGGTAGCGACCTAACCTGCTGGGCCTCAATGCCCGCCCCCAGGTTTTGTTTGTTTGTTTGTTTGCTTGACAGGCAGAGTTAGATAGTGAAAGAGAGAGACAGAGAGAAAGGTCTTCCTTCCACCGGTTCACCCCCCAAATGGCCACCACGGCCAGTGCACTGCGCTGATCCAAAGCCAGGAGCCAGGTGCCTCCTTCTGGTTTGTTTTTGAGAAGTGGCGAGTGGTGGGGGTGGAGAGGCATCTACTCTCATCTATGGAAGAGAGACTTGTCCCAGTGGACATCATCCTAGGAACGCACCTGCTATAGAACACGCAGGAATGACAGAACAATGCTAGATGGTAGTAAAACAAGATATATCCAAGAGGAAGACCACGGCTCTATTTGCAAGTCGAGTTATAATTCCAAACTTGTACCCACGGCCCTCTGTTCATTTCACACTCAGGTAATTTAAGCATAACTAAAATAACATTTTTCCTCCTAATGCATCTACTTTGTAACATCTTGTTACCTAGTTTTACTTTCTTCTAACCTTTGTGAGTAAAATTCGACTTTTCACCAAACAGACCCCAAGTGAGGTTAACCAGAGCACCGGTCTCCACTTTTTAATTTTTTTGGAAAACCAAAGAAAGGAGTTAAATGCTGACCTACTAAGTACTTCATTCTGAAAGCATCGGTTGGTACCTACCAGAATCTTCCATGGGTTCGGTTTTCACATTGATGGGGTCGCCAGAGCTGCAAGGAGAAGGGGCCGGGTGAGGACCAGACAAAGTCAAGGGCCCTGCATGTGTGTGCCACCGAGCCCCTCCCCCATCCACCAAAGGCCAAACCGCCTCAAACAACGTTGTTAATACTTCGTTACCAACTTAAATACAGCCCTCGAATTCCGAATAGATGAAGATTTAATATTCAGTTTAGTGTTTAATCTAATATTCAGTGCCATGCAGAGGCCCCTCCAGAGCCTAAGCACACACTCTATGGTCAGGTGCAGCTTTGGTTATTTATTATTCCCCCATTACCTTCTGTTTGCTGTTCTCATGGCTCTCTTGGCATCCGGCACGGCGCCAGGAGCACCTGTGCGGGAACAAAAAGACACCTGCTGGCCCCTTGAGTGCCTTGAAGCAAGACCGAAGTTCAAAGGCAAATGCTGGGAAAACAAATATACAGAGGAATCCAGCCCCGGGCCCTCGTGGGATGGCAGTGCAGGGTAGAGACCGACTTAAAGCAGTTCCCCGTGCTCTGGGGCCACTGGCGGGGGCAGAATCGGGGTGGTGAGCAGGCGGGGGCCCGAGGGTGGGTATGGATTCCTGCCTTGCTGCTCATCAGCTGGGCAACCTGAATGAGCCGCTAAGCCTCCCCCCGCCTCTGTCTTCTCATCAGAACAGTGGGTGTGCAAGGATTGACCAACAAGGTCAGTTCTGTGGATCCACGGTTCTGTGCAAATACAACATCATTTCATAAAAGGGGTTTGGGCGACCACAGAGGGTCCTGGCCCAGGTGCCCCATGGATGCTGACAGATGGCTGAACACACAGAGCGATCAGAACGGTGCCTAGGACCTCCCAAGTATGGCAGTCCTACTGCCAGTCTACAGATCTTGTGCCGATCTCGTAGCCGCCGGCCACCCTCCCCTAACCCGAGCACAGGACCTCGCAACTGCTCCCAACACAGACCTGGCTCTGTGCTCAGTCCATGCCTTAAGGGTCCCACATTGTCCCCTGGCCCCAGTGGTGTGCGACCCTGGCTCAGGGCTGGCTCCTTCCTCCAGCTATGTGGGCTCAACAGGGCCTCCTCTTTCGATCTGGCCTTTCATGGACACTGGACAGCTCCGAGCCAAGCTTCCTGGCACCTCCCGAAGTACTGACGGGGGCAGGATGTGGGCCTGGGTGGGTCTCTACGTGCTTTTGGGGGAAAGTCTCCCCATTGGCCTACGGGAGGCTCTGAGGGGTTCTGGGCCCCAACACAGCCCCCGGTGTGTTGTCCCACTGCCTTCTGCCTGTCTCCATGGACTGGGGCTTCCCAAGAGGTCCTACCTGCTGAGACCCTGCTGACCCTAACACCATTCCCATCCTGCCTCTCTGGATCCTTCTCAGGGCTCTCGGGGACATCCCAGGCAGAGCTGAGCACCAAGGGCTCACGGGACAGTCTCAGTCCTTCTCCTGGGGAGCTGGGGTTGGGAGCCAGATCACAGATTCACTGGGTCCCCTCGCGGCTGGTGGTCCACAGCCCTGCTGTGGCTCCCAGCACCCACAGGCTCTCCTGGATGGCAATGACTGCCGGCGAGAGGGCTGGCGCGAGGAGCAGCTCTCCTGAGCTATGGATCCTCCTTACCCACACCTGCCCCCGGCCCGGGGTGCCCAAGGCTGCCCCCTCCGAGAGCGCGCTGCAGGGAGCATGTCTGATGAGCGGTGTAGATGCTGTCACTTACCTGGCTGGCTCTCGGGATCCAGGAAAGGTCTGTAAGAAAACCAACAGCATCAACCAACCAGAAGGCACAGGAGAGGCAGGAAGCCAGCTCTTAAATCTAGCAGGACACGGTCAACAAAGGAATGAAATGAACCTGCCAGCAGGTTCAGGTTTTTTCTAGATTTATTTGAGAATCAGAGTCAGAGAGAGAGAGAGCCAGAGAGAGACACAGAGATCCTCCATCCGCTGGTTCCCTCCCAGATAGCTGTAATAGCCAGGGTTGGGGCAAGCCAAAGCCAGGAGTCAGGAGCTTCATCTCCCATGTGAGTGGCAGGGGTCCAAGGACTTGGGCCATCCTCCTCTGCTCTTCCCAGGCCATTAGTAGGGAGCGAGATTGGAAGAGGAGCAGCTGGGACTAGAACCGGTGCCCACATGGGATGTCACAATGCTGGCCCCCAGTATATTTTTTTAAAATTACTTTTATTTGTTGAGAGAGAGAGGAGAGAGAGAGAGAGAGAGAGAGAGAGAGAGAGAGAGAGAGAGAGGAGAGTTGGTTCTCCCATCTCTTGTTCACTTTCTACAACAGCCAAGGGCAGGGGCAGGCTGCAGCCAGCAACCAGGAACACAATCAGGGTCTTCCACGTAGGGGGCTGGCAGGGGCACAGCTACTTCAGCTCTCACTGCTGCCTCCCAGGATTTACATTAGCAGGGAGCTGGAGTCAGGAGCCAGAGCCAGGCATCAAACCCAGGTCCTCCAAGGTGGGACACCAGACAGCGGCCCCAGCTGCCAGTGGATCTTCAAATGAACCAAACACCAGGAGGGTGCAGAGCGTGTCACCTGCGGATGATGAAGGAAATCCCTGCTTTATTCTCCAAGATCCATTTCAGGGTGGCGAGATCGTAATTCCCGGGGTGTTGAAAGGTGACGCCTGCTGGGAGCCCCTCCACCTGCACGGCCGCCTGGTCTCGCAGCATCTGCTCGTAGGGCACAGGCACCATGGCCTCCGTCCCCAGGGCCTTACCTGGGAGGAAGAGGCATGGGTGTTAAGACTCCATTGGCCAGTTTAATTCAATGTAATAAAGTGGATACATCAAAACCATGACACACCTTCTCTGGATCCCAAGTTGGTACAAGTCCCAACCCAGGAGCCAAATTGAACACTGATACATTTCACCTTAACAGGGGAAAATTGAAGGAGATCTTTCTCTATTCCCTTGGAGGTCACAAAGCTTGGGGTGCTTGGCCTGACCCACCCAGGGCTGCAGGGAGCACCCCCCGGTTACCTAGGCTGCTGCCCAAGGTGGATGAGGACACCCTCCCCCAACGTCCCCAAAGCTTAACTGTCATGATGTCACATTGCACAAGTCAGGCCAACTTGCCCATTATGGTGCTCTGCCCGAGATGCTGCTGCCCCGCTTGGAGCCTGACACCCCAAGACTCCCTAAGCTGGAGGTCCCCAAAGTCCATGGCTCCAGGCTCCAGGTGGCAGGAATGCTTGAAACTGCCTGGGAGCCATAACCCAAGTCCTCAGATGCTAATCCTTCTATTACAACCAAATATGACTCCTGCACAGGGAATTATCCTACTTTTCAAATATTTTTTACGTATTTATCTACAGTAGATTAAGAACGGTAGAAACAGAGAGAGACTGTCCATCTGCTGGTTTGCTCTCCAAATGCCCACAACAACTAGGGCTGGGCCAGGCTGAAGCCAGGAGCCCAGGAGTCCATCTGGGCTCTCTCACATGTGGGTGGCAGAGAACCAACTACTGGAGCCATCGCCTGATGCCTCCCAGGGTGTACACTTAGCAGGAAGCTGGAGTTGGGAGCAGAGCTGGGACTTGAACCCAGGTGATCTGACATGGGATGCAGGTGTCCCAAGTACTGGGTGAGCCACTGCACCAAAACCTGCCTGGGGTTATCTAGCTTTTAAAGCACTAAATAGGGGTCAGCGCTGTGGCATACGGGTTAAAGCCGCCATCTGCAGTGCCTGCATCCCATATGGGTGCTGGTTCTCGTGCTGGTTCTAGTCCCAGCTGCTCCACTCCCAATCCAGCTCTCTGTTGTGGCCTGGGAAAGCAGTAGAAGATGGCCCAAGTCCTTGGGCCCCGGTACCTGCGTGGGAGACCTGGAGGAAGCTCCTGGCTCCTTGCTTCAGATCCGTGCAGCTCTGGCCGTTGTGGCCATTCAGGGTGTGAACCAGCAGATGGAAGACCTCTCTCTCTGTCTTTACCTCTCTCTCTAACTATTTTAAATAAATAAAGATAAATCTTTTTTTTAAAAAAAAGCTATATAGTTTTGTTATAAAAAAAAAATCCTGTCCTAATGCCTGTGGAAAGATGTGGGTAGGCAGAGAGATGACTGAGGGGTATGGGTGGGGGTGACTGAATGATATATCAATGGCCTTGGCCTTGGTGTGGGGGCCCTAGGATGGGACCAAGAAATTGTGGCGTTGAGAATAGGAGCCGACCTTTGTAAGAACACTGCACCTGCATGCAACAACCTCCTGTTTGCTTAATAAAAAAAAAGGTTTTTTTTTAATATTTATTCAATTTTATTTGAAAGAGTTGGAGAGGGAGGAGGAGAGGGAGGGAGGGAGGGAGGGAGGGAGGGGGAGAGAGAGAGAGAGAGAGAGAGAGAGAGAGAGAGAGAGATTCCATCCTCTGGTTCACTCCCCAAAAGGCTACAAAAGCTAGCCGCAACTGGGCCAGACAGAAGTCAGAAGCCAGGAGCTCCATCTGGGTCTCCCACGTGGGTACAGGGGCCCCAGCACTTGGGCCATCTTCCACTGCTTTCCCAGGTGTATTAGCAGGGATCTGGATTAGAGGTGGAGCAGCCGGGACTCGAACCAGCACTCATATGGGATGCAGGCCATGCAGGCCGAGGCTACATCCACAACGCCACAGCGCCAGCCCCTATGAGTAATTTCTTAACAGGAAGTGTTGTCTTGAGGGCTTTTATTCAGGCAGCCCAGCCCCTGAGCAAAAGATAACGACGGGCACGTACCCCTGGATAGCCTAGGGCTTACTTTGCCACCACCAAATTTTTCCCCAAAATACGGCAGCTAGGTCGGGTGTTGTGGCATCCCACACCGGAGTGCCAGTCAGTCCCAAACCCCTGGCAGTGCACACTGGGAGGCAGCAGGTGACGACGGCTCAAGTGCTTGGGTCCCTGTCCCCAACCCAGGAGACCTGGATGGAGTTCCAGGCTCCTGGCTCCAGCTTGGTCCAGCACTGGCCACTGAGGGCATTTGGGGAGTGAACCAGTGGATGGAAGAGCTCACTCTCTACCCTGTTTTTCGAATAAATTTAAAAAAAATTTTTTAAAAAGAACACAGTATCTGTCCTTTCACTGGTCAATCATAGGAGGGCCATAAGCGCTGTGGACCAACCAGAGACCTGCACACGGGCTGAGCACACGTCTCCTGGGCTCAACTTCTATCTTTAAGATTCCTCACCCAGGCTGGCACCGTGGCTCACTAGGCTAATTCTCTGCCTGTGGCGCTGGCACCTCGGGTTCTAGTCCCGGTCGGGGCGCCGGATTCTGTCCCGGTTGCCCCTCTCCCAGGCCAGCTCTCTGCTGTGGCCCGGGAGTGCAGTAGAGGATGGCCCAAGTGCTTGGGCCCTGCACCTACATGGGAGACCAGGAGAAGCACCTGGCTCCTGGCTTCAGCCTGGCCCAGCCCTGGTCATTGCGGCCATTTGAGGAGTGAACCAGCAGATGGAAGATCTCTGTCTCTCCTTCTCTCTGTGTAGCTCTGACTTTCAATACAACAAATACATTTTAAAAAACAAAAGAAGAAGAAGAGGGGCTTTTATTGTGGTGCAGTGAATTAAGTCACTGTCTATGACGCCAGCATCCCACATGAGCACTGGTTCGAGTCCCGGCTGCTCCACTTCCGATCCAGCTCTGTGCTATAGCCTGGGAAAGCTGTGGAAGATGGCCCAAGTCCTTGTGCCCCTGCACCCGTGTGGGAGACCCAGATAGAGTTCCCAGCTCCAGGTTTTAGCCTAACCCAGCTCTGGCCATTGCAGCCATTTGGGGAATGAACCAATCAGCAGATAGTAGATCTCTGTCTCTTGTGTCTCTTTTTTCTCTCTGTCACTCTTTCAAATAAATAAATAAATCATAAAAAAAAAACCCAAGTTGTAAGAAATGAGCCCTCATTAATTCCCTCACTAATGGATTCCCTCATTAATGAATTCAATAAATATTTGACATGTGAAGGAAAAACAAACAAACAAACAAACAGAATTTGTTTTGAGAGCCTCCAGTGCATTAGGAAGACACAGTTCTGACTATTGAGAAAAAAAAAAAAAAAGAGAGTTCGGGGTGTGCTTGTTAGCCAGGGTCCCCGCAAACCAACCCAACTAAGACGGGACAGACCAAAGAGCGAGGGGAGGACCCGCGTGTCGCGGAGGGAACGTGGGCTCCGCAGAGTCCAGAACAATCTAAGCCGTTACAGCAGCAAGGCCAGCATTACCCCCTCTTCCCTGTGGACAGGATTCCTGCTGCCCGTGAACTTTACCGTAGCAAAAGCAGAAATAGTCCTCCACGGCTTTCCTGAGTATTTCCGTCTCTCCCGAGGGCACCTGCGTCCCGTTCACGGGGCCTGGCGGCTTCCTGTCGCTCAGCCCTTGGGCCACACCTGCGAATGCATGAGGACAGCCCAACGTCAGTACCTGCGGACGCCCGCGCAGCCCGCTCTTTGTGCTCCCGGTGTTGAAAACAAGAAAACGGAAATACACGTACCACAAGGTCTTTGAACTAAGGAAGACGGGGGTACGGGAGGGAAGGCAGGCTCTGTATTTATGATGGACAGGGTAACGTAACACGATGTCATCCCTGAAGCCCAAATACTCAGGAAAAATTACAAATAATTCAATATATAAGAAGTCTTGGCCGGCATCGCGGCTCACTAGGCTAATCCTCCACCTGCGGCGCCGGCACTCTGGGTTCTAGTCCCGGTCAGGGTGCTGGATTCTGTCCCTGTTGCTCCTCTTCCAGTCTAGCTCTCTGCTGTGGCCTGGGAGTGCAGTGGAGGATGGCCCAAGTGCTTGGGCCCTGCACCTGCATGGGAGACCAGGAGAAGCACCTGGCTCCTGCCTTCAGATCAGCGCAGCGCACCGGCCGTAGTGGCCATTTGGGGGGTGAACCAACAGAAAAGGAAGACCTTTCTCTCTGTCTCTCTCTCTCTCACTGTCTAACTCTGCCTTTCAAAAAAAAAAAAAAAAAGATTTATTTGCTTCTTTGAAAGAGTGACAGAGAGCTCCTGTCTGCTGGTTCACTCCCTAAATGGCTGCAATGGTCAGGGCTGGGCCAGGCTGAAGTTGGGAGCCTGGAACTCCATCAAGGTTTCCCACATGGGTGGCAGGGGTCCAGGGACTTGAGACATCTTGTGCTACTTTCCCAGGTGCATTGGCAGGGAGCTGGATTGGAAGTGGAGCAGCAGGGACTTGAACCGGCCCCCTGGTCACAGCACACCTGCCTTATAGGCCACAGCTGAACTCATTGAAATACAACATGGGCCTTGCATTCAACATTTCCAAGGCCAGGTTCCCAAGCAATTGCTTACTAAAAATGTTGTGAGGGGCTGGCACTGTGGGGTAGTGGGTAAAGCTGCCGTCTGCAATGGCAGCATCGCATATGGACAAGGGTTCTAGTCCTGGCTGCTCTTCTTCCGATCCAGCTCTGTGCTATGGCCTGGGAAAGCAGCAGAAGATGGTCCAAGTCCTTGGGCCCCTGCATCTGTGTGGGAGACCCAGAGGAAGCTCCTGGCTCCTGGCTTCAGATTGGCGCAGCTCTGGCTGTTGCAGCCATCTGGGGAGTGAACCAGTGGATAGAAGACTCTCTCTCTCTCTCTCTCTCTCTCTCTCTCTCCCTCTCTCTCTCTCTCTTTCCCCCTTTCCCTCTCTCTCTCTTTCCCCCTTTCCCTCTCCCCCCCCTCTCTCCCTCTCTCTCTCTCTTTGCCTCTGCCTCTCTGTAGTTCTGCCTTTCAAATAAATAAATCTTTCTAAAAATAAATAAATAAATGAAAACATTGTGAAACAGATTTTCAAACCAGCGGTCTAGTTAGGATCCAGAACCCATACAATCATTTGAAAAGGGCAAGTTTGACAAAAGCATCATAGCTAGTGGTGGGATCGCGGACTGACGGGTAACCAGGCTGAGGCAAAGCTCCTAAGAAAAGAATGAATGAGGACCCCGCGGGGCTGGGACCCCAGGCCTCCTTGGAAAGGATTAAGCCATGGCCAACTGCATGGCGGAGTCTGCTGGGCTGGCAGCAGGTGGGGTCTGTCCTCCTTAGAGCTGCTGAGAAGTCGCCCCTGGCTGGGCGTGGCAAGCAAGCTCTCCTCTGGTGCTGATGGAACGCTCAGGCAGCCACTCTCAGCCTCTTTCTAGAACCTTCTGGGAATTCTGGGAGACTTGCCGGGAAGCTGGCTGGGGTACCAGGGAAGTGCCTGGGAAGCCATGCACAGAACAACTCCTGCTGAATGCATGGGAGGTGAGCGCCACCAGGTGGCCCAAATGCTGTTGCTCACCACCTGCCTAGGCACAGGCAGGTGAGAACCCATAAGCACAGGAGAGGGCTCCTGCTGGCTTGGAAGCACTGCCAGCGGCCACAGGAGCAGGGCCAAGGAGGGGCAATGCTCTGAGAAAATGGCTGCGAGCTAGAGAGGCTTGTACAATGCAATCGTGCGAGGACAAAATGCAACCTCATGGTGCTCCTCGACTTACAAGGGGGTTCAGTCCCCATGAACCCATTGTAAGCCAAAAAGCTCCTAAGCTGAACACGCACTGAATACATGAGACACAGTGACCCTCGCGGCTCAGCAGCACGACACACGCCGAGCATCGGTCAATTGGCAGGGCCGCAGGGGGCTGTGGCCGCTGTCTCTGTCCAGCATCAGGAGATAGGACTGAACCACGTGGCACCAGCCTGCGTTTAAAAAGTCAAGTGAAAAATTCAAAGTACAAGGGCCGCCATTGTGGTGCAGTGGGTTAGGCAGCTGCCTGAGACACCAGCATCCAATATGGGCGCCATTGCAAGTCCAGGCTGCTCTGCTTCTGATCAGCTCCCTGCTCATGTGCCTGGGGAAGCAGTGGAAGATGGTCCACGTGCTTGGGCCCCTGATATCCATGTGGGAGACTCAGATAGAGTTCTTGGCTCCAGGCTTTGGCCTAACTTAGCTCTGGCCAAGATTTATCAAGAAAAAAAAAAGGGGGGGGGGACACAGTTACTAACATTAGAAACAAAGGTGGAGAGGCCGGCGCTGTGGCTCACTTGGTTAATTCTCCGCCTGTGGCACTGGCATCCCATATGGGCACTGGGTTCTAGTCCCGGTTGTTCCTCTTCCTGTCCAGCTCTCTGCTGTGGCCCGGGAGGGCAGTGGAGGACAGCCAAGTGCTTGGGCCCTGCACCCCATGGGAGACCAGGAAGAAGCACCTGGCTCCTGGCTTTGGATTGGCACAGTGCTGGCCATAGCGGCCATTTGGGGAGTGAACCAATGGAAGGAAGACCTTTCTCTTTCTCTCTCTCTCTCTCTCACTGACTATAACTCTACCTGTCAAAAAAAATAAAAAAGTGGAGCTATCAGTACAGACCCTACAGTGACAGGCACTAAAATAACAATCAGAGGTGCAACTGTGGAGAGAGGTATTTGCCACAGGGGCTAAGTTGCTGCTTAAATTGCCCAGATCCCATAAGAGGATCCCTGGGTTCAAGGCCCAGCTCTGCTTCCAACTGCAGCTTCTGGCTGATGCAACCCTGGGAGGCAGCATGTGGTGGCTCAAGTGCCTGGGTCCCTGCCGCCCACATGCAAGACCTGGATTGAGTGTCTGGCTCCTGGCTTCAGCCTGGCCCAGCTCCAGCTGCTGTGGGCATTTGGAGAATGAACCAGTAGAGGGGTGCCTGCTGCTTCTTCTCTCTCTCTCTCTTTCTCTCTCTCTCTCTTTCTCTCTGCTTTTCAAACAAAACAAAAAGAAACTTTTTTAAAAAGTGCAACCGGCACCAGACATTAATACTGAGAATACTCATCTTGTTTATAAGTCACACATTCACTCTATTATTTAAAGATCCCTTCACATTTCAGCCTATCTTACTGATGGCAGAGCCCCTAACTTGGGATGGCAGAAGTCAATCTGCATCAACCTTTTACTCACTCCCTCTCATTCAAACACACACGAGTTGTATATGTGTGTGCATGTATGCACACATATGTACATATGTGCATGTACACACGTGTGCATGTATAATCTTATATATTAATTTTGCAGTAAAATGGTATATACATACACTTGTGTTATATATATCCATGTATATCCTCTTCTGAATCTTGAAGATGTCTGTTCACACACACACTTTTGTCCTCTGACAAACATTCCTAGTTTTTTTTTTTTTTTTAACCTCTCTTGGTAGTAGGAAGTACCAAATTGCCAACTTGATGCTTGACAGGTGAGTGACAGTGGTGGATGAGATGACTCGCCTAGGAGGTGTTAGTGCCCTGAGTGGCCCCTGCCCATGGCCGCGTGGACACTCATGGCTTACTGAAGGCTCTGACCTCCCACACCCCACAGCAGAGAGAAGGGACAGAGAAGTAGCTGAATTGTGAGTCTTAACAGACAACCACTCCCTAAACTATGGGGCGGGTCTTCTCCCTTGCTTCTAGAAAAGACCAAAATAAGAGCATTTTATAAAGGTTTTCTTTAGAAATGAAAGATAATTTACCGTGTGTTTTTCAAATTTTTTGTTTATTCAAGAGACAGAGAGAGAGGTCTTCCATCTGCTGGTTTACTCCCCAAATGGCCACAACAGCCGGGGCTGGGCCAGGTCAAAGCCAGGAGCCAGGAACTCCAGCTGGGTCACCTATGTGGGTGCAGGGCCCCAAGCACTCAGGCCATCCTCTGCTGCTTTCCCAGGTGCATTAGCAGGGAGCTGGAAGCGGAGCAGCAGGGAACCGAACCGGTGCTCCTATGTGGGATGCTGGCATCCTACGTGGTGGCCTAACCCGCTACACCATGACGCTGGCCCCCCATCCTTCAATTCAGTCTAGAAAGCCAGAGCAGAGCTGAGAACACGTCTACCACGCGCCGGCTGCTTCTCTGGGGGCTTCTGGTCACAAGGAGCTATTGGTTTGGTGGGTCGCGTGTGTCACAAGCGTTTTGAGGAACGCTTCTATCTTAGGAGGCAATGCCACGGACATGGGGAGATTGGTGCGACACCAGCGATCGGGCACGGGCACCTACAGTAGTGTGCAAAGTCTTCCTGAAGGTCCTTCCTGGCGTTGACGAAAGCACATCCCCTCTCGGTCCCCACCACGAACACGTCGGTTTCGTACATGGCGATGCAGGCCACCTCGGCCTTGGACTTGGCCAGCTCTTTGCACTGAAACAGACACAGAAAACTGTCCTCTTTGAGCCCAGGGCAAATCCAGAGTCTGTGCAGTAGGAGACAAGAAGGCAACACCAGGCCCACAAAAAACCAACCAACCAACCAAACACTATTCACTTAGACCGAGGAAAATCGCCAATGGAAAAATAATTTTTAAATTGTCAGCAAATACCATAAATATCATAAAACCCAGAAAAAAAAACCAGATTTTTATTTATTGCCCGATGTGTCTCTCCAATGTGCCCTTCTTCCTATATTTTTTGTCATTTTTTAAAAAAAAGATTTATTGTATTTATTTGAAAGCAGGGTGACCAAGACAGAGGGAGAGGGAGGGGGAGGGGGAGGGGGAGAATCTTCCATCTGTTGGTTCATTCTCCAAGTAGCTAAAAGCCAAAGCCAGGAGCCAGGAACTCCATCCGGGTCTCCCACATGGGTGCAGGGGCCCAAGCACTTGGGCCGTCTTCTGCTGCTTTCCTGGGAGCACCAGCAGGGAGCTGGCTGGGAAGTAGAGCAGTGCTCCGACGGGGGATGCCGGGGTCACAGGCAGCAGCTTGCCCCACCGCACCACAACCCCAACCCTTCTTCCTACATGTTTGGCATATGCAGACTCTTTGATCACCTTTTCATATAACGACAATTTCATGACATCATTTTCCATGGAGGGAATAGAGAGATAACTTAGTATTTCCTCCAACGTGGCTGATTACACTTATTATTGATGAGAGCATGAGAATCCCATGTGCTAACAGTCCCAGCGCTACAGACGTGTGCCACACGCAGACAGGGATTCTGATAAAATCTACAGTGAGAACCAAATCTCATTACCCATTTGCCTGCTAGCAATTGCAAGAATTTCCCACAGACTAGCCTGTGCCTCTGTATATTTAAAAACTATTTCTGGTGATGAGGTTCATGATGCAATGGGTAAAGCCACTGCCTGTGACACCAGCATCCCCAAATAAGTGCCCATTGGAGTCCTGGCTGCTCTACTTATTTATTTATTCATTTATTTATTTATTTGAAAGGCAGAGTTACAGAGAGGGAGGGAGGGAGGGAGGGAGGGAGGGAGAGAGAGAGATCTTCCATCCGCTGGTTCACTCCCCAAATGGCTGATCCGAAGCCAGGAGCCAGGAGCTTCTCCTGGGTCTCCCACGCAGGTGTTGGGGCCCAAGTGCTTGGCCCATCTTACACTGCTTTGCCAGGCCACAGCAGAGAGCTGGATCGGATGTAGGATGCTAGCACTGCACGCGGTGGCTTTATCCACTATATCACAGCTCGGCCCTGCTCTGCTTCTGACCCAGCTCCCTGCTAATGCGCCTGAGAAGGCAAGGGAAGGTGGCTCAAGTGCTTGGGTCCATGCTCCCAAATGGGAGACCCATAGCTGAAGCTCCTGGCTCCTGGCTGGCTTCAGCCTGGCCTGGCTCTGGCCATCACAGCCATTTGGGGAGTGAACCAGTGAATGGAAGATCTCTCTCTTTCTCTCTCTGCTGCTGCCTCTCTGTAACTCCGTCTTTCAAATAAATAAATAAATATTTAAAAAGGAAAACAGAAGTGCAGCCTAGCGCTATGCAGACTGTCCCTCAGTGCGGTGTCTGATGCTCCTGGTTTTATAGCTGGGCTCTGTAATCTGGCAAGGACGTCATACAGAGCGTGACTCTTGGTGCTCTGTCTTGGGCGCCACTCTGTCCCATCACTGGAGAGGTGACTCTGGGTCCCTCGGGAAGGGGGTGTGTGTCAGCTTTCTCCAGGTCAAGTCACCCTTTTTAATCATTAAGTACCTTCTTTAAAATTTTTTTTGGGGGGCTGGCGCTGTGGTGCAGAAGGTTAAGCCTCCGCCTGTGATGCTGGCATCCCATATGGGTGCCGGGTTGAAACTCAGATGCTCCACTTCCAAGACAGCGCCCTGCTTACGTGCCTGGGAAAGCAGAAGATGACCCAAGAGCTTGGGCGCCTGCACCCACGTGGGAGACCCAGAAGAGGCTCAGGCTCCTGGCTTCAGCCTGGCGCTGCCCCAGCTGTTGTGGCCATTTGGGGAGTGAACCAGAGGATGGAAGATTCTCTCTTTCTCTCTGTCTCCCCTCCTTTCTCTGTTAACTCTGCATTTCAAAAATAAATAAATAAATAAATACATCTTCAAAATTTTTTGAAAGGCAGAGTTACACACACACACACACACACACAGAGAGAGAGAGAGAGAGAGAGAGAGAGAGAGAGAGAGACTCTTTCCATCTGCTGGTTCACTCCCCAAATAGCCACAATGACCAAGGCTGGGCCAGGCTGAAGCCAGGAGCCAGGAGCTTCATCTAGGGAGCTGGACTGGAAGTGGAGCAGCCACGATTCTAACAGGTGCTCCTATGGGATGCCGGTGTCACAGGCGGTGCCTTAGCCCGCTGCACCACAGCGCCAGCCTCAGTAAGTACCTCTGACCAGATGCTTTGAGGCTGCGTGAATCTTGCATCCAATTTCCACCCACCAGGTGAATTCACCATCCAGATGAAAACAGGTGCATATAAACGATCCATTTACCTCTGAGTTGAGATAGAAAAATATTCTCGGCCGGCGCCGTGGCTCAACAGGCTAATCCTCTGCCTTGCGGCGCCGGCACACCGGGTTCTAGTCCCCATGGGGTGCCGGATTCTGTCCCGGTTGCCCCTCTTCCAGGCCAGCTCTCTGCTGTGGCCCGGAAGTGCAGTGGAGGATGGCCCAAGTGCTTGGGTCCTGCAACCCATGGGAGACCAGGAAAAGCACCTGGCTCCTTCCATCGGATGAGCGCGGTGCGCCGGCCGCAGCGCGCCAGCCACGGCGGCCATTGGAGGGTGAACCAACGGCAAAGGAAGACCTTTCTCTCTGTCTCTCTCTCTCACTGTCCACTCTGCCTGTCAAAAAAAAAAAAAAAAGAAAAGAAAAGAAAAATATTCTCTAACAAGGTGACAAAGGCTGCTCTGTGAAATTCCAGATATGGGAGAGCTGAAATTTCCCATAGTTCCCATCCGTGATGTCACAGACAAGTGAGCACACGACTGGCTGGGCCCACCGCCCCCTGTGAGGGACCCCCTCGCACGCACAAGATGGAAAGTTGAAAGGCAGAACTGGAAGGGGCCCCGAAGGGTCTCACAGCTCTGTCACTGCGACTGTGGGATGCTTCTAGAAGGGCCAGGTGGTCTCACCATGGACTCCAGGGCTGACATCAGGAACGTCACCACCATCCTGCTCTCCGAGGACTTGTGCTCCACGGGCAGTGTGGACATCGCGACTTGGGCCATGATCCCTGTGCGAGAGACGGAAGAAGGAGGTGAGCGCTGGAAACCGAGCATCTTTCTCCTCACACGCTGAAGGCTGGAGGGACCTCACAGATGTTCCCCTTTGAGCTGGAGAAACCGACTTGCCCAAGACCTGAATGGGGAGGGCCACTTTCATGGGGAGCCTAAGGGGACTTCAAAAAGTTGGTGGAAAACGGAATTCAAAGGTAAGCTTATTTTTTTTTTAAGTTTGATGTTGTTTATTTGAAAGGCAGAGTGATAGAGAGGGAGAGACAGAGAAATTAGAGAGATCTTCTATCCAGTGGTTCACTCCCCAAATGTCTGCAATGGCCAGGGCTGTGCCAGGCCAAAGCCAGGAGCCTGGAACTCCGCCTGGGTCTCCCACATGGGTGCAGAGAGGCAAGCTCTTAGACCATCTTCTGCTGCTTTCCCGGGCACGTTAGCAAGAATCTGGATCAGAAGCAGAGAGCCAGAACTCAGACTGGCACTCTGATACGGGATGCCGACGTTGCAGGCGGTGGCTTAACCCTCTGTGCCACAACGCTGGCACCAGGCAAGGTTACTTTGGTGTAAAGGATTCATATTTTCATGATACGCATTTCAATGAAGCGTAAAGATGTGGAGATGGTTCTGCATCTTGGTGACCTTGAGGGGTCTTGAAAGACTTTGTGGAAAAATGGAATGCACAGATAAATTTATCTCGGTGCAAACATTTTTTGAAATCCATGCAAAGAGCTTTTCTTAATATGTACTTTCCATGAACTTTTCGAACATGCTGTATGTACTAACAACTACCGCACTGTACCCTTTAAACAGGTGAATTATAGGACACGTGAAGTATAGCACAATAATGCAGTTTTAAAAAGACATCGTGGCACAGCAGGTGAAGCCGCCATCTACAATGCTGGCATCCCAGATGAGCTGGTTCAAGTCCTGGCTGCTCCACTTCCCACCTAGCTCCTTCCTAATGTGCCTGAGAAGCCAGTGGAAGAATGCCTGAGTGCCCGGGTCTCCACCACTCACGTGGGAGACTTGAATGAAGTGCCTAGCTCCTGACTTTGGCCTGGCCCAGTCCTGGCTATTGTGGCCATCTTGGGGAGTGGGACAGCAGATGGAAGCTCTCTCTGTGTCACTATAATTTTCAGACGAATCTTAAAAAACCAACAAAATCAAAGGGAGGCTGGACGAAGTAAACACTCCCTGAGGAGCAGCCTGTATGCAGTGCACAATTGTGCAGTTCAACACACAAACTCTAAGGAGCACTCATTCCCCATGTACGGACACAGAGGCCAGGAAGCCCGCTAGGCTGTGCAGCTGGTCCGTGCAGGGGCTGGCACCACGTCTGCCTGTCTGCCTCTCTTCCTCTCAAATTGCCTTTCGAATGAATGGGAATTGATTTTTAAAATATAATGAATGTGCTTCAGAGGTAGCGAGACCCTGTAATAACCAGGACTGGGCTGGGTGGAAGCCAGGAGCCAGGTTCTTCCTCCTGGTCTCCCATGGGGTGCAGGGCCCAAGCACTTGGGCCATCCTCCACTGCACTCCCGGGCCACAGCAGAGAGCTGGACTGGAAGAGGAGCAACCGGGACAGAATCCGGCGCCCGAACCGGGACTAGAACCCGGGGTACTGGTGCTGCAGGTGGAGGATTAGCCTAGTGAGCCGAGGCACTGGCCCCATGGAGATTCTTTCAACAGATGCATACAAAGCCCTCAGGGGAATCAGGTTTCCAGTTGTTGATTATTAAAGGTGCCATTCTTTAAAAAGCTGTTTAAAGTATAATATATATTATATCATAATATGTCGTTGGGTATCTCAGTGGTTTACCCTTTATACCGCTGAGTACTTGTTACAGGGATCTAAGTTTATTTATCCTTTGCCAGTTCAAACATCTGAGCCATTTCCCATTAATGGGGATCAGCAAATGAAGCCCCAGGAACCATTCATGCATAGCTGTTGTGTTAATCTATGTTTTCATTTCTTTTGGGTAGATATCTAAGAGGGGGATCACTGGGACATATGTTAAGCAGAAGGAGTCTTCAAAAGTTTATGGAAAATGTGCACTATAAGAAAATGACAGGGGGCAGTGCTGTGGCATAGCGGGTAAAGTCACCGCATGCAGTGCCGGCATCCCATATGGGTGCAGGTTCAAATCTTGGCTGCTCCACTTTTGATCCAGCTCTCTGCTATGGTCTGGGAAAGCAGTAGAAGGTGGCCTAAGTGCTTGGGCCCCTGCACCCACATGGGAGACCCGGAAGAAGCTCCTGGCTTTGGATCGGCGCAGTTTAGGCCATTGCAGGCAGCTGGGGAGTGAACCAGCAGAGAGAGGATTTCTATCCAATGGGTCACTCCCCAAATGGCTGCAATGGCTGGAGCTGAGCCCATCCAAAGCCAGGAGCCAGGAGCCTCTTCAGGGTCTCCCATGTGGGTGCAGGGGCCCAAGGACTTGGGCCATCTTCCACTGCTTTCCCAGGCCACAGCAGAGAGCTGGATCAGAGTGGAGCAACCGGGACTCGAACCGGTGCCCATATGGGAGGCAAGCACTGCAGGTGGCGGCTTTACCCGCTATGCCATAGTACCGACTCCTTAATTTTAAAATTTGAGAGACAGATGGACAAGGAGAGCTTCCACCTGCTGAATCACTCCCCAAATGCTTGCCTTGGTCAGGGCTTGGCCGGGTCCAGAGCAAAGAGCTCAATCCAGGTGCCCATGTGGGTGGCAAGAATTACTCAAGCCTTCACCCCTGCCTCCCAGGGTCTGCATCAGCAGGAAGTTAAGGGTAAGGTGTCAGAGCACGTGCCTTGGTCTGGGACAGGAGTGTTCTAACCACTAGACTGAACAGCCACTCCTAATTCCATTATCCACAAACTTAAAAAAAAAAATTGAAAGGTAGAGTTAACGGTGGAGGAGGGGAGTGGCAGAGACAAAGATCTTCCATCCACTAGTTCACTCCCCAAATGGCTACAACAGCCAGGGCGGGGGCCAGGCTGCTCCACTTCTGATCCAGCTCCCTACTAATGGTGCTGGGAAAGCAGTGGAAGATGCCCCAAGTGCTGGGGCCTCTGTACCCACGTGGGAGACCTGGAAGAAGCTCCTGGCTCCAGTGTGGCCTAATCTCAGCCATTGCAACCATTTGGGAAGTGAACCAATGGATAGAGGATCTCTCTCTCTCTCTTTCTAACTCTGCTTTTCAAATAAGTAAAAAATCTTTAAAAATAATTCTTTTCCCTATACTTGCAATTTTTCCATATAAGTTAAAGATTATTTCAAAGTTCTAAATTTTTTAAATATATTATTTATTTATTTGAAAGGCAGAGAGATTTACCATCTGCTGGTTCATGCTTCAGCTAGCTGCAAGAGCCAGGGTTGAGCCAGGCTATAGCCAGGAGCCAGGAACTTCATCCTGGTCTCCCACATGACAGGAGTCAAAATTTTTGGGCATCCTCTGCTGCCTTCCTGGGCACCTCAGCAGGAAGCCTGATCAGAAGCAGGGTAGCCAGAACTCAAATCAGTGTTCTGACATGGGAAGCCAGCATCAGAAGCAGTGGCTTACCACAGCACCCGCCCCTGGATAACGGGTTTTAAGGAATGATTAGGGGACCGGCACTGTGGTATAGTAGGTTAAGCCTCCACCTGTGACACTGGCATCTCACATGGGTGCTGGTTCAAGTTCTGGCTACTCCACTTCCAATTCAGCTCCCTGCTAATGGCCTGGGAAAGCAGTAGAAGATGGCCCAAGTGCTTGGACCCCTGAACCCATGTTGGAAACCCAGAAGCAGCTTCCAGGCTCCTGGCTTCAGATCAGCCATTTGGGAAATGAAGCAGTGGATGGAAGATCTCTCTCTTTCTCTGCTTCTGCCTCTCTGTAACTCTGCCTTTCAGATAAATGAATCTTTAAAAAAATAAATAAAGGAATGATGAGAAGATGCTGAAGATGAAGCCCATAGCAGCAGACCATCCACATCCATTTTTGAGGAAAAGAAAAACGTCGATCCTGCCCTAACTGAAGAGAACCAACAGTTAACAGCAAAACAGCAACAGCCAGCATCCCAGACATTCCAAGTGGCTCAGCACACACGATTCCAACTGAAAAACTGAGGCTATAAGCCACGCTTCTCTCCATGGCGCCAAAACAGCCCCAGTCCAGAGTGGAGGTCTCGAGGGACACGTTCAAGAAGTGGAATCAAGACCCTAAAGGTTTCCACTGGAAACACGACTCTACCAGTACAACCTTGAAGGCAGAGCAAAAAGTGGCCACCAAGCAGCGCACGTGGTCCAGCCAGGAGCACGGGTCATCATGGCCACGGAGGTGCCAGGTACTCAAGGCATTTTCTTGTCGACTCTCTGGGTGGGGCAGAGAGGTAACCTCTGCTTATTAGGAGAGTGCCTTGAGAAAGTGAGCCACAACCTTAGCAGAAAACCATCCAGCAAAACCTCACCACAGAGTCCTTCTCCACCACCCACAAGACTCCTGCTCATCGCTCTCATCAAACAAGGGCACAGACGCAGGAGCGTGGACAGGACTACACGTCCACTTCATGGTCCTGCTGTGGCTTCTTCTGCCTCCTTTCATCTCCTAATCTTAGAGAAACCTTTAAAGACCTCTTTGTCTTCAGTTAATAGTTCAGAAAAGACGGCACTGACCTGGCAGAGTTCCCTCCGTTCTTGGGGGATGGACTAAATGCCTACTGCCATCCTGTCATCGCTTACAAAACTGTCTTGAACTTGATGGAGCTGAGAAACTTCTGTTTTTTATCTTTTACTTCCATTTTCTACAAACTTCTGCGTCCCCTCATGTCAACTGTTTGTGCATTTATAATTTTAAAATTGTATGTTGGGGGCCAGTACTGTGGCATAGCAAGTTGAAGCCCTGGCCTGCAGTGCTGGCATCCCACATGGGCATCAGTTTGAGTCCTGGCTGCTCCACTTCTGATCCAGCTTTCTGCTATGGCCTGGGAAAGCAGTAGAAGATGGCTCAAGTCCTTGGACCCCTGCACTCGTGTGGGAGACCCGGAAGAAGCTCCTGGCTTCGGATTGGCACAGCTCCAGACATTGCAACCAACTGGGGAGTGAACCAGTGGATGGAAGACCTCTCTCTCTCTCTCTGCCTCTCCTTCTGTGTGTAATTCTGACTTTCAAATAAATAAATCGATCTTAAAAAAAAAATTGTATGTTGAGGCTAGTGCTATGCCTAGCAGGTCGAACCACCACCTGTGATGCCAGCATCCCATTCAGGCACAAGTTCATGTCCCGGATGCTCCACTTCTGATCCGGCTCTCTGCTGGTGTGCCTGGGACAGCAGCAGAGGATGGCCCAAGTGCTTGAGTACCTGTACCGATGTGGCAGACCCAGAAGAAGCTCCTGGCTTCGGTCTGGCCTGGTCCTGGTGGTTGTGGCCATTTGGAGAGTGAACTAGTGGATGGAAGACTTCCATCGCTCTCTCTGACTTTGCCTCTCCCTCTCTGTAACTCTTTCAAATAAATAAATAAAATCTTAAAAACAAATTATATGTCAGTTCCATGGTCATATAACTCCATTGGGAAGACTGGCATCTAGAATGCATAATCAAGAATTCAGATTAAATTATTTCACAGGGAAGCCGCAATTTGAAATGATGTTTATATTATGCTGGCAAAACTAGAGGGTTTTTTTGCTCCAATTTCCTTTAGTTTTAGAAATCTATTCCATTACTTAGTTGAAGTATTAAAATTATTTTCCCATTGGAAGCTAAAGAAATCTTGTAAAGTTTTTAAAACTCGTCTTTAAATAGAATGAACATGTGTTCCGTTTTTATCCAAAGCAACATAATTATTCATTTTGAGAAAGGATTGATGTGGGTAGATGTGTGCTGCTCTAAAGATAAACACGCAATCAAAGCTCTTTAAAACTTATTGCTGGGGGCTGGTGCTGTGGCGTAGCTGGTAAAGCTGCCACCTGCAGTGCCAACATCCCATATGGGTGCTGGTTCTAGTCCCAGCTGCTCCACTTCCAATCCAGCTCCCTGCTAATGCACCTGGGGAAGCAGTAGAAGATGGTCCAAGTCCTTGGGCCCCTGCACCCATGTGGGAGACCTGGAGGAAGCTCCTGGCTTTGGCCCGGCCCAGCTCTGACTGTAACCAGGTGGAAGATCTCTCTTGCTCTGCTTCTCCTTCTGTTAACTCTGCCTTTCAAACAAATTTAAAAAAAAAAAAAGGATTTTTATTTAAAATTAAGACTAAGAAACATAATATACTGTGGATGGTTGAGTAGGACTTGTCTCCATAAAACTCATGCAGATGCTTAATTCTGATGTAATGTTAATGACTATGGGTTATGGGTGGATACTTCATAGAATTATGGCATCTGAGGGGAGGGTCTGGTGGTAGGATTTAGGGTCGCTGGGGGCCTGCCCTTGGAGGGTGGGTATCAGGAGATGGTGGTTTTTATTATTATTATTATTTCACTTTTCAGTATTAAGCGAGGTAGCAAAGTTTAATGCAAAGAATACCCGACTGGCAGGCATTTCAGGCAAGAACTGAGCTCAGTCTGCATTCACGCTGGAGTTTTTTTTTTTTTTTTTTTTTTTTTTTAAAGGCAGAGTGGACAGTGAGAGAGAAAGACAGAGAGAAAGGTCTTCCTTTTGCCGTTGGTTCACCCTGCAATGGCCGCCGCGGCCGGCACACCGCACTGATCCTGATGGCAGGAGCCAGGTGCTTCTCCTGGTCTCCCATGGGGTGCAGAGCCCAAGCACTTGGGCCACCCTCCACTGCACTCCCGGGCCACAGCAGAGAGCTGGCCTGGAAGAGGGGCAACCGGGACAGAATCCAGCGTCCCGACCGGGACTAGAACCCGGTGTGCCGGCGCCGCAAGGCGGAGGATTAGCCTAGTGAGCCGCAGCACCGGCCTCACGCTGGAGTTTTCACAGATATGTTTCTCCTCTCTCCCTCTCTGATCCTGCTGGGTAGAGGCCCTTCTGCGCATGGAGTTCCTGCAGCTCCCCCCAGGACTTCACCAGCACAGAGTTACTGGACCCAGCAGTCCCCTTGGTGCAGGACGGGAAAGGTTTCCCCAAGCTGTGCCCGACCCCAAGGGCTCCGGGACCCGCCTAACACAGCAAGACTTGTGCTGTGCAAACGCTGCTCTGCTTCTACATGTCCTCCCACACTGAACATTCACACAAATTCTGAGTGACTCTGTGACGTGTCCTCTCCCTCCTGGCTTAACCGGGTGATTGCTCCTCCACAGCAGCAGGTGCAGCTCCATCAGACGCAGGTCCACGGGGTGGCCTGATCCTGAACCAGAACCTTCCAGAATAAACCTTTTCTTCCCCAAGAGGCTCCTCTTGGGTATGGTAACTAAGGTCGTAAAAAGCGGTCTGAAAAAAATAATAAAAAATTTTTAAAAAGTGGTCTGATACAACCACTGTCTTTCAGGGTAAACTAATATAAAAAAGGGGGGGGGTGTGTGTGCAGTGCTGTGGCGCAGCGGGTTAATGCCCTAGCCTGAAGCGCCGGCATCCCTTATGGGCGCTGGTTCTAGTCCCGGCTGCTCCTCTTCCAATCCAGCTCTCTGCTATGGCCTGAGATAGCAGTGGAGGATGGCCCAAGTGCTTGGGCCCCTGAACCCATGTGGGAGACCCAGAAGAGGCTCCTGGCTCCTGGCTTTGACTCGGTGCAGCTCCAGCTGTTGCAGCCATTTGGAGAGTGAATCAGCGGATGGAAGACCTCTCCCTCTGTCAACCTCTCTCTGTAACTCTTTCAAATAAATAAAATATTTTTTTTAAAAAAAAAGTAGCATCTCATGAAGCAAAGCTGCATCTCAGAACATTAGTAGGTAGATCCGAAGACAAATTCAAACATAGCCAAAATTATCCTAGGAATAAGCTTCATCCAGGTCTTTCACATGGATACAGGGACTCGAGCACTTGGGCCATCCTCTGCTGCTTTCCCAGGCACACCAGCAGAGAGCCAGATCAGAAGTGGAGCAGCCGGGACTCGAACTCAAAACCCGCTCCAGAGAGAACATTTTTCTCTCATGACTTCTTCACAGGAAAATGTTATCATTTCACATTTAGTTATTTACTGGAGATACAGACAGAGAAAGACAGCTCCCACCCACTGGTTCACCCCCCAAACGCCTTCCAGGCCTGGAGCCAGGAACTGGGAACACAACCCAGGTCTCCCGACAAAGGCAGGAACCCAGCCCCTGGAGCCATCACCTGCTGCCCCTCCCACGGTCTACGTCAACAGGAAGCTAGAATCAGGAGCTGCAGCGGCACCTGAATCCAGGCACAGAGTCGCGGGCGTTGTGAGCGCAAGGCTAAACACCTGCCTCTCTATTTTAGACAAAGTGGTGCTGACATTTATTAACCACCCACGGCTTTGAGATGTCTTTCTCAGAAGGCTTTCTCTCTTCAACAAGCGTTTTGGCTTTTCTCTTAGAATTTTCCCGTGGAGAAATGCCTTTACAGTTCATGCCCAGCCATAACGTCACAATGTGATTCTCTCTGAAACCTTACCGTCCCCGCGCCTGGCCACACTGCAGTTCCTGGAACGCCGGAGTCCATACCTGGACGACTCTGACAATGGTGACCACAGCACTGGGACTCTCATCAAGCCCCCTCCCCCTGCCATCCCCAGTATCCCTGCAGAACTGCCTTGGATGGCTGTTTCTCCCATTAGTTATTTGAAGAAACTGCTTAGGGGCTACTACATATGACACACAGGCATATTGATCGAGGTGGGCATTGTGGCCTGCGTCCCCTATCAGAGAGCCAGTTTGAATCCCAGCACCTCTGCGTCAGACCCAGCTTCCTGTTAAGGCATCCTGAGAGACAGCAGAGGATGCTGGTCCAAGTGCTCGGGCCCCTGCGGCCCACAAGGGAGACCTGGATGGAGTTCCTGGCTCCTGGCTTTGGACTGGCCCAGCCCTGGCTGGTACAAGCATCTGGGGAGTACATCGGTGGATGGAATATTTTCTCTCTCTTTCTCTGTCTCCCTGTCACTCTGCCTTTCAGGTAGATGAAAATGATTTTTTTTAAAAGAAAAGAAAACATGCATTTTTAAACACAAGAATCACAGGCAGTATTATGGGATGCTTGGGCTCAGAAGCCCCCGGGAACTGAGAGCATTCTAGGGAATGGCACATTCTAGGCACCGACTTCATTGTTCCTGCTAAACCAGACATCCCCACAGAAGAGCAGGAAATGCACACAAGGCTTAGATGGCTCTTCTTCTCATTCCATTGTGCAGATCGACTGTGGCTGAACTCACAGTTCAACGCCTCCTTGACAGGGTTCTGCTGTATCAATTATTTCATGTAATTCTTTCACAGAGAACGTTTCAACAAAGGCTTCTTCTGAAACACAGACGCTAGAGGCTCGACTGACACCTGTCAACACCAGGTATAAACACACCATCTTCTTGTTAATTATACTCTAAGAGGACTGTGATGTCAAAACTCTGTGCTTTAAAAATTAATTTTTGTACTTAACTTATTTGAGAGTGACAGCGAGCACACTCCAATCTTCTGGTTTACTCCCCAAATACCAGCTACAGCTCGGGGCAGGGCCAGGCCAAAACCGGGAGCCGGGAACTTAATCCAAGTCTTCCCAGTGGGTTCTGGGCCCAGATACTGGGCCCTGCGTTAGCAGGAAACTGGAATCAGGAGCAGAGCCAGGACACGACCCTAGCACTCTGAAGTGGAATGCGGGGGTCCGACAAACACCTGCCCACCCCAACTCTGGGTTTTAATAGAGAATTAAATAGGCAGACTGAAACCAGGTGGAACTCAAAAAAGGTATTGTCAGTTGGCATAACTGTGGTACCAGCAATTATAAACATATGGACTGTTTCATATTCATTGTGATCTGTTTGCTTCCTGTATCTTAACAAGTGGAGGTAGGAACTTTGTCTTTTATATTTTACGATTGGGAACAAAGACACACTCATTTCTTCACATCTTGTCTGAGCTGCTTTCCTGAGACGACACGGTGACATGTATGTGACAGAGGCCCCAAGTCCCCAAACACAGAAATATTCACTCTCCAAAGTTTTCCCAGCCTTGTTGTGCACCCGATACCCTCACAACCTGCCACCACTTGCAATGCCACTCACTCCATTTATTAAGCCTCTGAAATCTTTTTTTTTAAAGATGCATCTTATTTATTTGAAAGGCAGAGTTACAGAGAGGAGAGAGAGAGAGGTCTTCCATCTGCTGGTTCACTCCCCAAATGGCCCCAAAAGCTTGGGCTGGGCCAGGTAGAAGCCAGGAGCCAGGAGCTTCCTCCAGGTCTCCCAGCAGGTGCAGGGACCCAAGCATGTGGCCCATCCTCCGGGGCCTTCCCAGGCACATCAGCAGGGGGCTGGATCGGAAGTGGAGCGGCCAGGACTTGAACTGGCATCCACATGGGATGGTTAAACCACTGCCTGCAACACAAGACGAAGGCATCCGACTGTTCCTTCTAAGACAGCAAGGGAGACTGTCCAGGCGGAGGGCTGTGTGCCCAGAGCCAGGGGCTAAACAATAGGCACTCGGAATCACCACGGCCCACGGACACCAGTTGCAACCTGGCACCCGGCCCTGCCTCCACGTGAGCCACGCGGATGGTGGCGGGGGTGGGGGAAGTGACATCCAGGTGGCTGAGGGCTGTTTACTCCAAACTCCCAGCGCTAAGCTAAAACAGAGCCCAGAGGCCCTGGCGCTGTGGCCTAGTGGGCGAAGCCGCCACCTGCAGTTCCAGCATCCCATATGGGCGCCGGTTCGAGTCCCGGCTGCTCCACTTCCCATCCAGCTCTCTGCTATGGCCTGGGAAAGCAACAGAAGATGGCCCAGGTCCTTGGGCCCCTGCACCCGCGTGGGAGACCTGGAAGAAGCTCCTGGCTCTGGTCTGGCCCAGCCACTGCGGCTGCGGCCATGTGGGGGAGTGAACCAGCGGATGGAAGACCTCTGTCTCTCCCTCTAATTCTGCCTCTCAAATAAATAAGGTTAAATCTTAGAAGCTTGGCCGAGCAATCCCACTTCCGGTATCTCCGTGCACCTGCGGGGAATCCTGACAGATGTCCCCACGCGCACCTGTCCAGGGACCAGACGTGACCCCAGGCCCCGAAACCCGTCCATTCACGGAAAGCCAACACGGGATGCCACCAGATCAGTTACTGTTGCGCCAGAAATGAAGGAAGCCAGACACACACACACACACACACGAGCCCTTAGGACGAGCCCACCTACAACCAAATGCCCCAGAAGTGACACTCCCAGGGCGCAGTCGCCAGGGGCTGGGGCGGGAAGTGGGGACCCACGTTGAGGGGCGGAGACCACAGCCCCGCGACTCGTGTATCCCCCGCACTCTACAGCAGGATGGCGACTGAGCCTCTTCCTTCCCGGAGGCTCGGTTAGTTCTCCGCCGACAAACGCAGCCCCTCCGACCACCGAGCGCGCCAGACAATGCCCTCGCCCGGCGCAGCTCGGCAACGTAAGGGGCGGAGCCGGGACGCCGTTACCAGGCAACGAAGAAGTCCCGCCCCCCGCCTAACCAATCAACACAAACAGCCTTACGTACGCCAGGAGGAGCGTGACCTCGCGCGCACGGGGCCGCCCCCCAGAGAGCCCACCTCCGTCCTCACCCAACCAATCGGAAAGGAGAGGGAGGCGCGCATGCTCCGTGTGCGTGCGCCCGCGGCCCGCGCGCAGGGCTTGCCGCCCCACCCCCACTCCCAGGGCCTGCCCGCGGGAACGGGGGTTCGGGCCCCGCCTGGGGGTGTTAGGGCTGCCGGGCTGCACCGCCCGCGGCCTCCCCTTCCCAGGGCCGCCACCCTCCCCTCCCCGCACGGAGAAACTTCCTGGACGAGCAGTCGCTCTTCCTGGCGGCGAGGGCGGGGTACGCACCTGGGGGCGCCGGCCAGCGGGGGTCCGAGGCCTGGGGCGCCGGGGACGGCCGAGGGGCCGAGCGCGAGGCGGGGCGCGGCGTGGTGGGCGGCGGCCGCGGCCCCTGCTCGCCACGCGCCCTCCTTTTTCTTTCTTCCCCCTTTTTTTTTCCTTTTTTTTTTTTTTTTTTAAATTTTTTTGTTTGCTTCCTGGAAGGCAGCTTTGACTCGTGTGTCCGCAGCGCCCCAAGTGGGAGCTGCTGTTTCCGGTGCTTTGGAATCCAGCGTGGCCGCCGCGGTGGGCTGCGGCCTCCGGCTATCGCCCGGCCGCCCGGCCTGGCCGGTGCCCGCGGTGGCTGCTGCGGGGTTGCGCTCGGCAGCCTTCCGGCCGCGCTGGGAGTGGCCCAGGAATCCACCCTAAAGCTTGGGAGCGCTCCTTCGGTGCGTCGCGAGTGACCCTTGGGAGGGCTGGGTGGCCCGGCCAAGCAGCTGTCCATCAGGCCGTTCCGGGCCGGCCTTACGGCATCTGATCCTTTTTTTTTTTTTTTTTTTTTTAAATATTGTTGATTTGAAAGGCAGAGAGAGAGAGATCGATCTTCCATGCACTGGTCACTCCCCAAATGGCCACCACAGCCCGGGCTGGGCCGCACAGAAGCCAGGAGCTTCTTCCGGGGTCTCCTATTGGATGTCGGGGACCCAAACACTTGGGCCATCTTATTCTGCCTTCCCAGGCCCTTAGCAGGGAGCTGGATGGGAAGTGGAGCAGCCGGGACATGAACCACACCCAGAGAGGTGTGCTTTGATGTTTGGTTCAACAGCCTGAGTGTCACCTCCATGCATTTGCCTGTTCGGTGATTGGTAAACCCAAACCCAACCCCGGCAGGTGCAGTGCTCTCCCAGGGGTTCAGATCTGCAGAGTGGCCTGCAGCCATTTGGGGCGTGAGCCAGCAGATGGAAGACCTCTCTCTCTCTTTGTCTCTTCTCTCTATATAATTCTTCCTTTCAGATAAATAAAATAAATCTTTAAAAAAAAAAGTTTATGGGGAGAGCGCAGTGGGTTAAAGCCCCAGGCTGCAGCACTAGCATCCCATATGAGTGCCAGTTTGAGACCCGGCTGCTCCACTTTCAATCCAGCTCTCTGCTATGGCCTGGGAAAGCAGTGGAGGATGGCCCAGGTCCTTGGGCCCCTGCATTCACGTGGGAGACCCAGAAGAAGCTCCTGGCTCCTGGTTTTGGTTCGGCGCAGCTCTGGCCATTGTGGCCATTTGGGGAGTGAACCAGTAGATGGAAGACTCTCTCTCTCTCTCTCTCTTTCTCTCTGGAACTCTGGAACTCTGTCATTCAAATAAAAAATAAAAGTGTGTACTCTTGAAAAAATATATAATTTATACATAATACTATAATGATGTATATTTTATAAAATACATAGGGACTTTTTTTTAAAAATGAAGAGTAAATAATTTACTGCAATTAAAAAATTTATTTAAGAGGCACAGAAACAAAGAGAAAGTGCCCGTCTGTTGGCCCACTCCCCAAATACTGCAACAGCCAGGGCTGGACCAGGCTGAAGCCAGCATCTGGCAACGCCGTCCAGGTCTCCAAGGTGGGCAGGAGTGACCCAAGTGCTTGAGCCGCCACTGCTGCCCCCCAGGCTGTGCAGGAAGCTGGGGTCGAGAGCTGGGGCCGGGACTGAGCCCAGGCACTCTGATGTGGGTGCAGGCGTCTCACTGCGGTGCTAAATGCCTGCCCCGGCTCATGAGTGTAATGCATTTCCAAGCAAAAATCTGGTGGGAATTTTATGCAGTTTGACAAGATGACTTTTAAAAATTTACATGGAGATCAATGTTATGAGTAGCAAAGGCAATTTTATGATAGGATAGAGAACAAAGGGAAACTTGATTGAATAAGAATTAGAGCATATTATAAACCGTAGTTAAAATCTGTCATATTAGTACAAAAATACAGCAGCAGGGGCTGGCACTGTGTTGTAGAAGGCTAAGCCTCCACCTGCAGCACCATATGGGTGCTGGTTTGTGTCCTGGCTGCTCCTCTTCTGTTCCAGATTCCTGCTAATGTGCCTGGGAAAGCAGCAGAAGATGGCTCAAGTGCTTAGGCCCCTTCCACTCACATGGGAGACCTGGATGAAGCTCCTGGCTCCTGGCTTTGGCCTGGCCATTGCAACTATCTGGGGAGTTAACCAGCAGATGGAAGACCTCTCTGTCTCTCCCTCTTTCTGTAACTCTTTCGATTAAATAAATAAATCTTTAAAATAGAATAAAATACAACAGTGTAAAAAGAACAACGTGGAACCAAACTGTTATAAAAATATTTCCAAGATAATTTTGAGTGAAAAGTTGTAGAAGGAGGTATATGTAATAAGTTTTCTTTAAAGACACATAAAACAAACATTTTCCCTCTTTTTTTTTTTTAAGATTTATGTATTTATTTGAAGATCAGAGTTATACACACACACACACACACACACACACACAGGTCTTCTATCTGCTGGTTCACTCCCCAACTGGCCTCAGCGGCCGGAGCTGAACCAATCTGAAGCCAGGAGCCAGAAGTTTCTTTTGGGTCTCCCATGCGAGTGCAGGGGCCCAAGGACTTGGGCCATCTCTCACTGCTTTCCCAGGCCATAGCAGAGAGCTGGATCGGAAGTGGAGCAGCCAGGACCCGAACTGGCGCCCATATGGGATGCCAGCACTGCAGGCAGCTGCTGTACCCGCTACACCACAGTGCCGTCCCCTTTTCTTTCTTTAAATTGGGGCAGAGTTTATTTGAAAGGCGGAGGGAGAGAAAGAGAGACGGATCTTCCATCTGCTGGTTCACTCCCCAGATGCCTGCAACAGCCAGGGCTCATTTCTGCCTCAGGCAGAAATCCATACACTTGAGCCATCATTGCTGCCTCCCAGGTGGGAATTAGCAGGAAGCTGACATCAGGAGTGGAGCTGGGCCTGGAACCAGGCTCTCCCAGATGGGATGTGGGCACCCGAAGCAGCAACTGAAACTGCGCCAAACGCCCGCTCCAAAACACTTTTTTTTTCTTTCGCAAGACACATGAGTATACTCAGCGGTTCAAGGAACCTTTAGCCTTACTCCTGTGCTTAATTATTTATTTAACTTTTAACAAAGGGATCGGACAATGTATTCATTGTATAATTAAAAATTAACAATCAAATGAAAATATGTAAGGCTAATTAAGTTCACTCCCAGTCCAGAGTATTTTAGCTACCTCAAAGAATCAAAGAAATTCGAATGGCGGGGGTGGCCATTTGGCACAGCAGTTAAGATGTATCTGGAAACATCTGCCTCTTACATCCAGGGTGCCTGGTTCGAGTCCTCACTCTGGTTTCAACATGGCTCCCAGCCAGTGGGCACCCTGGGAGGCAGCAGGCGATGCCTCAAGTATGTGGGCCCTGCCACTCCCATGGGAGACGGATGGCGTTCAGGGTCTCCCGGGTTCATCTAGTCCTGCCGGGCGTTTGCAGGTATTTAGGGAGTGAATCAGCAGATGGAAGTTCTATTTTTTCTCTCTCTGTCAAATAACAATGAAAATAAATTTTTAAAATTTATTTTATGCAGTTTGTTTTTCTTATGTCTTCAAGAAAACCTTGTAGTTGTATGTGGCATGGATTTAACTTGACTTAACATTAGCAGGTGTTTTCAATACTTCGTAATAGTTGATTTTTTGTGGTGGGACTTATCTGTTCCAAGCAAAACCTTGGGGTCAGAGTTCACAGTTGCCAGCACGGAATTAGCCTGCATGACCAACCAAAAGTCCCATCATGACTATGTTCAGCTTCTTTTAGGTCAAGATCAACTTTTAGCTATTTCATCTCCTGCTCCATAAATAGGAACCACAACATTGATGGGCAAACAGTGCCACCTAGTGGTCTTGATTCACATGGTAAAATTTGTTCTGTCTCTGAAATCTGAAATTAAGATTCCTGTCTTTTGGATAAATCTCAGAAGTAAAATATTTGACTTTAAAATTTTGACAAGTAAGGATTTTAAGAAACCTACCGTCTATTGTCATTACCAGTTTGTATAAGGACTTTTTAAATTTTTTTTCCATTTTTAAAATAGTTTTCAGTGTAGAGACTTTAAAAGAAAGATTTATTTTATTTGAAAGGCAGAATTACAGAGAGAGAGAGAGAGAGAGAGAGAGAGAGAGAGATATCTTCTGTCCACTGGTTCACTGCCCAAATTGCTGCAGCTGGCTGGGCCAGGCTGAAGCCAGGAGCTGGGAACTCCACCTGGGTGGCAGGGGCCCATGCACTTGAGCAATCCTCCACTGCCTTACCAGGTGCATTAGCAGGGAGCTGGGTCAGAAGCAGAGCAGCCAGGACTTGAACCTGAGCTTTGATAAAAGATGCTGGTGACGCAGGTGGCAGCTTAATCTGCTGCACCACAACACCTGTCCCAAAGGCAGAGATTTTAAACTAAAAAATCAGAAAGGCCATGAATTCAGAATCCTGCCAATGAAAGGGACAGTAGAAAATGGCATATGCTTCATGAATATATAAATATTCTATACTGTTATTAATAATGATATACGGTCTTGGCTTTATCAGCTAAAGCAGAGTTACAGGCAAGCTCAGATGGGGCCGGTGCTGTGGCGTCCCCTATGTGTGCCAGTTCAGGTCCCAGCTGCTCCTTTCTGATCCAGCTCCCTGCTATGGCCTGGGAAAAGCGGGGGAAAATGGCTCAAGTGTTTGGACCCCTGCCACCCTCGTGGGAGACCTGGATGAAGCTCCTGGCTCCTGGCTTTGGCCTGACTCAGTCCTGCCCATTGTGGTCACCCTGGGAGTGAATAAGCAGATGGAAGATCTCCCTCTCTCTAACTCTGATTTTCAAATAAACAAACCTTAAAACAACAACAAAGGGTTAAGATATCATGCACAGATAGAGTGGTGCTTCACTTAACCACAGGAAACTGTTTGGATAAATGTATCATTAGGTGGTTTTGCTATTAGGCTGCTAGGCTACAAACCTGTGGCCAATGTTACCAAGCTGAATACTGGAGGCAACTGACACAGTGGTTACAGTGTAAGGCTTTACATAAGCCTCACTAACACTGAGTGATGTGCTATCCTCTGAAATTAGCATCACCCTAATGGCTCCAGTACCACCAGGTAGTAGGAAGTTGTCAGCTTCCTTGTAATCTCATGGGACCACGGGAACATTGCTACGCAGTACACGACTGTCCCCTTTTTCTTTTTAAAAATATTTATTTATTTACTCGAAAGTCAGAGTTAAACAGAGAGAGGAGAGGCAGAGAGAGAGAAGGGTCTTCCATCTGCTGGTTCACTCCCCATTTGGCCGCAATGGCTGGAGCTTCTTCTGGGTCTCCCACATGGGTGCAGGGGCCCAAGGATTTGAGCCATCTTCTACTGCTTTCCCAGGCCATAGCAGAGAGCTGGATGGGAAGTAGAGCAGCCAGGACTTGAACCGGTGCCCATATTGGAAGCCAACACTACAGGTGGCAGCTTTACCCACTTTGCCACAGTGCCAGCCCCGTGACTCCTTAATTTGGAAGGTATCAGGGGTGAGAGAGCAGGGAGAGATAGTGAGTCATGTGCCTTTCCCACCAAGAGGCAAATTGTCTTCTGTATTCTTAATCCTCAGGGTTGAAAAGAACCCATTCACCAAATCAGTACCCCTTATCAAACCTAAGAGGCTGGGTCTATTCATTCTAGGAAAATCCTGCACTTGACCCAGCAGCTGTGATTGGGCTATGCCTCTGCCTGCCGCCGTCACCTGCCACATCCATCTGCTAGTTCAGGATCCACACAGGTGAACCCAGTGGGGATAGGATCAGAACCATCAGCCCAGGGCAGGTGCTGGGGTGCAGCACACTGAGAAGCTGCCGCTCTGACTCCATATCCCACACTGGAGAGCTGGCTTGAGTCCCAGCTGCTCCGTTTCTGACCTAGTTCCCCACCAGTGCACCTGGGAAAGCAGTGGAAGAGGGCTGAGTCCTTGGTCCCCTGCAATGACATGGGAGACCCAGATGGAGTTCCTAGCTCCTGACTTCCGCCTGGCCATGCCCTGGCTGTTGCAACCATTTGAAGAGTGACCAGTGGCTCTGTGTGTGTGTGTCTCCCTTTCACTCTGCCTTTCAAATAAATAAAATAATTCTAAAAAAATGAAAATACCACCCCACCATCCTATATCTTTGAAGGTGGCATAACATCCACGGTTCCACCTGGGCTTCAGTCTATTGTGTTCTGAACTGAAGCTGGATTAGTTCCAGGTGATGTACAACAGAGAGAGAATGACGTAAGAGGAAGCCAGGGGAGGGAAGGGACTCCTGTCACGGTTCACCATGGCTGCAAGAGATCCTACAGGCCCTACAAATCCGCGTTCTATATATTTTTTTAAAGCACGTTGGAGCCTGCACTGTGGTGCAGTAGGTTAAGCCTCTGCCTGCAGTGCCCGGCATCCCATGTGGACACCAGCTTGAATCCTGGCTGCTCCACATCTGATCCAGCTCTCTGCTATAGCTTGGGAAAAGCAGATGACCCACGTGCTTGGGCCCCTGCACCGACCTGGGAGACCCAGAAGAAGCTCCCGGGTCCTGGCTTTGGGTCTACCCAGCTCCAGCCATTGCAGCCATTTGGGGAGTGAACCTGTGGATGGAGGACCTCTCTGTCTCTCCGTCTCTGCCTACCTCTTAAATAAATACATACATATATACACAAATCGTTTTTGTTAAAAAAAAAAAAGAAAGAAAGAATGAATGAATGGATGGAACCGCCTGTCTCCGATGGACAGGTGTTCGCCACAGCTCTGCCAGGAGGCTGCAACCATGTGCCCTCAGCGCCTTTGCCTTCAGCCAGGAGTAAACATGGCCGCCGCCACTTCCGTCGCCGCGGGAGGTGAAAGGTTACGCAAGATGGCGGCGCCCAGGAGCAGCTGAGGCGTGAAGTCGAGGATGGCGCTGGCGGCGCTGGCGGCCGGGGCGCGGCTGGGGCGCCGGCTGAGAGGACCCGGGCTCGGGCGCGGGCCCTGGAGGGCGGCCGGACGGTCGCGGAGTCGGCGCGAGGCGGCCGAGGCCGAGGCGGACGCGCCCGTGTTGCAGTACGCGGGCGAGCGTGCGGCGCGCGCCCACCGCATCTTCGTGTGGGGCTTCAGCTACTCGGGGGCGCTGGGCGTGCCCAGCTTCGTGCTGCCCAGCGCCGGGCCCGAGCCCCGCGCCGGCTCCCGGCCGCGCCGCAGGATCCAGCCCGTGCCCTACCGTCTGGAGCTGGACCAAAAGGTGCGGGCCGCGGCCGCCCCCTCCTTCCATTCCTTCCGCGGTCGGCCCTGGGGGAAGCCGGCGGCGCCGAGTGGGCCTCGCCCCGGGCCGGACGACCCTCGAGCTGGCCCTCGGGGCGGCTGGGTGCTGTGGGGCTGGCGTCGGCGCTCCGTGAGTTGGGGGGTTGTCACCCCCCAGTTAGACGGAAGGAAAGGGACGCTCAGAGTCGAAGGCCAGGATTCGCACTCGGGGCCAGCCCGAGTCCGGCAGAGGAAAATTCAGAAGGCTGATTGGCGTGGGTGGACAGCCCCAGAGGAAGTGCCGGCTCAGGCAGTGGCGGGAAAGAGAGAGGCGTGGGGAGAGACCCGGGCATGCCGCCTGGTCGCCCCGGGTCGCCGTGGGGGACGCCCAGTTTGGACAGGTGGCTGCAAAGGACGGCGGCCCCGGGGTGCAGGCATGGGTGCCCAGGGTCTGTTCTGGTCTGGGGTAATCGCGGGAGTCTTGATGGGGAATGAGGAGGAAGCAGACTTGTCCAGTGTGTCTTCTGATGGCTCCGCCAAGGACTGCAAGGGATCTTTTGATTGAAAAGAGTGCCGTGCCGGCATCCCATTTGGATGTAGGTTCGAGTCCCGGCTGCTCCACTTCCGATCCAGCTCTCTGGTATGGCCTGGGAAAGCGGTAGAAGATGGCCCAGTCCTTCAGCCCCTGCACCCACGTGGGAGACCCGGAAGAAGTTCCTGGCTCTTGGGTAGTGAACCAGAGGATGGAAGATCTGTCTGTAACTCTGCCTTTCAAATAAATAAAATAAATCTTGAAAAAGAAAAGAGGACATCAGAGAAGCAGGATTTAAGTTCGTGATATTATATTTTTGCCTCTTTTTTCAAAGATTTATTTATTTACTGGAAAAGCAGAGTGACAGTGGCAGACAGCTTCCACTTGCTGTTCACTCCCCCAAATGGCTGCAATGGCCAGGACTGGGCCAGGCAGAAGCCGGGAGCCAGGAATTGCATCTGGGTCTCCCATGTGGGCCATTTGCTGCTGCTTTCCCAAGCGCATTGACAGGAAGCTGGATCAGAGAGAGAGAGAGACAGACAGACAGACAGAGAGAGGTCTTCCACCTGCTGGTTCACTCTCCAGCTGCCCGCAACGGCCTGAACTGCGCCGATCCGAAGCCAGGAGCCAGGAGCTTCTTCTGGGTCTCCCATGCAGGTGCAGGGGCCCAAGGACTTGGGCCATCTTCCACTGCTTTCCCAGGCCATAGCAGGGAGCTGGATCGGAAGAGGAGCAGCTGGGACTAGAACCACTGCCCATATGGGATGCCGGCACTGCAGGCCAGGGTGTTAACCTGCTGAGCTACAGCACCAGCCCCCAAGTTCTCAGTCTTGTTCCATTGATCTGTCCGTCTGTCCTTATGCCGCAGTGGCTCTGTCTTGTTACAGGCTTTGTAATAGGTTCTGAAGCTGGGAACTGTAAGTCCTCCAACTTGGGCTGTGTGCTGCTCGCCCCTTCTTTCCTTCTTTGCTGTTTTCCTTCCGTCTCTCCTGGCACTCCGATATTGGATGTGGGTGTTCCAAGCCGTGGCCTGACCCACTGTGCCTCATTGTCTGACCTGTTTTCATTGGGAATGGCATTTGGCGCAGTGATGAAGGTGCTGCTTGGTCATGTGCATCCCACATTGGAGAGCCTGGGTTTGAGACCCTGCTGCGCTTCCAGTTCAGCTTCCTGCTAATGCGCACCCTGGGGAAAAGCAGGTGGTGGCCCAGGTATCGGTTCCCTGCCACTCATCTGCATTTCCAGGCTTCTGGCTTCATCCTGGCCCAGCCCAGGCTGTTGCAGCCATTTGGGAGTGAACCAGCGGATGGAACATCTGTCTGTCTCTGTTGCTCTGCTTTTCAAATAAAAATAAACCTTAAATAAATAAACAGAGACAGAGTTCCCCAGTCTGCCTTAGCTTTGCTTTCTACAGGGTGCTCTGGTATCCCCAGTCCATTTTTTTTTAAAAAAGATTTATTTATTTATTTGAAGATCAGAGTTACACAGAGAGAGGAGAGGCAGAGAGAGAGAGAGGTTCTTTCATTTGCTGGTTCACTCCCCAAATAGCCACAATGGCAGGAGCTGCGAGAATCCAAAGCCAGGAGCCAGGAGCTTCTTCCAGGTCTCCCACATGGGTGCAGGGGCCCAAGGACTTGGGCCATCTTCTACTGCTTTCCCAGGCCACAGCAAAGAGCTGGGTGGGAAATGAGCAGCCGGGACTTGAACCGGCGTCCAAGTGGGATGCTGGCACTTCAGGCAGAGGCTTAGCCTGCTATATCACAGCACCAGCCTCTCCCCTGTCCATTTGTCCGTGGATGCGTGGAGAGCCCCCTGGATCGCTGGCTTCTGAGATCTTCCTGTTAAGTGTCGTGTTGGGCTGTGTTGCCTCCCGCCCTAATCGGGATGGCTTTTCGTGTCTGTCTGCTGCTGGACACGTGGGTCAGGCCACGGCTTGGAACACCCACATCCAATATCGGAGTGCCAGGAGAGACGGAAGGAAAACAGCAAAGAAAGAAAGAAAGGGTGAGCAGCATACAGCCCAAGTTGGAGGACTTATAGTTCCCAGCTTCAGAACTTATTACAGGCCGGCGCCGTGGCTCAACAGGCTAATCTTCTGCCTTGCGGCGCCGGCACACCGGGTTCTAGTCCCGGTCGGGGCGCCGGATTCTGTCCCGGTTGCCCCTCTTCCAGGCCAGCTCTCTGCTGTGGCCCGGGAGTGCAGTGGAGGATGGCCCAAGTGCTTGGGCCCTGCACCCCATGGGAGACCAGGAGAAGTACATGGCTCCTGCCATCAGATCAGCACAGCGCGCCGTCCGCGGCGGCCATTGGAGGGTGAACCAACGGCAAAGGAAGGCCTTTCTCTCTGTCTCTCTCTCTCACTGTCCACTCTGCCTGTCAAAAAATAAATAAATAAAAACAAAAGAACTTATTACAAAGCCAGTAACAAGACAGAGCCACTGCGGCATAAGGACAGACGGACAGATCAATGGAACAAGACTGAGAACTTGGGGGCTGGTGCTGTAGCTCAGCGGGTTAACACCCTGGCCTGCAGTGCCGGCATCCCATACGGGCAGTGGTTCTAGTCCCAGCTGCTCCTCTTCCGATCCAGCTCCCTGCTATGGCCTGGGAAAGCAGTGGAAGATGGCCCAGATGCAATTCCTGGCTCCCGGCTTCAGCCTGGCCCAGTCCTGGCCAGGACTGTCCGTTCTAGCAGCCACCTGGGAGCTCTCACAGCCAGCTCCTCCCTTGTGAGATGTCTGTGCCCCAACGAGCGTTGACATGGTGGTGGTGATGCCCACATCCCCCGCCCCGTGCTGGGGCTCAAGTCCTGGCTCCTCTCCCTCCCAATTGCAGCTTCCTGCTCATGGCTGCCCTGGGTGGGGGCAGGTGATGGTTCAAGCGCTTGGGTTTTTGCCATCCACATGGGAGACTCACATGGAGTTCTCCGCTCCTGGCTGCAGCCTGGCCCAGGTCTGCCTTACAGACATGTGAGGAACGAACCAGCGCACAGGCGCTCTCGTCTCTCTGCCTTGCTGATGGAGCTGGGCTGCGAGACAGGTGCTTGCTCTTCTTACCTTTCAGTGTATTTGCCTTGCACTGATTTTTTTTTTCAGAGCCCTGAGGGGTTGTTTGGATTTTGCCCATTTTCCCAGTTTTCTTCTCGCCTTTGTAGGGGGAGAGGGGTGCTTTCCTCATCAGTCACGCCGTCACGGTTGGAAATGCTCCTGGCACGTGACCCTACGGTGGTTCAGCCTGCACGGCTTTTTCACGGATGGGCAGGTTGAGCGGTAAAGTGTGTGCTCACCAAATATTTGTCGAATGTTCAAGAAGCGGGCGTCACCCAGCAGTGGGAGTGAGCACTGGGTGTGATTTTCAGGCCGTCTCCCGCCCTCCCCGCAGCTCATTCTGTGGAGCCGGAGCCTGACGGAGAGGTAGGGGTGTTCTCGGAGGCTGGAGAACTAAAGTTGTTTTTAAATTTTTTTTTTTTTTTTAAGATTTATTTGTTTGAAAAGCAGAGCAACAGAGAAAGAGAGACAGAGGTCTCCTATTTGCTGGCTCATGTCCTACATGGTCACAACAGCCAGATCTGGACCAGGCCGTAGCCAGGAGCCAGGAACTCCATCTGGGTCTCCTACATGGGTTGCATGGGCCCAGGCGCTTGGGCCATCTTCCCCTGCTTTCCCAGGGGCATCAGCAGGGAGCTGGATTGGAAACAGAGCAGCCGGGACTCGAACAGGTGCTCTGATGCAGGTGGCAGCTTAACCCGCTGTACCCAACACCGTTCCAAAGGTGGTTTTGTTTTGTTCTGTTTTAAGATTTTGTTCATTTATTTGAAAGGCAGTTACAGAGTGAGAAGGAGAGAGACAGAGAGAGGTCTTCCATCTGCTGGTTCATACCCAGATGGCTGCAACAGCTGGGGGTGGGCCAGGCCTAAGCCAGGAGCCAGGAGCTTCTTCTGGGTCTCCCACGTGGGTGCAGGGGCCCAAGCACATGGACCATCTTCCACTGTTTTCCCAGGCCATCAGCAGGGAGCTGGATGGGAAGTGGAGTAGCCAGGACATGAACTGGCGCCCATATGGGATTCCGGCACTGCAGGTAGAGGCTTCACCTACCACACCACAGCGCTGGCCCCAGCTGAGGTGTTTTGACTGATACTTCCTCATGGAGAAGCGCTGGTCCATTTTTTTGTTAGTGTAACAAGATACCCGAGATGGGCTAAAATAATGTCATGCGACTCCCAGTTACAGAGGCTTGGTGGGCATGGCAGTGGCATTGGTTGACCGTGGTGAGGGCGTCCCCGTGGTGGGCAGGTGCATGGGGGGGGGTGTCGCATGGCCAGATAGGAAGTCAGAGGGAGCTCACGGTAGCTATAGGGTGATCTCTCCTCTGGCTTGGGCAGTGTAGCACCAGAGTGAAGGGCGTGCCTTCTGGAATCCCACTGATGGGTGGCTTATCAGGCAAGGGATGTAACTCCAGAGCCTTGAGTGGCTCCTCTGCCCAGTACTGTCACACCGCCAGTAGTAATGTGTACATTTTCCATCCTTTTCAAAGGAGGTTATGAAAAGAAAAGGAAAAAGGTTATGTATTTGGAAGAGTGACAGAGATTTTTTGATCTGCTGCTTCATTCCCCAAATGTCCCCAGCAGCTGGGGCTGGGCCAGGAACTCCAGGACTCAAACAGGTGGCAGGGACCCAAGTCCTTGGGCTGTCATAATGCTGACTCCCAGGCGCGTTAGCAAGAAGCTAGATTGGAAGTGGGGTAGCTGGGACTCGATCCCAGGCACTGATAGGGCATGCTGGCCTCCCAGGTGGTGGCTTAACCCGCTGCACCACAGTGCCGGCCCCCATGGATCGCTTTTGTATCGAGTCAGGCATTGCTTATTGTAAGGGTTTTCATGGTATAAAGTCATTTAGTGTTTCCGATGACCCAGTGAGAGAGACACCGTCAGCATCCGCATTTCCCAGAGGGAAACAGAGAGGTGAGGCTGTCGGTGGGGGCCACACTGCTGTGAGGGATCGGCCGGGGTCGGCCTGGTGGGAGGGCAGGAGTGCAGGTTGAATGTCCCTTGTCCGAGAGGCTTGGGACCACAGGTGTTGCCTGTTTCAGAGTTTTTCGGATTTGGGAATATTTGCACAGACTTTATGAGTTGAGCATCCCTAATCTAGAAATCTAAAGTGTTCCAAAAGCCAAAATGCTTTGGCCATCACATTGGCACTCTTCGAATCCCCGATTTTGGAGCATTTTGGATCAGGATTGTTCAACCTGTACTTGGTTCGTAAGGCGAGTTTTTTTTTTTTTTTTTTTTTAGACTAAATGAATTGAGGCCAGCATGGCTGCTCTGCTTCCTGTCTGTTCCCAGCTGATGGACCCAGGAAGGCAGATGAATCAAGTGCTTGTGTCCCTGCCGCCCACGTGGGAGACGTGGATCCTGGGTTCAGCCTGGCCCAGCTCTGGCTATTGCAGCCTTTGGGGGCGTGAACCAGCAGGTGGAAGATCTCTGTCTCCGCTTCAAATAATAAACCAATCCTTTAGAAAAGACGAGTTGAGCTAATACCTCCAGATACGTAGTCAATGCTCATTCCTGTTAGTCGCAGGCCTGTTAATGCGTTTTGGGAACTCCCTTTCAGATTTCGTCTGCTGCCTGCGGCTACGGATTCACCTTGCTGTCTTCCACAACCAAGGACGTCACCAAAGTCTGGGGAATGGGCCTCAACAAGGACTCTCAGCTGGGATTTCAAAGGAGCCGCAGAGATCAAAGTGAGCTTTGACTCTGGCCATCTGGGGCCGGTTATTTTTTTCAGTCTCTATTTTTTTCAGTCTCTTTGGCTTGAGGCAAAGGACAGACACTTGGCATTTGAAGACAAGTGAAAGCATTCCTTTTTTAATTATTATTATTTATTTATTTGAAAGGCGCAGTGGCAGAGAGAGGGAGAGACAGGGAAAGATCCGTCTTCACTCCCCAAATGGCCACAACAGTCAGGGCCGGGCCAGGCGGAAGCCAGGAGCCAGAACCTTCCATCCAGGGGCCCAGGGTCCTTGGGCCATCTCCCACTGCTTTCCCAGGCTCTTTAGCAGGGAGTTGGATCGCAAGTGGAGCGGCCGGGGCTCGAACTGGCGCTCTGATGTGGAATGCCGTTGTCACAAGCAGCGGCTTCAGCCCGCAGCACCACGAGGCCAGCCCCTAGGTGTTCATTCTTTGGCCCAAAAAGAGCTGCGCTTTCTTTTCTAACTCAGAGGCAGCCTGTGATACTCTGTACAGACTAGAATGAGGTTTGCGGGAGAAAAGATATCCTTGCAATGAAGGGAGGGTTGTTCTGAATAGTTGAAACTTGGATTATAAAAATATTAGGCAGAAGTTAAAATGACACTTGTTTGAAAGTAGACATTGGCCAACAATATAATAATAATAACCATAGGTGACAGTTTGTAAAGTAAAGGGGAAGCTCCCGGGAGTATATATTCAACATATCTTTCTTGGTTTTTTTTCCCTGTGTCCCTGTTCATATGCAAATATATTTTTAATATAATTTTGGTCATAGAACAGTTTTTTGTTTTCTGCTTTTTTCACTTAATTTTATATCACAAGTGTCTTTGATAAGTCAGTATTAAAGTGTTTATTAGCTGTAAGATGCTACATTGCATTTGTTAAATATGAAAATACCTCAGAAGGCTTGTGGAAAATGGAATTAAAAGTGTATTTTGTTGCAAAAAATGCTTGAAATCCATACACAAAGGAGTCTTCAACAAGTTAATGAAAAATGCATGCTATGACAAAACTGCATGGGTTTCAACTTTTTTTTGCTTTAAAACAGGCTAGTTTCATTTTTTCACAAGCTTTAACAGTATTTTAAAGCTTACTTAGTTTATTTCAAAGGCAGAAAGACAGAGAAAGGGGATCTTCCATCCGCTGGTTCACTCCCCAGATGCCTTCAACCCAGGCTGAAGCCAGAGATGCCTGGACCTCAATCCAGGTCTCCCATGTGGGTGGCAGGGACCGAAATCCCTGGCCTTCCAGGTGCACATAGCAGGAAGCCAGATTGGGAGCGGAGCATGTGGGACTTGAATGAACCCAGCCACTGAGATAGGGGACGCAGCATCCCAAGCAGCACGCAGCCACTGTGCCAGCTCCTGACCTTCCCGTGAACCCCGGGAAGCGCCCTCCGGTACCTCCTGTTAGCGGCACTTTTAGACACACACAGAAGAGCACAGAACTGTGTAGTGCATCCCAGGCTGTCCGCAGCTGCAGGAGTTGCCTTCGGCTCCTTGTGCTTGTCTTGTTTTATTTTATTCATTATCTATTTATTTATTTTGAAATGCAGAGTTACAGAGAGAGAGAGAGAGAGAGAGATCTTCCATCTGCTGGTTCGCCCACCAAATGGTTGCAATGACTGGGGCTGAGCCAGGCGGAAGCCAGGAGCAGGAGCGTCTGCCTGGTCTCCCATGTGGGTGCAGGGTGGGCCATCTTCCACTGCTTTCCCAGGAATATTAGCAGAGAGCTGGAGCAGAAGTGGAGCAGCCGGGACTCGAATGGCACCATGTGGGATGCCGGTGCTATAGGTAGCAGCTTAACCCACTGTGCCACAATGTAACCCTCGTTTTAGTCATTTCTTCTCTCTACCTCTCAAGAAATGTGAAGCAAAGTCCAATATTAATTTCTTTTTTAAAAGATTTATTTATTTATTTGAAAGTTAGAGTTATACAGAGAGAGGAGTGGCAGAGAGAGAGAGAGGTTTTCCATCCGATGGTTCACTTCCCAATTGGCCGCAACGGCTGGAGCTGCGCTGATCCAAAGCCAGGAGCCAGGAGCTTCTTCCGGGTCTCCCACGTGGGTGCAGGGGCCCAAGGACTTGGGCCATTTTCTACTGCTTTCCCAGGCTGTAGCAGAGAACTGGTTCGGAAGTGGAGCAGCCAGGATTCGAACTGGTGCCCATATGGGATGGTGGCTCCACAGGTGGTGGCTTTGCCCACTACGCCACAGTGCCAGCCCCACAGAACCCCTTTAAATGTTAGGTTAGCTGTTTACTGCCTCCCAGGCCCTTAGGGGTCAGTGCTAAAGCAGTTGGTCGTGGGAGCCACTCTTCAGGAGTTTAAAGAATGGTTGTAGTGGCCAGCCTTGTGGCATAGCAGGTGTCTTGCAATGCTGGCAGCCTGTGTCAAAATGCCAGTTGAGGTCCCAGCTGTTCCACTTTCTTTATTTTTTATTTATATTTTTATCTGACAGCTAGAGTTATAGACAGTGAGCAAGAGAGAGAAAAAAAGAGCGAAAGGTCTTCCTTCTGTTGGCTCACTCCCCAAATGGCTGCTGCAGCTAGTGCTGCACTGATCTGAAGCCAGGAGCCAGGTGCTTCTTCTTGGTCTCCCATGCGGGTGCAGGGGCCCAAGCACTTGGGCCATCCTCCACTGCCTTCCCGGGCCACAGCAGAGAGCTGGACTGGAAGAGGAGCAGCCGGGACTAGAACCCGGCGCCCACATGGGATGCCAGTGCCGCAGGCGGAAGATTAACCAAGTGAGTCACGGTACCGACCATCCAGCTGTTCCACTTTCCGTCCAACTTCTTGCTAGTGCAGCTGCTGGAAGACAGCAGATGATGGCCCTGCCAGTCATCTGGAGGCCTGGACTGAGTTCTGGGCTCCTGACTTTGGCCTGGCCCAGCCCTGGCTGTTACAGGTATTTGGGGGAGGGAACCACTGGATGGAAGCTCACTCTCATCTGTCTCTCTGCCTTTCAAAGAAAATGCAAATAAACAAAATAAACAATTTTTTTTTTAAATAAACAATTTAAACATTTAAATGATATTAATCGACATGTAAAGAGATGGCCGTGTGGTTAGTGGGCTTTGAGTGAGTCCTTTAGACCTGACTCCCCCAGTGGACATGTGCTGGGGCTGGGCAGTTTGGCCTCTAACGTTAGAAACGCCGAGGTTCTCCGTGTGTGTGTGTGTGTGTGTGTGTGTGTGTGTGTGTGTTTTGTTACTGACCCTGGGGGTGTTGTCCAGCCAGGGGCTACGAGTACGTTCTGGAGCCCTCGCCCGTCCCGCTGCCCCTGGACAGACCTCAGGAGACCCGGGTGCTGCAGGTGTCGTGCGGCAGAGCTCACTCGCTGGTGCTGACGGACAGGGAAGGAGGTGGGTGCCCCCTGGGAGCTTGGCGGAGGGAGGGGCCGCGTCCTTGCTGTTGGGCCCCGCGGCTCATTTAGCTGAGCCACGTCCGACGAATGAACTTGCACGTCCCCTGGGCACACCCCTTGGCTTGCTCAGAAGAGCCGGGTCGGTGGGAGCGTGCCAGCCCCCACGTCCTGTGCACTCCGTGGTTCTCGGCAGATCGTGGGTGTTTCTCTTCACGACAGGCGGTATTGTCTGGCAGTACCAGAAGAAGCCGGTTGGCCAAGTCCGTTCCTGTAGCAGGGGCCGTCAGAGGCCAGGGCCCCGGGCATCTTTTCCAGGGAGAGGCCAGAGTGCCTGCATTTCCCAAATCTGAGTTCTTGGGGACGCACCCACGGTAGGAGAGGAAGTGCGTAGGGCTTTCACAAGAGCAGATTTGCCATCAAGGGCAACTTCGCGGTAGTGTAGGCAATGGTGGGGTGGAGCCAGGGCCCGGAGGGGAGGCGGCTGTGGGCCCGACACCCTCGTGAGTGTGTTCACAGACTCCCGGCATGTTGAAGGAAGCCGGGGGCCAGTTAGGGTGAGCGGTCAGACTGGGCTGCTTTTGAAAAGGGCTCCCCGCACCCCGGGTCCCCACGCCGACATCCTCCCCGAGAACCCGTGAGCGCACAGAACTGACTGAGTGGCTGCTGGTGTTTGTCCTTCAGTCTTCAGCATGGGTAACAACTCCTACGGGCAGTGCGGAAGAAGGGTGGTGGAAGACGAAGTCTACAGGTGAGCTTCCAGAGCCCCGCCCTGCTCAGGTGGTGCGAGGCACCGGCTGCTCCTCCCAGCGACTGCTGTGGTGAGCGCCCGAGAGCTGTGGCAGGCCCGGTACTGGGGGAGTGGGTGAGCCTGGCTTGGGAGGGGGCACTTCTCAGAATGAATTTTTATGAGTTTTTTTAAAGACCTACTTATTTCTTTGAAAGGTGCAGAGAGAGAGAGACAGAGACAGAGACAGAAATGTATTCCATCTGTTGGTTCACTCCCCGAATAGCTGCAGTGACCAGGAGTGGGCCAAGCCGAAGCCAGGAGCCTGGAACTCCACTGGTCTCCCACATGGGTGGCAGGGACCCAAGTACTTGGGGCAGCATCCACTGCTCTCCCAGGCGTATGGTAGCTGGATAGGAAGCAGAGCAGCCAGGACTGGCACTGGCACTCCGATAGGAGATGCAGGGGCCCAAGGATGTGGCTCATCCTCTGCTGCTTTCCTAGGCATACCAGCATGGAGCGGAATCAGAAGTGGAGCAGACACGTCTTGAACCAGCACCCATGTGGGATGCTGGCATCGCAGGCGGCAGCTTTACCCGCTATGCCACAGCTCCAGGGCCACTTTAAAAATGTTTCTGTCCTGTCAACCCTTTCTCTGTAGTTCTCAGTATGCTGCTAGGCCTCAGTCTCTCTCAACTCTGGCTGCATAGTAAAGTCACCCAGGGTTTTTCCTTGTTTTCACGGCCAGGCCTAACTCTGCCTCGTATCTGACCTTGAGACTGGCTCTCACATTTATTCTGTGTGTGTGTGTGTGTGTGTGTGTGTGTAGGGGGAGGGCTGCTGACCACCAGCTGGCGGACACAGGGCGGGGACCAGTACCACACAGCGCTTACCACGGCCATGTTTCTTGCTTTTCCCCACCTCGCTCCCGATGGCAGTGAGAGCCACAAAGTGCATCGGCTGCAGGACTTCGATGGGCAGGTGGTCCAGGTGAGCCGTGGTCGGAGAGCCGCTCGGCCTACCCTCGGTGCGTCTGCAGGGTTGGAAGTTGCACGCGATGGTGGCGGATTCGTCAGGGAGATTTGATGAATTATCTTTAGTTACACAACATTTTTTAAAGATGTATTTATTTATCTGGAAGTGGAGCAGCCAGGGCCCTCTGATACGGGTGCAGCCGTCACAAGTAATGGCTTAACCAGCCATGCCACAGCACTGGCCCTGCCTGTAGGGCCTCTCACGGGCTTGCGGGTCACCTTGTTTTGAGTTCAAGTTCCCGGCCCTCCACTTGCTGCCTGAGTGACTTGGGGCAGGTCTCCAAGCTTCTTTCAGATCGCCTTTCTGCCTGGCTGGTCGCAGGTACTGACTGAGCGCAGTCCCTGGCGTAGTTCATGTTCAGTAAGTGGGGCTTTCCCTTAGAAGCTCAGAGTTGCTGAGCGTGGAGGTGAGAGTGTAGGGTGACAGGTAAGGCCCAGGGACGGATGCAGTGTCCCAGGGAAGGGTGGAGGAGGAGGAGTGGGCAGGAGACAGACCTCGGAGACTGCAGTGCAGGCCCCGGAGAAGCGGGGGTGGCAGGAGCCGTGTGGCGGAGGCAGTGGCGCCTCAGGGTCCGAGCGAGCGCAGTGGATAGGAGGGCTGGGGCTGCCCCTAGGTCCGGGGCCCGTTACGGCAACAGGTGCGCTGTCGTGGAGTGTGCGGTGGAAGCTGGGAGTGGTGGGTTCAGAAGGAAGACGACGTGGGGGCGGGGTGGGCGGCCCAGGTGGACCCCGCCCTCCTGGCGCTGGGGGGTGGGGGTGGCTTAGCGATGCTGGTTCTTGGATCCCGTCAGCCTCTCCTGTGTTTGTCTGCCAGGTTGCCTGTGGCCAGGATCATAGTCTGTTTGTGACAGATCGAGGAGAAGTGTATTCCTGTGGATGGGGCGCCGACGGGCAAACAGGTAGTGTCTCTGGCAGCCGGCTGGGACGGTGCAGGGGCTCGGCCTGTGTCATAAAGAACGGAGCTGCAGAGCTTTCCTGGGCCGGAGCCCACCTTCTGCGTTTGGCTCTTTGCCCCCCCACCCCGGGGTGGGAGGCACTGCTGATCCATTCCCCGCATGCGCGGCTCCCCCAGAAACGACCCCAGAGAGCACCGCGGGGAGCGCTGGTCACCAGGTGAGGGGCTCCGGAGCCCTCAGGCTGGAGGTGTGACTCCGCCTCCTAATGGCTTCTTTCCACGTGAGTTTAGTCAGTTTCGATCGTGAGCCGATCTCTCGCTGAATTAAATTTGCGGAAGCCCCAGGGACCCGAGGTGGTCGTCTCTCCTCTGGAGAGGACTAGGAGTTGCCTGTGGTGTTGCTGAGGGAACGCTACCAGCGGGATGCTGCTGCGGCCCCCTCCGGGGAGCCCCGCTCTAGAGCCCGGGTCCACGGCCTGTTGCACTGTGGCTGCTGCGTGGGGATCGCCCCCAGGGCCCCGCAGACTTTAGCACGTGTCCTGGGGGGGGGGGGGGCTGTTGTCCTCTGTTCCCTGTTCATGGGGGCCAGCTTCAAGTCACAGCTTTTAGGGCTGGGCGGAGAGACATCCACCTGGCACAGGTCCTCCCTGGCCTGAGACCTGAGCGCTCCAGGGGTTTAGGAAACGCGTATCTGCAGTCCCGCCCCGGAGGGTGGAGTCGGGTGGGCAGGCAGAGGATCGGAGTAGGATTTTGCAGCTACTGCCCGTTCCGAGCTCAGCACGGTGCCTGGCCCCCAGGAAGGCCTTGCGAGAGTGGTTCAAGGAACCCAGGAGTGAGAAGTCTTTTCCTGCACTAGGTCTCGGCCACTATAACATCACCAGCACCCCCACCAAGCTGGGAGGAGACCTCGCCGGAGTGCACGTCGTCCAGGTCGCCACCTACGGCGACTGCTGCCTGGCCGTGTCCGCCGATGGGGGTGTCTTCGGCTGGGGGAACTCCGAGTACCGGCAGCTGGCCTCTGTCACGGACTCCACACAGGTAGGGGTCACCCCCAGCTCGGGCCGGGCGGCCTTGGACACAGAGCAGTAGACACGTTCGGAAGGGGCCGTTTGCCGGGTTGTGGTGTAGGGTGCTGGCGTGGAGGTCAGCTGTGTCTGACACCTGGGTGGCGAGTCTGCTGCTCATGGAGGCCCTGCCTGTGGGGCCTCCCCGAGTCCGCCGCCGCCTCACTGAGGGAGCCGCTGGCAATACAGGATTTTTAGCGTTTATTGGGGAAGGTTGCAAATCGAAGCATGACACAGATTGTTGTAGAAGTAATTTCTCTCTAACCGTCACCCACACTCGGCAGTTACCAAACTAAGGGCCCATTTTTTTTTTTTTTGAATATTTATTTATTTATTTGAAAGAGTTACACAAAGAGAGAAGGAGAGAAGGAGAGGCAGAGAGAGAGAGAGAGAGAGAGAGAGGTCTTCCATCTGCTGGTTCACTCCCCAATTGGCCACAGTGGCTGGAGCTGCGCCGATCTGAAGCCAGGAGCCAGGAGCTTCTTCCGAGTCTCCCGTGTGTGTGCAGGGGCCCAAGCACTTGGGCCATCTACTACTGCTTTCCCAGGCCACAGCAGAGAGCTGGATAGGAAGTGGAGCAGCCGGGACTCAGACTGGTGCCCATATGGGATGCCGGTGCTGCAGCCTGGGGCTTTACCAGCTACGCCACAGCGCCAGCTCCCGTCCTGTAATTCTAAAACATTTTCATCCCTCTGAGACACCTGCTGCAGCTGGGGCGCTATTTTTGTGGCCTCTGGAACTCCCTCTGCTCTTCTGCCTCAGGTTGTCCCGAAGCGGGTCTGAGCCGTCCTGTTCCATCCCTGACTCGCAGGGGCGTCTCAAAGAGCAGGGCGTTTTAGGAATCCTTTTACATTCTTTATTATTACCACATTTCTGCTAACCCGCAGAAGGGTTTTAAGTGCATATTAGTGCAGAAAGAAATCGATACAAAAGGAAACTTAAGAATCAGCCAAAAAGATGAAAAAAAACAAAGCTTTATTTGTGATCTGGCACAGCGACTGTCGTGGTTGCACATTTAGCTGTGAGCTCGCCAGCGGCCCGAGCAAAGAAGAGAGCATGGGTACTTATTTATTTAAAACTTGTTTTTCACTGTAACAGCTTTGATATTTGTTTGGAGAGAGAGAGAGAGAACTCCCCTCCTGTGGCTCGCTCCCCAAACGCCCGCAATAGCGGGGGCTGGGCCCGAGCAAAGCTGGGAGCTGAGAACTCCATCCAGGTCTCCCGTGTAGGTGACAGGACCCAAGTCCTCCCGGGCTGAGTGTTCGCAGGAGGCTGGGCTCAGCCACCAAGCCGGGACCTGCACCCAGACGCTCCTCCCCTGCCCCCCGCCCCGAGAGCATGGCTATTTAGATGCTTCCTTGTCTGTCTAAGATAAACAGCGGAGGAGGTGCCGTGGAGAGGGCCCGTGGCCTCTCCTGTGGGCGGCGGGTCCAGTGTCACGTTGTTCTTGCCTGTTGCTGCCAATCAAATAACCCCAAAATGTTGTGGGGCAGAGCAGCCCACGTTTACGACGCCACGGTTCCTGTGGGTCTGAAGTCTGGAGGGCGCGTTCGGGTCTGGGCGCTGAGTCTCCAAGGCCACAGTCATGTTCAGGTTCCGTGGGGAAGGAGCCGCTTCCAGGCCCGCTCAGCGGTTGGCAGCCCGCAGGCCCTCGTGGACTGTTGGACTGAGGCACGGCTCTCGCTGGCAGCCGGCCGCCCAATAGCTGTGGCCAGGCCCTCTCCGCGGGCCAGCTCTCAGCATGCCGTTGGCTTCCTCAGAGCGAGGCAGCGGGAAGGCGGGAGGGTGCCAGGAAGACAGATGCCTGTGGTTCATCATTTAGTCTTGGAAGTGAACCCCTTGCGGGTGCTGGGTTCTCTTTGCTGGGAGCCAGTCCCTGGGCCCGGCAGGGTTTGGGGGCCGTGCAGGGGTGTGAGTAGCTGGGGGCGGGGAGCCCCCGGGGCCCTCTTAGAAGCAGCCTGCAGAATCGTGATTTTTTTTTTTAATTTTAAAAATTGACTCAATCTCGAGGTTTTTTTTTTTTTTTTTTTTTGACAGGCAGAGTGGACAGTGAGAGAGAGAGACAGAGAGAAAGGTCTTCCTTTGCCGTTGGTTCACCCTCCAATGGCCGCCGTGGCTGGCGCGCTGCGGCCGGCGCACCGCGCTCATCCGATGGAAGGAGCCAGGTGCTTTTCCTGGTCTCCCATGGGGTGCAGGACCCAAGCACTTGGGCCATCCTCCACTGCACTTCCGGGCCACAGCAGAGAGCTGGCCTGGAAGAGGGGCAACCGGGACAGAATCCGGCGCCCCGATGGGGACTAGAACCCGGTGTGCCGGCGCCGCAAGGCGGAGGATTAGCCTGTTGAGCCACGGCGCCGGCCTCAATCTCGAGTTTTGACTGTGGCCCGAATCTCACCCTGTCGGTGGCGGCAGTGGGGAAGGGAAGGGTTTTACTGGGCCACCCCAGTATCTGCCCAGGGCACCGTGCAGAGAGCAGCGGGAGAGACAGCGTGCGAGTGCCACGCGGTGGGGTCTCGGACCCAGCCGTGGCCTCCCAGCTTTCTCTGGGCTGGCTTCTTCCAGCCGGGCAGGCCCCCGACTGCCCCCAGTCCGCTCAGGCGCTGCTGTCCTGGGAGACCTGCATTGCATTTTCAGCTCCCAGCCAAGGCGGGTGTTTAGGGAGTGAGCCACGGTGGGTGCCCCCTCTGTCAGCCCGCCTCTCAGATGGAGGAGACCCCACTCCCTCTGCTGGGCCTGCTTCCTGGGGGCTGGCTGCTTGCCACCGGCTCTGCACCTGACCACACTGCTTCCTCTCGCTGCCGTAGCTGTCTCTCTGCCTCAGGCTTTGCGCGAGCCGCGTCTCCTGCCTGTGTCTGTCTCCTGGTCTCCACCCGGCCGGGCTTTGCCCCACACCAGCTTGCTGGTGGCTCTTCCTGGAGGAGCCAGTGGCCTCTGCGCTGGGAAAGTAAGACCGTCTGGGGCACGCCGCCCTGTCTCCCTCTCTGGACCACCTCGCAGCCGCCCCTGGTGCTGACCATGGCGCCCGTCTTTGTGGGGTGCCGCCGCCTTTAACCCCCGCAGCTGCCCCTTTGTCACGGACCCTGGTCTCACCGCCTCGTTTTCTTTACATTTTTAATTGACTGTGGTAATTGTGCATATTTATCTGTACATGTTTGTAAGGCACAGCATGATGCTCGTTTTAAAGAGGTTCATTTATTTATCTCAAAGGCACAGTGACAGAGATCTTGCATCCCTTGGTTCACTCTCCAAATGCCTGCAACAGCCAGAGCTGGGCCAGGGAAGCCAGGAGCCTGGAACTCTGTGTGGGTCTCCCACGTGGGTGCAGGGGCCCAAGCACCTGGGCCATCCTCTGCTGCCTTCCCAGGTGCATTAGCAGGGAGCTGGATTGGAGCTGGAGCAACTGGAACCTGAAGCTGCTCTCCAGTATGGGATGCAGGTGTCACCAGCGGCGGCCTCACCCACTGTCCCCAACTCCACCCCCTTCCCATGGTAGTTGGGAGCAGGTGTACAGCGTGTGATGGGCGTGTGTCCATCACCTCACAGAGTTCCTGTTTCTTTGTATTGGGAGCATTCACAGTCCTCTCTGCCAGCTGATCTGAAATGCACAGGGGGTTGTTAGCCACGGTTGTCCCACTGTGCTGTACAGCGTGAGAAGTGACTCCGTCTTCCCAGTTGCTCCCTCGGCTCACAGCCCCCCCACAGCCCCTGGGAGCCACTCTCCTGTCCTCTGCATGTCTGAGCTTGGTTCTCAGCCTGTGCGCGCAGGTGGGCTCCCGGTGCGCCTCGGGGCCTGCACTTGGCTCTCCTCCCCGGGTCCCCCTTGGAGAGGTTTGCCACTTGGGGCTTTGGCGACCATGTGTGTAATCGCTCTCCAGCATCTGTCTCTTTGTGGTCCCAGACAGCCCTAGATGCCCTTGACACTTCTGTCTGGTGGATTCTGAGCACTGCATGTCCAGTGCGTGCCCCAGGGTCCCCATGTCCACCTGGGTGCTGCTCCAGCGGTCCCGCCTCTGCTCTACCTGGGCCCCTTCCTGCCCTCCCATCTGCTTAGCAGGGCCAGATCCTCATTGTGGACTGTGACATCGGGGCGATCGGGCCTCCTGTGTCCCCACTATTTCCTTGAACCACTGCCTCCTCACCCCTGCCTCGGCCGCCCTGACGTCTCTCAGTGCCTCCGTGGGCTGTGCCCTCCCCTCCTCCCCTGCCGCATGGCGCCTGCTTCTCTTTGAAGGCGCAGGGCGGCCTGGAGCCTCCCTGACGGCTCCTACCCTGCACACCTGCTCAGCTTCTCTGTCAGCCGCTCGGTCTCCCAGGCCGTCTTCTGTTGCGGGTTTTTTTAAGATTTTATTTATTTATTTGAGAGAGAGAGACACACACACACAGAGAGAGGTCTTCCATCTGCTGGTTCACACCCTGAATGGCCACAACGGCCAGAGCTGTACCAGACCGAAGCCAGGAGCCAGGAGTTTCCTTCGGGCCTCCTATGCGGGTGCAGGGGCCCAAGGGCTCTGGCCATCTTCCGCTGCTTTCCCAGGCACATGAGTAGGGAGCTGGATCGGCCAGCCCCAAGACCAGAGCTCTTTGTGGTGGGAACCAGATCCTGTTTGCACCCCACTGTGTCCCCAGGGGTTACCACACTTGGCCTGTGTGGGATGTTCAGGCAGTCTTTGTGCTGCGAACAAACGAATTGCAGCACGACCGGCCCCCCGGGCCCCGTGACTGTGATTTCTAACAGTGCCTGCCCTCTCTCTGTTCAGGTCAACGTCCCCCGGCGCCTGCCCTTCTCGGGAGTGGGGAAGGTGAAACAGGCCGCGTGTGGCGGCACGGGCTGTGCTGTGCTGAACGGTGAGGCCCTCATCCCAGCGGCTCGTGGGGAAGCAGCAGGAGGATCGGAGAGGGGGAGGGATTGGTGTCTGCTGGGCTTCGGCCTGGGAAGGGGTCTGGCCCGGGGAAGAGCTGGTTGGACGGACGAGGGTCAGATTCCTGCCACGGTGACGATAGCCCAGAACCCACAGGTCCCGGGTCCCCCCAGAGCAGATCCCTGGAGTGGGGCGTGAACCACATCCTTCCCTCCCGTCGCCGCTGGGGCCAGACACCCTGGCTCTGCCGTCTCCAGCCAGCAAGTGAAAGGCAGCTGGGAGCGGAGCCCGCGAGCTTAACAACACGGCCCCCGCCCCTGGCATGAGGCATCTCGCACCACTGATGAGGGGTAAACTTTCAGAACCAAAAAACTGGCCAGAAGTGTTTGTGAATTTGGCCTGTTCTGATCAGTGTGAACCCTGGAGCTGTCAGCAGGGGGAGCTGTCTTCAGGTCCTCTGTGGACGTGGGCTTCTAGGGGGCCTCTGTGGACCGTGTCCCCCACCCTCCAGGTGTCGCGAGATTGGGCAGCTGGCTGGACAGACTCCCCAGGCAAGACCTACGCAGGGGGCGGAGAATTATTTTAAGTCTCTGCCCGTTCTTGCCCAGAGAGGAGGAAGCAAGGGCCACGCGCACGTCCTGCATGCGGGGCGCAGGTTGGATTTCTGGGGAGGGGCCCCGCGTGGTGTGTGACTTCCTGACCATTGCTTGTGCCGTGACGCAGGAGAAGGACGTGTATTTGTCTGGGGCTATGGAATTCTTGGGAAAGGACCCAACCTGCTGGAAACCGCTCTTCCAGAAATGATCCCTCCCACCCTCTTCGGCTTGACGGAGTTCAGCCCCGATGTCCGGGTCTCCCAGGTCCGGTGTGGACTTAGCCACTTCGCTGCTCTCACCAGTAAGTGCCCCAGCCTGGCCGGACCGTGGGCCCGCCCAGCGGAGTGGCGCCTCTGCATGGGTCGTTTGGGCGGGTGGCCGGTCCTGGACCTGCTGCGCGGGAGGCTGTACACCGCATGTCTCTCTCTCATCCTGGAATTTTGTCTTCCGTTCCTTTGGTTTGTGGTTCGGCGGACGTGAAAGTGAACTTTCTCGAGAGGGCACAGGCTGGTGGGAGGGGAAGGGGGCAGACAGCAGGGAACTGGAGGAAGCCCGCAGGCTTGCGGAGCTCAGCCCCGTTCCTCGGCGCAGCCAAGACCCTGCTCTGACCCGGGAACGTGGGCTGGCCGGGGCGGGTTTATCAGCCCATGCTGTGGTTTGTGGGGCTGAATCTGCGGCTCCTTCAGAGTGCTGGGGGAGGCGAGGTCAGAGAGGAGCCGACTTGGAGCCTTGTCCGGAGCTCATGGATTCCAGAGCTGTGAAATCCGCGGTTACTGCAGCGATGCCCTGAGCGCAAGCTCTCTGGGTCGGCCACAGTCCCCGCTGGTTCAGTGTGCTGCTCTCAGGCTGGCCTGACGGTGGAACTGTATCTGTTCACTTCACTTTGTGATTCTCAGGTAAACCAGTGGAGGCACCTTTTCAGCCCATGGTAAGGACTCCGTTTCTTCTTGAACAGTCGGGGTCGCCCACGTTTGTGCTGCCTGGGCTTGTTCTCACGTGGAGACCACCAGATGACCGCCTCCCAACCAGGGACCCGCCCACCTTTCTTCTTTTTAAAGATTTATTTATTCATTTGAGAGGCAGAATTAGAGAGACGGGGAGAGACAGAGAGAGAGGTCTTCCATTCACTCAGTGGTTGGAGCTGGGCCGATCCAAAGCCAGGAGCCAGGAGCTTCTTCAGGATCTTTCCAAGTGGGTGCAGGGGCTCAAGGACTTGGGCCATCTTCTACTGCTTTCCCAGGCCACAGCAGAGAGCTGGATCGGAAGAGGAGCAGCCGGGACTTGAACCAGCATCTGTATGGGGTGCTGGCACCACAGGCAGAAGCTTACGCTACCACGCCACAGTGCTGGTCACCTCGTCCACCCTCAGCTCTTGGTCAGGTTGCAGATTTCAGGGGCCTGAGCGCGCGCTGGCTGTGGCATGGGCTGTGGAGTTTTCTCTGTCGCCCTGCAGAAGAGCGCCGGGGGCAGCCGTGATGGCCACTGCCCAGCCAGGCTCACTGCTGTCATTCGCAGATGAGTCTGGGTCTTGTGGCCTTTTTGGTTTATTATTTATTTTCATTTATGTGAAAGGTAAAGAATGAGAGAGACACAGAGAGAGATTTTTTTTTCATCTGCCGATTCACTCCCCAAATGGCCATAACAGCCTGGGCTGGACCAGACCAAAGCCAGGAGCCTGGAGCTCCATCCAGGTCTCCCACGTGGGTGATGGAGACCAGGTGCTGAGCCGTCACCCCTGCCTCTCAGGGCGTGCATTAGCAGGAAGCTGGATTTGGAGTGGAGCAGCCAGCACTCCAAGCAGGCCGTCCCGGGCAGCCTCATGCCCACTGCACCGTGCACTGTCACAGCGATTTTGATTTAACGAATGAGAGTCCTATGCACTAATTCTGAGTACAACAAATACCTGCTTTTCCAGAATGTTCTAAAAGGCTAAACCCATGCGCAGTCAGAATTTGAAAGTGCACGTGGAGAGTTTGACGTGAGTGGAGTCTGCTCTCTGCCCTCACACCACGCAGTCCCTGCCTCGATGCCCACCAAGCCCCAACACCCACCCCTTCAGTGCAAGGGACCATCCCTCGGGGCAGGAGCCCCAGCTGTAGGTGTCCCCTGCATGTGTGCCCGGCACGTGAAGACGGACGCCTGCGGACGGAGCTGGTCCATGTGGCTGGGGGCTGCTGTCCTTTCTGACCAGATGTGAGCTGGGTCAGACCAGAGGGGCTGTGACCGCTTGTGACAGACAGGGCTCCCCATGAAGGCAGCCCAGTTGATGTAGGTGCTGGCGTCTCCTGGTTGATCCCCCTACTTGCCACACCCCAGACAGTGGGTGGTGAGCAGGAGAATCTGCCAAGGGGTGCCTGAGCTGCAGCAGGTGGGGGTCTGACCTGGAGCCCCCCCAGGCCCCTCCCTGGAGCCAGGCATCCCGGAGCCCCAGCCTGGTCTCCCGGGCAAGCCTCTTGGGCTGCCCCACCCTTTCTCTTCGTGGCACTTTTTACAGTTTGTGCACACGGCTTACTGGTTCCATCATTTCGTCGTCTCTAGCTCTGGGACTAGGTCAAGTGCCGTGGGGTCACGGACCGTGTGTGTCCAGTCGTTGCCCTGTCTCTAGAGGGCTCCCAGCACAGACGTGGGCTTGGCACAAACAGGCCCCAGGAGCCCCGCCAATGTGACAGCACGGCCTGTGGCAGGGAAACCCAAACTGCCGAAGACGGATCGTCCGCTCGGCACTGGCAGGCCAGAGCCAGGGTTTGGGGAGGGCAGAGTGTGGCCGCCACTGTGGGTGGGTGCGCCCCCGGGCGAGCCGAGTGCCCCCCGTGGCCCCGGCTCCGTGAGCCCAGCAGGGCTGGGCAGCGCTGCTGGCTCGTGCTGTATGAGAACAGTGTTGAAGTCTCGCCTTCCCAGTCCCGGGAGCGCGTCTGTGCCTGGCAGGTTGGACGGCGGGCTCCATGCGTGCCTGCACCTGGAAGGCTGTGCTCACGGCCGTACCCCTGGACACCCACTCGTCCCCTTGCCCCCGCCAAGCCGCTGCCCTCCATTCTTTGCAGACAAGGGGGAGCTGTTCGTGTGGGGCAAGAACGTCCGCGGGTGCCTGGGCATCGGCCGCCTGGAGGACCAGTATTTCCCGTGGAGGGTAAGGCTGGGCTGGGCGGGCTGCGGGAGAGAAGACAGGCTCGCCGCCCGTTACCAGGAGGAGACAAGAGACGGCCCTGCCTTCCACCTGGTGGGCGTTTACCTGGGAAGTGTGCCTTGGTGGAGGGAGGTGATTCTGAGCTCAGGCTGCTGAGCGCGGGAACCCAGGGCGGCCTGCTCCGGGACTCAGTGCAGAGCCTGCTCGCCGCTGGCTGGGGGTCGGGGAGCTGCAGCCTTGGGATCGCATCCTGGCCAGGAAGCCTGGGCCGGGTGGGTTGCTCTGCCGGAGCACGCGGGAGCAAGCATGGGGCGCCCAGGGCTGCAGATTAGCGAGGAGAGGGCACCTGTGCGGGAAAGGTCACCAGGCCCTCCTAATGGCCTGGGCAGGTTGCTAAGAGCCCATCAGCGCCTGGTCACCTGGAGGCGGCACGTTTTCCTGTCCACCCCCGGCCTGGGCCGCCTTTACACTGTTTGCTGAGCCACTGCCGGAACAGGCTCTGCCGAGGGCGGTTGCCTGGGGCCACGGGAGGACAGCGTGACTCGTTCCCGGCATCCCTGATGGGCTGTGCCGTCTGGCTGAGGTGTTGCCCTCCCCCCCCCCCCGGGGGCTCAGCACACGCCACGGGCTACGGGGCCCCTCCCCACTGTCAGAGTGCCGGATTCCCGTCTGGGCAGTAGAGCACGCGTTGGCGTCCTGGTCGGGGTCTGAGGGTGAGCCACGTGGGGGCTTCCCCGGGGTCCTCACGGGACCTGTGCCTGCACCTCTCCCAGGACAAGGCTAGTCCCCGGGGAGGGGACTGGGCGCCCGTGGCCCTCAGCAGACGCCTTGGGTCCACCCGGCTCCTGCTGATGTGCACCCTGGGAGGCGTCAGTTGCCGTCCAGGTGGGAGACCCGGATGGAGCTCCCGACTCCTGGCTTCAGCCTGGCCCAGCCCCACTGCTGTGGCCACTGGGGAGATCTCTCTCCCCCTCTCTGTAACTCTGCCTTTCAAATAAATAATCTTTTTTTGTTTGTTTTTAAAGATTTATTTATTTATTTGAAAGACAGAGTTACCCAGAGAGAGGAGAGGCAGAGAGAGAGAGGGAGGTCTTCCATCCAGTGGTTCACTCCCCAGATGGCTGCAACAGCTGGAGCTGAGCCAATCCGAAGCCAGGAGCCAGGAGCTTCTTCCGGGTCTCCCATGTGGGTGCAGGGGCCCAAGGACTCAAACCATCTTCTACTGCTTTCCCGGGCCATAGCAGAGAGCTGGATGGGAAGTGGAGCAGCCGGGACTCGAACCGGCACCCATATGGGATGCCGGTGTCACAGACGGTGACTTAACCCGCTGCACCACAGCGCTGTGAAGCTGCCCTGAGGGTTGGGTCTCCCTCGGGGACATGCTGTCATCATCAGCTTTGCGGCCAGGCCCTGGTGTCCTCCCCAAGGCCGGTCGTGACCTTGGACACAGCCTCCAGGGTCGGCCTGGGGTCACCAGGGAAGTGACTGAAGCCGCTGGGCCAGCAGGGCTCGGGTCCCGAACCAAGCCCACAAGGCGGGAAGCGGATAGGCTTCTTGAGCCGCTCCAGGGAGCCATGGCGGCGACCCCTGGGAAAGGCTGGGCTCCCGCGTTGCAGTGCCGGCCGTGTTCCCAACACGCCCACTGCTCCAAGCCCTGCCCAGGGCAGCACGGGCTGGGTTGGTGGCAGCGAGCTGGCATGATCCCTTACCGGCTAGGCAGGTGCGAGTGTCCCCACGTCCGGGGGTCGCCTGCAAAGAGGCAGAGCGGGCAGGGCCGACGTGCAGCCTGCCCGTGTCCCGGCCATTCCCCTCACACGCACGGGGCCTGTGTTTCAGGTGACGATGCCTGGGGAGCCCGTGGCCGTGGCCTGCGGTGTGGATCACATGGTGACTCTGGCCAAGTCGTTCGTCTGAGTCTCCTGCCTGGCCCTGAGCTCCGGGGCCAGCAGCCGCGGGTCGTCCACGCCATCCATGGAGGATCGGGATGGCCGTGCCCCAGCGAGGGTGAGGCCTGGTGAGGAGACTCCGCACAGCTCTGCTCTCTGGGGGACCTGGGACAGCTTCCGGCATCACGTGCGGCCTGAGACGGCAGTCTTAGGGAGGCCAGAGGTGACCTGACAGGTGGCGCTGGGGCCTTCCGCTCCCTGCGGCTGCCTTGGGCCAGGCCGGCTTGGGGCTGCGGCTCTCCTCCTACTCAGCCCGCCCCTGCTCGGCGGCCACACCGCAGGCTCGCTGCCGGGACACTGGCTTGGACGGGGGTTCCATGTGGGGCCGGCAGCGCGCTCGCGAGCCCGGAGCGGCCGCTCCCACCGCCTGACTTGGCAGCGGGGAGAAGCCCCCGAAGGGGCCTGGTGTTGTGGGTGGAGCCCCGGGCATACCCGCAGAGGCCTGGCCGGAGAGCCAGCCTGGGAGGCAGAAGAACCAGAATTCACAAAGTGTCTGATGTGGGCCCAGCTTGTCTCTCTCCTTTGCAAACAGCCTTTAAAAATGTCTTTTGGAATAAAGTCTATTTTCTGCCTTTCGTGTTTTTAAGAACCGAAGGTCTTTTTTTCCCCCTTGATCATTTCAAGATTAACCTTTAAAAACAAGGCTTTTGATAAAGATGCAAAGAAGCCAGCGAAGACCACTCCAGCAGATGGAGTTCCTCTCTGGACGGACCCTGCTCCCGCGTGCGGTGGGGAGACAGCCGGCATGCACACCCCGGCCAGGACCACATGCCTCTCAGTCACTCAGCAAACACCGGGGCCGCGTGGGCTCTGGGGAAAGCTGGAGAGACGGGCTGGGGGGCAGCGGGGGTGCCAGGAAGGCTGTGCCTGAGAACCGCCTTGGTCTCGCCCGGAGCCCCTCGGCAGAGCCACCTGATTCCCTGTCGGACCGTGTCCCCTTCTCTGTTCTCAGGCAGAGACCGAGAACTTGAACCTGCTGGTTCACTCCCCAAATGCCAGTGCCCTCCACAGCCAGGACTGGGCCAGACGAAAGCCTGGAGCCCGGAACTCCATCCAGGTCTCCCAAGTGGGTGCAGGGACCCAAGGACTTGTGCTGACACCTGCTGCTAACCAGGGTGTGTGCCAGTTCACTGCTGTGCCCTGAGGCTGTAAGGACCAACTGGGTGTCCAGGGGGAGACTTCAGAGTGAACGAGAGGTTTTCCACTCCCTGAATGCTCACAGCCAGCACCACGCCAGGGGGAAGCCAGGAGGCTGGAACTCTGTCCAGGTTCCCCATGTAGGTGGCAGGGGGACTCGGGCCATCTTCTGCTTCCCCCCAGGGTGCGTTAGCAGACAGCTGGACCCAAAGCAAAGCAGCCAGGACTCCGGCCAGCGCTCCAGGGTGGGACGCAGCTGTCCCACGTGCAGGCCTACCCCGCTGCACCCCAACACGCCGGGAACAGCTCAAGGGACCCTCACTGAGCCGTGAAGATCGTTCGTAGGTATTTACATTTTTTTTCCTATAAACTTGAAGACTGTGTGTGTCCTGTCCTTTCGCAGTTGGGCCAGATCTGAGGTCACCATTGCAGTGTCAGGTGAAGGGGGTCTCTCCCGGGAAATCCCAGTACTGACAGGCGCTCGGTGCCCAGGGGGCCCAGTTCACGCCAGCTGGGGTTTGCTGTGGGTGGCACAAGGTGTCTATCAAAGCTAGGGGGTGGGTTTGTAAGCCTTCCCCCCAGAATGGCAGCCGAGATGCAGCTCCAGGAACAAACTTGACCTTGGATCTAGCGCCCGTGTATATTGAGATGTCCTTTTCCCAACCAGGGCTTCCTTGGTGGGGCTTTCTGTGGGTCCTGGGGCGCCCCTGCCACGGACCAGGCCCTCTCCCCGTTTGCATTCCCCAGCCCCTGCTGCATTTGGACGAGGGCACACAGGTTGCAATGCCGTTAGCTGGGTGGCACGAGCGATCCTCGGGTTCCTGGGAAAAATGAGCCTGAGCAGGCTGCAGCCTCCCCTCGCTGTACTGAGCGTGTGACCGGCGCCCTGCATGCAGGCAGCTCGCTCGCTCGCTCTCTCTCTCGTAAATTGGTTTATTTATTTTGAAAGTGTTACAGAGGAGAGGACAGAGAGGTCTTCTGTCTGCAGATTCACTCCCCAGATGGCCACAGCAGCTAGGCCTGGGCCAAGCGGAAGCCAGGAGCAAGGAACTTCACCCCGGGCTCTCCTATGTGGGTGCAGGGACCAAACCACCTGGGCCATCTTCCACCGCCTTCCCAGGTGCATTAGCAGGGAGCTGGATCAGAAGTGGAGCAGCTGGGACTTGAACAAGAGCTTCGAATGGGATGACGGTATCGCAGGTAGCGGCTTTATCTGCTGTGCCATGATGCCTGCCCGGGGTCTGCTGCTTGAAGTCTACCACCCAGCCAGTCCCAGAGCCCAGCGCCCCCTAGTGGTCGGCACCCTAATGGCGCCTTTCCAGGTCTCCACACCTGGGTGCAGGGGCTGTGGCAGAGTCCCCTGGCTCCCTAGCTCCCAGCACACCTGGATGTGCACAGTGGCAAATTGGGGAGTGGCCGCTGGTGGCTTTGGAGCCATTTTGAGAGTCCGGGTGCAATCAGTCGAGGGTCCCCATGGATGTCCTGGCTCCAGGGGGACTGAAGGGGGACAGCCTTGTCACAGGCCCAAGAAAAGCCCTAAGTGGCCAGGGCACTCCGGCCTGGGGCTGGCCAGAGGTCTGCTCAGCCTCCACTTTGAGCACTCTGCATCTCCAGGGCTCCCTTTCCCGAGGGTCCCGGGTGAGGGGTGGGGGTGGGGCCATGTGCAGGTTCAGCTCTTGCTCTCACCTGCCCTCCATGGAGAGTGTCAGAGGGGGTACAGGGTGAAGGCTGCCCCAGCTCCACACCCTCCTGGTCTCGGGCCCATCTTCTTGCCTGGGCAGCTGCAGCACGCTGGTGGAGCCCCAAACCGGAGCACTTAGGGAAGGGATGTGGGGTGCTGGGTGTGGCTTGAGTGTGCACCCAGGGGCTCCTGTTCTAGAAGCCTGGTGGGTCTGGAATAAGTGGGGCCTGGTGGGAGGTGGTCAGGTCTCTGGGGTGCCCTTGGTGGGGTTCATGCTGGCTTCCTGGGACATGGAGTGTGACAGTAAGGCTGGCCCCTGAATCTCTCCTGTGATCGCTCCTACTCACATGTGCCCCCACCACAGTGCCTCCCACCAGGCTGGGAAGCAGCCGGAAGACCCTCACCAGAGTCCAGACGATACAGCTGCTTGCCTCGGGCCTCCCACCTGCAAGAGCAGAAGCCCCGTGAGCCTCTCCTCTTTATGAACTCCCCGGCCTCGGCAACACAAGGTGCACCTGTCCATTGGGCAGGTCTGCTCTGGGCTTCTAGCCTCAAGCAGCCCTTACTGGGGCTGCGAAGCCCACAGCAGGGCCTGGCTCCAGTCTCAGGCCCTTGCCCAAACTCCAGAGGTCGGGGAGGAGCAGCCAGTCCCCAGAGATGGTCCCCTGCTGGTTCCCACCTCCTTCATCAACTTTCCTCCCCCATCAACTTTCCTCCCCATGCCAAACCAGGGCCGGGCCATAGAGCAGGGTGGACGTCATGGAGACATCGGAGGCTCAGGATGAGACACAGCTGGGTGTCAGCCTTGGGCCCTTGAATGCCCTGCTCCAGAGGAAGCAGGCGCCATACTGGGAGGAGACCCACAGAGGGAGGAACGGAGTCCTGCAGCCCTACAGCCAACAGCCAGGCCAGGCTGCCAGCTGTGTGCGTGACGATGCACACGCAGCCCTCAGCCCAGTGCTAGGGTCTGAGCGTGGCTCCTACAGGTCCATGGGCTAGAAGCTTTCAGGGGCGGGGTCAGGTTCTTGCGGACCCCAGTGGGCCCCCCCAGAGCAAGCCTGGCCCGGGTCCCCCGGCTCCCTGCCTCCTCGAGTGCCCGACACGGAGTCGTTCCTGGGGTGCAGGGTGAGTGTCACGCTAGAAACCTCTTTCCGTGACCACACCCCCGGCCCGTGTCCCCCAGTACTGAGACAGGGAGCGAGATGGGGGGGAGAGGGCCGGACACACGCGTGCAGATTCAGACAGCCACTGGGCAAAAAAGATGACGCCTTTTTTGTCTTCATTTTAATGAACACTTTACAAAGTACAAAATATACTGTCTTTTTTTTTGGGGGGGGGAACATTAGGTACTTTTTTTTTCCTCTCCATCATACAGTACATGAGTCTAGAGGGTCTGTGGGCGGGCCTGCCAGTTCTCCCCCCCCCCCCACCGTGGGTGCATCCTCTGTTGCTGGTGACCAGGGCACGGCAGGTGGGGCAAAGGCCGGAAGGGCGTGGCCAGGAGGTGCCCCGCCTCCCCCCAAGACGACTTCCGGGGCAGGACACAGGCCTCCCCACCCCCCAAGTGCACGGACCACCCCCTGCTCCTCCACCGCAGGGTAACGGAAATGATTTTGGCATACAGCAACAAGAGGAGGGCTTGGGATGGTTTGGTTCTGTTTTTTTGGAGCCAACCCTGCTCAACTCTCTGTGGCCCATTTCTGGATATGGGTAAACTGAGGCAGCAGAGGGGGAACTTGGCCTTTTCATCCTACCCCTACTGGGGTCTGCACCTTTGCTGGCGAGGTGGCAACCCCACCCCATGACCCTGCTCTCCAGGCCCTGGGGCTCTGGAACAGTGCACGTGGGCAGGCAGGCCTGGCGCTGTGGAGCCACAGCCCTGCTGGGGCCAGCTCTGCCCCCACCTCTAGGGTCTCCACCCACTGCTCTCCAGCCTGCACCCCCACCCCACCCCCTCAGCCACCACTGTGCTGAGCGAGCCTGGCCCTTAGCTCAGGTGCAAGTTCACAAGCACACATGCTCTCTTTCACACACACACACACACACACACATGCTCACACACACCTGCGTCTGTCTAAACATGCACAGAACAGTGTCCTGCCCCTCGCAGGGGAGCAAGGACCACCTGCACCCGTGGCTCCTGCATTCGCCTGTCCACTTACACCAAGCGCCACAGACCCCCGCGGGTGCCCCAGCCCCCGGTGAGGGCTGCCCTCGGCCCCACCTCCCCACCAAGGTGTCCACCTCCCTAGGGGGGCCTGGAGGGAGAGTCCAGCTTGTCCTGGTTTGACAACAAAAGAAAAAAGGCTGGGTGGGCTTTGAGATGCAGGCAAAGGGCTGGGCCCCCCTCTCCAGGCTCTGCTCCCCAAGCCACCCCACACCCTAGTGCCTGTCTCACTTGGGGGGTGGTCTCCACTCCCCCCGCCCCAGGGCTGGCATGCTCCGCTGTACCCCCTGCCCCTCGTAGCTGGGGCCAGCCAGGTGGCCCAGGGACTCCTCCGGGGGTGGGGGGGTGCTGGGGATGTTCAGGGGACCCTCGCTGGGACAGGGAACAAGCCCCACCAGACCAGGTGTCTCAGGCTGCTCACCGTGTGGGGCCAGGCTGCTGCAGGCCAGGGGGGTGACAAATGCTGCTGCCTTGGGAGGCTCCAGGGCCCCCCATGAATGTTGGGGAGCAGAGGCTCCTCCAGCCCTGGGGCCCCGGGCCTCCCCAGTGCTGCCCTGTGCCCTGAACTGAGGGCAGCAGCATGGGCTGTGCCTTTCGGAGGCTCTGGAGGTCTCCCTGGAGGAAGGGGCCGTGCCAGAACCTTTGAGGGGTCAGGCCTGGGAGCTAGGGGAGCTGCGCGGGAAGGGGTCTTGATCACTGGGGGGGGGGGTCGATGCCTTGTCTGCAGCGTGCAGGGATGGAGCAGGTGAGGGTGACCCCCTGCAGACTCGATGGGGGTGGGGGTGTCCCATTTCCTGCCCCTCCCCCATTCCTCACCAGCCAGAGCTAGGAGGTTTGCAGGCTCCCTCTGAGGCTGGGGCAGGGCCAGGCGTCCTCATGTAACAAGCCAGGAGATGGCAGGTGGCACGGGAATCGGACCAGGGCAGCCGGCCCCTGGGGCAGCCACTGACCACCCCGCCCCGAGTTCCTCCTAAGTGCCGCAGAGCCCACAGCGAGACCACGCTCCACACGGGACGTGGAGAAGAGGACGAAGTCAGCTTTCACACAACCAGGAGGAGGGCACGGGAAGAGCTCGGGGTGCACTGTGGCCAAGACGTGGGGTCCCCAGGGGCGATGGCTTCCCCCAAGGAGGCCGGAGCGCGGTGCCCTCATGCCACGCCCCCTCCCAGACACAACATCAAGGTCACGCGTGCCTTTCTCAGCCAGTCCCCAGGAGGAGACCTGGGAGGAGAACCTGAGGTTTCTAAGCTTGCAGGTTTGAAAAAAAAAGAAAAGAAAAAAACCCCAAAACTACACACACCGAGCGAGTGGCCAGCATCGGGGTCAGGTGAAGTGGGGTCCCTGACCGAGGGGTGGGGTGGGGGGCTGCTCTGTGCGGAAGGGAAAATTTCCAACCGCTCCTCTCTCCGGACCAACGTCTCCCTGCCCACCCCCGCCCCCCAACTCCGCTCCGACCAAAGGCCTTGGCTGGGGAGTCGGGGCGCGAGACCCACGACCCAGAGCGCGGCGGGTCCCGGATGCTGGCTCCTGGGTTTGCTGGTTTTGTTTTCTCTCTGGTCAGGTCGCAGGGACCCTCTGGGTTTCTCTAGTCATCGTATTGCCTATATACTTGAATTAAAAATAGACGGCAGCTCAAAATCGTGCCTGCGTGCACGGCAGAGACCACGGGCGGGGGCCCCGGGCCCACCCCCACGCGCGCACACAGTATATATTAACGTATATATTGCTCAAGTATATATGCTATTTACAGTATAGAGCTCTATCAACATAAAACACAGGTATTCATAGGTGCGTACAAGGGACAGGTCCTAGGAGGTCTAGGGACACGTGACGGGGGGGGGGGAGGGCAAGGGGCGGGGCCCAGGGCTGGATGGGGCTGGGAGAGCCACGCTATGGGCAACCCAGGCCTTCCGAGGTCAAGAGAGGGGGCTTCCGCCACTGCCAGGGCTCACTCGGCCACCTCTGGGGACCAGCAGACAACGGACAAGATTTGGTTTGTTTTGGGAGCTTTTGTGCAAAATGAATTAACTTAGAGTAAAAGGGGGGGTTCCTAATGAGTGGGGTGGGTCCTGTGCAGTCCCAGGGAACCTAAAGGACAGTCCCTCCTGCTGTCCCACCCAGCTGGGAAGAGGGGACAGCGGGCCCACGGGAGCCCCTCGTGAGGACAGGTCAACACTCCCTCCCCTCTGACCTTCCGGGAAGAGCACAACCCAGCTCACCCCACACAGCAAGATCCTCGCAGGCTCCCCGGGCCCAGCGCTCACAGCACCTCCCGGTCCTCCCTCCCGGACAAGAGGCCCCACCCCCCGCAGGCTGCCACCTGCTGCCTACCTCTGGGCTGGCCCCCCGGATGCCCGGACACAACCAGGCTGGCTCGGGAGGCCCCGTGAGAGCTACCCCCTTGCCTCCAGGGCGTTGTGGGGTCTGCACCAGATCCCTGCTCCCAGCTCCCATGCACAAAGGAGGGCTGAAGACCTCAGCTTGGCCTCATCTCTCGATTTCAACAGCAGCCCGGGCACAAATACATTAAATAAGAACTAAAACAAAGCACGATTTCGTCTCTTAAGGCTCAGTTAAGCTGCCTCCCAGGTCAAGCCAGTCCTGAGTGCCCACAGCCCCGTGCGGTGGGGGCAGGCAGGCAGGGGCGCTGGGAGCAGAGACCTTCCATGTGCCCTGGGAGTGGGGCAGGACCGCGGCGGGAGCCCTGTGCTGGTCTAGGTCTGGGATGCTGGGGGGAAACTGAGGCTGTGCCTGCCCGAGGAGGGGCCGGGGGAAGAGGAGGGCACAGGAGCTGGCGCTCCGGGCTGGTGGGTCTCCTGGGATTCCTTCCTCCCCGCGGGGCGAGGGCCGCCTCCCTCGCTCAAGCCCCGCTGCCATACGTGCGCGCGCATCCCAGGGAGCCGGCCCTGAGCTGATAGATCCCAAGGCTGCGGAGGGGGGCCTCAGGGGGGCTCCCACGCTCAGCCCCCCAGGGCACCGCAGCGTCTCCATCAGCTTCCTTTTTTCTGGGCGGCGTGAGGAGGCGGAGGGGGTCCCAGCTCCTTGCCCCCCGCAGCTCGTCTTCTGCGGGTGGGGCTGCGAGCAGGGGCGGGTCGTGGTTGGGGGGGTCGGGGGCTCGGGGAAGGCAGGAAGGGGGGCCTGGGAGAGGCCGTGGCGTGGGCCGCAGTGGGGGGAGGGAGGGGGTGTCCCAGAGGCCCCTGCCCCGGGGTCTCGGAGGCCGCTTTTCCAGTCCGTGGAGAAATACTGTGAGAACAATCTTGGGGTGGGGGCCGGGCCCGGCGCGTGGGGAGGCCCTCCTAGTGCTTCGCGGCCTGACTGACCTGCAGGGCACTGATGACGCCACTGATGTTCTCTTCTGGAACCTGCACGGGGCAGGAGGCACAAGCCCACGCCTGAGCCCCGGCCCCCGAGGCCCCGCCCTGCCCTTGCCAGTGAGCCCGACCTGCCCCAGCCCCTCCAGTGAGCCCAGCACCTTCATAAGCTCCGCCCATCTCCATGAGCCCCACCTCTCTATAAGCCACGCCCCTCTCGGTCCCGCCCCCGGTGCACACTCACCAGCGCGTGGTCGAACTTGAAGGTACTGATGTAGTAGGCAGGAATGTCGGCCGCGGCCAGGGGCTCGGAGATCTGGGCCACGATGCCGCATTCATCTAGGGCACGGGGCAGGGGCGCGCTCAGACTCTCCGGCCCGGCCCGCACAGCCTGCCCTCCCCCTGCAGGCTCAGCTCCCGGGGCCCTCCGCCCAGGACCCAGGAGCCCCCTAGGCCTCCCTCCCTGGTCCGGGGCTCCCGCGGGCTCACCGAATCCCAGCGGCTGCCCTCCGATGCGCACCATCTTCCACAGCTCCCTGGACGCACTGGTGAACAGCAAGTTGCCGGGAAACCTGCGCGGGGCGAGAGGGGTGTCCCAGGCTGCCCCCAAGCCCCCCACGAAGCACCCCCGAGAGGGAGGGGGCCCAGACTTCCAGGCAGCACCTGCTGCTGGCGCCCCTGACCCACTGGCCGGCCGGCCTCCTCCTCCGGGGGCAGGGCTGCAGGGCCGGTCCCCACCGTGCCACTGCCCTGCTCAGGGCCTCGGTGGGGCCTGCCCACCCCCTGGCCTGGGCTGAGCCCCCAGCTCACCTCTGCTGTGTCTGAACGTCCATCACCAGGGAGATGTAGCCCTCGATGAGGGAGAAGGAGAAGAAGCGGATGTGGCCGCAGTCGTCGCCGCTGGCCGCCATGGGGTCCTTCACTCTGGGGGAGGGGAGCAGTGAGGGCGGGGCCCTGAGGAGCCCCGGCCTGGGCTCTGACGCCGCCTGGCTAAGCCAGCCTGGAGCCCTGGGTGTCCTCAGCCGTGTGGTTTGGGGATGCTCCATGGCATTCACGGGGTGGGCACCCCACTTCACAGTGTGGCACACTCTGCCAGCCCCCCATCACGGCCATGTGTGCCCTTGCTGGGCCGCTGTCCCTGCCCCTGAGTCTGCCCACACCTCAGGGCACAGGCTGGGGCTGCTGCCGACCCACTGGACCCTGCCGGCCCCAGCAGGTCTTGGCTGTGATGGAGTGGGGGGAGCCCGTCTGTGGGCTCCTCAGCTGAGGGTCAGCCCCTGGAGCCTGGGGCTCCCCCCTCAGACTCTCAGACCGGAGCTCTGAGATGGATGCACGTCTCCCCTCGACCCTCTGGCAGCCCTCGTGCCCGACGGGAACCCTACCCATTGGAGTAGAACATGACGTCCATGAGGAGGGTGGCCACAGTGGGCAGCGTGTCGGGGTCCAGGCTGGTCACACAGAACCTGTTGCTTGGGCTTGACAGTGGGTGGATGACCGGCCTCTGGACTGTGAGAGAGAAAAGGGATGTTACAGCCGGGACAGCCCGGGACAGCCCAGGAAGAGGGCTGGGTTCACTCAGCGGCTGCCCCAGACGCAGGCTTCTCAGCTCCCACTACCATCTATGGTTCTCAGGATTGTCCACCTGTGGCCCCCGGGCCGTTGCATATGCTGCACCGGCTGCCTGGACCTCCATCCCTGGCAGACAGCAGCCAGACGGCTGCACAGGTCAGTGACCAGAAGCCTGTGCTCGCTGCCTGGGGCGGGACCGCCTGGCTTCCTGGGGCCTCTCCTGCACAAGCCCCTCCTGCCCCCAGCTCACCCATCTTGGGCTTCACGAAGCCGTTGGTGATGCCCAGGTTCTCGGCCGCCACTGTCTCGCCATTGACGACCCTCAGGATAGTGAACTCGGATGACAAGGTGTGGGTGACGAAGGGCAGGTCTCGCTCGCGCACCTGTGTACAGGGGGGCCCGTGAGTGCCGGGGCAGGGCCTGGGGCGGGTGGGGCCGGGAGGCAGCGAGAGCGGCGGACTCACCAGGATGAAGTCCGTCTGGTAGGTGGACAGCATAAACACGGAGATGTTCTGATCGGCCAGTGGGGCGATGACCGACTTGGCGATCTTGGTCACGCCGATGGGCTGGGAGCTGGAGAAGCTGCCGCCGCCGGACACCACGTTCAGGGCCAGCCAGGTGGCATCGGCCACGCTCAGGTGCTCCGAGGAGGGCAGCTCTGTGGGGCGGGAGACAGAAGGCAGCGCTGTGGCTGGTGGAGTCCCAGGCGTCCCCAGCGGAGGCCTGGGCCGTGTGACCCTGGCCAGCCCACTCTCTGGGTCTCAGTGCTGCCATTGGGCTCACGGGACCACTGGCCACAAAGCCCCACCCACCGCCCCTGCTGGGAGGCCGAGCAGGGAAGGCTGTGGATCATGTGGGAAGTGGTTTATCTGCACCGAACCTCAGCTTCCTGAGCTGTAAACCGATGGCAGTCGCTAGCGCTCTGACTTCTTCCTTCTCACAACCCTCACAGGCGCTGCCATCACCCCCACCGGGCCCCATGGTTTGCAAACCGAGCTCCTGGGGCCCTCCGGCGGGAGTGCTGGGTGGTGGCGGTGAAGCCAGGACAGACAGGTGGGGGGGCCCTGGAATTTCCCTCTGCGATGCTGCCAGACCTGATGTAGCCACGCCCCCCTGCGTGTGGGACATGATACACACATGTCCCCAAAGACACAAGCGTGAGCGCAGGGTGCACACGGGACTCCCTTGCGCACACACATCCTGTGCCAGGCCGAGTGGGGCAGGGAGCAGGGTCCAGGGGGAGGCAGAATGAAACTCCCCTGGGTGCACACAGGCATCCTGGAGCCAGCACAGGGGACTGGTGATAGGGCCCAAGGTCACGTCCAGCCAGGACCAAACCCGAGTCTGACTGCAAAGCCCAGTTTCCATCCTGAGCAGCAAATGAGCAGGAAGTCAGACCACTTTGGGAAGACCTGGGCGAAGGAGAGAGGGGCCAGACTGGCGAGTTGATGGGGTCAGTGAAGGGCTGTGCCTGCAAGGTGGCTCTGGGGGACGGGAGGTGGACAGAGGAACCAGCCAGGCTCCCTGCCACCCAGCTCTGGTTGCCATGGTGGCCACAGCCTCGGAGCCCCTCGGTCCTGCTGGCCCACGGGTGGCTGCACAGGCGGGTGGCTTCACAGCAGAGGGGTGCTCACTGCTTGATGGGCTGGCAAGGCCCTCGTTCTGGGGCTCCCTTCCTTGGCTGTCCGCTCCCCAGGGCAGCCACCTGTCCCCCCAGGCAGCAGCCCCAGGCCTAGCAGAGGAGAACGCCCAAGTGCCCTCTGGATTCTAAAGCTCTAAGCGGGGGCTGTTCCTGGTCTGCAGGGCACTGCGCGGGGTGGCCCTTGAGCCCCCCTTTGTCTGCCCGTACGTTGAACAAGGAGCCGCCGAGACCCTGACCGTGAGCCGTGGAGGTGGTTACCCCAGCCCAGGCACCGACTCCGGGCATCTCTGACCATGCACCAAGCCCCTATAGCCTTCTTCTTCTTTTTTTAAGATTCATTTTATTTATTTGAAAGGCAGAGTGACAGGGGGTTAAGGACAGAGATGTTTCATCGGCTGGTTCACTCCCCAAATGGCCGCAACAGCCAGGGTTGGGCCAGGCTTAAGCCAGGAGCCAGGAACTCCATTTGGGTCTCCTACATGCGTGCAGAGACCCAAGCACTTGGGCCACCTTTCGCTGCTTTCTCCCTGCATGAGCAGGGAGCTGGACCGGAAATGGAGCAGCTGGGACTCGAACTGGCACTCAGATGGGACGCTGGAGTCGGCAGCCCCAGCTCCTCCAGCCTCTGTGGCAAAGTGCTAGCAGGTTGTTTACCTCACGGAATGATCACACCCCAGGACCATGCGGGCTTCTGCGAATTCACCCACTATTTGCCCTGCCTCTTCCAAACTCCCCAGGTCTCAAAACCGCCCAGTGGCTTCCTCTCTTCCTTGGAGCACAAAGGCCCAGCCACGCTCCCAACCAGCACTGCCCAGGTGAGCTCCCTGCAACGCCGGAGCGGCTCTGTACCTGTCCTGTCCCATCCGGGCACTTGAACAGGAACCTGAAGCTTCATTCTCATTTTTTTTTTTTTAACATTTATTTATTTTACTTGAAAGTCACAGTTACACAGAGAGAGAAGAGACAGAGACAGAAACAGAGAGAGAGAGAGAGAGAGAGAGAGAGAGAGAGAGGTCTTCCATCTGCTGGTTCACTCCCCAGATGGCTGCAACAGCCAGAGCTGCGCCGATCTGAAGCCAGGAGCCAGGAGCTTCCTCTGGGTCTCCCACATGGGTGCTGGGACCCAGGGACTTGAGCCATCTTCTACTGCTTTCCCAGGCCACAGCAGAGAGCTGGATCGGAAGTGGAGCAGCTGGTCTCGAACTGGCACCGCAGGCGGCGGCTTCACCCGCTACACCACAGCGCCGGCCCCTCAAGCATTTCAATGGCAGTAGCCACAAGTGGCAAGCGGCTACTGTCCGGGGCAGTGCAGCTTTCGGCCAGCCCCCCAGGAAGGCCGGGCACCAGGGCACCAGGGGCGGGGCTGTCTGCTCAAAGTGTTCTGCACCAATCCTAGCACCCACTGAATGGATGCCAAGGGCCTGCAGAGGCTGCCCTGCGCTGCACCATCACCACCTCTGCTCCGTCTTGGGGGCTGAGTGGGGAAGGTGCGTCCCTTCCTGGTTGGTAAAGCACTGGGCCGAGCGCCCCTTCAGGGGGTGCTGGTGGCACTGCTGGTGGCACTGAGAATCCTGGGCAGCCTCGGGGAACAACACAAAAAGCCTGAGGCCAGCTGAGAACAGGGGCACCGGGGCAGGCGGAGCAGGGAGCTACCTGCCTGGAAACGTCAGCTCAGCCAGCCCAACCGACTCGGGTCTGACCCAGGCTCAGCCCTGGGCACAGCCCACTGCAGGCTTCCTGAAGGGAAGAGCAGAGGGAGAATGTGGGGCCCTGGTGCTCACGCGTCTCAAAGCCCAGGGATCCCAAACATTGCGCCAACACCCTTGGGGAGGGGAAGGTCTGTCTGGACCCCATCCCCACCCCAGGCCAAGCCTCAAGGGGCCCGAGGCGCTGCTCTGGAGCGGTGAGATGGGCCACGGCGGGGAGGGGCTGGCGGGAGGCAGCCAGCGTGCCCTTCCCTGGAGGAAGGGATCATCTGGCAACCGAAACGGATTCGGCCTCTCCCGGCCCGTTGTCTGAGGTCCCAACACTGACCTCCCCGAGCGGGGGACTCTCTGGCAGAGGAGCCGACAGTGGCACTCGGCCGGGGACCTGTGGCTCCTGGTGCCCTGTGGTCTCTCCTCCACACCCAGCCTGCACCCCGCTCCAGCTTCTCCAAACTGCCCTGTCCTGGGGTCGGCCAGCAGGTGGACTCCCACCCAGCTCTGCGACCTCGGGCGAAGTGGCTGCGCCCAGGGGACAAGGAAATCAGGACTGACTCCAAGAGACACTGAGGACTGCATAAAGGAATCCGCATCAAGCACTTCGCCAAGTGCCTGGCATCCGAGGGCTGGAAAAACGCTTGGAGACTTTGTCCCTCCACGGTGGTGTGAACACTGCTGCTTCATTTTCCTCTTTAAAAGGTGTATCTGCGCCGGTGCGGTGATGCAGAGGGTTAAGCTGCCGTCTGCAGTACTGGCACCCCATAAGGGCGCTGGTTCAAGTCCCGGATGCTCCACTTCCAACCCAGCTCCCTGCTAATGCACTTGGGAAAGCAGCAGAGGATGGCCCAAGTGCTAGGGCCCCTGTGTCCACACGGGAGACCTGGATGAAGCTCCTGGCTCCTGGCTCGGGCCAGGCCCAGTCACAGCTGTTGTAGGCATTTGGGGAGTGAACCAGTGGATGGAAGATCTATTTCTTTCTCTCTCTCACTGTAACTCTGCTTTTCAAATAAATAAATAAATCATCTTTTAAAAAATGAAAAAAAAATCTAACTGGTCCCTGGAACAAATAAGGGTTCCCTCCCCCGAGAGATGAACCACAGTTCATTTATGAAGAAAGCCAATGTTTTTCTTCAGAGATGCATTCTCAGATAACTGAGGAAGTGTGAGTAGAATGTTTCTGTTGGAGACGCCGGCACGGACGTGTGACGCCATGGGTGTGGCGGGGAGGAGAAGGCTCTAGTTTCTAGCAGAGGTGTGCTCAAGTCTTCAGGGATGAACTGTGCAAACGTCTTAGCGTCAACTGATTCAGAAAACAAATGTGTACATGCGGGTGGGTGTGTGCTCACCAGTGTGTGTGGGTATGTGGGTGGGTGTTCACAAGTGTCTGCATGTGTGTGCGTGTATGTGTGCCTATGAGCATGTGGGTGTGTGCTCGTGAGTGTGCACCTGCATCATGGGTGTGTATGCCCAGGTGTTCATGGAGGAAGAGACACACTGTCATTTGAGGACCACAGGTGAGTCTAACTCCAACTGTCCAACTGAAGGGCATATGGGTGGTTTTATTTTTTATTATTCATTTCTTAATAGAATGGTATTATTTGTTTCCATTTTATTTGAAAGGCAGAGAATCTGGGGCCGGTGCTGTGGCATAGCAGATAAAGCCACCACCTGCATTGCTGGCATCCCATACGGGCGCTGGTTCGAGTCCTGGCTGTTCCACTTCGGATCCAGCTCTCTGCTATGGCCTGGGAGAGCAGTGGAGGACAGTCCAAGTGCTGGGGCCCCTGCACCTGCGTGGGACAACTGGAGGAAGCTCCCGGCTCCTGGCTTCGGATCAGACCAGCTCTGGCTGTTGTGGCCATCTGGGGAGTGAACCAGCGGATGGAAGACCCTCCCCCGCCACCTCTGTGTAACTTTGCCTTTCAAATAAATACATCTTAAAAAAAAAAAAAAAAAAAAAAGAAAGGCAGAGAATCACAGCCAGAGAATCTCCTATCTGCTGGTCCATTTCCTGTTGTGCAATTGCTGCAACGGCCAGGGCTGGACCAGGCCAGAGCCAGGAGCCTGGAACCCCATCCAGGTCCCCCCTACATCTGGCAGGGACCCAAGGACTTGAGCCATCCTGCTGCCTCCCAGGGTGCACCTTAGCAGGAAGCTGGATCGGCAGGAGAAGAGCCAGGACTCGAAGCAGGCACTACCTGCATATGGGTGTCCCCAGCTGCACTGAAGGGCTGCACCAAACACCGGTCCTGTACAGGCATTTACTGCAGGAGGCGTTGCTGTTTTCCAAGTTTGAACACTGACAAACTTGGGGCCAGTATTGTAGCACAGGTTAAACTGCTGTCCGCCATGCCAGCATCCCACACAGGCACTGGCTCCCCTTCCCATCCCGCTCCCTGCTGATGCACCTGGGAAAGCAGCAGAAGATGGGCCAAGTGCTTGGGCCCCCGCACCTGCATGGGAGACCCAGACAGAGTTCCAGGCTCCTGGCTTTGACCTGGCCCAGGCTTGGCTATTGTGGTCATTTGGACAGTGAGCCAGTGGACACAGTCTCTCTCTCTCTCCTAACTCTACATTTCAAATAAATAAACAAATCTAAAAAAAAAAAAAAAACCTCTCAAAATATAGCTCTTGAGGAGAAGCCTACTTTTGAATGCTATTTGGCATTGGCAAGTAAAAGGTGAAATTAAATAGCAGAATAAAAAAACAGAAGCGCGGTTGGCGGGGGGGGGGGGGTGACGGTGAGCATTTGGTGAAATGGTCAAGCTGCCACTCAGGACACCGGGTACTATCAGAGTGCCTGGGTTCCAGTCCTGTAACTGCTTCTGATGCAGCTTCCTGCTAACGTGCACCCCGGGCGACAGCAGATGGCGGCCGGAGTATTTGGTTCCCCGCCAGGCACATGGGAGACCCAGACCGAGTTCCAGGCTCCTGGCTTTGGTGTGGCCCAGCATGTGAGCAAACAACCAGTGCATGGAAGATTTTTTTTTCTTTCAAGTAAAATGAAGAATAAAAAAGTGTAGTGAGCACTTAGCCTACTGGTTCCAACACCCAGGTTCCACCCTGGACACCTGGGTCTGAGCCCGGATCTGGCTCCCAACTCCAGCTTCCTGTAAATGAAGACCCTGGGAGGCAGGAGACCTGGACCGAGTTCCAGGCTCCTGGGCTGGGCTTGGCTCAGTGCCAGCCATTGTGGGCATCTGGAGGTGGTACTTAATCAGGGGGTGGGAACTCTCTGTCTGCCTTTGTCTCTCTGGCCCCCACAGAAGGACTCGATTTTATAAGATAAAAGCACAAACATGTGCTGCAGGCCAACTCTGCCCCACCCAGCAGGTGCAAGTGAGCGGCGGGGGCTCCCGGGAGATCCCTGCGCAAGGCCGGCCTGCAGGGGTCACGGAGACGGGACGGGGCGGGGGCTCCCGGGAGATCCCTGCGCGAGGCCGGCCTGCAGGGGTCAGGGGACGGGACGGGGCGGGGGCTGGGATGTCAGGCGTGCCAGTGCTCACAGCCCAGCTGCCTCTCCCCATCCGGCTGTTAATTTCAGCAGCGGGGTGCCCCTCCTAAGCCAGGGCTAGGAGTGACTCCCACTCCTGCTCATGCGGAGAGCTGGCTTCAGAAGCCTGGAACTCCATCCGGGTCTCCCATGTGGGTGGCAGGAGCCCCAGCACTTGGGCCATCCTCCGCTGCTTTCCCAGGTGCATGAGCAGGGAGCTGGATGGGAAGTGGAGCAGCCGGGACTCATAGGCAATGCCGGCGTCACAGCTGCCTCCATGTGCCTCAACACTAGTCCCCAGACGTGACTTCCGAACGTGCTCCTCCCCTCCACCTTCCGATAGGTCACGTGCCCTGTCCCGGGTGAGGCACAGATCACACTGACCCACGGCTGTCCTGCTTTACATACAGAGGGAGGGGCCGAGACGTGGAGGCTGGACTAACACCGGCCCCTCCCCCCAACTCCAAACCTGAGACTCCTGCCTCCACCCAGAGGCTTCTGATGCTAGGGCGGGTCCCTAAGAACACCTTGCATTGCACCAGGACAGTGCTCATTCAGTCAAAGAAAAGCTCCCAAACCCTCAAGCACGCCCCCTCTGCCATGCATGGCCACATGGTGCCTTCTGGAGCCAAAAACACTTGACAGCTTCCATGTCCAACAGGGACCTCTGCTAGCTCATGCTGTTGTTATTTATTTATTTATCTTGCTATCAAAGAGAGAGAATCTTGCATCCAGTGGTTCACTCCCCAAGTGGCTGCAAAGGCTGGGGTTGGGCCAGGCCAAAGGCAGGAGCCCAGGAGTGTCCTCCATGACTCCCCTGTGGGTACAGGGGCCCAGGTACTTCAGCCATCACCTGCTGCTCTCCCAGGCGCATGAGCATGGAGCTGGATTGCAAGTGGAGCAGCTGGGACTCGTATGGCGCACGTATGGGATGCAGGCAGCAGCTTAACCCGCTGTGCCACAACACTGGGCAATATAGTACATGGTCTTTACGGCCTGACCCCTGCCCTCCCGGGGAAGGCTCACGGTCAAAGACAGCACTCGCTTTCTGGAGTGGGGCCGCCTATGAGAACCTCCATGGCAGTTTAGCCAGCCCACTGCTGCCAAGCCCCGCCCACTTCTGCCCTCTAGGCCACTGGAGGGAATGCCCAGCACTCCAAGGAAGGGCGAGGAGCAGCAGGTGTCCAGTGGGGGGCTCACTCTGCAGCCCCTCTCTGCCCGCAGCTCCAAGGTGAGAGAGCTGCGAGGGAGACCCTCACCCACAGGTCAGGCCATCCAGAGGCACTGGCTTGTGTCCCGGCTGCTCCACTTCTGATCCAGCTCCCTGCCTGAACAAGCGGCAGAAGATGGCCCAAGTGCTTGGGCCTCTGCACCAGTGTGAGACCCACATGGAGTACCTGGCCCAGCCCCAGGGCTGCTGTAGTCATCTGGGGAGTGAACCAGTGGATGCAGCATCTCTCTCTCTCTCTTCCTAGTCTAACTCTGCCTTTCATAACTAAATCCCAGACAAAAAAAAGAAAAAAAGAAAAAGGTCAGAAGTTCCCACGCTCGGAAAACGTCAGCTGAATGAATGAATGTGTGAATACATGAATGACGGGATGGTGGGACAGGGCCTCCCTGTGGGTAACCTGCTCTCTCTCTCTCTCTCTCTCCTTTTGCTATGGAGGTGGGGAGGGAGGGCGCCCACCCCCGCCCCATCTGCAGGCCGGGCAGGGGCTTCTCCCCAGGCAGCAGGGTCTGAGGTGGCCCACTGCGCAGACCCAAGCTGAGACCCACACGAGGGCCGCCTCCAGCGGCACGTCTCAGCCTGTTTCAGGAAGCAGCCGGCGTTCCATATCCAGCTGTCATCTTGAGCAATCCCCAAAGGAAACAGGAGGAAGGAAAAATGCTACAGTTACTGAGTTGTCTCTGGGTGGCCCTGCCTGTGGCTTTTAAAAACGTCCCACTGGATACATCTCAGGGAGAAAGTAACTCAGTGGTTCTGGGCCAGCATCCCCCGGGGCCATCTGGCTTAGCTGTTGAGACATCCCCGACCCACGTCAAAGCACCTGGGTTCAACACCTGGCCTGGCTTCCAGGCAGACCATGGGAGGCAGCAGGTGATGATGGCTCAATTATGTGGGTCCCTGCTGCCCACCTCGGAGACCTGGATTGCGCTCCAGGCTCCTGGCTCCAGCCCTGGCCCAGCCCCAGCTGCTGCACGCGTCTGGACAGTGAACCAGTGAACAGCAGCTCTGTCTGTCTCTCTGTGTCTCACTGCCCCTCAGATAAGTGAAAGAAAAAAAAAAAACTTCCAAGAGTCTGGGGTGGGGGAGTGACACAGCAGGTACAGACATTCTTTCAGGGGTCATGGAATGTTCTGGAATCCCAAGATACAGATGACTGCATACCTCAGTGATATCAAAAGCTGGTGAATTGTATACTTAAAAGCAGTGGATTTTATGACACGCGAAACTGTAACTCAATTTAAAAAGTGGACAAATGGGGCCGGTGTTGTGTGGCACAGTGGGTTAAGTCATGGCCAACAATGCCAGCATCCCACACGGCAATGTAGGCCCAAGTCCCAGCTGCTCTGCTCCCTGCTAATGTGCCTGGGGAGGCAGCAGACTATGGCCCAAGTGCTTGGGCTCCTGCACCCGCCTCTTAGACCTGGATGGAGTTCCAGGTCCCTGGTTCTAGCCTGGCCCAGCCCTGGCTGTTGTGGCCATCTGGGGAGTGAACCAGCAGACGAAGGTCTCTCTCTCTCTTTGTCTGTCTGTGTGTGTCACTCTGCCTTTCAAATAAATAAATCTTAAAAGGAAAAGTGGACCAAAAGCAAATGTAAATAATAAAAGGTTCATAGATGAGGCTTCTGCAATGGGAATGATGAGGCCTGAGGGTATTTTAAAGCACCTGGCTCATAGTAGGTGCTCAATAAAACGTGCTCTTCCTTCCTGCGGGCGTGAATTGGTGGTGGGGGAACACTGTGTCTTACTGGCCGCACCTTGCTGCAGCAGTGTCAGGGGTGGGTGGGCAGGAACCCAGGGCAACGAGGACAGAGACGGTCAGGATCCCTTATGGGAGGCTGGCATTGACTGTCCAGCAGAGCAGCCGACAGCCCGGCACCCAGGTGGGAGAAACGCTCACCTAGAAAGCCCTCCTCATCCACGATGATGGTGTAATCTTCCGGCGTCTCCGTCAGGCTGAAGAACTTGCACCTGGGCGGACAGACACACAGACACAGGGCATCCCGTCAGTCTCCCGTGGCAGCCGTGCCCACCCACGACCCGGAGGGAGACGACTCAGTCTGCCCGGGGCTCTGACGCCGGGGCGCCGGCAGCCTCGGGGAAGCTGCTGGTCTCTCCTCATCCCCCTCTCCCCCAGTTCTGACTCAGAGGGCTGTATGCAGGCCAGGAGGTGCCGATCGTCCCTGCTGCACCCGCTCACTTTTGGGGACCCCTGAGGCAGCCAGGCCCAAGCCCGCTATCCCACTTCTCTCAGAGGGGGACGCGCGGCTAGGGCAGGGGTTGTGCAGATCAGATGATTCCTCTTGCCGTGACCTCGTCTCTGTCCCCAAGGCCTGATTCCCTTCCACGCGACCCATCCAGCCCAGCCCTCGCTGACTTCCATGTAGAAGACAGAGGTGTGGCCGCCGGTGACTTTTTGGGGGGGCCTGGGTCTCTACACTGCCACTCGTCGTCACCCTTGGCAATGACTTTGCCTTATTTCCCCCACAATGAACCCATTACTGCCCCCAGAGACAGGGATCAGGTCTCTGATGCCTGCTGGTCTCGGTACCACGCGTGCTCTTTGGGCCCAGCAAACACACTGGGCGGCGCGGTCCCAGGTCCAGGCAGCCCCTGAGCCGGGGTGAGAGCTCTGGTTCCCAGCACTGGGAGATCATCACCCCCCTCCATGCCTGTATCTGCTCCCTGCCCAGCCAGAGCTGGCCCCTGCAGGGCACCTGGGGTGCCGCAGCAGGAGAGTCGCAAGCCTGAGTGTGCACCTGCAGCGGCTAGCAAGAAAATGGCCTCTGGTCACTTCTAGGGCATCGCCAGGCTCGGGCTCTGTGCCCAGTGCATGAAACCCATGCATCTCGGGAGCCATGACAGCAGGGGGCCCAGCAAGCCACCCAGGCAAGGGCCAGATCTCACTTCCCCAAAGAGTAAAGGGAGACCGTCGGGTGATTAGGACAGTGCGGAAGGGGCCAGGGTGGCCAGCAGGTCCTTCTCTCAGGTCCGGCTATCCTCATCCATCAGCCGCCCTGAAATTCTGCAACCTCCATGGCATGCTGCAATGAGTGCATCAGCTGATCTATGCAGAGTGCCTGGGTTCAAATCCTGGCTCTACTTCTGACCCAGCTTCCTGCTAATGTGCACCCTAGGAGGCAAGTACTTGGGTCCTTGCTACCTACACGGGAGACCTGGATGGAGTTCTGGGCTCCCGGTTTCAGCCTGGTCCAGCCCCAGCTGGTGTGTGCATCTGGGGAGTGAATCAGCAGATCTAAGATTTGTCTTTGTCTTCCAAATCCATGTATTTGGAAGGCAGAGTGACAGAAAGAGAGATTAGCAGAGATAAGAGATTTCCATTCACTGGTTCACTCCCCGAACAGCTGCAATGGCTGCAATGGGGCTAGGTTGAAGCCAGGATCCAGAAACTCCATCTGGGTTTCCCATGTGTGTGCCCAAGCACTGGGGCCATCACCTGCTGCTTTCCCAGGCTCATCAGCAGGGAGCCAGATGGGAAGCCGAGCACCCAGGACTTGAACCACCACTCCGACACGGGGATGCCGCCATTACAAGTGGCTAAGGGCTTAACCCGCTATGCCACAATGCCAGCTTTTCAAGCACATTTCTACAGAAGGGTCTGTGTTAGTGGTTGGCAGCGGGTGGGCAGGAGCTGAGCATCGAGGGGTTCTGGGCAATTCTGGGGGTGATGGGTCTGCCTGGTCTCTTGGGGACGATGTTGGTTACAAGACCACACACGTTTGCCAAGACTCAAGGAACTGCTGGCTAAAAGGCTGAATGTTACTGGACGTGAATGAGACTTTGACAAACCCAACTTCACAGGGAAGCTGTGGCAGCTGCTGGTCCCCTCTGACCTCCTGCTCAGCCAGCAGCACAGTCTCTTGCAATCCCATCTCCCCCACTGCCTGTCCCGGATCTGCAGCCACTGCCTGGACAGACGCAACCTCTCACCGCATGGCCGTCACCAGCTGGGCCTGGCTCCTTCCTAGGGACCCCCGTGGGCTCAGAGCACCCCAGTCTTCAGAGCCCCCTCCAGAGTCCTGCGGGTATCTCAGATGCAAAGCTTGTTCCAAGGATGTCCTGGCTGGGAGGGCCACTCTGGATAGAGAGCCCAGGAACTGCTCTGGCCGCGGGACAGAAACACCAGCAGACGGCAAGCGCGCGTTGGCTGGGCGCGTGGGGCATAAATAAGTAAGCTGTTGAAGTGACCTGTCCCCTGGGGCAGGTGGCCCTGGGGCCCTGCCAGCTGCCAGTCGCCTGTCCTGAAATGTGCACCTTGGCACGGGCAGGCCTCAGAGAGACAGACCGGCCAGAGATGACCTGCTACTACTCTTCTGGTCACCGACTCGGTCTCCCGCTCCTGCTACCTGCTCGGTGTCACTCTGAGATGTTTTCTCTCTCTCCACCCCGAGGCACCTGTTGTGGCTGTGTGCTGTGCCACGCGGAGACGCAGCAGCCAGGAGCAGCCAGCAGGGTGGGTGGGGTCTTGAAGCACATCAGGCCCTCGTCCCTCTGTCACTGTGATGGAAGCCCCCCAGCTGCCTCCAAGGGCGCGCATCAGCAGGAGGGAGCCGGAGCTAGAACCAGGCACTCTAATAAGGGATGAAGTCTCCCCAGTCCACTGCAGCACAGAGCCCACTCCATGCCTTGTGCCTGGCCTTGCTCTTTTCTATTTTTTAAAGATGTATTTGGAGCCAGCGCTGTGGTGTAGTTGGTAAAGCAGCCATCTGCAGCACCAGCATCCCATATGGGCACTGGTTCCAGTCCTGGCTGCTCCACTTCCGATCCAGCTCCTTACTAATGTGCCTGGGAAGGCAGCAGAAGATGGCCCAAGTGCTTGGGCCCCTGCACCTATGTGGAATTTGGGAAATTTATTTATTTGAAATTCAGAGTTGCAGACAGAAGGGGAGATAGAGAGAGAGGGCTTCCATCTGCTGGGTTACACCCCAAATGGATGCCAACAGCAGAAGCTGGGCCGGTCTGAAGCCAGGAGCTTCTTCCGGGTCTCCCATGTGGGTGCAGGGCCCCAGCACTTGGGCCATCTTCCACTGCTCTCCCAGGTGCATCAGCAGGGAGCGGGATTGGAAGTGGAGCAGACAGGTATGAGCTGGAGCCCATATGGGATGTCGGCGTGGCAGGTAATACCTGCTACGCCACAATGCAGGCCCCCAAAGCTGTTTCTTGCAAAAGCTCCATCAGGCCTCTTCCCCCAGAGGGAGAGCAGACGGAGCCCACGGGCGCCAGGCCTGCTCCTCTGAACCAGCCGCCACCTCTTCACCAGTCTCTCCTGGGTCCTCCACAGGTCTCTCGCACTATTGATAGTTCGTTCCTCCCAGGAGAAGCCGGCAGCCGTGTCTAGCTGTTGTTAGCAGAAAGCCCTGTGTGGGTTTTACGCTTAGAAGGAAGACCTCTTTCGCACTAAGGTGACTTGTTGCTGTCACAGGCCACCAGGCAAATCCAACCCAACTGTGAGGGTGGAGGCATCGGGGCAGATTCCGGGCTGAGACAGAGGTGGGACGGCTAGAGGAGGAGGCAGGAAGGTGGGGACAAAGCTGGGGGAGCTCAGGCTCTCTCCAGGGGATCTTGCTGTCTTCTGTTGCGGGCTCCTAGCTATTCTGGTACGAAACGATCGCTGATACCAGGTCTGCCCCAACCCACCTCCGCAGGCAGCACAGAATCCTCCCATCCCAGTGAGCAAGTCACGCGGTAAGCCCTCTCCCAGGATGCCGAGACCCACCCCAGCACTGCCATCGTCCACTCCCAGGTCTGTGTGGGTCAGGGAGCCACCTGCTCCCCTGGCAGACAGCTCCATCTCTCCCACTGGGGTGCCCAGTCCCTGGCACAGGTGCATAATCAGTGAGCACCAAGTGACCGTGTCGGCAGGGTCCCTCGGTACCTACAGGGAATGGGTGCCCACACTCCTGTAGACACTAACATCTGCAGATACTCACGTTCCTTCTGGAAGATGGTGTGGAGTGGTCTCAAAGCTACCCACACCCTTCTGTAAGACCTTTGACATCAGCTCCGCGTGCCTCAGAAAACCCAACCCCAGGCTGACACATCCTGCATTTGTGTGCATTTCAGCACAGGGCTCAGCAGATGCCCACGTCCAGTTTGGCTTTATGGAACTTTCTAGAACTCTTTTCCCCCTGCGGCTTTTCTGCTCTGCAGTTGATTGCATCTGGGACGGCGGAACCCGTACATCTGGAGGAACAAACCATGCTGTCATCCAGCAAAACCGAGGCTCAGCAGGTTAAGGCAGCGCCCAGCCCTGGCTCCCGCACAGGCAGCGGCGGCCTGCAGTGTATTCTGCATGGCTCACGTCTTCCACTCGGAGATATCTGCCCTCTTACAGGTACGTAACAAGAGCACTCACACTGGCCGGTTCTCTGTCACCCAGCCGGCTGCAGCCCAGACACCTGTCAGCAGGAGCCGAGGGTGCGAGATGGACGGGCAGTTCCCAGAAGGTGACACCCACATGACCGTGTCCAGCACCATGAGTCCCCACATACTGGTGATGTCTGCTGTACCGAGCTGCACACAGCTACCAGCAGTGGGCACTGTGGAGCGGCAGGCCTAGCCACCCCACATCCCGTGCAGGGGTCCTGACTGCTCCTCTTCCCATCCAAGCTCCCCACCAGTGTGCCTGGGAGGCAGCAGATGATGGCCCACGTGCTTGGGTTCCTGCTACCCACGGTAGGAAGACCAGGATGGAGTTCCTGGCTCCTGTTTGGATGGAAGATCTCTTTTATTTCTGTTGCTATGCTTTCAAAGAAGTAAATCTTCAAAGAAAGAGCAGCTATGATAAAAAAAAATATCCCTCAAGGACTCCATCCAGTTGTCAAAGTACTGCATGAAGAAAGAGCGAGGGAGGGGAGAACAGGGCTTCTCCTGGGCGGGGAGGTGACGGTGTCGGCTGCTGTCCAGTCTGCTTCCCCGGTGTGGGGTGTGGATTACATTGCTAACACTCACTAGGTAGAGGGATGCATAAGGACAGGCCACGTGAGCGCTGGTGAGAGACAAGGGTCAGTAACCTGACCTGAGTGAGGGTGGCAGGTGGGTCTGCTCTCTGGGGACCTTGGGTGAAAAGGAAGTGGGGGTGGGATCTGGCAGCAGGGCGTGGGGACCCAGCCATCGAACTGGAGCCTGGGTCACTCTGTAGGCCACAGAAAGAGGCAGGAAATGACACGGGAGGGCCACTAGGAGGAAGTGGCCAGAGAGGGCCCAGGCACCAGTCAGGCCAGGATCCTGGGACGGGGCCTGGGGCTGCATCTCCTCCTGTTTCCATCTGGGCTGGTCAGAGACGTGTCTACACACACACACACACACACCCTTAACCTCAGGTAGAGAGCGAACGCCCCAGAAAGAGCAATCAACACTTAGGAGTGGGAGGGCTTGGCCTTAGCCAGGGGTGGGGAACCTTTCTTTTTCGCCCAGGGCCATGTGGATATTTGGAGCATCATTGGGGCCCTGCAAAACTACCAACTAAAAAAAAAAATGAGCCTGCTACAGACGTATTGAGTTACAAGTCCCACCTGAGGCTGTATTGGCAGGACCAGGCCAAACGATGTCGGCCTTAGACGGCCCTCGGCCTGGACATTCTCCACCCCTGCCTCAGATACTCGGATGCTGGGCCCACCCCTCACCCCCACCCCCACCCTTGGGCTCCCAAAAGCTACCTACTGGTTCCCAGCTATTAACCGGGAGTCAGCACTCCCCAGAGGGCTTGCCACCGCAGGGCTGTGGGACCACGTGGGGGCCCTGCCTGGAGCTGTGTCCTGTCGCCCACTGCCCACTCCAGTGCCACTGTCCACACTGGCTGGAGGAGCAGGGTGATCTTGGGCTCACCAACGGCCCTAACCCCTGTGCACCCTCCCTTGCTCCCATCTGGCCTACTAGGCCCCCCCAGCCTGCACCCTGGATTCCCCGACACAGGCCGGCTGCTTAGGAGCCCTCTCTCAGAGCCCCGCGGACTGTCCACTCTTGTGTGCTTTCTCCCTGGCCAGCTTGTCCCCTTCCCTACTCGCACAAGCGCTGTTTCCTCCTTGGCTTCGCCCGCCTCCAGGCTCAAGTTTCCTCCATCCTAAAATAAAGCCTTCGCTCAGCCCCATCTCCCATCTCCCCCTCCCCCTCTTCCCCCTCCCCCTCCTCGGGCCACCCCCTTCTCGCCTCCCCGCCGCAGATCTGGCAGGCCCCCAGCCCTGCAGAGGCCCTGGCTCAGCTCACCATGACCTCCAGTCACCAAACCAGCCGGTGTCTCCCACATGCTCTCCTGCTCTTGACCTGTCGGCTGGGCCCCACCTCGCTGGCCAAGGCCTTCTCCTGGGGTCTGGAGTCTCCCAGGGGTCTCTCCAACTTCCCCCAACACAGAGGCTGCTCCTCTTTTGGTCTCTGCCATGCGGGAGCTCTTGGAAACACCTCAGCCCATGTGATACACTCTCCCCAAATCCTCCCACCTCTGGGTGGTGGTGGTGGTGGTGGAGTTCCAGCCCCGGTGGCCCGGGCTCCTGCTTCCCACTTGACTTCTCCTCCTGTGCCCTGGCTCTGACACTCTCAGACTCCTTTCTGACACCAACTCTCTGGCGACGAGATTGTGGCTGCCCATTTCACAGATGAGTAAACTGAGGCTGGGGAGTGGCAGCGGCCTCTTGACACACGCCCTCATCCCGGTGGGATGAACCGGAATGGCACTCCAGTCCGACTTGAAAAACCCACTGCGGCTCCCTCCGGCGCTTGGCCTGGAGCCAGCCACCAGGGCACAGCCCCCCCGTGGGGGCCAAGAAGCTGAATCATCTCCCAGAGACGCACTCTCAGCTTCCCTGGCCGTGGCTGCCTGTTGTGCACAGCCCAGCCGGCGCTGGAAACTCGATCTGTTTACTGTCGGATGCCTGACCCAGCCTGGAGCGAGGCCTCACCCCACCACCCGCCCGGGGATCCTGGGCCCCATCTGAGCTCTCTTGCAGCCAGACCTTTGAACCACAGCGCAGAGGGGGAGGGGGCTCGCCGCGGTGAAACCCACGCGTGAGAGCAACCCGCAGGGGCTTCTTCCTTTAATCTGTGCATCCCAAGTCCCCATGAAAACCACAAGGGCGCAACCTTGCTGGGACGGGCCAGCAGGGGTGGTGGGGACGTGGGGAAGCGTGGAATCAAGGCCGGAAGGCCGTTCTGGGCTGCCTGCTTTGGGATCAGGCGTCTGGGCAGGTGGGGGACCTGCCCTCCATTTGCACCCCCTGGATGGATGGAGGGATGGGGAGCAAGCTCCCCGTGGAGTCAGGAGGCTGACTTCCGACGTGGCCTCCTTGTAAGTGCCGCCTGGGCGCGCAGCTGGTCCCCTCAACAACGGCCGAGTGGGAAGGGAGCCTGGCAACACCATGGTCGTCCACTTCAGAGCTGCCCAGGGAGCGGGGCTCGGGGGCAGCGACGCGGCCCAGACTCCTAGCCCTCTAGTGCCGAAAAGCACTTGTTCTCCTGTCCGGCTGCAAGCCCGTGAGGCGGGGAGCCGGGGAGCCGGGGAGCGGGCAGCAGCTTCCTGCCCAGATGCTGGGTTCCCGACGAGGAGCTGCAGCGCAGGCTGTGGTGGTGTCCCGCCTGCCCCCTCGCTCCCTCAGGCAGGTTTGGTCCACTTCCGGCCCCCATCAAGTCCTGGCTGCTCTGCTGCCTGCTGATGCACCAGGACAATCAGCAGAGGACGGCCCGAGTGCTTGAGTTCCTGCTGCCCGTGTGGGAGACCGGAGGAGGCTCCTGGCTCTTGGCGCTGGTCTGGCTCCTGCCCTGGCTGGGGAGTGAACCAGCAGATGGAAGACCTCTCTTCTCTCTCACCTTTGAATGCAATCTTAATTTCTGTGACTTTTAAACCACACCTGGGGCCTCTGTACCCTCAGTTACAAGCTGCAGACTGTGGCCCTGCTGGCTGTGTGTCTGCAGGGCTCAGGCAGTGCCTGGTCTCCACAGTGCCAGCAGGTGGAACCCCATGGACAGCGGCCGTCCTGGGTGGCCTGGGACTTTCCTGGCTTCAGTATCAGAAGTGCCTTCAGCCCCAGGCTAGCCAGGAGGGGTTGGTGCCCCAGAGCAGACAGTCCACAAGCACCCATGGTCCCGCTGACTGGTCCAGGGGGATTCCAGCACTCATGCACCCATCTTCAGACCAAACCCGAGCAGAGCAGGGGGATGTGCTCAAGGTCATACGGCGACCTTGCAGCCACCAGAATGAGAATGCCTGCAGCATGGTGACCTCAAGCTGCCCACGCCGCTGAGCCCTCTCTCTTCCTGGCGTCAGTCTGCTTTGTGTGGCTGGGTTCAGCAGCCGGCGGGGCCAGGCAGGCGGGCGGCCGCAGCTCTCGCCTCGGCTGAGGGGCCCAGGCAGAGCCCCAGCCTCCCACAGCGTGCAGGAGAGGCCTGGGCAGATGCTAGACTGCTGCTTTTCCTGCCTCTGATGGCCCCTGGTGCCCTGGTGTCTCCTGGAGTTCAACTCCTGGCTCTGCTGCGTGACCTGGGCCAAGCTGCTCACCTTCTCTGAACCTCTCAGTTCAGGTAGAAGCGGAACGGGGCCAGTCACGCCTCCCTGCTAGGGTGGCTGTGGACAGGAAAACAGCCTGCAGGCGTCGTACATGTGGGTTTGCACAGGAAGAAGGGCCTGGGCTGTGGGTGCTGAGAGGACAGTGGGCCTTTGGGGAGAGCTGGCACCCATCCTCCCCGACAGGTCCTCCCGGGTGCTTCCGGCTCACTGCCCCCCAAAGTCAGACTCTGGACTCTCCAAGACCACCTGGGGAGCTTGGATCCGGCCCTTTCCAGGCCCACTATCACCCCCTGCCCCGCCCAGCCCTCCTCCTGGGGCTCTTGTCCCTGCCCCTGTCCACCCACTCCCTACAGTGCAGGCAAGGACAGTTCTTCAAACACACACTCGATGCTCTCACCGCTCGGGTCACACACCTCCTGTGGCTCCCTAGCACCAACACCGTAAGTTTGGCCTTGGCTCTGCTTACAGGGCAAAGCGATTTGGGCTGCTCCTCTCCAGTCCCTGCTCAGCCACCGTGGGCTCTGACGTGGCCACACCACTTGTGGCTCCTGCACGAGTGCTCCCGTGTGTGAGGTCCTCCACACCAAACACTGCCTCTCTTCTCCCCGCCCTGTGTGTGGAATCAGAGCTGAGTTCTTGTCCCTCTGCCCCGAAGCTGGGAGGGCACCAACGCTGCACCATCACCGTGGCCCCTGCTGTGTGCTGGGCCTCAGCAAAATTTGTGGACCGACTCTGTCACCGGTCTCAGGCAGCAGGAGCCTGCTTCCGGCCTGGGGGCTCCTGGGGGCTGGACAGGAGGGTGCTGTGGGGGATGAGGGGGGCACCCTGGCTCAGCGTGGGGTCTCAGCCTCAGCGCCTCCAGCCACATTGAGGTGACGGGCTTGAGCTATCTGGTCCTCTCAGGAGTGACAGCCAGCCCACTCCCCACCTCCCTAAAACCAAATTACACTTGTGCTTCCTAACCCTTGCATTTCTTTTCCACGACTCCAGCCTTCCACGAACAACTATCGTCCAAAAACATCACATGGGAAGTCTCAGAAATAAGCCTTCCCACATTTGAAACTGTGAGCCAGGCCGATCACCCTTATATGCGGTGGATCCATGCAGTATAGGCTACCCACCCGCCAGTCCCTAAGCCGCCGTCTGGGTTATCGGCTCACCTGGCTTGTGTTCAAGTCACCTCTATTTTACTGAATGATAAAAAGGCCCCAAAACACCCAGAGTGGAGACACTGACATTTTCATTCTGGGTTGAGGGCACCAAGTCCGAGGCATCCCTCCCCCCGGCCCATCCCCCAAGAGCCAGCCTGCAGGGTTGCGTGGCTACTGTCATCACTGGTTCTATTTTATTATTGGTGATTGTAAATATCCTACTGTGTCTAATTTATATTTACAAAGATGTATTTGTTTATTTGAAAGTCAGAGTTACAAAGAGAGAGAGAGAGAGAGAGAGAGATTGATTGATTGTCCAGCCACTGGTTCACTTCCCAAATGGCTGCAACTGCTTGGGCTGGGCCAGGCCAAAGCTAGGAGCCAGGAGCTTCTTCTGGGTCTCCCACGTGGGTGCAGGGAGACCCTGAAGCACCTGGGTGCTTCTTCTACTGCTTTCCCAGGCACTTCAGCAGGGAGCTGGATCAGAAGTGGAGCAGCCGGGACACAAACCAGTGCCCCTATGTTGATGTTGCAGATGGTGGCTTTACCTGCTTCTCCACAATGCTGCCCCCTATCACAGGTATGTGTGTGCGAGGACAGGGAAGACATAGTATATACAGGGTTCAGTACTGTTTGTGGCTGCAGGCACCCACTGTGGTCTTGGGGTGTCTTCCTCCCCACAGGGAGGGCTGGATAAAGGGCAGAGTATCCTGCCACAAGGCAGGCTCTGCTGGCATTTGGGAGTGAATCAGTGGAAGATCTCTTCTTTCTGTCAAATAACTACAACTTAAAAAAAAAAAGGATTAGAATAAACTGTATGAGGGGCCGGCACTGTAGCATTGCGGGTTAACTCCCTGGCCTGAAGCACTTGCATCCCATATGGGTGCCGGTTCAAGACCTGGCTGTTCCACTTCTGATCCTGCTCTCTGTTGTGGCCTGGGAAAGCAGTAGAAGATGGCCCAAGACCTTGGGCCCCTGCACCCACGTGAGAGACCTGGGGGAGGCTCCTAGCTCTGGATGGGCACAGCTCCGGTCACTGCAGCCAATTGGGGAGTGACCCAGCGGATGGAAGACCTCTCTCTCTTTCAAATAAATAAATAAATATTTTTTAAAAAGAATAAACTGTATGAAACCTGAAAAAAAAGAAGATACCCTTTAGAATTAACCACCATGACTCCATTCGTTGTGGTTCACAGAGGGGTCCCCACGGGAGGCAGGGCCCTGAGTCTGGCTGTGTCAGGGCAGGCACCGAGGACGGTCAGGAGTCCCCCGAAGAGGTGTCCCAGCTGCCACTGTCACAGAGCCAGCGGCTGTGGCTGCACTCCTCCAGGGAGAGGGGCTCCGGCCCATATGCACCTGTGTTCCCCCAGTGGGAGGCGAAGGACCCCAATCTGGGCGGAGCTTGGCCATGTCCAGAGCAGGGCTTCCCGCAAGCTTGCAATGGGGGCGGCTGCAACATGAGGGTGAAGGGATCCGTGTGTGTGTGTGTGTGTGTGTGTGTGTGTGTTGGAGGAGGGAGGGGGGAGGCTGCCTGAGGACCCCTTCCTGCTGCAGGGGGCGCACCTGCTCCTCACACGCCCTAGACACCTGCCAGGAGCTCCCTGGGCTGCCAGACTTTCCAGTTTTGCAAGACAAGACGGAAACCCAGACTTCGCTGTTGCAATGTTGGTGTCGCGCTGTGGGCCCAGCCCAAGACACTGATTTCCCTTCCTGGACGCCCTCGTCCCCCGCTGGGGGCCACCCAGAGCGGCTCAGTAAAGGTCCAGGGGCCCCTGGAGCTTCTGGGGGGATTCGGATCAAACCCTGCACTTAATAAAAGAATCCCCCCAGGCCCCATGTGATGGGGGCCCAGGCAGAGAGGGCGAAGGAGGCCTGGAAATCTTCAGAACGGAACGATGTGAAAACACACCATGCTCACCAGTGGGTCATGGCCCTGCTACCAGCCCTGTTTTATAGATGGACAAACTCAGGCCCAGAGAGGTCAACACTCTGTGAGCCGGCCCCTGGGAGAGAATGTGCCTCTTGTGACGGGAAGTGAGGCAGGAGACACCCAGGGCTGCAGGGGCTCGGGCTACCATGGCCACCATCCTCTCTGCCCACACAGGAGCTGGGACCTCACAGGTGACAGCCACCTAAGGGTCGGCACACCCCTGGGGCAGGAGGAGTTTCAGACCGTCTGGCACATTCTGCCTCTGAGCCATTGTGAACTCCATGCTCCAAACAGACCCAGGACGGGGCTGTTGGGGCCCAGCTGGTCCCAGAGCCTGAAGACCCAATGTTCCCGGAGGGGATGTTTCTGGAGCTGGAAGGGGCTGCCCCTGGTTGGGGAGAACCCAGCTCCAAGCACCGGGCACGCTGGGGCTCCCTGAGTGCCAGTCAGAAATGAGCAGGAGCAGGTGCAACCTCCAGTACACACCAGAGGCCAAAGACTCTGAGGTCCACCAGCTCCAGGGTGTAGGCCGGGGGGCTGCCCAGCAGCGGGGAGGCTGAGAACATGGCAGAGAGCCACCCAACAAGAGGGCAGTGGCAAGAAGACCACCGGCTGTGCTGGGCCCACCCATGCGTGCACAGACACACAGAGGAGGCCCTCTTACCCTGGCTGGGCGGCTGGGGCTGGGGCAGCAGCCTGGGGTTGGCTTATGGGAGTGAGGGACTCCTATGCGCTGGAAGCGACTGTGCGGGGTGACCAAGGCTGGCATGCTCCAGTCTGGTTTGTACTTTGAGACATTTCGCCTACAAACATCCAGGCACTGCAGAGTGTTTGTGGAAAAATGCAAATAAAACTTAAGATTTCTTTTGGTACAAAAATAAAAAAAATAAATAAATGAAACCCAAGCACAGTTTTCCAGAAGGCACGTTCTCCATGAAGTTTTCTAAAGACCCCACACACATGCCCACGTGTGCAAGGTAAGGTCCGTGTGGCAAGTTACGTATCGCGGCTGCGATTACAGCATCACAGCAAAAAAGACGGGGCGCGAACGCCCATCCGTAGGACACACGTTAAGAACATCACGGGAGCGGTGGGCATTGTGGTGCAGTGAGCTGGGCTGCTGCTTGGGAGCCCTGCATTCCATGTCAGAGTGCCTGGCATCAAGTCCCACCTCCCATTCCAATCCAGCTCCCTGCCAATGCACCTGGGAAAGCAGCAGAGGACGGCCCAAGTGCTGGGGCCCCTGCACCCACATAGGAGACCTGGATGGAGTTCCTGGCTCCTGGCTATGGCCTGGTCCAGGGCTGGCTGTTGTGGACACTTGGGGAGTAGGTTAAACTGCCTCCCAAGTCCCAGCTGCTCCACTTTCCATCCAGCTCCCCGCCAATGCGCCTGGGAAAGCAGCAGAGGACGGCCCAAGTGCTTGGGCCCCTGCCACCCACATGGGAGACCTGGATGGAGTTCCTGGCTCCTGGCCTCAGCCTGGCCCAGCCTTGGCTATTGTGGTCATTTGGGGAATAAAACAGTGGTTGAATGATCTCTAACTCTGCCTTTCAAATAAATGAATAAATCTTAAAAAAAAAAAAACCCAGATAAAATAAAGAGTATGGAACTGCTGTCAAGACGAGGATACTCTGAAAATGCCGAGGGGAGCAGAGTTTAATAAAATTTATGTAAAAAAAAGAAAAAGAGGGACAGTGACACACACAGACACTTGCACACAGATACACCAAGCGGCACCGCCAAAGTCCCTCCAAGTCTGGCTGTCCACAGGGGAACACAATGGGAAGGGAGTTTGCACTGGGCTCCCCTTTGTGTCTCTCTGGAATTCTGAGCCATGTGACTTTGTATCTATTCGGGAATTTTAAAGCAGGAAAAACCACGAAAACCAGAGAGGCAAGGAGGCCTTCCTGCAGGAGGTGGCAGGACTAGGAGGGGAGGCAGAAGCAGGAGAGCAGGGTGGGAAGAGCTGGGAAGGTGCAGGGGGCAGACAGAGGTGGTCAGAGACGGGGGTCAGGTCAGATGGCAGCCGGGCTGCTGCTGTCCCCGAGCTGTCACCCACCCAACTCTGCGCTCCACGGCCCTGCACATGCCGGCCCTCCTTCCTGGCTGTCCCTTCCCTACCTTAACACTTCACGCCGGGCTCAACCCTCCCCCCCCAGACCGAGAGACACCTCCTCCCCGGAGTCTGCCATCCCGCTGCTGAGCTGCCCTCCCCCACGCCGACAACACCTAGAGTCCAGGGTCTGGGTCTCCGAGGGCACCTGCAATCAGCACGCAAGGGGTGGGGGCACGAGTGGCTAAGGTGGTCTTGGGGACTTTGGGCAGACCCTCTGGTGCCCAAGTCCCCATTGGCAATGACAGATGAGCATTTGACGGGCATGGGTTTCCTGGGCTCTGCACCTGCCCGGGTCACTCGCTGCGGCCCCTGACCTCATGCTCCGTGTCCTCTGTGGGAGGAGGGGCAGGCTGTGAGTGTGAGAGTGACCGCAAAGGCCTCCACCCTATGGGAACAATCAGGGGTTCAGGGTCTTGAGTGCTCCTTGAGGCATCGACCCCAGGGCAAGCTTCTTCTTTTTTTTTTTTTTGTTTAAAAAAGATTTATTTATTTATTTGAAAGTCTGAGCTATACAGAGAGAGGAGAAGCAGAAAGAGGTCTGTCTTCCATCTGATGGTTCACTCCCCAATTGGCCGCAATGGCTGGAGCTGTGCCGATCCGAAGCCAAGAGCCAGGAGCTTCTTCTGGGTCTCCCATGTGGGTTCAGGGGTCCAAGGACTTGGGTCATCTCCTACTGCTTTCCCAGGCCATAGCAGAGAGCTGGATCGGAAGAGAAGCAGCCGGGACTTGAATCGGCACCCATATGGGATGCCAGCACTTCAGGCCAGGGTGTTAACCCGCTGCGCCACAGCGCCGGCCCCAGGGCAAGCTTCTAACAGTCCGATTTTCCCCTGGCCACTCGGGGAGTGTGCAGCACAGACGGACGCTGTTTCTACACTGGCCTCCTCCTCCCTGCCTGCATCCCAGGGAGCGGCCGCTGAGCAGCAAGCAGGTGGCCCAAGCACTACAGGCTAGGGGCAGGGCCCCTGTGGGCTCTGGAGCCGAGAATGTCCCAAAGATGGCACCGAATCTGAGCGGGCGGCAGAACTGGCTGAAGGGATTCAAAACAAACGGAAGCAAAGCTGCCATTGTGGGGCCTCTGTGAGCAGGGGCCTCCTGCCAGGCCCTGGTGCAGATGGGGAAACTGAAGCCCACTCGGGGGAGGGGTGGCTAACGCCTGCGATCCCACAGCTGCCAAGGGCCAGGGCAGCCTTCGGAGCCCCTGACCGTGAGTGTGGTTCGAGGCTCTGCTGCAGCTCCTTGGGGCCAGAGCCCGATGTTGTCATGCTTTGCATGGCGCAAGGAGCGTGGCTCTGAAACCAGGCTACGAGCCCACGCGGCTCTGAAACCAGGTTGTGAGCCCACATCGGGCTTCTCCACTGAGTGATCCGGCGCCAGTCACACCCCTGGCTTTCTGGGGCCTCAGTGTCGTCCTGCGTAAAATGGGCGAGGGGACATGCCCAGCTCAGCTGAGTACACACGCCCAGCGCAGGCCAGCACCCGGCTTGCAGGAAGCGGGACCCAGGGGAAGTGCCCCACCCACAGCGTCCACAAAGGCAATGGGGAGGGGGGCAAGCAAGAGAGTGGAGGCACCGGGACCTCTTCCTCCAGGGGTCGCAGGTGCCCTGCCCATGGTGGGGGGACAAGAACGGCTCTTTGTTCTGTGCCACCCATCGGGGTCCAGCCAGGTTCCCCACCTCCCCGACTTCAGCCTCTCCAGTGGAGTTCAGGTCCCGCTAACCACAGCCCACCTCCTGGGACAGCACCAGCCCCGAGTTTCTTCCCTCAATTCCAGTGCCTCTGGCGACACCACTGTCTGCCCTAAGGGCTCAGTTTCTTTCCGAGTTCCAGTGCCCAGAGACCGGGCGAGGACTCGGTTATCCTGGACCACATGGGAGCAGGGTGCGAGGGCCTCCCTGTGTTGCCTTAATCGCAGGGGCTCTCGCCTCATGGATGAGGGTTCAGGGATCAGAAGGGCCCGGTCTCCTGCCCGGGGACACACGGCGGGAACAGTCGGGGCCCCGAGCAGGTGCCTGAGAGAGGACGTGTCCCTGCTGGCCATGACACGGGAGTGCCCAGAAATGATGGACGCCAGCCCTGGGGAGGGGCCGGGCGCGCCCCTGGGCGCACTATCAGGCGATCTATATCCTTAGGGCGGTATGAAGCCAGGTTCACTGGACTGGAGAGCTGTAGGGGAGGGAAACCTGGAGGAGGGACAGAACCAAGTCTGCTGAGCGTCTGCAAAGAGCAGATTAAAACAGAAAAGAAATACGGGTTTACTGCTCGAACCCAGGAACCCCCCACCTCCCCCCACCCCCGGTCCAGGGACTCGGCGTGCGGCCCTCTGATGTCTGGCCCCAGGCCCTGACGAAGTAGTCTTCTTCTCAAGTGACCATCAGCTTCCTCACTGTGATGCAGTTGGCCCAGCCCCAGGACACTCGGGGGGCCCATCTGGCATGGGAGGGTGCAAACGAGTCACCCAGGTAGAAGGACACCTGGACACCTGCCCGGGGTGACGCTGTGGATGCTGGGGTGGTCACCTAGAGGCCCAGGAGCCAGGTGGGAGTGAATCAGAGACCCAGATCCTGGGGGTGGAGGGGAGTGAAGGTGAAGGTGGGGGAGGGGCAAGAAATCTCCTCCCCCTGCCCCCATCTCTGTTCCAGATCCCAGAGCCAGGCTGAAGCTGGGAGCCCAGAACTCAAACCAATCGCCTGCCCATGATTCTCTCTTACACATCAGGACCGAAGGACTCAGAGATGGAAAGGAACTCAGCTGAGCTGCACAGCTCACACCGGGGGAGTAGGGACAGCTGTGGCAGGGGCCAGAGACGGGCAAGGTGCACCGCAGGGGAGGGGCAGCAGGGAGGTGGGAAGGCTGGGTGGGGGCTCTGCTCAGGCCTGGTTGGCACCCTGGAGCAAGCAGCAGCTCACAGGTGCACAGGACGAGATCAGATTTCCAAAGTGAGCCGGAGCCGCTCTGCCAAGGAGGGGCTGCCTGCTGGGGAGGAGACTGCCTGGGCCCTCCCCCCACACCGGGGTCAGGCGCCAGGAGTGCAGGGGGCCAGGGGGAGCAGGTGATGTGCAGAGCAGAGCTCAGAGAACGATTTTTGGGGGAAGATCTATTTATTTATTCATTGGAAAGACTTAGCAACAGAGCAGGAGAGGGAGGCCGGGAGAGGGAGAGACAGGCAGGCAGGCAGAGGGGGAATGTCCTATCACTCTCCAAACGGCTGCAAGAGCTAGCTAGGGCTGGGCCAGGAGCTCCATCAGGTCTCCCATGTGGGTGGCAGGGGCCCAAACATTTGGGCTATGCTCTGCTCCTTTCCCAGGTGCATTAGCACGGAGGTGGAGCAGGCGGGACTCGAACTGGCGCTCTGATACGGGTTGCTGGTATTGCAAGCGGCGGGCCTAACGGGCTGTCCTGTTAGGTTTGGGGGTGAAGCAGAAAGATGTGGCACAGGGCTGGATGACAGCACACTGGGGCAGCAGTGTGGGAGCATCACGCGGGCCAGGCCTGGTCCAGGGTGTCCACGCCCCCTGGACCCTGCCTGGAGCGACCAGCGCACAGCTGATGGGAGGATGTGACAGCTCTGGACTCGGTCCTGCCCGCAGGGCTGCCTGCGGCTCTCCCGTCTCCCACTCCTTTCCTGCTTGCCGCACCCTTCCCGGGGCCCACAGCGCACACCGGAACAAACAAAAAACCTGCCCGACTCAGTCATTCCACCTGCAGCCATCGGGTGGGTCCATCCGACGACTCTACAGCGGTGGGGGCTGTGGGCGCTGCAGGGGCTCAGGCCACCACACTGAGGGTGCGTCTGGGGCCCTGGACCCAAGCGTCTGCCGGATGAGTGAGAAAACCGGCTCACTGGGTACCTAAGGAGTCCTGGGCATAAAACTTCCTGCTGGATTCTCACAACCACCCAAACAGGCTGAGATTAGCGCCCGCCTTACAGACAGGAAAACTGATCGGCCCAGGCCACAGGCTCCGTGAAGAGGTCGCCATTTGAACAAAATGCCTTTTCCTGACTGCTGTGATCGTGACTTGGCACGAGGGCTTCCGTCTGCAGCGGCAGGGCCCATGAGGGAGGCAGGCACAGGCAGACAAGAGGGGGGGTGGGGGGCCCGGGTCGAGCCCGATCTGCCACTCCTCTGCTGGGTGCCTTGAGGTGGGTGAGCCTGTGCCGCCTCTTCTGAGCTCTGGGGGGGAAGAGACACAACCTCCTTTTGTGGATGTGTCCCAGCGGGTTCTGGAGGGAGACCTGCCGGGCCACACCTGGCTGGTTCTCACCCACCCCATCAGATGCAGCACTGGTGGCTCTGGAGCTCTCTGGGGTGAAAAGACCGAATATGGAGGGCGAGTTTTCCCCTGGGAGTGTCTGGGTTCATGTCCCAGCCGCTCTGCTTCAGATCCAGCTCCCTGCTAATGTGCATCCTGGCTCAACTCCTTGGGTCTTTGCCACTCACGTGGGAGACCTGAACTGAGTCTGGGGAGACCTGGCTTTGGGTTGGTCCAGCTTTGGCTATTTCAGGCATTTGAGGAGTGAACCAGTGGATGGAAGATCTGTACTGCTCTGTCACTCTGCCTTTCAAATAAATAAACCTTAAAAACAAAAACCAGCAAAACTTCACTTACTGGTCTTTGTGGTCTTGTGCAAGTGACTCAAACATCTAGTGCCTCAGTTGGCTCACCTGTAAAATGGGACTGGAGAGCGTGCCTATCTGATGGAGGGTGTCTGTGAGGACCGGATGAGCTCATACAACAGGCTCGGAGCAGCCGCCTCACGGGGTGGCGCCAGCTCCTTCTCCTGGTCCGAGCCTCCACCACCGCTCGGACCTCCTTCCTGGCTTATGCCCGTGCACACGGCCCTTTAGCTCTGCACACCTGCCAGGCTCCTACGTTTGCTTTTTATTTTCTCAACTGCAGCTAAAACACAAGCAACGTAAAGCCTGCCGCCATCACCACTTCTATGCGTATGGTTCCGCCACACTCAGGACGGCCACGCTGCTCTCCACTGCTGCTTTCCGGGGCGCATACACGGTGCAGAACCGGAACCCTACCCCCTTAAGGGAAGCCTCCCAGCCTCGGCCCCCACCAGCTCCTCTTTGAGGCTGTCCCCCTGACTATTCGAAGGACCGCATCGTGGCCCCAACGTTCCTCCACACCAGGGCAGGTCTTAGGATGTCCCTCCTCTCTGAGGCTGTCTCCCTGGACCTGCAGGTGTGCGTCACCTGGGTCGCTTCTGCCACGGGGCGGCCGTGAACCTGGCTGTGCATGGATTCCTTCGAGAGCCTCCTCTCCCTGTTCTGGGGGTGCACCCGGAAGCAGGAGGCCACGCTGCGCCCCATGGGAAGTCTGCTCATCTCTCCATAGTGGCAGCTGCGCCACGATCTCGCCCCATCCTTGCTGACACTTGTCATTCTCTGTTTCTGTTTTTTAAACAGCGGCCACTCGAATGGGGAGGGGGAGGCTCCCCCCCCCCCCCCGTTTCCCTCTTGTCACTCGGTGGCGGCTCCTGCCCCCACCGCCCCGGCTGAGTGGCTTCAGCCCACTTCATTACTCTCTGCAGATCTGTCCCGTCTATGTTTGGCAACAATAGGAGAAGCCCCGGGATCTCGGGCACCCTTCCCAGTTCCCTTCTGGCATCACCCAGGGTGAGGACAGCGCCTGGGGGACATCAGACAAACAACCGGCCGGTTCAGGATCAGGATCGAAACCTCAGTCTGTGTAGACCCAAAGCTCATGCAGGTCTCGAGGCTGCCAATGGCAGCAAATCACAGCCATGAAGAGACAGTGAGGAAGAAAAGCTGCAGACCCCACTGTCGCCTGGGCCACGGTGGGCAGGGGCAAACGACCCCGACACCTCCAGATCTGGGATGCATCGCCACCTCAGAGAAGCCAAGCTTTAAAAAAACAACTCATTGGGCCAGTGCTGTGGCATAGCGCGTAAAGCCACCACACGCAGTGCCGGCATCCCATATGGGTGCTGGTCGAGTCCCGTTGCTCCACTTCCCATCCAGCTCTCTGCTGTGGCCTGGGAAAGCAGTGTAGGATGGCCCAAGTCCTTGGGCCCCTGCACCTGCGTGGGAGACCCAGAAGAAGCTCCTGGCTCCTGGCTTCGGATCGGCACAGCTCCGGCCGTTGCAGCCAATTGGGGAGTGAACCAGCAGAGGAAAGACCCCTCTCTCTCTCTGTCTCTTCTTCTCTCTCTGTGTAACTCTTCCAAATACATACATACATCTTAAAGAAGAAATGCCTTATTTTTGACGATGTGGTGAGATGCAGAACACGAACACTGCTCCCTTAACCTCGCCTAAGCACCTGGTTCTGTGGCCTTCAGAACCCATCTCTGGGCCTCTTCCTCTTGCCAAATGCTGAAACTCTGCAGCATTTAAGTAATTATTTCTTTAAGAACCACAGAGAAAGGCAGACACAAGGAGGGAGCTCGCAGCTGCTGGCTCACTCCCCAGATGCTCACCATGGCCCCTGGCTGGCGCTGAAGCCAGGAGCCAGGAGCTCCATGTGGGTCTCCCAAGTAGGTGCAGGGGTCCAAGCACTTGGGCCATCTTCTGCTGCTTTCCCAGGTGCACTAGCAGGGAGCTGGATTGGAGCAGAGCCGCAGGGCCTTGAACTGGCGCTCTGAAATGGATGCCGGCATCACAGGCAGTGACTTAATCCACCGCACACAACACCAGCCCTTTTTTTCCCCCTTTTTTGAAGGATCCATTTATTTATTTGAAAGGCAGAGTTACACAGAGAGAAACAGTGAGAGCTCTTTTATCCATTGGCTCTCTCCAAATGGCTACAACAGCAAGAGCTGGGCCAGGCTGAAGCCAGGAGCTTCACCTGGATCGCCCATGTGGGTACAGGAGGCTAGCCCTCTGCTGCTTTTCCCAGACGCATTAGCAGGGAGCTGTATTGAAAGCAGAGCAGTAGGGACTTGAACCAGCACACATGTGAGATACTGGCACTGCAGATGGTGGCTTAATTCACTGTGCCACAATGCCAGTCCCCCGTTTTTCTTTTTAAAACCATTGATCTATTTTACTTGAGAGAAAGAGACAGAGAGAGAGAGAACAAGGGAGCACACTCCTATCTGCTAATTCACTCTCCAAATGCCTGCAACAGTTGGGGCTGGGTCAGGCCAAATCCAATCCAGGTCTCCCACACGGGTGGCAGGGACCCAAATACTTGAGTCATCGGCTGCTGCCTGCCAGGGTGCCCATCGGCAGGAGGCTGGAACTGGAAGCAGAGTCAGGGCTTGCACCCAGCCAGTCAGGTATGATGCAGGCGTCCCAACTGGTGTCTTCACTCCTAGGCTGAACACCCAGCCCAGGGCCCAAGAGCTTTAAGCCTAGATTTAGCCTGGAGACTGGAGTATGTGCAATACACTATATCCAGCGTGAGGATGAGAATAAGGTGCTGAGACATGAGCTTCTCCATAGAAGTTTTAGTTTCACAACAAACTGGGTGGCTAAAGGCGTAGGCCAACCTTTGGGAGCTGCAGACACTGAGGTGGGCGGGGGGATCTGCTCATGCCCAGGCCCAGTAGCAGCCACAGACCCAGGTCCCCCAGCACTGGAGGAAACCAGGGTGTTCTGTTTGGGGCGGCTTCTCAGACCAGAAGTGTGCAAGGACGAAAAACCTGGCCAGCCGCGTGCGGGCTCAGAAACAACCCAGCCTCTCATAACTGCCCTTCTTGATCCCTGGGCGATGCGTCAACGCCGTGGAACACGGATGCCGAAGCCTGGACACGCACCTGCGCCGAGGACAGAGGGTACCGGCAATCCCAGCCCGGGGCTGGCTTCCTGGAGGCGGTGATGTTGCAGCTGACCCCAGGGGCTGCGTGAAGAGTGATCTGGCTGGACTACACGTTCTGGTTTGCCTAGTCGTCCGGGGTAGTTATTTTTAGTCCTTTTTGCAATTCTCAAAAGATGTCCCCATTTGGATGATAAATGACACAGTCATTTCGTTACTTATCTATTGCTACATAACAAATTGCCCCAAATCTTGGGGGCTGGAAGCAGCAGTTCAATGAACCAATTATCACTCCTGGTTCCCATGGCTTAGGAATTCGGGTGTGGCTCAGCAGGGCAGCTCTGGTTGCAGAGTTCTACCCCTTAGCAGGCTTGCCTGGGGCGGGAGGATGTGTTTTCCAGGGGGCTCGGGCTCAGGGCTGGTGCCGGCTGTTCACTGTTCGGGGGAGGCCTCAGGAGTCCTGTCCACTGCGGGCCTCTCCCACGGGTCTGTTCCAGTGTCCGCACAACAAGGAAGCTGCCTTCCCACAGAGCCAGAGGGCCAAGGAGAGCACCAGGTGGAATCCACTTTTTTTTTTAAAGATTTATTTATTTATTTGACAGAGTTACACAGAGAGAAAGAGAGGTTTTCCATCTGCTGGTTCACTCCCCAGATGGCCACAACAGCCAGAGCTGCGCCGATCCAAAGCCAGGAGCTTCAGTCGTGTTTCCTACACAGGTGCAGAGGCTCAAGGACTTGCGCTATCTTTCACTGCTTTCCCAGGCCACAGCAGAGCTGGATAGGAAGTGGAGCAGCTGGGACTCGATCTGGTGCCTATATGGGATGCCGGCACTGCAGGTGGTGGCTTTACCTGCTACGCCACAGCGCTGGTCCCAGAATCCACTCTTTCATGCAGAGCTTTGGATATCTTGAGCTATTGCTTCCTTATTTATTTATTTTTTTTATTTATTTGAAAGGCAGAGTTACAGAGAGATGGATCTTCCATCCACTGGTTCACTCCTCAAATGGCTGCAACAGCTGGAGCTGGGCCGATCAGAAGCCAGGAGCCTGGAACTTCCTCCAGGTTTCTCATGTGGGTGCAGGGCCCAAGGACTTGGGTCATCCTCCACTGCTTTCCCAGGCCATGGCAGAGAGCTGGATTGGAGTGGAACAGCCAGGACTAGACCCAGTGCCCCTTTGGGATGCTGGCACTGTGGGTGGCAGCTTTACCTGTTATGCCACAGCATCAGCCCAGGGGTTTCATCTAGGTCTCCCATGTGAGTTGGCAGGGATCAAAGCACTTAGGCCATTAGCAGGGAGCTAGATCGGAAGTGGAGCAGCCAGGATGTGAACCGGCACCCGTAAGGGATGCCAGCATCGCAGGCAGTGACTCTACCCACCAGGCAACAATGATGGCCTGAGCTATTGCTTCTGCCACCTTCTAGAAGAATCAATAAGCCAGACACTTAAAGGTATGGGGTAGGAGTTGGGGTTGGGGGCTCTGGCTTTTGAAACAGAGTGTCAGGCTTTGGGGTATTTTTAAACTATCATGGTGAGGCTGTCATAGGGCACGTGTGGGGCAGGGGCAGGGGACACAGGAGATCAAGGAGTATTTACAACACGGGGGCGGAGTGTGTACCAGGAGCAGGGGGCAGCGTGAGGATTCTGAGCCAGGCGGAGAACCAGCACATGTAATCCACCCCAGCACCCCTCCACGGCGCCTCCTGCCGGACCCACGGGCCTCCCAGTCCCCCTCTTTGCTGGGAACCCTGCATCTCTCTTCCCACTGAATAGAAGCTTCTGTGACCCTCACCAGGCCCCCCGGGGAACGGAGCAGGTGCACGCTGCAGGGCCTCTGCAGAACAAAACTCAGCAATTTGTAGCAACCCCAGGCTGCAGGCGCAGGCCTCTAGGCCTTTGCTGGGGCAGCTCCCCCTGCCCCAGGCACCTGCCCTGGAGACAGACGGAATCTCACAGTGCAGGCTGCCTGCAGGGCTGTGGGGCTCGCTGGAGCTCCCCTGACCCATCTGAGCTTTGTCTGTCCCCGGTGCTTCCTGACCTCTTTGCACGCCAGGCTCATCTCAGTTCCTGTGGTGGTGCCGCTGCCTCCAGGAAGCCTGCTTCAGGTCTGAGGCCCTCCCCTCTCCAAGATGGGAACCCCATCCCCTCAGGGTGGTGACAGAATCTCTGTGATCTGGAATCAGACAGCGACTGTTTGCGAAAGGAGCCTTCTAAAGTCCAAACTGCCTCACAGGCCGCAGCTGCCCGGCTCAGGTGGACACTCTGCCCCTCGCAGCAACCCAGGCAGAGGCACGATTCTGATCCCTGTTGTGCGGGTCAGAAACCGACAGCACAGAGAAGGCAAGCAACTTGTCCAAGGTCACACTGCCAGGCTGAGATGCCCACCTGCCCAAGCAGGTGAACTCCTGGCCACGTTAAGCCTCTCTCCCGGGGATTCCTTGGAAGGTGCTCGCTGGGGCCCTTGGCCAGAAATCCTGCAGGCAGCAACACGAGGACACTCGTGCAGGCCCAAACGGGCCAGAGTCCGGCAGACAGGCAGGGCGGGGGAGTCCCGGGGCAGGCACCGACTGCACACTCGCCTACGGGGTTTCTTTGTCCATCCAGTGAGACGGGCTTTCAGGAAGGGAATTTAAAGATGTCAGCAATTTAAGGGAAAATAAAGAAGAAGCCGTGGCCTCCTGCCTGGCCAAGCGGTTACGGAGACGGGTTCCTGGGCCATGCGTCCTGGGTTCAAGCCACGGCTCTGCCTGGTCTGTACGCCCCTGGGCGCTCAGCTTCCTCGGTTTTTCCATCTGTAAGATGGGAACCATCCGGCTCCTACTTCGCAGGGTTTCCGGGAGGGCGTGAGCTGGCAGATGTGTGGTGACTGGGAGTTTCTGGGGGCTGGCGCTGTGGTGCAGAGGACGAGGCCGCTGTCTGTGACTCCGGCAGCACACATTTAGGGCGTCAGTTCAAGTCTCTGCTGCTCTACTTCTGATCCAGCTCCCTGCTAACGTGCTCTGGGGAGCCAGCAGACGATGGCCCAATACTTGGGTCCCTGCCACCCATGTGGGAGACCCGGATGGAGTGCCTGGCTTCCGCCTGGCCTGGCTGTTGTGGCCATTTGGGGAGTGAACCAGCGGATGGAAAATCTTTCTTTCCAATTTTCAAACACATGAATGACTCTTAAAAGGAGAAGGAGAAGAAAAAGAAGTGCCTGGGATATACTGAGGGCTTTAGAAGTGGGAGCTGTCATCATTGCTGCCACCTTAGTGGGATGCTTATTTATTACCTGTTCTCAGCTTTGCCTTGCAGGTCTCCCACGAGCCTCACTACACACTACACACAGGAGAGCCAGCGGGACTCCTGGCCCTCGAGCCAGCTCCCCAGTTTCCCAGGCCCCCTTGGCTGGACCCCCAGGCTTGGGTCAGCGCGGCGCATGGCCCTGTCTGCAGCAGGTTCTGGTGGAATATGGGCAAATCAGGTGGAGGGGCAGTACTGTGACCCTTGTGTGGAATTGGGCGGGGTCCACAGAGCTGTTTTCATGGGTCCTCCACCTCCCTGGGGCCAGAAGCCTCCAGGGCCTGGGAGCGCCTCTGGGAAGGTTGTTTTTTTTTCCAGGATCACACTGGAGGCTACAGCCCTATTCTTTGCTGGGTTTCCTCCTGCTACCCCCGACGCCCGGTGGTGCCCTAGCCAGGATGCTATGCTGTATAGTGCCACACCAGCCATGGGCACACAGAGAGACGGCATCATCAAGGCTTTAAGTCACCCAACCCTGGGGCAGACCACTCATAGCCTCTTATCTCACCAAGTTCAAGCCTCTCATTGTTTGAGTCAGTTAGGCAATGCCTTCTTGTTACTTCCAGCCTAAGGCATCTGGGTGAGATTCCATGGTTAGATTTCATCTCCTTGAGATTAAGTTCATCAAACCAGAGGCAGGGTCTGAGCCCAGCTGTTCGTCAGGGGAGGCTTCCTGGAGGTGGTGAAGAGAGAAAAAAAACCAGGAACCTCAAAGAGTGAGCAGGCAGACAACAGGGGTGCGACCAGGGACAGGAAGGTGTACGAATCCAGAGGGACAGAGATGTCACTGGGGACGCGGGGCTGCCAGGGGGCCAGGTGGGCTGGGCTGAAGAGGTTTACATGAGGGTAGAGAGGAAGGCAGGGTCACAGAGGGTCTCGCCTTCCAGCTTTGTGTCCAAACAGAAGGCTACTCAGCCTCCCTCCAAGCCCGAGTCCAGCCTCACCCAGACAAAGCCCCACATGACAGAGGCAGAAGCCTGCTCAGTCGAGCCAGGGCCGGGGTCGCCAGGCCCTGCTGCTGCCCGGTGAGTGTCTCCTGTGGCCCCAGGGCACTTGTCAGAGACTCCCGGCTGATACCAGGCTGAAATCTGGGTCACTCTGTGCACAGGTCGGCCATCCATCAAACCGACAGTCAGCTAAGCGCCAACAAAGCAGTGTGCGCGGGGCCTGGTTCAAATCCCAGCTCGGTGTCTGCCCAGACGCGTGACCTTGAGCCAGCCGTTTGATTTCTCCAGACCTGGTGTCTCCAGCTCTTGGCGGTGGCTACAAGGCCCAAACCTTCGGTTGCTGGTGGAGCCAGGAGGGCAGGACCCAGGCGGAAGCAAGGGGAAGGGGTAGGGGTGGAGGAAGGCGGGTGGGAGGTGCTGACAGATGAGCATTCCTGGGTGGGCAGGCAGGAACACAGGAGGCCCAGTGGTTCAAATCCGTGCTCCAGGACGGTGTGCTGCCAACAGAGGGCCTGGGCCCTCGCATGCTGCAGGTGGCCGAATCCCAGCTCCAGGTTCCTGCTGTGAAAGCAGCTGCAACAGTAGCCAGTTCACAGAGCAGTCCTGTGCCTGCTGGGGGTCCCGATCCCCTCTGCCGCTCAGCCAGCTCCTATTACTACCCTAAGGTCTGGTGCCACCTCTTACAGGAAGCCGCCCAGCACCCCCAGGCAGTTCCTGAGCCCTCTCCCTCCCCACTTTCCTGCTGTATCGTGGGGGCCATGGCCTCTTCTCTTTCTTCCCACCGGCATCTCTCTCCCCCTCACCCCCTGCATGGCACAGAGCGGGTCCCTCCCAATGCCTTTCTCTTCCCACGCCTCCACCCCAGGTAGATGTGAGGGAGGAAGTGACTAAGTGTGCTGGGGAGTGGAGAGGAGGGGGTCCAGGCAGGTTTCAGGGTGATATCACCAGATCTTAAGAGCTGAATGGGAACGTAGTGGGGGTGGGGGTGGGGTGCGTTCCTCCCGCAGGTGCAAAGGTACAAAGGTGTGAAGGGAATGACCAGCTGAACCGAAGAGGGTCCCTGCAAGACTATTCTGGGGAGTGGCTTCCCACCAGAGACCCTGAGAGGCCCCTGTGCTAAGTTTAGGCTCTTGGGAGCGATGACAGAGCCGCAGGCCACCACCTGGGGGCAGGCGCTGCAGGAAGAGCCAGGGGACCAACAATAGGATGGAAAACAGCCTAAGGAATCCATCTCACACTTGCTAAAAACTCACTTCTGACATCACTTACACACACACACACACAGTGGCTTTGGGCCATGGGGTGCACTGTCCATTCTGCAGCGGGACAGAGTGACAGCCAGAGGAGAGGGGCCTTTCCTGGGCCACTCGGGCCAAGAGATTCCATGACAACCGAAGCCTGGCCTGAGATCACTGGGCAAACTGCTCAGCACCGTCCCCAGCCAGACCCTGGGGGCAGGGAGCTAACCTTTGACCTCTGAGTCATCTGGAGGTTGGACCTCTCACCTGGGCCTCCTGCAGGCCCGCACACAGTCCGGCAGGAGCTCCCCGCTGGGCCGTGCCTGCTAGGAGTGCTGCGAACTGCTGGAAGACCGCCAGTCCCTCCACTGAGAGCCCACCTTATGCTGCCTTTCTAAGAAGCCCCCAAATGCCCCCTCCTCCCAGGGCCCAGGCCCCGCGCACAGCCGCAGCCTGAGTCATCACCCTCATCTGAGTGGTTGGTGAGGAGGCAGCCAGGGGGCTGCCGGGGGCTGAGGATGCTCCACCACCTCAGCCCTGCAGGATCGGGCTGGGGGCCGGGCACCAGGGGGCAGGTGGAGGCAGGATGCGAGGAGATCCGGTTAGCCAGGGGGCGACTCTGCTTGTCGGGGGCAGGGGCAGTCCCGACTCTGAGCTAAGGGCTTTTGTTTTCAAATGACCTGTTTAATAATTACTCTCTTGCAATCTGAGGAGCAAGGGGTCAGTGAAGGCGAGGATTTCCAACCTCCGGACCCCAGCGAGCAGCAGCAGCCCGATCCGCCGCCGCCGCCGCCGCCGCCGCCGACGCCGCCAGGAGAAGAAAGTAAACAAGATGCCCCCTGGCAGATCTGGCTCCATCTCCAAACAATGGCCGGACTCAGCTCCGGGTTCAGACACACACACATCAAAGTGAGATTTCCCAGTGAGAACTTTTCACAGGCAAATGACAGGCTCTACGGAGCTCACAGCCACCGGGGCTGCCCAGGAGGAGGGGGGCAGCTGTCACTGTAACGCTAACCTTGACCTGTCCCGGACAGCCGGGGAGAACGGCGGCCACCCGAACCCCGAAACTCCAAACCAATCTCCTTGGACCAAGAGTGTCACAACGGTGGCAAACCAGAGACTTAAGTTGGGGCAGCCGGCTGGCACCTGCCCTGCATGGGACTCCTTAAAAATAATAATAATAATAATAAAAAAAAAACGCAGCCACACCACCCCAAACCCTGTCACCTACCTTTACCTGGAGCTGGGAAAATTCAAGTTTTTCCCCTTTCCTTTTGCCTTCCAAGGCCTCCAAGTGCCCCCCCACCCCACCTTGCAGCACCCAGGCCCAGCCGCGGGGCAGCTTCATAAAAACACGCCTGCTCCTCCCTCCTCCAGGGTTCGGCCACCCTGGACTCCCCCTACTCCTGGCCCGGACCCCCAGCGGGAAGTACCACGGCGACCCTTCCCCGGACCCCTCCCCCACCGCCCCCGCAACATCAACACCCACGAACGATTTTATGATTTTTCCTGCTCCGCTCGGCGGCACCCCCACCCCCATCCCGCCCCCGCCGCGGCCTCGTCGGGGGGCGGCCCGGCCCCACCGGGGAGGGGGGCGGGGGGCGCTAGCGCGCTTTTCCCACGTCCTCACACCTGTTTTTCATTCATTCGTTCGCCCGCCCGCTCATTCATCCGCGGGTTCGCCCTGCCCCCGACTCCCCACCCCACCCCCAGTCCCGGCCCCCGGCCCCCCGGCCCGGGCTCTCCGCGGGGAGCCCCTCCGCCCCACCCCCTCCCGGGGGCCCGGCGCTGCGGGCCGCTGCGCTCCGGGCCCGAAGTTGTTTTCCGAGGCGCGGCGCCCGGGCTGCGCCTTTGTCTGTCCCCGGCCGGCGCCGCGGCCCCGCGCGCTCACCTGGTCTTGGAGGACAGGAAGGCGAGCTTGACGAGGCCGTAGGTGAAGAGCGGGAGACTCTCCTTGGCGACGCTGGCAACTTGCAGCCGGTGCTCCAGGATGTGGAGTTCCATCGTCCGCCCGCGCTGCGCGCTCCGCGGCGGCGCATCGGCGGGGGGCGAGCCGCGGCCCCCGCCCCCTCCGCGCCCAGCCGGCTCCGAGCCGCCGCGGGCAGCCGGCCCGGGGGGACCGGGAGCTGGGCGCCGGGCCGGGCCGCACCCACGGGAGGCCTCCCCGCCAAGTTGCGAGGGGGCTCGGCGGGCGCCGGGGGCAGCCGGGCGGCGGAGCGGCGGCGGAGCGGCGGCTCGCAGCGCCCGGCGCGGGGAGCAGCTGGTGTTCGCTGGAACAAACAACTTGCCACTCAAACGCCGGCCGGCGCGCTGCGCGTGCGCGGCCGCGCGGCGCCTGCCGGGAGTTGTAGTCCGAGCGCCGCCGCCGCCGCCGCCGCCGGGCTCCGGGGGTGGGGGGCGCTGGGCACGCGCGAGACGGGGCGGCGCGGGCCCGGCGGGGCCACGGAGGAGCCCGCCTGGGCCTGGGATCGCGCTGTGTCGCCCAGGCGGAGCCCGGGGACTCGTCGCTTTGTATGGGGTGTGCTGTGGCGGGGGGGTGTCCCGAGCGACACCCCGAAAGACTGCGGTGTTGGGGGAGGCCCAGGTTCTGGGTCCAAAGGGGGCGCGTTGCGGACGCCCCGGGATCCTGGAGGGCTGGCGGGGCGGAGGCGGGGCGGGGACCCCCGGGCTGGGGCTAGGGGGCTGGCTGCGGCCTTCCGGTCCGGCCCCAGGCCCCGGAGCGGGAAAGCCCCCCGAGCTGCTGCGGGAAATGTGCGGGAGGAGAGGCGGGCGCGGGGACCGGCAGTCGGGGTGCGTGTGTGCGCGCAGGGAACGAGGAGGCCGCGGGGGCCTTGGTCCCGCGGGCGCTGGACCCGGGCCCTCCACCTTGACTCCCGCGCGGCTGCCGGGTGTTGACGTTTTCTGGGTTAAAGTTGCCGGTGCGGTGCCCTCCGGCGAGGCCAGGGGTCAGATCTGCCTGTCCGCCGCCTCGCCACAGCCACCGTCTCGGTGGGCACCGTGGAGATAAAGCCTGGAGCGCACCTACCCCCTCCCTCACTTCATTTTTTATTAAGGAATTTATCACCCTCTAATAATTTTATTGATCGATCGATCGATTGATTGCTTCTCTGACTCCCTCCCACCCTCCCCCGTAGAATCTCACTGAATTTTTTTTTTTTTCCGCTTTCTTGTTCTCTGCTGCTGACCCAGGGCTGGCAGTCAGGGAAACACACGCTCAGTGTTTGTGTCGGCCTTTGGAGTCTCACGATCTACAAGGCTCCAGGAGCAAGGCGTTCCGGGCCAGCCAGATAGCGTGGGCGTGTGTAGCCGCCGGGTCCCAGCCGGTCAGAGGCATAGCATTCAGTCTACAGGCAGGATTTGACCAGTCTGCTGACTTCTGCTTTGGATGGCCTGTTAGTATTTTCCAGTCTGCAGGCTGTGACCCATGAGAGGCCGGGGAAGTCCGTTTAGCTGGGGTCAGCTGCAGATGGCAGCGATGCCAGTTCGAATCCCAGCTGCTCCGCCTCCATCCATCCAGCTTCCTGCTCAGGGGCTGATGGCCCAAGTACTCCATCCCCTGCCACCCACATGGGACACCTGGATGGAGTTCCTGGCTTCCTGCTTTGGCCTGACCCAAATCTGACAGCCATCTGGGGAGTGAACCAGCAGATGGAACCCCCCCTCCCCTGTCACCCCGCCTTTCAAATAAATGAATTTTTAAAAAATTTTATTTTATTTATTTGAAAGACGGAGTTACAGAGAGAGAGGTCTTCCATCTGCTGACTTAATCCCCAGATGGCTGCAATGGCCAGAGCTGCGCTGATCCAAAGCCAGGAGCCAGGAGCTTCTTCCGGGTCTCCCACGTGGGCACAGGGGCCCAAGGACTTGGGCCATCTTCTCCTATTTTCTCAGGCCACAGCAGAGAACTAGATGGAAAGTGGAGCAGCCAAGACTTGAACCGGCGCCCATATGGGATGGCTGGCATTGCAGGCAGCAGCTTCACCTGCTACACCACAGCACCAGCCCCCTTGGGTTTTATATTTAATGAGGCCAGATCATCAGGAAGTCTGGACATTTTGCCCACATGGGTTTGAGTTGCAGGATGGCCCCGAATGAGTTTGTGTTTTGTGCTTACGATTGCTGTTGAAACTAACTATGGAGGCAGATAATCGACGTCTGGGTTGCCAAAGCCTGACACTGAGGTGGCTGTTGCTGATTGTGCCATGAGGTTCAGGCGCCGTGGACCCTTTCAAGGTCATGCCACCACTGGTGGGCGCTGTCCCAGGCCACTCTCCTGTGTCCTAGCTGTGTGTCCCCTGGGCTGCTTCTGTGGTTCTTCTGGGCTGCTAACCCTGGTTTCTTCTCTGAGCACGGGGTCCCTTGCTGTTCCCTCCTGGAGTGTATTGTCATAGGGATGACTACCAAGGACTGTGCTCCCTGTAAGTCCTCCCACGTTACTCCGGCTTCTGTGGGTTTGATCAGGGAGGCATTAGCAGCTGGGCTTTCTAGCCCTGTACAATGGCACTTGCCATCCTTGAAGGCTGCCCTGAGACCATGGTGCTGTGCAAGAAGCCTGGGTTAAAGGCCCCATGGAGAGGGCCGGGCGTTCCAGCTGTTTCAGCGGTGCCCAGCCCCCTGCCAACAGCCAGCGCCAACCACTAGGAGAGTGAGTGAGGCCACGCTGAATGTAGAGCCGTGAACCCGGATGTCCCGGCCCATTTTGTGTTACTATAGCTGAAAGTCGAGGCTGGGTAATGTCTACAGAAAAGAGGATTATTGGACTCATCATTCTGGAGGCTGAAAAATTCAAGATTGGGTAGCCCCGTTGGCTTGGCCTCCTATGAAGAGCACATGGTGGTGACATCACAGTGGCGGGAACATGGCAGGGGCCACTTGGCCAAGAGGGGAGCCCAGAACTGGGGAGGGACTGGTCTTCCTTAATTTGTATGTTGAATTTTATATTATGTATACTCGATTTTATATTACAGATTTGTTTTATATTTTATAACCTGTTCTCTTGGGAACTAACTGGAATCCCTTGAGATGCCCATTAGTCTCTTAGAGGGCCGTGCCTTCCAATGAGCTAAACAGCTCTAAAGGCCTCCACCCCCTCAACACTGCCACAGCGGAGACCGAGCCTCAGGTGGAGCCCAAAGAGGAAGCAGTCAGCCAGTGCACAGCCATTGACACAGTCACTGATGGTGGTTTTCAGCTTCTAGCATTTGGAGTGGTTTATCACATGACAATGGACAGCTAATTATACCCTCTCATCTTCTCTCCCTCAATGGGGATGCCCCAGCCTTCCCCCAACACCACAGTGCCCAGCCTGGCTGATGATGGAGCCCAGGCATCTGTAACCTGAGTTCCCCAGTTGATCCCCCATGAGCATCTCGAATTGAAAAATTAGCACCACTGGGAGACCTGGATAGCACCGTGCTCCAAGTGTGTTATCAGCATTACCCAGGAACTTAGAGAGATGCAAACACTCAGGCTCCATCCTCAGGCTGCTGAGACACAGACCCCCCAGAGGCAGGACCCTCGGGCACATTGCTGTTAAACAAAGCCTGCAGGTGACCTTGAGGCCAGGTGACCCAGAGGTGGAACATGGGGGCTGAGGTCACGTCTGCGGTAGGTTACTCTCTATGTTCATTTGGTTTGCCCCAGTGACCATCTGTCCAGGAAGGCCACCCAACATGTAAGTTGGTGCTTTCCCATGTTGTGAGCCCTGTGTCTTTTTCACAAGGTGGAAGTGTCCACACACCTCCACCTCGGCTTCAGGGTGAACAGCAGGTGCACTGATAGCTACAGAGGTGTGGGTCTTTCAGGAGAGGTAGCCGGGGTTCACCATGGAGCACTTGACCCACACTTCATGGAATCCAATGACAATGACTTTCTGCGGTCAGCGATTCGGACGGGACACATGGGGCTGGCTCACCTCTGCTCCGTGATAATCCAGCCTTCGCCTGGGAAGACGGGAGTGCCGAGGTGATTGGAGGTTTCCTGGCTTGGGGCTGCAGATCGGAGCATGTCTCCACGTGGCCTGAACTTGTCACAGCATGGTGGCTGCGTCCCAGTGGGTCATTGCAAGCCGAGTCCAGAGAGTGAAGGCACAAGAGAGTCCGTTTCAACCTGCGTAGCCTTTTATGACCTAAGCTCAGAAATCACTGGGACATAGCATTCTTTGTAGGAACAGCCACTGGCTGAACTTGAAACAAGGGGAAAGGGCACCTTTTTTGTTTGTTTGTTTGTTTTCCAAAGATTTATTTAATTATTTGAAAGAGTGAGAGATAGAGAGAGATAGATAGACAGTGAGCGCTCTTCCATCTGCTGGTTCACCCTTCAAATGGCTGCAACAGCCAGTGCTGAGTCAGGCTGAAGCCAGGACCCTGGAACTCCATCCAGGTCTCTCATGTGGGTGGCAGGGGCCCAAGTACTTGGGCATCTTATGCTGGTTTTCTGGCCGCACCAGCAGGAAGCTAGGTGGAAAGTGAACTGGCACTCCTATGTGGAACCCCAGTGTGTCACAAGCAGTGGCTTAACCCGCTGAGTCACAATTGCCAGCCCCTGTTGCAGTCACCCTGCTGCACCTGCTACTTAGCAACAGGTGGTCCTGGAGAAGGCGTGGCTTGTAGAAGCAAGGGCAGCCTTGGTGCCTCATCAGGCCAGTTCTGTCCCAGGGAGCTGGGTAAAGGTCTTCCATCCGGTGGTTCAGTCCCCAAGTGGCTGCGATGGGCCAGGCTGGGTCAAAGCCAGGAGCCAGGAGCTTCATCTGGTCTCCCATGTGGGTGCAGGAGCCCAAGTACATGGCTCATCTTCCACTGCTTTCCCAGGCACATCAGCAGGGAGCTGGATGGGAAGTGGAGCAGTTGGGATTTGAACTGGTGCCCATATGGGATGCTGGTGTCGCAGGCGGTAACTTAACTTGCTGCATCACAGTGTTGGTCCCAGGGCTCATCTCCTAACGCTGTTGCACTGGGGATTAAGAACTTGGGTGGCACCAGCTAAGTGCAAAGACACGTGGCTCCCTCATCTGAACTCGTGCTGTGTGGATGAGTGCTGAGCCCTCTCCATGCGTCTGTCTCACAGGCCCAGGTCCCTGCTCTTCAAGGTGGATTCTGACACCGTGGGGTCAAGGGCTCTGCTGGAAACTCTGGGGTGAGCCCAAGGCAGTTCTGTTCTGGAGCCCAGAAAGGACCCCCCAGGGAGACATGTGAGGGGTCAGATGAGCCGGCTGGGGACATCAGAGCTGACATGGGGTGATAATGCCGACAGGTCTAGGTGGAAGGAGAGGTGAGCCCCAGAGCCTAAATGCTTGGCCACCTTCTTAGGTAGTGAGCTCCCTGTAGCTTGGAGGGAGCAAATACTGGCCAGCAACCGGGGGGGGGCAGTTTCCAGGGGGAGGTTAGATAGGAGAAGTGTGCGTGTCGGGGAGGTAGAACAAGTTGTGCGGAACCATGAAAGCCTGGGTTTGGACACTTGACCGGGAGCCCAAAGAACTCCTGAGCCTTCCCAGGGTCCTAGGAAGTGCTGAACACCAGCATGGAAGCCAGGAGCCACTCAGGCAGAAGTCAGAACAGAAAGAGAGGGGGCGAGAGGGTCAGGACAAAGCCATTTGGCTAAGGGGCTTGGGTTCTTTTTCCAGATCCTCTCTAGACCCCAGATGAGCTGACTTTGAGGCTCCTCCCATGAGTTTGACAGACAACGCCAAGGGCCGTGGGGAGCCACGGAGGGTTCTTGAGCAGAGGAGGAGCCCGTGGGCCTTTGTGAGGGGTTCCAGGCCTCAGCAGCCTCCCCCTCCCACACTCCCCCAAGGGCAGCAGGTAAAGATTTCTCTAGCGCTCTGCTCGCGTGGCCTCCTCCCTCCCCGCTGGTTCCCAAAGTGTAGGGCGCCGGATGAATGGAAACAGGAGTGGCTTAATCCACACCAGCTGAACCCTGACCTCGAGGAGAGGGCCCATCTGGCCTTGTCAAGAGCCCCAAGGAGCAGACGCCGGCCTCTCTGCTGCAGATCCACGCGCAGGGACCTGGCCTGCAGGCGCCCCGTGGTCCCTGCAGGGTGAAGAGTGTGGCATACAGGAAACTTCCCGGCTCGTGGTCTCCGCATTGCAGGAGGAAGGGGAGGAAGAGCCCGTGTCCACTTGGTCACATCCAGTCCTCTGCAGATGTGCCCTTTCTCCAGATGGGGAGACTGAGGTGAGGGAGGAGGAGAGTTTGGTTTTCCTTGGCTTTCCTAAGGGCCCAGCCCAAGGCTGAGCAGGCAGGGGCAGGAGTGATGACTGGGGTGGGTTAGAGCCAAATGCGAGTGTCCCACGTGGGTGGCAGGGACCCAAGCACTTGAGCCATCTCCTGCTGCCTCCCAGGGAGAGCTGTGGAAGGACTTCCATGCTCTGGCTGTTGATTGGCAGGTGTTGTAGGGAGCTGGGGGCTGGAGAAGCAGCCCCTTCCCAAGCAGCCCTGGCGTGCCTTCCCAGTAGCTACCAGCAGAGGGAGCTGTGCAGGGAGCATCTTTCTGGACACTGCAAATTCTTTGTGAGTTGGGTGTGTGGTGCTGTGGTTAAGTTGCTGCTTGGGATGCCCACATCCTGAATCAGAATGCCTGGGTTCGAGTCTTGGCTCCCCTGTTTCTGATTCCAGCTCCCTGGTAGTGCTTACCCTAGGAGGCAGCAGCTGATGGCTCAGCTGTTTGAGTCCCTGCCGTCCATGTGGGAGACCAGGATGGAGTTCTTGACTCCCGGCTTCAGCGTGGCCCAGCTCTGGCTGTTGTGGGCATTTGGTGTGTGTGTGGGGGGAAGGGCGGGAGGCAAACAGTGGATGGAAGAACTCTCTCTCTCTGTCTCTCCCTTTCAAATGAAAATGAAATCAACAATTCCATATTTTAAAAGATTGTAAAACATATTTAAAATGAAGCTTCTCTCTTAAAGCTTTCATTGAGTTTTTTTTCCCCCAGGCACTGTTGAGTGTCTCAGGCTGTCTCCAAGGCAGGGAAGAGATGGCAGCTGTTTGGGGCCAAAAAGGAGCATTTTCACCTGTTTGCAAATACCAAGTGCCTGCCCTTTTGTCTGAAGGGTTCTGTTGTTACCAGTGAGGCTGGAGAATTAACCCTTCCTGCAGATGTGCACCCTGGGAGGCAGCAGGTGATGGCCCAAGGACTTGGGTCCCCGCCACCCTTGTGGGAGACCAGGATGGAGTCCCTGGCTCCTGGCTTCGTCTTGGCCCAGCCCTGGCTGTTGTGGGTCTTTCGGGATGTGAACCCAATGTGAAGGAAGATGTCTCTCTGCCTTTCAAATGCGATGAAAATGGATAAATTAAAAATCCTTTGGGAAGAGGCAGGAAATGTCTCATTGGCTGTCGCTGGTGTCACCCACGAGATGGACAGAAGCCGCGTCTGGGTGTGAAAAAAGCAAGTATGTCACGGGCTGTCCTTGCTGGCCACCGAGAGCCTTCCTGCACATGACTTCTCTGGCCTCACTGGCCTTTCCAGAGTGTTTTATTCCACTCTCAAATACGATCAGGAAGCTTTTTAACTAACTGCATAACTCCCAGATGGGGTGAGCGGGTCAGGCAGCATCCATACCCCAAGCCGGAGGAGACAGAAGGCTTGGACCAGGCTCCAGAGTGCACACAGCAGCCAGCTGCTGGCTGGTGGCCTCCTCCACACTAGGGTCCCTCTTGCCCACTGGCTCATGGGATTACTGCATGGGTCCTGTGGGTGTGACTGGATGTCTTCTGGACATGGCCAGAGCTTATTTATTTATTTGACTTCAAAGTGTTTATTGGGGCTGATGCTGTGGCATAGTGGGTAAGGATGCCGCCTCTGATGCCAGCATCCCATATGGGTGCCATTTTGTGCCCTGGGTGCTCCAATTCAGATTCAGCTCCCTGCTAAAGGTCTGGGAAAAGCAATGGAAGATGGTTCCAAGTGCTTGGGTCCCTGCCACCAATGTGAGAGACCCAGATGATGTTCCTGGCTTCTGGCTGTGGCTTGGCACAGCCCTGGCCTTTGTAGCCATCTGGGGAGTGATTCAAGATCTTTCTCCCTCTTTCTATCTGCGACTCTGACTTCCAAATAAGTAAATAAATCCTTATAAAAAGTATTAACAATTATTTATTTGCAAGACAGAGTGGGGAGAGAGCGAGAGATCTTCCATCTGCTGATTCACCCTCCAAGTGACCGTGACAGCCAGGGCTGGGCCAGGCTGGAACCAGGAGCCAAAAACTCCATCCAGGTCTCCCCTGTGGGTGGCAGGGGCCCAAATACTTGAGCCATCATCGTTGCCTCCCAGGGGCATTAGCAGAGAGCTGGATGGGAAGTGCCCAGTAGGAGGAACTCAAGCCAGACACACTGATATGGGACATGGGCAACCCAAGCCCCAGTTTAACCTGCTTCTCTTTTGAGATTTCAGAATCCAGAAATAGGTCCACACATACACGGTCAGTGGATTTTTGCAGAGGCGATGAGAATTCAGTGGGGGAAAGGGTCATTGTAGCAAATGTATTGGAACAGTGGATGATGTCTGAGTGCTAAAAACTCACTTGCACAACTCACAACTTATACCAAAATGGTCTCCAAATGGATCCTAGGCCTGGCAAACTCTAAAATTAAATTACTTCCAGAAGGAAACATAGGAGGAAATGTTGGTGATTTTTTTTTTTTTTTGACAGGCAGAGTGGACAGGGAGAGACAGAGAGACAGAGAGAAAAGTCTTCCTTTTGCCGTTGGTTCACCCTCCAATGGCTGCTGCGGCCAGCACGCTGCGCTGATCCTAAGGCAGGAGCCAGGTGCTTCTCCTGTCTCCCATGGGGTGCAGGGCCCAAGCACTTGGGCCATCCTCCACTGCAATCCCGGGCGACAGCAGAGAGTTGACCTGGAAGAGGGGCAACCGGGACAGAATCCGGTGCCCCGACCAGGACTAGAACCTGGTGTGCCGGCACTGCAGGCGGAGGATTAGCCTAGTGAGCCATGGCGCTGGCCAAATCTTAGTGATCTTAAACGAGGCAAAAATGTGTCTTAGATATGACTTCTATACCCACGAGCCCATTAACGAGAAAATATGCTCGATTAGATTTCATCCAAATTAAAAACATCTCATTTGCAAAAGGCACTCGTAGGAAAGTGGAAAGTGAAGCCACAGACTGGGAGGAAATATTTGCAAAACACATATGTGATGAAGGACTTGTACCCAGAATGTGAGGCCTCCTTAAAACTCGGGAAAACAAACAACCCGGTTACAACTGGCCAAAAGATTAAGCTCACCCTCCGACAAAGAACATATCTGAAGTCCTCAAGAAGGCACTTGGCATCACTAGATTTTAAAGATGCCAATTAAATACAGCGACTTAAAGAGCACACAGGACTGGGCGCTTGGCTCCTGGGTTCAGAACTGTTGCAGCTGGTGCACACCTTGGGAGGTGGGAGGTAGGTGATGGCTTGGGTGGTCGGGGGTCTGCTACTCACATGGGAGACCTGCACTGAATTCTTGGATGCTGGTTTTGGCCTGGCTCAGCTCTGGCTGTTGTGGGCATTTAGGGAGTGAACCAGTGAGGGTGTGAGCTCTGTGTCTGTATAACAAACATTAATCAAACAAACTTGGCAATACCAAGTGCTGGGAAAGTTGTGGATCAACTAAAACTCCTTGCAATTATACAGAAAAACTGATAGTTTCTTAGAACAGTAACCATGCCGGGCTGGCATTTGGCACAGTGGTTAAGAAGCTATTTGGGATGTGCACATCCTGTATCAGGGTGCCTGGGTTCAAGTCCTAGTTCTGGTTTATTCCAGCTTCCTGCTAATGTGTCCCCTGGCAGGCAGCAGCTCATAACTCCAGTGCTTGGTTCCTCGCCACCCATGTGGGAGGTCCAGATTAGGTTCCGGGTTCTTGGCTTCAGCCTGGCTCAGGCTTGGATGTTGTGCGCATTTGGGGATCTCTCTCTTTCTCTCTCTCCCTCCCTCCCTCCTCTCTCCTCCCTCTGTCTGCTTCTATCTCTTTTACAAATAAATGAAAATTAAAAAAAAATTTTAATAGCAATCATATACTTACCACATGATCTAGCAATCATATTTTAGGTATTTACTTAGGGGAAATGAAAGTTTATATTTGCACAAAAACCAGTCCACACATATGTACAACAGGTTTATTCAGAATTACCCCAAACTGGAAGCAACTCAAATGTCAGTAGTGAATGGATAAATCAGTGCAACCACACGATGGAGTACTACTCAGCAATTTAAAAGAAAACAACAACAACAACAAAAAAATCCCTGTTGCTACAGTCAGCAATATGAATGAACCTTGGAGGCGATTTGCTAAGTAAAAGAAGAATTCAAAAGCCTGCGTACTGTTGAATTACAGGAGATGTGGAATAGAGAGATCGACTCCGGAGCGGCCCCAGGCCGTTTATGGGGATGATAGAACTCTTCTCTATATTGATTGCAACGATGACTACACAATTATGAGTATTTGCTGAAACCTACAAAACTGTGCATTAAGATGAGTAAGTTTTACTCTTTGCAAATAATAGCTCCATGAACCAGACCCCAAAAAACCTAAATCACAAATATTTTATCTAATTGGTATCATTTTATATACATTCTGTAACCCATCTTTTCTCGACCTCTCCAGTGAAGGTGTTTTGAGATTTATCCCAACTAATGCTTTGTAGACCACATCAATACACATGGCTCTTGTTCATTCATTTTAATGGAAATAACATTATACCTTAATTTATTTAACCATTTTGTGTTGATGACATTTACTTTGTATCTTTTTTTTTTGGTTTGGTTGGTTTTTTTGTTTGTTTGTTTATTTTCAATTTTGTTTTTAAACAATGTTGCAGTTACCATTCCTGCACATGTATTTCCCATCTTGAGTGCAGGGATGTCTCTGTAGGATATATATATATATATACATATATATATATATATATATATATATTGACAGGCAGAATTAGACAGTGAGAGAGAGAGAGAGACAGAGAGAAAGGTCTTCCTTTTGTTGGTTCACCCCCCCCAAATGGCTGCTACTGCTGGCGCGCTGCGCTGATCTGAAGCCAGGAGCCAGGTGCTTCCTCCTGGTCTCCCATGCAGGTGCAGGGCCCAAGCACTTGGGCCATCCTCTACTGCCTCCCTGGGCCACAGTAGAGGGCTGGCCTGGAAGAGGAGCAACTGGGACAGAATCGGCGCCCCAACTGGGACTAGAACCTGGAGTGCCGGCGCTGCAGGTGGAGGATTAGCCTAGTGAGCCGCGGCGCCGGCCTCTGTAGGATATTTACCTGGAATAAGGGAGGGAAGGCTTGGAGCACACTTGTTTGGCTCTCCAGGGGCGTATAACCAGCTGGCAGCCAACATAAGAGAGAGTTTCCTTTCTCTGCATCCCCATCAATAATCAGTATTAACAGACCTGGACATCCACTAAGATGACAAAGGTAAAATAGCATCTCACTGCCGTTTTCTTCACAATTTCACGATCACCAGTGATCACCGCCATCTGTTCATACGTTTGTGGATCACTTGGGTTTTTTCTCTGTGAATGACTTATTTTCTTTACTTATTCTCATTGTGTTCTATGGATTTTCTTCTTCTTTTAATTTTTGTTTTTATTGATTTTCCCTTTGTTCAAAAGGCAGATAGACAGGGAAAGACCGATAGAGAGAGATAGATCTTCCATCCACTGGTTCCCTCCCCAAAGACCTACAACAGACAGGCAAATCAGAACTCTGTCTGGGTCTCCTGTGGGGTTAGCAGGAACCCGAGCAGTTGAACCATTGTCTGCTGCCTCCCAGGTGCATAGCAAGAAGCTACATCAGAAGCAGAGTAGTCAGGGTTCAAACCAGGACTCTGATATGGAATGTGGGCTTCCCGGGTGATGACTTTAACCTCTGTGCCAGATGACCACACGATTCTTCTTGATTTATGTGAATTCTCCCCTCCATCCCCTAAATGCTCCTGGGTTACAATCCTTTGGATTGGATAGGCAACAGATATCTTCTCTCAGTGTGTGGATTATTGTTTCACCCTTTTTATGAAAGCTTGTTGATAGAAATTTGTAATTTTAGGGGCCGGCGCCATGGCTTACTTGGTTAATCCTCTGCCTGCAGCGCTGGCATCCCATGTGGGCGCTGGGTTCTAATCCTGGTTGCTCCTCTTCCAGTCCAGCTCTCTGCTGTGTCCCAGGAAGGCAGTGGAGGATGGCCCAAGCACTCAGGCCATCTCCGCATGGGAGACCAGGAGAAAACACCTGGCTCCTGGCTTCAGATCGGCGTAGCTCCAGGCGTGGCAGCCATTTTGGGGGGTGAACCAATGGAGAAAAGTCCTTTCTCTCTGTCTCTCTCTCTCACTGTCTGTAACTCTACCTCTCAAATAAATAAATACAATATTAAAAAAAAAGAAATTTGTAATTTTAATGTGATTGAATGTCTTAGTCTTTTTTCTTTATGGTTTATACTTTTTATTTCCCTTTTTTTTTTTTAGATTTATTTTGTTTCTTTATTTGAAAGATCACAGAGACAGAGGGAGAGACAGAGAGGGAGGGAGAGAGATCCTCTGTTTACTGGTTTGTTCCCCATATGGCCAAAGCCAGGAGCTGGGAGCTTCATCCAAGTCTCCCACATGGGTGCAGGAGCCCAAGTGCTGGGACCATCTTCTGTTGGTTTTCTCAGGTCATTATCAGGGAGCTGGATTGGAAGTGGAGCAGCTGGGACAACACCTGGCACCCATATTGGATACTCGCGTTGTAGGCAGTGACTTAACCTCCTGGTCCTGAAATGGGTCAAATGTATGCTGTTGAGATCCAGTTTTATTTTTTGCATGGGCAGAACCCTACATCATTTATTGGGGAATCCATCATTTTACCACTGATTTAGATAATCTTGGATCCTATTCCAGTTTACAGGTCTGCTTGTCTGTACTCACACCTCTACACCACCATCTTAGCTGGACTGGAAGGAAGAGGAGCAGCCAGGACTCCAACCGGCCCCTTATGGGATGCCTGCACTGCAGGCAGCCACTTAGCCTCCTACACCACAGCACCAGCCCTGATAATGGAAAAAACCTTGAACATTCACAAGAGAGAAGAGAGCAGTGAACCCTCACGGATCCTCTGCTCAGCTTAAATAGCAGCCTGTGTAGTTTGCCAGTGTGCTTCCTCTCTTGGATGGAATGATTTAAAGCAAATCATAGACATGTCATAAAAAGAAAAATTTTAAAATAAAACAGAATAAAAATTACAACCCAGAACGTATTTCCAAATAAGATCCTTTCTGTTTTGCGGGTTCCCTCATCAAATGGCAGGAGTCCAGTCATTGGTGGGAAAGGATTTTATTTTTAAAGTGATATTTCAAACAATTTTTCAAAAATCATATACGTGAGAGGTAGAGAGATGGAGGGAGAAAGTGCTACTATCCACTGGTTCACTCTCCAGATGCCCAGAGGAGCCAGGGACTCTGGGAGCTGGGGACTTGATCCAGGTCTTTCCCGTGAATGGCAGGGACCCAACTCCATGAGGCACCATCACTGCCTCCCAGGTGCAGCTATGGCAGGAAGCTGAGCCAGGAGCTTCCACTGGGAACTGAACCCAGGCTCCCTGCTAGGCGATGCTGGCACCTTAACTGGCATGTTCAAGGCTAGGCTATGCACCTGCTCTTACAGTGATGCAAGAGCGTCCTACAAAACCCTGTCCACAAAGAAGTTGCGTCATCAGAAAGCCCTCTTAACTGAGCTAAACATCTCAACCCACTCCCTTCTGATCCCACTCCCTCTGTTTTTGCTTTCCTTGGAGAGAGTAGAGACGCATGCTGATGAATGCTGGCTGCCCACACTCACACGGATTCATTAAAATACCCCCAGAAGAAGGTTGATTGCTGCTTATGGTTTTGGAGGTTCCCAGTCGGAGATTGGGCAGCCCTGGTGCTTCAGGCACCTGGTGAGGCTGGAGGAGGGTAGAGGGAGGCAGGGTCACACGACCAGGCGGGATGCAGAGACACGGGGAGCTCTTTTCCCCTATGCTATACGTGACCTCTCCTTGTGAAGTCACACCCTCTGCCAGCCTTGCATGAGCCCAGCCCAGGGCTGAGGCCTACCTGGCTCACGTCCTAGGGAAAAAGACCGAGCAAGGTCCACCTTGTCCCACAGGCCTCAGGGCCAGCAGGTGCCTTCAGAGGGGGTCTGGGCTGTTGGCTGGGACAAGGCTGTGGCTGGCAGATGGAGAGGGTCCCTGCTCCCGAGGAGTGTACAGAGCAAGGCAGTGAGACTCTGGTGCCAACGCTTCCCTCCCCTGCCCAAGGACCCCAGCTTTCTAATCCCTGGGACTGCTGGCTGTCATCCTACACAGCCAAAGGGACTCTCCAGGTGTGATGGAGTACAGGATCTTGGGATGGGGAGATTAACCTGGTGTCTGATGTCACAAGGGCTTTATAAGAGGGTAGCAGGAGGGTCCAAGTCGGGAGAGAGCTATGTGAGGGTGGAAGCAGAGAGAGATGGGAAGACTGCTGGGTTTGAGGATACGGGGAGCAGCCTCCACACAAGGAGAGTAGGCAGCCTCCGGAGGCTGCTGAAGGCATGGATGCCTCCAGAAACTTCTGGAAGCTTCCAGAAGGAACCTACCTGTCACCCTCTTGACTTTGGGCCTGTAACTGATTTTGGACTCTGGATCTACAGAACTCATAAGATAATGCATTTTTTCTATAGGCATTTATTTAGTTATTTTATTTCAATTTACTTTTTTTTTTTTAAGATCTACTTATTTGAGAGGTAGAGTTACAGAGAGGGAGGGAGGGAGTGAGGGAGGAAGAGAGAGAGAGAGAGAGAGAGAGAGAGAGTCTTTCCTCCATTGGTTCACTCCCCAAATGGCCACAATGGCCAGGGACCAGGCTGAAGCCAGGAGCCAGGAACTCCATCCAGACCTCCCATGTGGGGGTGGCAGTGGCTCAGGTCCTTGGGCCATCGTGTGCTGTGTTCCCAGTCTCAGTAACAGGAGCTGGATTGGAAGCAGAGCAGCTGGGACTTGAACCAGCCCTCTGATATAGGATGCTGGCATCTCAGCTTAACCCTGCACCACAATGCTGCCCCTGGTGTTTTATGGAGAGAAATTTAACTTAAGATGAAAGTAGCCATATAACGGTGAAACACAGGGTGGCCTTGGCAGCATGGAGCGCGTTCTCAGGGTTGTGCAGCCACAGCCTCTATTTCCATCTCCCCACAGAGAAATTCCCACTTACCCCGCCCCCGCCCCCAGCTTCTCGGAACCACGACTCCGCTTTCTGTCTCTGCAGATCTGCCTATTTGGGCTCTTGCATAGGAATGGGGTGGAACAGTCGGTGGCCTTCACCGTGTGGCTTCTTTCACATCCCATCACGTGTTTGGGGGTTCATCCACTTTTTCTGCTGAGTCAGCTCTTCGTTGCTTTTCCTGACCAAATACCACTGCAGAGCGTGGGGCGGGCCACGTGTCTCACTGATCGGTTCTTCAGCAGGTAGCCATTTTGGTGACTTCAGCCCTGGTGTTGTGTGGGGCCAATGACAGAAAAGGTTTGAGTCCAAGTGTTTGAATCTTGGCTGTCTTTTTATTTCCTTTCTCTCTCTCTCTCTCTCTCTCTCTCTCTCTCTCTCTCTCTCCTTTTTCTAAAAGATTTCTTTATTTATTGGAGAGGCAGAGTTAGAGAGAGAGAGAGAGAGGTCTTCCATCCACTGGTTCACTCCCCAAATGGCAGCAATAGCCAGAGCTGGGCCAGTCTGAAGCCAGGAGCCAGGAGCTTCTTCCGGGTCTCTCACGTGGGTGCAGAGGACTTGGGCCATCTTCCACTGCTTTCCCAGGCCACAGCAGAGAGCTGGATCAGAAGTGGAGCAGCCAGGACTCGAACCAGCACCCAGAAGGCTTGGCCTACCACACCACAGCATGGGCCCCCTGGTTATCTGTTCTGATTCGCATGGCTCTAAGCCATGACCCACGGCAAGAAAAAACTAACATCAACACTAAAACAAACCAAGTACTGAGTCAAAGATGTGCGGGTGAGGCTGGGCTCCGTGGGTGCTTGCCCATTCAGAATGAAGCCCACTGGGGCTTAGGGAGAGAGAGAGAGAGAGAGAGAGAGAGCCGTGCTCTCACAGGCCAGCTCCTGGTCCCTACCAGGAAGGCTGAGCCTGAGGACCCCCCCCCCCAATAAAGGGCAGGCCATGCTCAGTGGGACACTGGGGAGTCTGCCCTGCCTGCAGCCCCCCTGGGGCTGGCTTCACGCGGATTCCACAGGATGGGATGCGGGATCAGTTCACAGCAAGCCCTCGTGGGACCCCTTTGTGGTCAGAGAATGATCCATTCACCTTCTGTCGTGGCACAGTCAGCAGCAGGGGCCGCCCTGCCCCCCCCCCCCCCCCAGCCCAGAGCCGGCCGCCACCCGCCGTGGACCGACAGAAGGCGTGGATTATTAACACACGGGTCATAGCCCCTGACCCCGCCATGCTTTCTTCCAAACACGCCTGTGGCTTGGATGCTGATGAGTGCCTGGGGCCCCAAAGCAGGACTTCTCTGGCCGCCTCCATCCTGGCTGCTCTGCTTGTGAAAATAGCCATGCTTCGTGGACGTCCTGCCTGCCTCGCATCTGTCAGCCTTGTAAACCTGCTGGGTTTTGTTCCAAAGCCGCACAGCCACGCCCCTGTTTCTGTCCTGGGCACCCTGTTGTCCAGAGCCCATGGCCGGGCTTTGTCATCTGCTGGGAGTTTTCCTTCTTACTCCTCCTTAGCATGATCCCGATATCTATTATGATTTAAAAATTCTTTTTTTGGCATTTTATTTATTTTTACGAGAGAGAGAGAGAGAGAGAGAGAGAGAGAGAGAGAGAGAGAGAGATCCTCTATCTGTTACTCACTCCTGAAATGCCTGCAAAAGCCAGAGCTGGGAGGCACATCCGGGTCCTCCACGTGGTTGACTCGGATCCAGTTACTTGAGCCGTCATCATGGCTTTCCGGTGTCAGCATTAGCAGGTAGCTAGACTCAGGAGCCAGGCTTTGAACTCAGGTACTCTGATACAAGACGTGGGCACGTGAAGCACCCTGCCAAATGCATGCCCCACTTTTTTTGCCTTTTATGTGTATATTGTAATACACCCATCATATTGGAATTCTACTGGTAGTTGCCTTTAAGGTTTAAAAAAGCCTAAGTGTGAGGACCGGCACTGTGGTGCAGCAGGTTAAGCCATAGCCTGCAGTGCCGGCATCCCATAGGGGCGCTGGTTCGAGTCTTGGCTGCTCCTCTTCCAATCCAACAAAAGCAGTGGAAGATGGTCCAAGTGCTTGGGCCCCTGCACCCATGGGGGAGATCTTCTTGGAGTTCTTGGCTCCTGGCTTCAGCCTGGTCCAAACATGACTGATGTGGCCCTGTGGGGAGTGAACCAGCGGATGGAAGATTCTCTCCCCACTTCTCATTGTAACTCTGACTTGCAAACAAACAAACAAGTTAAAAAAAAAAAAAACAAAACCAACCTAAGTGTGGATCTATTTGTTACTGAAAGTCCCAAATGAAACAGTGCTGTTGACGAACTGTTTTCATGAGCTTTTGTTTTCTTCCTACTCCATTATTGACCAGCTTTTGTTGATGTAAAGAGATGCAAAACTTTATGTTCATTTTCATTTGAAAGG
>CM027397.1:8342522-8365022 GCA_015711505.1 Sylvilagus bachmani
AGCAGTTGGTAGGGCTCTGCGATCTTTGAATTAAAAAAAATATTGATTTGAGAAGCAAAGAGAGAAATTAGAGAGACTTTCCAATCTCTGTCCCTGGAGCAGAGACCCCCGCCTGCAATAGTCTGAGGCAGAAGGAAGTTGATGTCAGGAGCGGGAGCTGGGCATCAAATCCAGGTACCCTGGGGCCAGCGCTGTGGTGCAGTAGGTTAATCCTCTGCCTGTGGCGCTGGCATCCCATATGGATGCCAGTTCCAGTCCTGGTTGCCCCTCTTCCAGTCCAGCTCTCTGCTGTGGCCCGGGAGTGCAGTGGAGGATGGCCCAGGTGCTTGGGCCCTGCACCCCATGGGAGACCAGGAGAAGCACCTGGCTCCTGGCTTCAGATCCGTGCAACTCTGGCAGTTGCGGCCATTTGGGGAGTGAACCAATGGATAGAAGACCTTTCTCTCTGTCTCTTCCTCTCACTGTCTGTAACTCTACCTCTCGAATAAATAAATAAAATCTTAAAAAAAATCCAGGTACTCTTAAGTGGGGCACAGGTGTCCTAACCAGTGACTAAAACCCCTAGGCCACACACTTGACCCTGCTCCGGGTAAGGCTTAAACAAACTTGGTCAGAGTCTCATGGACCGGGCTGGCACTGTGGTACAGTTAGTTAAGCTGCCACTTACAACGCCGGCATCCCGTAGTGGAGAACTGGTTCCAGTCTGGGCTGCACTGTTTTCTCTCCAGCTCCCTGCTCCTGTGCCTGGGAAAGTGGCGGGAGACGGCCCAAGTATTTGTGCCCCTGTACCCACGTGGGAGACCCAGATGGAGTTCTTGGCTCCTGGCTTCAGCTTGGTCCAGGCATGGCTGGTGTGGCCATGTGGGGAGTGAACCATTGGATGAAAGATCTCTCTTCCCTCTCTTTCCCTCCCCTCCACTCCTCTCCCCTGCACTCCCCTCCCCTCCCCCTTCTCTCTTGTGTCTGTCTCTGTTTCTCCATTTCTCTCTGTAGCTCTGCCTTTCAAACCCATGCATCAATCAATCTTTGGTTAAAACAAACAAACAAACAAAGAAAATGCGTGGATGGTGTTTACTCTTGTGCTTATGACCGGAGTTGCCCAGAGGTGCGTCTGAAGCACTTGTCTTGCTGTGCGATCAGGAGCCAGCTTTCCTGAGCCCTTTGAGCCTGGGTCTTGCCCTGACCGGTGAACCTTGCTGCTCACCTGTTGCAGGTGAGGCCAAGCTGCCAGGATGCTTCCTCGTGGATCTGCCACGGCCAGCTCTCCTGCAGAATCTGTGTAGTCAGAACGTGCAAGCGGGACGCTGAGGTCACTGGTCCCCGTAACCTGAGGACAGTCTTGCCCAGGCTGATGGCTGTTAGGCTGTCCAGGAAAGAGCATCATTTTCTGCTGACCGCTGGTGAACACGATCCACTCACACGTTTCGGAAGCTGCTTTTTGGTGTGTGCGAATGGAGTCCCTCTGGCAGGGCCCTGGCCTGTCATACAGGTGGCGTTTAAGGACTGTCATGACCTGGGAGGGCCATGCCACGCCTCGGCAACCAAGAACCCCTGAGAGCCAGCATAGAGACCAAGGGCTGGGCCAGACCGGAGTCAGGAACCAGGGGCTCCATCCAGGTCTCCTATGTGTGTGCAAGTGGCCAGGCACTTGGGCTGTCTTCCGCTGCTTTCCCAGGGTGTTAACAGGGAGCTGGATTGGAAGTGGGGCAGTTGGGACTTGAACCAGTGCCCATATGGGATGCTGGCACCACAGACTGAGGCTTAACCCACTATGTCACAACGTCAGCCCCATAAAGACTTATTTTTTATTTGAAAGGCAAAGTGACAGAGAGAAAGGGAGGGAGAGACAGAGACAGTTCCATCTTCCAGTGCACTTCCCAAATGGCCACAGAAACCAGGAGCCTGGAACTCCACCTGGGTCTCCCACATGAGTACAGGGGCCCAAGCACTTGTGCATCCTCCACCACTTTCCCAGGTGCATTAGCAGGGAGCTGGATTGGAAGTGGAGCAGTCGGGACTGGAACAGGTGCTCTGATGTGGGATGCCAGCATTGCAGGTGGTGGCTTCACCCAGTGTGCCACAATACCTACCCCCTTAAGCAGATCTTGGCTCTGTGTGATGGAAAAAAATCACAAACCAGGTAGACAGATTTTTTTTTTTATTTGACAGGTAGAGTTAGACAGTGAGGGAGAGAGACAGAGAGAAAGGTCCTCCCTCCCTAAATGGCCACCATGGCTGGAGCTATGCCGATCTGAAGCCAGGAGCCAAGAGCCAGGAGCCAGGAGCCAGGTGCTTCTTCCTGGTCTCCCACATGGGTGCAGGTGCCCAAGCACCTGGGCCATCCTCCACTGCCTTCTCGGGCCATAGCAGAGAGCTGGACTGGAAGAGGAGCAACCGGGTCCAGAACCTGGTGCCCATATGGGATGCCAGTGCCGAAGGCGGAGGATTAACCAAATGAGCCACAGTGCTGGCCCCACCAGGTAGACAGATTGAGTTCTCATCTTGACTTCTTCTTTGAGTAGCTTTGAGACCCTGGGCAGGTTGCCTTTCTCTCTTGGGATCTCGACTTCCTTTGTTAAGACAGAGATGAGCCCTACCTACTGTACAGCATCACCCTAGGAATTGGCCAAGCTCATGCTGACCAGCTGATCCACCAATGAATAAATGCTCCTTCCTGGGGCGAGGGAAGCCAGGGCAGAGCCAGCTGCTTCTCTAAGTGTTTCTTGAGGGTCTGAATATCCCCAGTTTGGAATGTGGGTTATGCACCAAGTACCTAAAGGCAGTGCCAAATATTAACACAACAAGTCATTAAGCTGAACCGCTGCAAACTGCTAATGATAGGGAAGCCAAGGATGGCTCTGATGAGCCGCAGGAGGCTCGCTCCCCTCCCAGCTAACCGAGCCTGCATCCCGCAGTCCAGCCATCATGTCCCCGGAAGAACAATCGCTCTTTATTATTTTCCCCAAGTGTGGATTTGGACGAGTGCGGTGAGACCTTGGACATGTGCCGGCGTCTCGGCTGCTGCACCGGCCATTTAAATGGCTGCAGTTTTTAGAGCGCCCAAGGGGGCCTCAGAGGCCTTGGCTGCTGTTAGGAAAAGTGTGACTTTATTGCTTGGCTACGGCTGCTGGTTTATGGATGCAGGGAGTGGAAGAGCCCAGGGCTGAGTGGTTTGCTCCCGGTCACGCCGTGGAGGGGGGAAGAGGACTCTGTTTCGCTGGAATTTTGAGTTTTTTGGATGAGAGATGATGGAGGCTGGCGTTGTGGTGCACTTGTAAGGTTGGCGAACCGTGTCAGAGTGCCGGTTCGAGTGCTGGCTGCTCTGCTCTCTGCTGGTGCACCTGGGAAAGCAGCTGAGGATGGCCCAAGTGCTTGGACCCCTGCCACTCACATGGGAGACCCGGATGGAGTCCCCGGCTCCTGGCTTTGACCTGGTCCAGCTCTAGCTGTTGCAGCCATGTGGGGAGTGAACCAAGTCTCCTTGGTCTCTGTGCATCTGGCCACTTTTGCTCTCCATCCAACCCTTTCCTGGAAGTAGCAAGATTGAGAAAGAACACAGACTCGGTTTGAATCCTGGCTTCCTACTTCCTGGCTGTGCAACCGTGGGAAACCTCTCTGAGTTTTGTCTGTAAAGTCAGTAGTGAGAAGGTGGATGGCTGGCTGTGTGGCTTCAGTGAAACGCTGCATGGGAACAGCCAGCACCTAGAAGGAACTTGTCATGGAGGTGGTAGAGGTGGGGATGATGGTGGGGGCTGGCCCCCGGCCCCCATTGCTGGGACCTGACCTGGTAGGTGGGCATCCAGAGAAGTGCCCCCAGTGACAAACGGGCCTCTCGCCTCATGCCAAGCTTCTGCGGGCACCTCACTCCCCGTCCCACCCCTCGACTTCCTGTCTCTAGTGTGATCTTGCTTGCTGTGCCCTTATAGGGCGGCTGGCCATGTCCCTCATCTAGGTGGTTCCCCTGGGGTGGAAAAGCCTGTCTCTGGGGCTTTCGAGAGAGAGAGAGAGAGAGAGAGAGAGAGAGGGAGAGAGAGGGAGGGAGAGAAGCTTCGGGGCAGATGAAGCCTGCAGGAAGGGTGAGGAGATAGACTTGGGCCCAGCCAGGCAGGGGTGTGTGTCGAGGGGAACATAGCCACTCCCTCCCCCACCCACCCTCACCCATAGCCTCTTGCAAAGCCGCCCAGGTGAAGAGACAGGCAGGCGCTCACTTTGGGCACGCATACGCAGGGATTGGCAATCAGAAAAATCGAGAAAGAGGCTATCTCCCTTCCAGCACCAAGGCAGGGTTGGTGTCCTGGAAGGCATCTGCTCATTGCTCATTGTGTGCAATGGGCTGGGAGTGGAGCGGGAGCCGAAGGGCTGAGCTGGCTCTCCCAGAGTGGTCGCTGGTGGGCAGACGGGGATCCAATGCAGCCTGGTGCTGGGAAACCCTGGGACAGGGCATCAGTCAGCCTGCTGCCCTCTGCTTTTCACATCCGACCTCCCGGAAGCTCCGCCTTCCACAAATGAGTGCTACCCCACAGATGGCTGTCGTGAAACTGCGTTGGCAGGCACAGGAAGTGAGTCTATGCAGACACAGGATGAAGCCAGGACAGCTGACGCAGCAGGTTTTTTATGGCCACGCGTCCCCTTGAGGGAGCATTCAGCCTACGACGTGGTGGGGCTGGCTCAGTCTGGCGTATTCCAGGATGTTTGCTGGGAGAACGGAGCCTCGGGGCTCCATGCCAGCCGACCGTTAGCCACGAGCCGCCGATCTGTGTGTGCACCTGCTCTGATGAGCAACCCCACTGGGCCTTGGCAGCCGGGTCTCCTGAAACTGACTCTCGGCTCAGCTTTCATGGCCTGAGCTTGCGATGTCTTTGCACAATAAAACTGTGATGGAAGTTAATTGCCTGCATCGCTTTGCAGTTGAGTGGGTCCATAAAATGTTTATTGGGTGCAACAGCGGGGGCTGAATGGGTGGCCAGTTGCTTGGCTGTGGGCTCTGGTGAACATCTGGGGTGGGGTCCCTAGGCAGGGAGGTGGCTTAAGAATCGCTGATGTTGAGTATTCTGAGTCCTTTAAAATTATTTATTTGAGAGGCAGACACACACACACACACACACACACACACGGAGCTCCCCATCCAATAGCTCACTCCTCAAAACCAATAGCTCACTCCTCAAAACCAATAGCTCACTCCTCCAAACCAATCCGACCCAGCCAAGCTGAGTCTCCCACATGGGTGGCAGGGACCCAGCTACTTGACCTATCACCTTCTGCCTCCAGGGTGTGCATTAACAGGAACCAGGAGCCAGAACCAGAACCAGACATTGAACCCACATACTCCAATGCGTAGGAGGCAGTGTCTTAACTGCTCGGCTAAATGCCCACTCCAACCACATACTTCCGCTGCTGTGTATTTGACTTTCCACAGGTGCCTGCTACTTTCCATCATTTCAGTGGCTCCGGGAGCCAGTATCCAAATACTTAGTCCCATTACAATGGCAGTTATGTTGTCGACAGGTCCCAGATGAGTTAAGTGATTTGCCAGAGTGGCAAAGCCGAGTGACCACGCTGGAGGATAGACTCATTTCTCCCAGCACGCCAAACCACTCCTGACCAGATCTGCTGCTTCCAGGAAGATAATGTTCCCCATCCGCAGACATACTGGGGAAGGACTCCTCTCTGACTTGCACCTGTCACGGGAGTCCTGTTCCAGTTCCCTTTGGTGCAGATTGGTTAAGGAAGAGGAAGCTGGCCTCCCATCTCTTCTCATGGCTGGAGCAACTGTCAGATTCCCCTTCGACTGAATCAAAGCGAACCAAAGCGTGGCAATTGTCCGAGGCTTCACTTGTCCAGGGTGTGAACTGAGGCCACCGTGAACACTGCACACAGGACACCTCCTTGTGTTTGTTGTGACAGGCTCTGGGCAGAGAGTGATAAAGTCCCTGGCACTAAAAAAGTCAGGATGGAAGGCAAGTACTAAAAACGTCCATAGAACACAATGATGCAAATAAACCCGAAAGGCAGCCTGCTCCAGAGAAAGGAGCCTCACCTCAAAGAGTAGACACCCAGGATTTCATTTAGATTAAATTCTGCAGCAGATGAAAGCAGTCCATAGAGACAGGCGTCAGTTCAGTGTTGGTGCCTGATATATAGACAAGGTTCCGGTGGAGGGAGGATGGAGTGTTCTTTTTTTTTTTTTTTTTGAAAGGCAGAGTTAGAGAGAGAGAGAGAAAGTGAGCAAGCAAGAGTGTTTTCACTCGCTGGTTCAAGCCTCAATTGCCAAGGCTGGACTAGGCTGAAACCAGGAGCCAGGAGCTTCTTCCAGGTCTCCCACATGGGTGGCAGAGGCTCCAAGCAGTTGGGCCATCCTCTACTGCTTTCTCAGGTGCATTAACAGGGAGCTAGATCAGAAGTGGAGCAGCTGGGACTTGAACCAGCGCCCTTATGGGATGCTAACGAGCAGGCAGCAGCTTAACCCGCTATGCCATGAGTGCTGGCTCCCTGTTCTGTGTCTTGATGCGGTGGAAATGTATGAGAGTTTGATGTGTCAAAGCTTCCTGGGTGTGCTGCCTGCAACACTGCCATCCCCTACTGGAGTGCGGGTTTGAGTCCCGATTACTCTGTTTCCAATCCAGTTTCCTGCTGAGGTGTCTGGGAGGCAGCCAGTGATGTTGAAGGGCTTGGGCTCCTGCCACCCATATGGGAGATCTGAGGGAATTCCTGGCTCTTGGCTTTGACCTGGCCCTTCCAGGCCATTACAGCTATTTGAGGAATGAACCAGTGATGGAAGATTCTGTCTCTCTCTCTTGTCATTCTGCCTTTCTTTTTTTAAAAAAGATTTATTTTTATTTATTTGAAAGTCAGAGTTACACAGAAAGAGGAGAGGCAGAGAGAGAGAGAGAGAGAGAGAGAGAGAGAGAGAGAGAGAGATCTTCCATCCGCTGGTTCACTCCCCGATTGGCTGCAATGGCCGGAGCTGTGCTGATCTGAAGCCAGGAGCCAGGAGCTTCTTCCAGGTCTCCCATGCGGGAGCCCAAGGACTCGGGCCATCTTCTACTGCTTTCCCAGGTCATAGCAGAGAGCTGGATCGAAAGTGGAGCAGCTGGGACTAGAACCGGCACCCATATGAGGTTGCCGGTGCTTCAGGCCAGGGCTTTAACCTGCTGCACCACAGTGCCGGTCACATGCCTTTCAAATTAAGAAATAAATCTTAGGAAAAAAAAATTGGGTTTGAAGTGAGCATTGTGATGCAGCCACTTCTTGGGACATTCACATCTCGTATTGGAATGCCTGGGGTAGAGATTGAGCTTTGCTTCCAACTGAGCTCCCTGCTAAGGCACCTGGGAAAGCAGCAGGTGATGGCCCAAGTGCTTGAGCCCCTGCTACCCACCGGGGAGACCCGGATAGAGCTCCTGCCTGGCCCAGCCTTGGTTATTGTGGGCATTTGGTGGAATAACCCAGCAGATGGCAGATCTGTCTCTCTGCCTTTCAAATAAATAAAAAAATAATAAAATAAGCCTCACTGTTTGGATCATACAGATAAAATCTGTGCATTTGGGGGTTGGCGCTGTGGCATAGTGGGTAAAGCCGCTGCCTGCAGTGTTGGCATCCTAAATGGGTGCCAGCAGTTCGAGTCCTGGATGCTCCACTTCTGATCCAGCTCCCTGCTGGTGCACCTGGCAGTAGAATATGGCCCAAGTCCTTGGGCTCCTGCACCCACATGGGAGACCTGGAAGAAGCTACTGGCTCCTGGCTTCAGATTGGCCCAGCTCTGGCCATTGAGGCCATTTGGGGAGTGAACCCACAGATAGAAGATCTCTCTCTCTCTCTCTCTCTCTCTCTGTATTTGTACCTTTCAAATAAATAAATCAATTAAAAAAAGACATTGTATGAGGCTATAAGGACCCACTGGAATCCAGGAGAGGTCTTCTGGGGTGGGGGCTTCCCAGCTGTCTTCCTGATCCACAATCCACTGTGGCCGCGAGCTGGGACATGGTCGGCATAGCAGACACACGTCAGGCCATGGTAAACCGGGTTCCTCTCCTGCCGCAGCTCTGCTCCCAGCTGTCCCTGCGCGCCTTCTCCCAGAGGTGAGTGGAAACTTCAAGAACTTTCCAGATGCCCCCGCAGACACCAAATGCAGCACAGATGAGCTACCTTGGTCAAGTTGCAGATGTGTGAACAACAAAATCGTCGTGTGAGGCGTGAAGTTCTGGGATGGGTGGCGATGCGGTAGCAGGAGCTGGAACAGCCCCTTGGCCAAGCGGCCACAGGAGCCTGGCCCAAGGAGCCTGCTCTGCTTCTGTTTTCCTTCCCCGAGTCTCCTTCCGACTCCCAGCAGGCGACAAAGCATTTCCACCCAGTTGTGTCTTTTTTTTTTTTTTTTAAAGACGGAATTACAGAGAGAGGCAGAGACAGAGAGAGAGGTCCTCCATCTGCTGGTTCACTCCCCAGATGGCCGCAATGGCCAGAACTGTGCCAATCCGAAGCCAGGAGCCAGGAGCTTCCTCCAGGTCTCCCATGCAGGTGCAGGGGGCCCAAGGACTTGAGCCATCTTCTACTGCTTTCCCAGGTCATAACAGAGAGCTGGATTACAAGAGGAGCAGCTGGGACTTGAACCAGCGCCCATATGGGATGCCGGCGCTTCAGGCCAGGGCTTTAACCCCCCTGCGCCACAGCGCTGACACCAATGGTTGTGTCTTTTCAAACAGGAATTTCTCTGGCCCCATCCTGTGGGGTCTTCCTTGCCTATCCGATCAATGGCTGTGTCATGTTCTAGAAAGGGGTGGTCTTGGTTTGTTTTTCCATACTGTGATAGAGTTCCCAAGGCTGGGTGTCTACAAAGAAGAGAGAGGTTTATTCACTGCCTGTTTTGGAGGCTGAAGACTCCCACACAGCATGGAGCTGGCTCTGGTGAGGGCTCGGCTGGCTGTGTCACCTCATGGCATCACAGTGGTGGCAGCAGGTGCGAACGGGCAAGACGGGACGCCAGAGAGCCGCAGGGGAGGGGCCGGTAATGACCTTCCTCTAGGCTCCGCCTCCTTTTAAAAATATTTATTTATTTATTTGAAAATTAGAGTTACACAGAGAGAAGGAGAGGCAGAGAGAGAGAGAGAGAGATCTTCTATTAGCTGCTTCATTCTCCAAATACCTACAACAGCCAGGGCTGGACCAGGCTGAAGCCAGGAACCTGGAACTCCCTCTGGGTCTCCCAAGTAGACGGCAGGGGCCCAAGTACCTGAGCATCACCTGCTGCCTCCCAGGATGTCCATCAGCAAGAAGTCAGATCAGAAGCTGGGGAGCCGGGGCTCGAACCAGGCACTCTGAGATGAGACATGGGTGTCCCATGCTGTGCCAACTGCCTGCCTCAGGAACTTTGCTTTCTAAGGAGAGGTCAGGATCCCCAGGTGCACATTTTCATGCAGTGGAGAAAGGACATGGCCTCTGCTCCCCAGCAGCAGGCTGCAGAATCCCCAAAACTGGCCAGAGAAAATGCATAGTGACGGCAGGAAAACCTTGAGCAGAATAAGCAATTATAAGTCCCAGGAGGAGATATGCACCTTCTGCCTGCCCAGATGAGTGACAAAGGAGATGAGGTGGATACACTTGGGTTCATCCCGTTCTTTGCAATAAAAGTGGTCCATTAAATTTTAAGCCCCAGGGGCCAGCGCTGTGGCGTAGCAGATAAAGCTGTGCCGCTCGCAGTACCAGCATCCCATATGGGCGCCAGTTCAAGTCCTGGCTGCTCCACTTCCGATCCAGCTCCCTGCTAATGCACCTGGGAAAGCAGCAGAGGACGGCCCAAATGCTAGGGCCCCTGCACTCACGCGGGAGACCCAGAAGGAGTTCCAGGCTCCTGGCTTCGGCCTGGGCCAGACCTGGCTGTTGCAGCCATTAAGCAAGTGAACCAACGGTTGGATGATCAGAATTTGCTGGTTTGAGTCCCGGCTCTGCTTCCAATCCAGCTTCCTGCTGATGCACTCTGGGAGGCAGTAGATGATGGCTTGAATACTTGGGTCCCAGCCACCCAGGTGGGAGACCTGGATGGAGTTCTAGGCTCCTGACTTCAGCCTGGCCATTGTGGGCATCTGGGGAGTGAACCAGCAGGTGGAAGATCTGTCTGTCTCTCTTTCCTTCTCTCTGCAGCTTGGTGTTTCAAGTAGATGAAAATAAATAAATAAATAAATATATCTAAAGGGAAAATTCAAAAGTGAGCCAGAGGGTGCATGACCTGGAAGTCGCCTGGTGCAGGTATGACGTCTTGGTTGAGCAGGAATGAGGCACTCAGCATCTCTGTCTTACAGCTGAGGGTGGTGAGGGCACAGAGAGGCTGTGTAACTGGCCCACGCTCACACAGGCAGAAGTAGAAGGGCGAGGATTCATGTCCAGGACCAGGTCCCAGAGCTAGTGCAGTTCCTACACGCTCCATAGCCTCGGGAGAATGCGCGCAGTCCAGGGTGAGTGGCTGGGGGTGTTGCTCGAGGCCACTGGGTTGGGTTTCCACGCTCCCTGGGTTGTTCTGAGCTTAGGGATCTGGGGCAGTGATGATCCGAGTGAACGTCCCCGGCTATTTCTCTGCAGAGAAATCACCAGATGCTTAGTCCTTGCTTGGAAGAACCCGAGACCACAGCTGCCTGGCCCTGACACTGCAGGACGAGCTGTGGCCTCCTGGGGCGGGGTCTCTGCTGCTCCCCACTCCCACTCAGAACCCCGCCCAGGCCCTCCACCCTCTCTGCTTCCATCGGGCTGTGGCCCCAGCAGAGGGACTTTCCCTTCTGGGCACAGCCTGCCCTGCCCACTGCCCAGGCTCTGAGTGTCCTCTGAGGAATGTTCCAGGCGTTATCAGCTCCCCTGGTGCTCAGGTGGAGGCCTCTGACCTGGGATGTGGCCTTGGCTGCGTGGACAGGGCTTCAGGCTGGGGCCTGGGAGGGGGTGGTGGCCCCAGGCTGGAGTGACTGTGCTGGGAGTGGCGGCGGTGGAGTGCTGAACTCTGGCTTTCTCCTGGGCTGGCCCAGTCTTGGGCTCTGACTCCTGGCTCAGCTCCTGCTTGGGCTGTGGTCAGTACAAAGCTCTGTATGGGTTGCCCTCACCAGCTGGGGTGGGGGGAGGGTCGGAGCTGGCTATCAGGCTGGGCGGGGCTGGTTGCTGGGCGGGGCTGACCCCTGGCCTGCTCCTTGGCCTGGCAGGACACGGTGGACAGTTCCTTCCTGTCCTCAGGTGAGCTGGCCTCCCGGTCTTGGTCTCTGGGCTTGCAGGAGCTGTGGACGGGGCTCAGCTGGAATCTGGGCTGGCTGGTTTTGGTCCCGAGCTGGGCTGGCCTCTCTCTGGGCAGAGATGGTTTCTGGGATCTGATTGAGTTCTGGGCTAACCTGGGAGGTATTCCTCCCCTCCCCTCCCACCCTCAATAGTGATTCAACTCCAGGAACGAATGGTTCAGGTGTCAGGTGCAAAAGCGCCTTGTGGCCAGTGGGGTAGGGACTTTCTTAGGCCACAAAACACCTGGGGAGATCTTTGGGGACCATGCTACCTTGCGCTCCCTCCCAGGAAGGGGGGTGCTGACCAGATTCTTGAAGAGTGAGAGAAGGGGTGGTACAGCATGAGTCCGCCCGGTGGGAGGTGATGAACAGGCTTGGGGCAGGTGCAAGGGTTAAGTCACCGCTTGGGATGCCTGCCCTCCATATTGGAGTCCCGGCTACGCTTCCAATCCTGAGTCCCCTGGGACGCAGCACGCGATGATGGATCAAGCACACGGGTTCCCTGCCAGCCAACTGGGAGACCCGGATGGAGTCCCAGGCTCCTGGCTTCTGCCTGGGTCAGTTCCCTCCTGGCCTTATCTCAGCTGTCGCAGGTAACTGAGGAATGAACTGGGAGACAGAAGATCCCTTTCTCTCTTTCTGACTCTGCATTCCAAAGATAAAGAAGAGGAAAGCTAGGCGGGCTTGTGCGACTGGCACCTTATTTATCTAATTGGGACGCATACACAGAGTACCAAGTATTCTGTGTTGTGTGTAAAAGTATGTGCTATATATATATTTTAAAGATTTATTTGTTGCCGGCGCCATGGCTTAACAGGCTAATCCTCCGCCTTGCGGCGCCGGCACATGGGGTTCTAGTCCCGGTCGGGGCGCCAGATTCTGTCCTGGTTGCCCCTCTTCCAGGCCAGCTCTCTGCTGTGGCCCAGGAGGGCAGTGGAGGATGGTCCAAGTGCTTGGACCCTGCACCCCATGGGAGACCAGGAGAAGCACCTGGCTCCTGGCTTCAGATCAGCGCGATGCGCCGGCCGCGGCGGCCATTGGAGGGTGAACCAACGGCAAAGGAAGACCTTTCTCTCTGTCTCTCTCTCTCACTGTCCACTCTGCCTGTCAATAATAAAAAGAAATTAAAAAAAAAGATTTATTTGTTTATTTGAGAGGTAGTTACAGACAGGGAGAGACAGAGAGGCAGAGAGAGAGGTCTTTCATCCACTGGTTTACTCCCCAACTGGCCACAACAGCTGGAGCTGCGCTGATCCGAAGCCAGGAGCAAGGTGCTTCTTCCCGTATTCCACATGGGTGCAGGGGCTCAAGGACTTGGGCCATCTTCTACTGCTTTCCTAGGCCACAGCAGAGAGCTGGATCGGAAGTGGAGCAGCCGGGTCTCGAACCAGCGCCCATATGGGATGCCGGCATTGCAGGTGATGGCTTTACCCACTAAGCCACAGTGCTGGTCCCCTTGCTGTCCCTGACCTGCCCCTCCCTCAGCTGGGTGAGCCCACCTGTCCATGGAGGCCCTGAGTGTATGGCTCTCATTGGATTTTTCTACTTCTTCTCATTGCAGCAACTACAGAGAGACCCAGGGAGGGCCAGGCCCTTGGGCTGGGGCTGTACTTCTTCCCATTTTGTTAGTGTAAGAAGGGGCTGGATTCGAATCTCACCAAGTTTTGTGACACTTGGCTACTTTTGAGCACCTGTCCCTCGCTGGTCTGTAACCTGGGGACATGTGAAGCTTCCAGCCTGTGTGGGTGGTGGGTGGTCTGGGCGCTTGTCCTGAGCCATCTCTCCGGTGGGACTGACTCCTTACGTCCTTGCTGTTTATCCTTCTGAACACTAGGTGGCAGTAGTCCCCCACTAATAACACAGAGAAGTCCAGTTGCTCCAGAGGCTGACCCAGGCCACAGGACAGCTGTCCAGCCAGGGGAGGGTCTGGGATGGAGGGGTGCGGGGAGCTGGCAGACATCCGGTCGTGTTGTCCACTGGCCAGTGCGACAGGCGTGGACCTCAATGGCAGCCAGCAGTGGCTGGGCTCTTGCTCCAGGCCAGGCGCTGAGCCGAGTCATTCTTGTCCCAAGGGTGTCCCAGAGGTGCATCCTGTGGTCCAGAGCCACACAGCCCCACGCCCTTGGGGCCTGGGCACCCTCCCGATGAGTGGGGGTGGGGGCACTGCTCAGCCAAGGGAATAATTGCAGGTGAGCTCAGAGCCAGGGAGCTTTACCGTATTTTAAAAAAATCATATTTGGGGTTTGCTGGCCTCATGGCACAGCAGGCTCTGTCGTACACCGGCATCCCATAGGGTAGCAGTGGTTGGAGTCGCAACTGCTCCACTTCTGATCCAGCTCCCTGCTGATGGCCTGGGAAAGCAGCAGAAGATGGCCCAAATGCCTAAGTCCCTGCCACCCTTGTGAGAGACCCGGATGAAGCTCCTGGCTCCTGGCTTCTGCCTGGCCCAACCCTGGCTGTTGTAGCCATCGGAGAGTGGACCAGTGGATGGAAGATCTCTCTTTGTCACTCTACCTTAGAAATAAATACAGCTTCAAAAAACACTTGGCTTTGTTTATTTGAAAGGGAGAGAGCGAGAGAGTGCTCCAAACTGCTGGTTCACTCCCTGACTGCCCCCACAGCCAGGGCTGGGCCAGGCAGAAGCCAGGAGCCTGGAACTCCACCCACATCTTCCACGAGGGTAGCAGGGACCCAAGTACCTGAGCAGTCACCTGCTGCCTCCCAGGGTGCCCACGAACAGGAAGCTGGGATTAGGAGCAGAGCCGGGACTCGAACCCAGGGCACTCTGATACGGGGTGTGGGTGTCTTGACCACCAGGCTGAAGCCTGTTAAGGGTCTGGGGCTGGAGCCGTTGCCTTGGGCTATTATCCAGCTAGGTCCAGTGTAGCCACAGAGTCCTTGAAAAGGAAAGGAGGAGGAGGGAGAGCCAGCGACAGAAAGAGGTGTGAGGAGGGAGGAAGATTTGCTGGCCTTGAACCCAGAGCAAGGGGCCCATGAGCCAAGGAACGAGGACACTGGGAACGGCCATAGAAAGGATCCTCCTCTAAAGCCTGCTGACTCGGACCTCAGGACCCCTGAGCCCCCACGCCTGCTGGGGAAGTGGATCCGCATTGCTTGAACTCTCGATGTTGGTGGCTCCCGTAACACTGCCTTGCTGGAGGCCTCAGACGGAATGCCGCTTCCTCCAGGAAGCCTTCCCTGCTTCCTCCCACCAGGTATGCCCTTGTCGCTTGTTGGCTGGTGTCAGACAGCAGCATGGATGCAAAGTTACTTAAATATTTGTGTTGCCAGCGCTGTGGCGCCGTGGGTTAATGCCCTGGCCTGAAGCGCCAGCATCCCATATGGGCACCGGTTCGAGACCCAAGCTGCTCCACTTCCGATCCAGCTCTCTGCTGTGGCCTGGGAAAGCAGTAGACGATGGCCCAAGTCCTTGGGCCCCTGCACCCACGTGGGAGACCCAGAGGAAGCTCCTGGCTCCTGGCTTCGGATCGGCACAGCTCCGGCCGATGTGGCCATCTGGGGAGTGAACCAGTGGATGACCTCTCTCTCTCTCTCTCTCTCTCTGTAACTCTGCCTTTCAAATCAATCAATCTTTAAAAACAAGATTTGTGTGATGATTGGTTCCGTGTTCCTGGATCCTGGTTCCAGTGTCAGGTGCAAGATGGCATGGCTTCAGGCGTGGGTGTCTGGACCCCATAGAAGCTCAAAGAATGTTTGGGAAATACACAAATAAGTAGCTTCCAGGAGGCGGGCATTTAGCTTCGTGGTTAAGACTCAGTTCTGTTGCAATCAGAGAACTGGGATTTGATTCCTGAGTTCAGCTTCTTGCTGATATCCCCCTGGGAGGCAGCAGGTGATGGCTCAAGTCCCCGAGTCCCTGTCACTCAGGCGGGAGACCTCCACAGAGTCCCTGGCTCTCGACTGTGGCCCTGGCACAGCTCCAGCTGGGCCTCTGGGGCGTGAGCCAGCACAGGAGAGCTTTCTCTCTTTGCCCATCAAACATTTCATCTACCTGATTCATTCACAATTTCAGCAGCTCCAAGGTAGACTCAAGTACCTCATCAGATCCCGAATCCACATGTCAGGGAGACAGATTTCTGGGAAAGGGGGTCGCGGTGGGCGTCTGTGGAGGCGGCCCCTCCAACTGCAGACACAGGTGTAGGTGGTGGGAGGCCTGCAGAGGGGCACAGAGAGCTGGCCAAGGGCACCCGTTTGGTGGAGGATCAGGGCTCCTTGCAGGCTGGGGTCCTGGCCTGGTGGGACCTCCCGGATTCCTTTTGGGAAGCCGGCTGGCCTCAGGCATGCTGGGCACACACACCTGGCCTGGGATGGAGACCTTCCCCACCCCCAGGAAGCCATGGCTGAGCAAGGGGCAGGAGTGTTCCTGTTGGCCAGCAGGTGTCGTTGTGGATTCACAGAAAACGGCTGCAGGCCCCCTGCGCTCAGCTCCCCGCCCCCTCCTCCCATGGGCTTCGTCCCCCAGGTCGCGGCTGGAGCAGGCCCCAGGAGGCACGGCTTTTACTGCTCCCGTGGTGGCACCGGCAGTGGAATCTGCTCTCCCCGTAGCTGGGGAGCCACACGCCTGGAGACCTTGGGCAATGATGGCTGCTTCTCTCTGGCTCTGTCTGGTGCTGATGGTGGTGGCCTGGGCAGCTGGCCCTGGGCATGCCCGTCCGTTCTGGGGCACGTTGCCAAGCTCTGGGAGTGGGGTAAAGGCCAGCATGGTCCTGGCACACTGTCCGGGCTCAAGCCGCAGGGGTCAGAGGACCAGGAGAGAACCAGGAGGGGAGGCAGGAGCTGCTTGAGGCTGGGATGGGACCAGGTGTGACCAGCTGGGGGAAGGATGATGGGACAGCCAGTGCAAAGGCCCTGGGGTGGGAGGGAAGGTGACGTGGGTGAAGCCAAAGCAGTTAGGGCTGGGTCTCAGTGATAGAAATCAGAGAGGTGGCAGTACCTGTGACACAGAGTGGGGACTATTCTCATGGGGGCACACCATCTGATGCACGTGTGTGTGTGTGTGTGTGTGTAGCATATGGGTAAATGTTAACTCCATATGCATTACACACACACACACACACACACACACACATCTAATTAGAGAGAGAGTGCTCCCATTCTTTGGTTCACTCTCCAAATGTCTGCAATGGCTGTATTGTCTCACTTTTCCATAGGGGCTGGCTGGGGATGGTGATTATTCCATTTCACAGACAGAAAAACTGAGGCATAGAGTCTCTGCCCCTCCACTCTGCTAGTTGTTCATTCCTGCAAAGGCACTTCTAGGTGTTATCACTGTCTTGGGGGGATGCCTCTTCACGACCTGATGCTATGGGGCTCTGGAGCCTCTAAACTGTAGCCCCTGTGCAGGGCTGGGTGTAGGCAGGAAGAGGACTTGGCAGTCCCAGTGACCTCTCTGTTCCCAGCTTTCTCCCACCCCAGCTGACTGTCTTCAACAGACTTTGCTATTCAGGTGCAAATGCTACAAGTAAGGGATTTTTTTTGAGGGGGGCAGGGGCACAACCCTAATTCCTGGTCCTGAGCAAGCAGGAGCTGTGTGCCCAGCGTGGTGCCCCAGGAGACCCTCCAGCTTCTGGCATGCAGTGTCACTTTGCTCCAGGGTGGTCTCTTTCCTATCCATAAAGTAGCTCTTTGGGTGGGCGGGAGCTCTCCCTACGGTTTGTGGCTTGGCCATGCTGGGAGGACAAGGCCCTGGCTCTGTTCAGCTGAAGGAAGGGCTCTGCTGGCCGGTTCATCTTTATGCTTGCCCACCTGATCTGGTTTCCAGGTGGGAGAGCCACAGGTGCAGATTTGCTCACAGCTGCCATTTCTGTGTCATTCTTTTATTTATTTGAAAGTCAGAGTTACACAGAGAGAGAGGAGAGAAAGAGAGAGAGAGGGGGGAAGAGAGAGAGAAAGAGAGAAGTCTTCCATCTGCTGGTTCACTCCCCAATTGACTGCAATGGCTGGAGCTGCGCTGATCCGAAGCCAGGAGCCAGGAGCTTCTTCCGGGTCTCCCACGTGGCTTCCAGGGTCCAAGGACTCAGGCCATCTTCCACTGCTTCCCCAGGCCACAGCAGAGAGCTGGATTGGAAGTGCAGCAGCTGAAATTGGAGCTGCATTTTGGATGGGAGGCTGCCTTCCAGTTTTTGGAGGTTGGCCTTTGAAACCGGGAGAAACCTATTGGGAGCATTCCTGAGTCTGGGATGCGTGAAAGCCAATCTCTTGCCAGAATTGCCAGAGAGGAAGCAGTTTACTCCTGGTCCTGGTTCTGTCTCTGTCACCTCCCACCCCGGTCTGGAGACTGCACTGCCGGCTTTGAGGTCCAGGCTGGCACTGTGTGTGGAAGGCAGGAGCAGTAAGTGCAGAGGCTCCTGGAACAAGGGCTGCTGGAGACAGCTGCGGCCACTCTGTGTATCAGCAAGTCTGGAGAGACATCGCCGCAGTGTGTGGCTGGGAGAAGGCAGACGTGATTGTATGGAAATCAGGATGCTTCTAAATGAGTTTTCCGCAGGCTTGACTTGCAATATGCTCGTGATGGTGAATGCTAATATTCTCGTTCAGGGTGATGTATTTCTCTGTGTCTGAATCTCGCCAGTGTACTTTGGTCTATGGTTAATGTGACATTTGCTCCCGCCACCTCTCATTAGTTATTGTTTTTCTTCTTCCTACCTGCTCTGAAAGCTTGGGAAATGGTTTATCAGACATTCTCCCAATAAACAGAAGAGGGGGCATTGGGAGTTTAGTTCCATCTGGATGCCAGAATCCCGTATTGGACTGTCTGGCTTGGGTCCTAGGTTTCTTTTTTTAAAAAATTTTTTATTTTTAGTTTTTTTATTTTTTGACAGGCAGAGTGGACAGTGAGAGAGAGAGACAGAGAGAAAGGTCTTCCTTTGCTATTGGTTCACCCTCCAATGGCCGCCGTGGCTGGCGCGCTGCGGCTGGCGCACCACGCTGATCCAAAGGCAGGAGCCAGGTGCTTCTCCTGGTCTCCCATGGGGTGCAGGGCCCAAGCACCTGGGCCATCCTCCACTGCACTCCCGGGCCACAGCAGAGAGCTGGCCTGGAAGAGGGGCGACCGGGACAGAATCCGGCGCCCCGACCGGGACTAGAACCTGGTGTGCCGGCGCCGCAAGGTGGAGGATTAGCCTGTTGAGCCACGGCGCCAGCCGGGTCCTAGGTTTCTAACTAATGCGCACCCTTGGAGGCTCAAGTACTCGGGTCCCTCTCACCCCATGTGGGAGATCTGGATAGAGTTCTGGGCTCCTGACCTCAGCCTAGCCCAGCTCTGGCTCTTGTGGGCAGTTGGGGATGTGAACTAGCAGATGGAAGATCTCTCTCTGTCTCTGTCTGGCTGCCTCTCCCTCTTTCTCTGTCATTTTGCCTTTCAAATAAATAAATAAATCTAAAGGAAAATAAAAGAAAGAAGTAAAGAAACTACAGTGGAGTGAGGCTTCGGGTTTAACTAACAACCAATTTATGACGTCATCCTGGGTTAAGACCAGCCACAATTACCACCTCCTTAATGGGCCCATCTGCAAACTCAGTGATCTTCGGAGATCCTGTGGCTTAGGACGTCAACATGGGAATTTGGGGTGGAGGGCACAGTTCAGCCCCTGATGGGAGTGCAAGACCTCTGTTGGTTCCGGCTCAGAGTGGGCACACCCCTGTCCAAGCATAGCCTGTACCCCTAGCAGGGGGGCAGGGTGGGAGCCAGAAGATGGGGTGGGGGGGCAGAGTCCCATCCACCATGGACTCCCCATTCCAAGTGTCAGTGGCAGAGTCTTGGAGTCTTTATATATATATTTTTTCTTGTTGGTCTGGACTTCAATCCCATTTTTCCTTGGAGGTTTTCCCAAACACCCACTGGCCCTGCCCACGCATGCTGGGATGGGGCAGGGGGTGGGGTCTCATCTCTTACCCTTGGCTGGATGCTCTCTGAGCAGCCCTGGGTGCCTGTGGCTGGTTCTCGGTCCCTGAGCCATTCCCTTGCCCTGCTGTCTTGCAGGCCCCTTGGTCCTTTGTGCCTGGGACCGGGAGTCGCTGCTCTCCCACGCTCTGGCTTCCTGGTGCCCTTGTCTGGAGGAGGCATGGCGGGAAATCACAAGGTGGGGTTGGAAGGGAGAAGCGGTTGTCCTCCTCTCTGCTTCTGGAAGCATCCATGGTGGCGGTGGGAGGTGGAGTGGGGGGTGGCTGTGTTCCATCTGTTACTCCAGCTTCCAGCTTAGTCCTCAGTGGCTGTGGCCCCAGCTGGTGGCCCCTTTTGGAGACCCAGCAGCTTCCCCAGGGCACGGCTCCCAATGTGCCCCCTTGTCTTTCCAGCCCCAGGAGTGGCAGCCTCCAGGGTCCTGTCCGCAGGCCCTAACTTGGATTCTCGCTGAAATCCAAGTCATCCAAGTCCAGGGTCACCAAGCTGCCTCGTGCAGAGTCCCCCACATGCTGTGGCCACCAAATGTCTCCATGCTTTCGCTTTGCCCCTGAAGTTTCTGTTCCTCTCACGGCCCCCTGACTGGTGATTCTTGAACTTGAACTTGACCACTGGAGATCAAACGAGGCACCAGCATCACCTCCGGGTTTGTTAGAGCCCAGCTCCCCGGGCCTCGCCCCCGACTTTCTGATCAGCAGGTGGGGACCAGGGCTCCAGAGGCACAGTGCCAACAAGTAGTCAGGTGACACGGATGCTGGGGCCTGGGGGTCACACTTGGAGAGCCAGTAGATTGTCTTTGAACATGCCCTTCTCACAGGACCTGTTCAGAGAGGGGAGAGAGTGAGCGAGAGAGAGAGAGAGAGAGAGAGAGAGAGAGAGAGAGAGCGTGCGTGGGCACCAGTACCTTCCTGGGTGCTAGGAGCACCTGCTCATTGTCCCACCTCTTAGTAACTCCAGCTGGCTTTTCTCCCACACAGCAGGGAGCCTGGGAAGGGCCTGCCCCACCCTGTGTATAGTAGAGCTAAGCAAATACCCAGAGAGGGACCAAAGGACAAACGCAGCTTCTTGCTTTGAAGCTGGGTGACAAAGCCTCCTTCCCCTGAGACTTGCTCCACCTCTGCATGGAGCCCACCTGGTGCTCACGGTGTTGGGGGTGCCGGGATAGAGACAGGGCAATGGGAACCCGGCTTTGGCAGCGGTGAGCAGCACCACACTTCTCTTTAGGAGGTGGTAGGGCTGGGCTGAACCATCCCGCAGAGGTAGGGGTCAGAGAGCTGTGCCAGGCAGAGCAGGGAGCCACAGGCGTGCACCAGGCTGCTGGGTAGGAGGCTGGGGGCAGCGGGAACTTGCACAGGGAAGCAAACCAAGACAGCTCATGGAGGCTTCGACATCCTGCCCAAGACATTCCCTGAAGGAGAAACTGTGACACACGGGGTCTGCTTTAAGGCCACATGGTGTCGTAGTCTGGTCACTCTCACAAACCTGCACGGACCACGAGGCTTAACCCACAGGAATCTGTTTTCTCAGGGCTCTGGAGGCTGGAGATCAGAAATGCGGGTGGCAGCTTGGTTGGCTGTTCCTGAGGCCTCTGTCCCCTGGGGTGCGGAGCCCACTGTCTTCTTGCTGTGGCCTCCTCCAGGGCCTTTCCTCCATGCGTAAGTCCTGATGTCTCTTGTGTGTCCAGACCTCCTCTGTGTGTGAGGGCATCCGTCGGATTGGACTTCATTTCTATCTTTCTCTCTTCTTCTTCTTCTTTTTAAGATTTATGTATTTACTTGAGAGGCAGAGTTATAGAGAGAGGGAGAGACAGACAGAAAGGTCTTCCATCCACTGGCTCACTCCCCAGTTGGCTGCAATGGCTGGAGCTGTGACAGTCTGAAGCCAGGAGCCAGGAGTTTCTTCTGGGTCTCCCACAAGAGTGCAGGGTCCCAAGGACTTGGGCCATCTTCCACTGCTTTCCCAGGCCACAGCAGAGAGCTGGATTGGAAGTGGAGCAGCCGGGATTCAAACCAGCACCAGTATGGGATGCTCGCCCTGCAGGCGGCCCCTTTACCTACTACACCACAGCGCCAGCCAGTGGACTTCATTTCTGACTTAATCATCTCTTCAAAGGGCCCCATGTCCACATACATTGACACATTGTGAACGGGAGTTAAGGCTTTACCAAAGGCATTTTGCAGCAACACAGTAATGAATGAGCAAATGAGAGAATGAGGCAGACACTTCATAGCCAGATTTAGGTTTTCATTTTTGCGCATCCAGGGTTCCAGCCAAGGGGGACTGGGCTTCTCTGTTGTAAACAGGAGGCGAGAAGCCGAGGGCCGGGGACTTGAGATTATTCTCTGCGTGACATTCCTGGGTCGTGCAGGGTTCTTCCCTGCCGTCTCCTTCTGTCGGATGTGACATCCTGACTGGGGACACGGGAGACAGCAGCTGACGCTGTCAGTGGGACGGCCGCCTCTCTGTGGTGCACTCAGTGGTACCTGCCAACACTGATGACATGTGAGCCTTGGTGGTGACATTGATCCCTCTTCCGGCGAGGAGGGGGGATGTCTTTCCTTTCCTGAGAAATGACAAGCCTGCAGCACTGCAGACCAGACTCATCTTCGTTTAAACTTCAGAAGCTGGGAAGGAAAAGCAAAATTCTCTAAGAAGCTTATCTGGAGAGCCGCAAAGTCATTAATAGGTCGATGTCAGCAATTATTTATTTCTTTGCTTGGTGTCCTTCCTTCAAAAGAAAATCTGGCAAAGGGTTTATTTTCTTCTATGAAAACGATGCTTCCACTGAGATAAGAAATTGAAAAAGGAAATTGACCCTGGTGATGAGCCAGAGTGGATACTTTGTATCCGTTCAGAGTCAACACCTTATATCTGTTTCTAGAGTGGATACTTTGTATTGGTTCAGCGACTCCCACCAAAATCTCTCTCACAACACCCTGGTAAATGGATCTTAATTATTTTATTGCTACAAACACTTCCTACACCCTATGAGGGCACTTTATAAGATCCACGGAAAATAGAATGAAAAGGTAAATTCATTTTGGTGCAATATTTTGAAATCTATACATACAATTGTCTTCAAAAAGTTCATGAAATGTGTATGATGAAAAAAATCATGCACAGATTTCAAATAATCTTTTTTTGCACCAAAATAAACTTATCTTTTTAAAAAATATTTATTTATTTATTTGAAAGTTAGAGTTACACAGAGAGAGGAGAGGCAGAGAGAGAGAGAGAGAGGGAGAGAGAGAGGTCTTCCATCTGATGGTTCACTCCCCAATTGGCTGCAATGGCCGGAGCCATGCTGATCTGAAGCCAGGAGCCAGGAGCTTCTTC
>CM027397.1:8366766-8412808 GCA_015711505.1 Sylvilagus bachmani
ACACACACACACACACACACACACATGAAACCACTCCCTGTGCACCTGTTCTGTATAGGGTGCTGGAGTATGGGAGGAGGAAAGACTGATGTCTGATCTCTGAACTTGGAGGCACATCTGACCTTGACATCTGCTGGGTAATGCTCTCCCCTGTAGCTATGTGGTAGGCCCTCTGCACACACAGCGGCCCACACTTGATGGATCTGTTCACCTGCATATGGGCATTAGGCATTCCCCCTTTTCAGCTGTGGTGGGCAAAGGTGTCTCATGCTCTTTTTGTTGTGGACCTTCGGAGTCATTTCTGGTGGGTTTCTACCTAGGAGTGGCATCGCTGTGTCTTAGGGAAGGAGCATGTCTTACTTGCTAACTGTGCAATGGTTTTGCAAAGTGCTTGAACCATGGGATGGGATTGACATTTTATGAGGCGGAGATGGGTGCTCCTGGACCTTCGTGGGTTTCGTGCCTCCTGGTTTTACCTATCAGGATCCAGACGCCAAGACAGGTAATGGGGCCACCTTGCATCCCACTGCAATTAAATGGAAAAGAGGAAGCTAAGGTTGCCTTACTGCTCAGATCTGTGGAGCTGTTCCAACCCATTGGCATGCTCCAGAAGTGCCCCCAGCTGATCGCAATTTGGTAAGTGCTGGGGTTTGAATGTGTCTCCCAGGAGAAGGAAGTATTCCAGGCTCCTTGGCCCTCAGCTGGGAGAAGCCGCGATGTGTGTTCTACTCTGTCTTCCACGGGCTCCAGCAGGGCGAAGCCCAGCCGTCCACAGTGGCCACCTGTGTGGTGACTCCCCCTTCAGTGGCTGGCCAGCATCTCCGGTCTTGCTTCCTTGGTCCCCTGCCAGCATCTCCTGGGGTCATGTCTTAATCAGTTCCTGCTGCTATGTACCCCAGAGGGTCAGTGTTGTGGCACAGTGGGGTACCAAGCCACTGCAGGCAGTGCCAGAACCTCAAGGGAGTCCCGGTTCAAGTCCTGGTTGGTCTGCTTCTAATCTAACTCCCTGCTGATGAACCTGGGAAAAAGCAGCAAAAGATGGCCCATATTGCAGCAACTGGGTTTGAACCCTAGCTCCGGATCTGATTCTAACTTCCCGCTAATGTGAACCCTGGAAAGCAGCAGATGATGGCTCAAGTATTTATCTGAGAGGCAGAGTTACAGGAAAAGAGAGGGAGAGACAGAGAGAGTTCTTCCATCTTCCCCAAATGGCTGCAATGGCCAGAGCTGGGCTGATCCAAAGGCAGGAGCCAGGAGCTTCTTCTGGGTCTCCCATGGGGGCACAGGGGCCCAAGCACTTGGGCCACCTTCTATTGTTTTTCCCAGACCATCAGCAGGGAGCTGGATTGGAAGTGGAATATCTGGGACTCGAACCGGTGCCCATATGGGATGCCTGCGCTGCCATTGGAGGCTTAACCTACTACACCTCAGTGCCAACCCCCGCCCGCAACCTCTTAACTGCATGGAATGAGAGGCTGTCTGAAGAGTGTGTGTCTGCAGGTGGAAAGCTTGGGCGCTGTCCTTGTTTATAGCCTCCTGACAGCGTCCATGATAAGAAACTAAATGGTAGCAGCTCTGCCACTGTGTGTGTGTCTTACAGGATGGGGCCTGAGGCCAGCGGACAGACAGACAGACTGGGGCCAGGTGCCAGCTCTGCCGCTCCTGGCTTGTGTGTTCTGTGGTCAGTGACATTTCTGAGCCTGTTTCTTCCTCTCTAATACAAGAAGATAACCCTCCCCTTCCCCCCTTCCCGGCCCCTTAAAGGGCTTCAGTTCAGCTAGGAGAGATGGTGGCCTTGGGAGGGAGGTTCTCCCTGCCTCTCCATGTCGCCTGAGTTAGGGGCCCTGGAGTGAAATATTAAAAGAGTTTCTAGGGGTGAGTGTTTGGCCCTAGATGTTGGGATGCCTCCTGGGGTGGTCACATCTCGTATCGGACATGTGGGTTTGGGTCCCTGCCCAAGGACTTGGATCCCTACCACCCACATGGGAGACCTGGATCGAGTTCTGGGCTCCTGGCTGTGGCCTGGCTTGGGTATCTAGGGAGTGAACTGGCAGATGCATCTCTGCCCATCTCGTTCTCTTCCTGCCTTTCCGATAAACTAAAAGCAGCTTTTACAAGGATGTAGTGCATACGTGATAACATTTACTTATTCTAACTCTGATGAGATGTGATAAATACAGTATACACTGTGTCAACACCACCCCCATCAAGAGGCAGGCCCACTGACTGCTCCCCAAAGTCCCCACCCTAATGCCTCATTTGCAATGTAGATTAGATTGCCAACCTTGTGGCTCACACACCAGCTCTGGGGGCTGCCTTCTGACAGCAAGGTGTGGGCGGGGCTGTGAGGGAGGGATCAGTGCCTGGCCCCTCTCTGTGGTTTGTAGGTGGCCATCTGTTCTGTCTGTCTCTTCACTTCCCTTTCCTTCTATGTCTGCCTCTGTGTCCAGACACCCCTTTGGTTCAGCAAGGATGCCAGCCATATTAGATGAGCTCATTTTCACTTGGCTATTTCTGTAGAAATTTTGTCTCCAAGTAGGGTCACCAGTGGTCACCAGAGGTGGAGGCTTATCACAGCATTTTCTCCTCTCTCTGCCCCTCCCCAATCCCTGGTAGGCATCGGGGTGAGCCCAGGCTTGCTCACCTCCTGGGAGCCCCAAGAACCACACTTCCATTGGTGTCTGAGATGAGCCAGGGTGGTGTGGCCACAGTTTTGTGTCCTGCTTGGGGGCAGAGGCCATCAGAGTCAGGGCCTGCCTTCCCTGCTTCTCTTTTCCTACCACAGGGACCAGAACAGTTTGAAATGGGGGCTGCTCCATCGGCCTGGGCCCTGGCATGGGGATGTCACAGAGCTGAGTACTCCCTGCTGGACAGACAGCGAGAAGGAGAATGAGTGTCTTGTTTCATGTCCTGCCTTGACAGACCCAGCTCTCTGTGTCAGAGAGACTCCCTTGTCTGCAGGAATTCAAGTGTCCTGGAGCCACAAAGTCTGGTCTAGGGGGAAGGGAGAGAGAGGTGAGGGATTTTTAAAAACATTATTCATTTATTTATTTGAGAGGGACACACACACACACACACACACACACACACACATCGCACAAGAGCATTGCTTCCACCTGCTGGCTTACTCCCCAAGTGCCTCTAAATGGTCAAGGCTGGATCAGGCCAAAGCCAGAAGCTGAGAACTCCATCTGGGTCTCCCACGTGCATAGCAGGGACCCAGGGACTTGAGCCATTCCTGGCTGCAGCTTAGCAGGACTGTGGAATCAGCAGCAGAACCAGGACTGGGACCCAGCCACTGGGATGTGGGATATAGGTGTCCTGATTGGCATTGCCCACCCCAAGGAGACCTCTCTCAACTGCCACGTTTCTGGGGGAAAGAAGAAGTGTGCGTCTGTGTTGGGTGCCTGCCTGGCTGGTTTTCCTGTCCTCATACTATTTCTGGAAGACCTCGATTTCCAGAGCGGGAGAGTTTTTCTCCTTCAGTGACAGTCAACGCTTCTTCCTCTGCTCTGGCCAGCTCTTACCTGGGGATTTATTGGCGCTCACCCACGTGTGGACTGGTGTTCTCTTGCTCCGTGTCCTCACTGATTGGGGCTCAGAAGATCCCCATTCATTTTCTGGTGCTGTGGAATTTGTCTGAATCTCTCCCAGAGTTTCATTCTTCTCTTCTTTGTCTCACTGGTTGGCAGTCTGAGGCTTCAAGACTTTAAACCTGGAAACCTTAACTTTTCTTCTGGCGTGTTGGGATCTCTAACCTGAATCTCTGAGGGACAAGGGTATGTGTGTGTGTGTGTGTGTGGGGGGGGGCAGCACCTGTTGTCTGTCTTTCCCTAGCGCAGCGGCTCCACCAAGGGTTCCACCCGGGAGTCTGCCCTCTCGTGGCTGTGCAGGCAGCCGTGGTCTTGCCTCTGCCTTGGAGGAGCAAGCTCACACTTGGTTAAGACACAAGGGTCCCCAGTGGCCTTGAAGGGGAGCAGGTCCCCAGGCAGGCAGGAGAGGGGCAAATTGAGTGAGGGCTGAGAGTGACAGCTGGGGGTGGGCATATGTGGAGGGTGGCAAGGGTGTGTGTGATTGGCGGAGCATGCCCTGAACCCCAGCAGGAGGGTGGGTGACACACGGCTGGGAGATGGGGCATGGGCTTGGTGGTATGGGCTGTGTGTCTTCAATCCTCACCCAGTTCTCCTGGTCTCAGGGCTGTGGACTCTGCCGGTTGGGGGTGGCCAAGGGGTCCCCAGGACTGCTACACAGAGAAAGGGTTGTGGACCGAATGGTTGTGTCTGCCTCACCCCCCAGCCCAAGATATGGGTTGACCTTTAACCACCAGCGGGGTGGTATTAGGGGAGTGGCTTTGGAAGTTGACTGGGAGGAGCCTTCATGAGTGTAATGTCCTTGTCAGGACCCCTAGAGACAGCTTCCCCTTCTGCCACGTGCAGGCAGAGTGAGGAGACGGCCATCCCTGGGGCAGGAAATGCATCCCACCTGACACCAAACCCACCAGGGCCTCCCCCGTGGCTTCCCCAGCCTCCAGACTATGAGAGCTTTGTTTCTTTCAAGATTAGTGTATTTGAGAATCAGCATTACAGAGAGAGAGAGAGAGAGAGAGAGAGAGAGAGAGAGAGAGAGAGAGAGAGAGAGAGAGAGAGAGAGAGAGAGAGAGAGAGAGAGAATCTTTCATCAGCTGGTTCAGGGCTTCCTGTACACTGCTTTGGTATTAGGCTTGCATTTTGTGACTTGGGCATTTTGTGCTGTTGCGCGAGTGTAGACAAGTCAGTACTCCCTCCAGGGCAGGCCACACTCACCGCTCTGAAGAGTCCTCGGGCCAAGCCAGCTGTGACTCCCAGTCCTTTTGTAGCTTCCCTGGCCCATGCCACGCAGTGGGAATGGATGCTGAGTTGGCGTTGGCATGAAAGCTCTTTCATAGGGAATCCCACCTGCAGAAGGAAGGGACCATGTAAGACGTGGAAGTGTCACACAGTCCCTTTATCCTCCAGCGGGGCCATCAGGGCTCCCTGGAAACATCTGGATGCACCTCTGGCCAGAATCCCTTTCGTGCACCTGCTGTGAGCACCCGCAGTCTCCAGCCACCTCTCCAGCCTGTTTAAATGCCGGCATGTTCACAGCCATGAAGTGGTTTGCTCAGTGAGCTGTGAAAGAACCGTGCTCAATTTGTGTGAATGCTCTTAACCTCTGCCGAAGATTCCCTCTTGTGCTGCCAAGCACGAGAGTGGAGTTTCCTTTTCCCCGCACAAAGGGAGTGATTTCTCTGCATTTCAAGGCCGCGAGGATGTTTTACGAGGTTGCCCGTCACTTGCTAGAATACGAAAATGGAGATGGATCCGCTCATGGTGCGTGTTGGGCAGGAGCTGCGGCTCCATCCCTGTTTGCAGAACCACAGTGTAGGTTTCCTGGCAAAGGGCCCTCCACTCTTCCTTCTCACCACGCTCCTGCATCACGAGAGAATTCAGGACGCAGACAAGAGATGCGACGGGGAGCAGGGGAGGAGGATGCCTTTGTGGGTTGAGCTTCTCTGGTCCAGTTGGGACCTTCGGCAGGTGGAGTGGACAGGAGGGCCTGGCTGTTGTGTGATTCTTTTTTTATTTTTAAAAAGATTTATTTATTTATTTGAAAGGGTTACAGAGAGGCAGAGAGAGAGAGAGAGAGAGAGAGAGAGAGAGAGAGAGGTGTCTCCCACCTGCTGGTTCACTCCCCAAAATGGCTGAAATGGCCAGAGCTGGGCTGACCTGAAGCCAGGAGCCAGGAGCTTCTTCTGGGTCTCCCACATGGGTGACAGGGGTCCAAGCACTTGAGCCATCTTCCCCTGCTTTCCCGGGTGCGTTAGCAGGGAGCTGGATTGTAAGGGGAAGAGCTGGCACTCAAACCAGTGCCCATATGAGATGCTGGCATTGCAGGGGGAGGCTTTACCAGCTATGCCACAACACCGGCCCCTCTGTCCTTATCTCATGTGACCACTTAGGGCCATTTGATGACAATGACTGTTCTTTTGTTGAAGCTGTTTCCAGCCCCAGAGATAGAGTGCAGGCAGGAGGTCCCTGGAGCATTGTGCAGAGATGTCCAGAGTTTAGGGGCCAACTCTTCCTGGTCGTGAGGACTCCAGGGAGTCACCAGGAGAGGAGCCTGACACAGTGCTGGTAGTGGGCAAAGTCAAGGATGACGAAGATGCGGTCAGGGCTTTCGGTTTTGATGAAATCCAATTCATCCATTTTTTTTCTTTCTTAGATCATGCTTTTGTGTCATGTTCAAGGACTCCTCACCAAGCTCTAGGTCCTAAAGATTTTCTCCAAAATGTTGTAGAACTTTCCGTTTTACTTGGAACCCTAAGATCTGTTTTGAGTGTTTTCTTTTTTTTTCCCCAAATCAGATATGAGATTTAGGGAGGGGTTTATTTTATTTTATTTGCCAATGGATATCCACTTTCCCCAGCACTGTTTTTTGAAAAGATGATCCTTCTTCCATTGAATCACTTTCTCATGTTTGTCAAAAACCAGTTGGCTGTTCGTGTGTGCGTCTATATCTGGATTCTCTATTCTGAACTGTAGGTCTATGGTCTGTCCCCCCACCAATAGCACAATTTGATCACTGTGGCTACAGAATAAATTTGCAAATCAGGTAACACTGACTTCTTCCACTTTAATTTTCTTTTTCAAAATCATTTGAATTATTCTAATTCCCTTGCCTTGTCACATATCCTTTAGAATAAGCTTGTCTATATCTACAAAAATATTTGCTGGGGACCCTGCATTGTGGTGTAGCTGGCAAAGCCTCTGCCTATGACACCAACATTCCATATAGGCGCTGGTTCAAGTCCTGGTTTCTCCAGATCCTTGCTAATGCATCTGGGAAAGCAGCAGGAGATGGCCCAAGTGCTTGGGCCCCTGCATCCACCCAATGTGAGAGACCTGGAAGAAGCTCCTGGCTCCTGGCTTTGGCCTGACCAAACCCTGGTCATTGTGGCCATTTGGAGAATGAACCAGCAGATGGAAGATCTCTCTCTTTCTTTCTGCCTTTTACATAAATAAAATAAATCTTAAACAAATCTTGCTGGGTTTTGAAATCTGCCTACAGTTTTCGGCACACAAGGCAGGTACAACTTTTGTTAGATTTATATCTGAGTCTCTACTCTTTTGGGGTGCAACTGTCAAAGGTATTGTATGTTGGATTTCAGCTTTCGTGTGTTCATGTTAGTTCATATATAGAAATACAGTTATATTTCTGTGCATCCTGTGTTCTTGCTAAAGTCAAGTAGTATTTTCTAGAAGCAATGTTTTGGGAGATAAAAACTCCTTGGGCTCTTCTTCATAGCTGTGAGAAACAGTCTCACCCGACCGCTCACAGAATGGACTCACAGACTCAGGAAGTGTAGCAGAAGCTGAGCTTGCAAGACTGGGTGCCTGGGGGGCCAGCCCACACCCTGGGGTGGTTTGCTGCTACTGCCTGCCCACCCTCTTCCCTCTTGTCTATCTGGCCAAGGGCTGCCTGTCCTGTTCTGTCATACTCAGGCTCTCTGCTCTCTTGGAACAAGGAAGTGCAGGGAGGGCAACTTACCCCAGAGGGTCATGATTACCCAGCAAGAAGCAAAGTGGCCTCACAACAGGATGCCCTGTTAGCATGAAGCTCTTTTTTTTCTTTCTTATGGACTCTGCTCTTATCACTTAAAGGGAGTTTTACTCTAGGGGGGAATTTGTCATGGAACTGATCTTCCCTGAAATAGATTTGCTGTGCGCTGTCACATTGCTCTGTGTGTATGTTGTCACTCCTCAGGCATCTGTCTTCCCTGGCAGGCTGTCCTTATCTGTCAGGGTCGGCCACACTCTCTTTCCACGGAGCCACTCATCTGTGGTTGTCCACCAGGATGCCGTGGACAGTGCTGGGAAGCGAGGCAGGGGCACCAAGGGTGCTTGTTCTCAACTTGAGACCAGCACAACAGTCTGAGGGCTTCCTCTGTGGTCACGTGGGCTGGGGCTGCGTCCCATCTCCAGAGCCCATCTTTCTGATTCCTCGGAGCTAGCAAGGGGGCGGGGGAGGGGTAGAGGGAGGAAGCTCAATGTCTTCACCCGGGGGCTCTCCTCTCCTCCCTGCTCCTCTGCACCTGCCACCTCCCTGCTCCCTCTTCATGTCATATTGCACCACCCCAGCAGGAGCTCTCAGTTCAAGCAGATATATTCTCATTCTTTCATTAATTTGTTCACTCATCCATCCATCCATCCACCCACCCATCTATCCACCACCCACCCACCCACCCATCTATCCATCATCCATCCATCCATCCATCTGTCCAACCATCCATCCATCATCCACCCATCCTTCCTTCCACCCACCCATGTATTCATCCATCCATCCACCCATCCATCCACCCAGCCTTGTATCCATCTATCCATCTGTCCATCCATCCATCATCCATCATCCTGACACTGACCACCTGGAGTTAGCACAGACTCCACATGCAAAGAACTCAGCTCCCCACCATCAGTCACCAGGGGCTAATCTTGGCTGACTCCTACTTCTACCCCACTAAGTTCAAATTTGGGTGATCCCACAACCAACCCTTAGACTTGATACTTTGCTAGATGGCACCAGGCTCTCAGGCTTCTGCTCTCTGTATGGTTATAACTTTAGTATGAAGGATACAACTCAGGAACAGAGAACGAGAAGAGATGCATGAGGCAAGCTATTGGGAACAGGGGGCCAAAGTTCTCCTGAGCTTGTGGATGTGTGCTCCACCCTGGTGGTTCCTTCAGCTCTGTGGGTTCAGAGTTTTTATTTGGGGGTCCCTGATGGATTCTGTCACAGGCCACGTGACTGTGCTCAACCTCCAGTCCCACTTCCCTCCTCAAAGTCGAGAGTCAGACTGAAATCTCCAACTCTTTAATTCATTTTTTTTCTAGAGATCCGTCTCTCACTGGGAGCCTTCCACCAGGATGTTCATTGTCATTGTTATTTAGGAAGATATAGGCTAGGGCATTTTGAGTCCAGGGCCTGAGTTCCTCATCTCCCTGTAGCCTGCTTCTCACTCCCCTTTCCAGGGAGACTGGAGTTCTAGAAAGGGATTCTTCCTCCGGGTTCTCCTGCATTCACATCCTTAATCCTGCAGAGCTGGTGAGTCACGGACCAGGCAGGGCTGGAGACATCTTCTGGAGACAGAGTGGGGTTGGCTCTTTAAGTTGTTTAGGTGGATGAGGAAGCCCTAGTCTGGGGCTGGCTCTGTGGCTCCTGCTTTTGGGAGCTCAGCTGGCTTCTCTGGTGATCTGAGGGGCCGCTCAGGACAATGTCAGACTCAGGGCCAGTGTGGGTCTCATGATACGATCTGGGGGTTTGGAGTCTCCACTTCCCGTCCCCCCCCCCCTTATCCTCTAAGCCTAAATATCTCTCATGCCAGTTCCTTTTACCTATCTGGGGTGGAAATGATTTACTTGCTAAGAAGTCATGTTGAAAGAGGGTAGAAAACCCAGCTGTTTCAAAAACAAATGTCTGGAAGCAGTCATTTCATTCATTCACTTATTTATTGCTCACTCACTCATCCATATATACATCTGTCCATCTGTTCATCCACCCATCATCTGTCATTTGTCCATCCATCCATCATCCATTATCCATCCATCCATTGGCCTATCTGTCCCTTCCATCCATCTGTCCACCCATCCATCCATCCTTTTGTTCATCTGTCTTTCCAACTATCCATCTGTCTATCCATCGATCTGTCCATTCATCCATCCATTCATCCATCTATCACCTGTCATTTGTCTGTCCATCCATTATCCATTATCCGTCTGTCCATCCATCCTTCCATTCTCTTGTCCATCCATCCAACACCATTTATTGAGCCCCGTGTGGATAGCAGGTCTCATGTCTGGTGTGACAGAAGGGGGAGCAGAAGGGCCCCTTCCCTCTCAGAGAGCAAAGGCCATGAGAGGAGGTGAGGGCTGACCAGCTCTCCTGCACAACTTCACACTGGGGACTTCTGGGTCCTGTGGTGGGTGAGGGGCCACTGTGTCCAAGCTCCATGTGTTCCTGGGTCTTCATTCCTATCTCCCAGCTCCTGGATCACAAGGGCAGCTGTGGGAGAGGCTTGTTCTGGCCTCAGAGACTCTAGGCATCAGGGGAGTCAGAGCAGAAGTGCTGGTGCCTGGTGCTCCCTGGGGCTGGTGCTGAGAGCTGCAGGCAGGAGGTTTCCCATGGACTTGGCTCCGGGACTGATGTACAAGGTCTTGACAAGGATGCTGCACAACACACCAGGGAGGATTCTACCAGCTGTGGACCTGCCAGCCTGACTCCAAGGTGACATTTGGAGCAATGGAGGGAATGCCTAGCAGATGACAGCCGGGGCTGGACCGGCTGAAACCAGGAGCCCAGAGCTCCATCTGGGTCGTCCATGTGGGTGGCAGGGGTCCAGGTACTTGAGCCATCAGCTGCTGCCTCTCAGGTGCATTAGCAGAGAGCTGGCTTGGAAGCAGAGCATCTGGGACTGGCTCAGACTTGTGCTCTGATGTGGGATGCTGGTGTTGCAAGCAGCAGCCTAACCCACTGTGCCCAACACCGACCCTTTTGCCATTAGGCAAGATGGTTCCTCTCTCACTCACCCCTTCACATTAATAAATACAAACCAGCGTTTGTCAGCTCCAGGTTCCTGCAGGAGGCTGGTGATCCAGGCTTTGCTGCTTAGGGGAGGGAGGCCAGGAGCCTGACTCCTCTTCTGCTTCTGAGTTCAAATCTCCTTTCCTCTCAGGTCAGAGGGGAGAAGCGTGGGCCTGGGCATGGCCCACTGAGCAGCAGCACACAGTGGGTCCATAGCTGGCATTTGGTGCAATCCTGGAGCTAACAGTCCTCCCTGCCAGGGTGTGTGTGTGTCCAAGCCTCGCATTGCAGTTGGACCTCTCTTTATTCCAAATTTTGGAACCTTTTATTTTTTTTTTCCTGGAAAAAATACTGCATGATTTTTTTTTGGTTAAAATGTATTAAAGATTCATGTTGCTTAAAAGAGTATTTTGAGACTTTCCCAACATCCCCGGGAGATAATTGGTGTCTCTCCAGGGACCCACCAGGCGGATGCTTGGAATGAGGCTGTGAATCACTTGAGTGCCAACAGCAGTTTTAATTAAGTCTGTCCAGAATCAGATGCTTATTTCACGGAAAAGGTGCTGGGTTTTGTTGACAAGTGACACATAGCATTTCCTTCTCCAGGTTTTTAGTTTATTTATTTTATTATTTTTAAAATTTTTTCACCGGGACATGTCCTCGTGGAGAAGATCTGGCTCGCTCGTTAATTAATCCACCAGTCCAGTTGGGTCCCGGTTCTCATCTGCAAAGGGCCAGAGTTGGCCTTGACCTTCAGGAAAGACAGGGAACTTGGGGCCTTTGGTATGGCTGCTGCTATGCTGGCTTTTTGCACACCCCCTCTCCGAGACTCCTCATCTCTGCAGTGGAAGCAAGGGACCAATTCCCCCATCTGGCCGCTGGGGAGACTGGCCTTCCAGAATCCCCCCCTAATTGGGACGCTGTTACCCAGCTTGCAAACAGCAAAACAGTGCCAGATCTGCTTCCTTGGAGTGTGGGGGTGGAGGCTTACTTTGCCTACAATCCCCAGAGCCCCTCTCAAAGGGTTTCTAATATGACCAGGGATGCAAGACCCAGCAACAGGACACAGACAAGCAGCCGTCACCCTGGGCTATTACAGACCTGGATTTCCCCATTCAGGGAGTTGTGCCCACGTGCAAGGCAGGGGGAAGACACGGGTTCAATAACAACAGGAAGGAAACAGCGCCACCTCTGCTGCCATCTTTGCTTTGTGGATGGGTTACCTGGTGGGCGCTGCTCCCACCTCAACCATTACCTTGGCTTGAGCTTAGCTGGGCCCCTGCTGACCACCAAGTATCCTCTTCCCAGGAGAGGCTGTGAGTCTGGGGCTCCAGGGGTTCACTCACCAGTGCCACTGATCCCACAGGACCCACCTGGTGCACGCCATGGCCAGATGTATCTGTGGCCCCTTGCTCCAGCGACGTGGCCTTGACCTCTCTGCTAGCAGCTTGCAAGGGGTTGCTCTGAGACCCAGAGCTGTCAATGCTGTGGATGCAACAGGGTCTCCTGGGGAGCTGTTTCAACTCCCAGGTTCCCACATCTGCCTGGGCCCACGGCTGTATTTCATGGCCCACTGTGGTCCATTTTCTCTCTGCTACAAAACGGTGCATGGACGGTTGTGTCTCAGTGCTTGTGGGAACCAGCACCCCAAAGCTTCCTCTTGCTTCCATCAGCCCCTGCCTCAAATTTCAAGATCCTCATTGGACTCACAGCCTTAGGGAAATACTCAGGGCCACCAAGGGTTCTGGTTCTGGTTCTGGATGCATCATGGGTTTCTTGGGATCTTTTGAACAAGCCACTTGCTGGAGACCCAACACCCTCACTTCCTTTGGGAGAACTATTGTCCCTTTCTTGGTAGGATTTTGTGAATGAGAAATCCATCACCACCCATCCAAAGTACAATGGGGGGACATGGGACCCAACTCTAGCCAATCAACATGTGTCCCATCCCCTCTCAATGGTGATTGGTCCAGGGGGTGGGCATGTAACAAACAGGAGCCAATCACCACACATCTTGCAGCCTGAGAAAGCCAATCTGCTTATTGGTGTGTATGTTTTCTGTTTTCTTTCTGTTTCTTCAGGATTTGCTAAGCTGGGATGAAGTGAGCTGTGGTCTTCCTTGGCTGTTGGTCGTCACAGAGAAGAGAAAGAAGACAGTATACAGAGCCATACAGACCTTAAAATGTAGAGATAGAGATAGATAGGTGATAGAGGACAGACATGCTAGATAGCTAGAGATGGATGGATGACAGGTGAAGGATAGATGACAGACAGATGGAGAGATCAGACCCATGGTGTGAGCTCACGGCAGCCTGCCACTGTGTAGGTCAAATCAAGTCCTCCAGTTACTTCTGCCACCTGCCACAGAAGGAGCCCCTCTTCCCCACTCTCTCCCCTGGCCCGAGCCTTGGCACCCCCCCCACACCCTAAGAAAATTCTAGATACTTTCTGTTGGTCCTCCCAGCGAAGATGGCCCAGATTATAAACTGCATGGGCTGCCCCGCCACAGACAAAGCACGGTGGCGCAGGCCCACGCTGTGGCTTGCACGCGTTCCCCCAAGGTGGTGGTGTTGAGAGGCGGGCCCCGAGGGGCAGCTGTGCCCTGGTGAGTGAGGTCCTGCTGAGTCTGCAGGACGGGTTCCTGGAGAACGGGTGGGTTTCCTGTGTCTTGCTCGGGGTGCCTCGCTCTTTCGCCTTCTGCCTGGGGTGATGCAGCCGGAAGGCCCCGGACTCCCAGCATCGAGAGAAGCACACAGAGCAAATCTCTTTTCCCTAAACAAACGATCCAGGCTCAGGCATTCTGCTGCAGCAGTGCAAAGACAGCCGGAGACGGCCCTCCAGTGTCCTTAACAAGAGGGCTGATACCGTTAACAGCTTCCCCGGCACGGCAGGTGCACAGCCTTTTGTTGCCAAGTGAGGGAGGGATGGGTGGGCGAGTGGGAGGGGGTGGGGATTACGAGCGCTGCTGGGGATCCAGGGAGGCAAATTCCTTTTGTTTTCTGCAGAGCCCTGCGCCAGGCTTTGAAGAGGTTTGCACGCTTCCCTGGTGGCGCTGTGCTGAGCTGGAGAATTTTCTAGAAGGGCCGGCTTCCAAGCAGGCAACAGTGAGATCCAAATGGCTTCTGCTCCCCTGGCTCAGCCCCGGGACCTGTTGAATTTGGAGCACAGCCGCTCCTTTCTCTGCGAAGTCTCTGCTTTGCACAGCCAGGGCCTGCTCTGTTGTCATCAGGGGGTATAAAATCCTAATTTATATTGCTGGGAGGGTAATTTAGACAGTAATGTAAATTTCTTTTACTGCTGATTTTTGAGCAACTGATGTGCAATTATTTCCAGCTCCCCTTCCAACGCAATTCTGAGCCGACGGCTGCTAATACCTTAATATTCTTTATGATTGCCAGAGATGGTATTTTCCCCAGATCAAATGTATCCAGTGGGGTTTGACATAATTGGGTTAAAGATTTCTCTTTATGAGGCTATAAGGCTTGCTAAGCTTATCTGGTCTGGGGGAGATGGTGGCAGAATTCTTTTGTTTGTACTTTGCTTGTCTCTCAGCCTGGCCCCTTTCTTCTGGCCTGAGACACAGGTCTTTCTTGCGTACCTACTGTGCGCTCAGCTTCAAAGCGAGCACATTAGAAGGAAACGGGGGTAAGAAGAGGTATCACGTTAAGGGGCAACTGGATGGTGTCTTGGAGGGGAAGAGATTTAGAAACACACCAGGGCGTGGCTGGCTGGCCCCAAGGTAAGGAACCCTTGTCTGTGAACTTGAGAGACCAGCTCCCAGTCTGGAGTGAGAGGTGACAGCATCTTCAGGCTGCACCCCTCTCCCTGGCCCTGCTGTGGGGGATGCTGAGAGCCAGCCAGAGGGAACCTGCGATCCCAGGTCTGCAGAAGTCCGTCTCCAAGCCCCAATTTGGCCTCTGGACCACGCGGCTCCCTCTTCCAAATAACCAGTGCCAACCCAAAGACCACGCGACAGGCTGGACATCTGTGCACCTGCAGATACCGAGGTTGAAACGCTGCCCTCCCAGGAGACGGGGCTCCTGGGAGGTGACAGGCCTGGGGGTGGAGCCAACATGAGTAGGCACTGGGCCTGTCCCTACCCCTGCCCCTGGCTGCGTCTTGGACTTCCCAGCCTCGAGAGCGGTGAGCAAGGCGGGCCCTGTCCATGGTGCTTCGTCCTAGCAGCGGGCACAGACTGAGACAGGTCCTCCCGAGCACCAGGTCCGGTGACAATCAAACAGGCTCTGTGGATGCTATTTTCTTTCTTCTTCCTCCCGCCTGCCTTCTGTCTTTCTTTCTCTTTTTCCTTCTTTATTTTATTTTGTAAAAATATTTATTTATTTATTTGACAGAGAGAGAGCGAGAGCGAGAGCGAGAGAGAGAATCTTCCATCTGCTGGGGCCAGGCCAAAGCCAGGAGCCAGAAGCTTCATCCAGGTGTCTTATGTGGGCCCAGGGGCCCAGGGACTTGGGCCATCTTCACTGCTTTTCCAGGCCATAGCAGAGAGCTGGATCAGAAGAAGAGCAGCTGGGACTCGAACTGGCGCCCATATGGGATGCCGGCGTTGCACAGGGCAGCTTTACTGGCTGCACCACAGCACGGGCCCCTATTGTAATTCTTAAATTTTATTCATTTTTATGTAGTTCAACGACTCCCACCTGTGTGACTGAGCTACCGTCAATGAAATGAGGCAGAGTTAATGCACACCCACCTGGTCCTCTCTGCTCATCTTCCACTTCCCACATTCTGTTGGAGAGAATTTTGTCCCTTGACCACAACCCACTGCAAGGAGGATTGGTGAATGAATGTTCTTCCAGAAGGGACCACAGATGCAGGCTTCACCACTACTTAAAATAACTATGCACTTACTCTCTTCTTTCTTCTTGACACTAGCTCAGATGCAGATGTAATTGGCAGGAGCTCGAGTAGCCACTTTGGGCCCAGAGAGAGAATTTGCATGGTGTGGATGGCAGAACTGCTCATGTTGCTCTAAGATGTCTGGAGATTGCTAAGTGAGAGATAGCTCTGCTTTGAATTTGTTTAAGTCATCATGTTTGGGGATCTCTTTGTTAACAGTTTAGACTGTCCCCTAACAGATCTACTTCTGCTCCCAAACTACTTGTTCCCCAGTGTAAGATCCAGGGGCCTTTAACCATATACAGATGTCCTTCGAAAAGTTCATGGGAAAATGGAATTAGAAGATGTGGCCGGCGCCGCGGCTCACTAGGCTAATCCTCTGCCTTACGGCGCCGGCACACCGGGTTCTAGTCCCTGTCGGGGCGCCGGATTCTGTCCCGGTTGCCCCTCTTCCAGGCCAGCTCTCTGCTGTGGCCCGGGAAGGCAGTGGAGGATGGCCCAAGTGCTTGGGCCCTGCACCCCATGGGAGACCAGGAGAAGCACCTGGCTCCTGCCTTCAGATCAGCACGGTGCATTGGCTGCAGTGCGCTGGCCGCGACGGCCATTGGAGGGTGAACCAATGGCAAAGGAAGACCTTTCTCTCTGTCTCTCTCTCTCACTGTCCACTCTGCCTGTCAAAAAAAAAAAAAAAAAAAAAAAAAGAAGAAGAAGATATGTGTATTTTGGTGCAGTTTTGAAATTCATGCATATTTTATCTATAATATATATTAAAGATTTATTTATTTATTTGAAAGTCAGAGTTACAGAGAGAGAAAGAGAGAGGCAGAGAGAGAGAGAGAGAGAGAGAGGTTTTCCATCCGCTGGTTTACTCCCCAGATGGTTGCAATGGCTGGAGCTGTGCTGATCCAAAGCCAGGAGCCAGGAGCTTCTTCCAGGTCTCCCACGTGGGTGCAGGGACCCAAGGATTTGGGCCATCTTCTACTGCTTCCCCAGGCCATAGCAGAGAGCTGGATCAGAAATGGAGCAGCCAGGACTCGAACCGGCATGCCGATACAGGATGTGGGCATCGCAGGCAGTGGCTTATCCCTCTGTGCCATGCCACAGGCCCCTCCTGGCCAATTCCTGCTGCGTTGGAGGAGGAAGGTCCCCCCACATGGCCAGTGGAGTCTTTGCATGCAAAACAGGTGACAGATGTCACTCTGCTCCAGGCTCCACCTTCCCCGGGAAGAAAACTCCTGGGGCGGGGGAGGTGCTGAGGGATGGAGTCAGGCGTGTCCCTTCCAGGGCCCGCCCCTTGGAGTCTCCGCTCCCCATCTCCTACCTCTTCCCCACCCCCTGCATTTAGCGGCTCAGCCCTGCAGCTGATGGAACAGATTAGCTCTTGTGAGTGATCAAACAATTCAGTTCCCCGAGCAGAGATGCTCTTTTTTTAAAAAAGAGTAATATATAGGTCGGCGCCGTGGCTCACTAGGCTAATCCTCCACCTTGCAGTGCCGGCACATGGGGTTCTAGTCCTGGTCGGGGCGCCGGATTCTGTCCCGGTTGCCCCTTTTCCGGGTCAGCTCTCTGCTGTGGCCCGGAAGTGCAGTGGAGGATGGCCCAGGTACTTGGGCCCTGCACCCCATGGGAGACCAGGAGAAGCACCTGGTTTCTGCCATCGGATGAGCGCGGTGCACCGGACGCGGCTGCCATTGGAGAGTGAACCAACGGCAAAGGAAGACCTTTCTCTCTGTCTCTCTCTCTCACTGTCCACTCTGCCTGTCAGAAAAAAAATAAATTAAAAAAGAGGAATATATATATATTCAGTATATGTATAATATACTGGATGAAGAGGGCTATCTTTCTCCCTGGAAGAAGAGTTAGTCATCTCTTCCTAGTACATTTTCATATCATTTTGGACATTTATTTCCAGGCCACGCTGTTCTAAAACCAGGCGTGTGTGTCCATTCTGAAGCGGCCGACCACGAATGGAACATGAAAAGACATCATCACCGCGGTGGCCGTCGGAATTGCTAACGAGGGCCTGACATTTTCGAATGGGACCCGGTTAGGTTCGGTTAGGTTCGCAGCGATAAGGAGGATGGGGGCGGGAGGGGCGGAGGGGGAGGGGGGAATTTGGCATCGCGCATGGGCGATGGGGCTGCTCCAGCTCCTGGGCCAGATGAGGATGCTCCTACCCGCCCTGAGCTGATCCCAGGAGTCGAGAAGAGGAAGAGGGTCTGCCTTTCTTTTTAAATAACATTTTTTTGGGGGGTGAACGTTTGGTGCAGTGGTTAAGAGGCCGTGTGGGATTCCTGCAGCTCATAGCAGAGGCCTGGGTTCGAGTCCCCTCTCCGCTTCCCAGCTCAGTGTCCTGCTCATGCTCACCCTGGGAGGCGGCAGGTAATGGCTCAGGTGCTTGGGCCCCTGCACCCACGTGGGAGACCCGGATGGAGCTCCTGGCTCCTGGTCCAGCTCTGGCTGTGCAGCCATTGGGGAGTGAACCAGCAAATGGAATCTCTCTCTCAGCAAGGACCCAATCACTAGAGCCATTGCTACAGCCTCCCAGGGTTTGTTTTAACAGGAAGCTGGAGCCAGCGAGGGACAAGGAACGGAACCTGGGTGCTGTGGTGTGGGTTGCAGGTGTCTTAACCACTTGGGCAGGTGCTAGTCCTGCCCTTTGTTTTTTCGCCGTGGTCACCGGTCACCCATGGGGGCTACCTCAAAGACCACCTCTGGTGCCTGCGCCTGGAGCTAGCACTGAACTGCATCGTGTGTTTTTCCTATACATACACACATAGGATGAAGTCTAATCTGTAAATTAAATCTAATAAGAGATTAACAACAACTAATAGTAAAACAGAGCCATGATAACAATACAGAGACTCAAAGATGTGTGAATGGGGTCCCTTTCCAAATGTCTTTTTTTTAGAAAAATATTTATTTATGTGAAAGAGAGAGAAAGAGAGAGAGAGAGAGAAAGATCTTCTATCTTATGATTCACTCCCCCCAAAATGGCTGCAATGGCCAGGGCTGGGCCAGGCCAAAGCCAGGAGCCTGGAACTCCATCTGGGTCTCCCACATGGGTAGCAGGGGCCCAAGCACCTGGGCCATCTTCTGCTGCTTTCCCAGGTGCATTAGCAGGGAGCTGCATGGGAAGTGGAGCAGCCGGGACTTGAACCACTGCACTGATATTGGATGCCGATATCTAAGGTTGAAGCTTAACCCACTGTGCCACAATGCTGGCCCCCAAAATATCTTTTTGTGCCTTACTCACCCACTTATGATGCTGAGAGAGGAGGCAAAGCTGAGGGTAACTGAAGCTTCCGGAAGCAGAACCGCGGGTAAGGACTGCTGTGTAGGGCTGTCAATTCAAGGGAACCTTGTTGACCTACTGTCTGCCTGGCACCAGGGAGAGAGACAGGAGCAGATAGAATTCGGACTTCCTGAAACACGGGGTGGGGGAGAACTCCCCCTGGGGGCTCCCTCCCTCTCCACCCCCTCCTTCTCTGGAGAGTGTTAGAAATGCAAATTCCAGACCTCCTAAATCAGCAACTCTGGGGGTGGGCCCAGCCATCTGCCTTTAACCAGCTCTCCGGGGCTTTCTGGGGGTACTTGTGAATAGACAACCCCTGCTTGTCTCACTTGCCTTCCACCTGGCTCTGGAGCTCCCTACCCCCACCCCACTGGCCCCCTGTACCCCCTACTTGTGGAAGTGAAGCTGGAGTTTGGGTGGCTTGGCTGGGCTTCATGGTGGGTGATTTTATAAAGGCGTCATCTGTCTCCTGAGTCATTTGGATATACCCATGTGTAAAACTTGATCTCATTTTATCCTCCCAATACCATGGGTGGTCTCCTCCCATGTATAGATGTGGACTTGTCTGATTGCCCTAAAATTGCCCTCAGAGACCATCAGGGTGGTCTCTGAGCCCATTGGAAAGAGCCCTCTGGGGATGTCTGTCATGTCAGCTGCCAGTGTGACCCAAAGCAGGAGTGAGCACTGGGCTCCTGGATAGCGGCCGTGAGTGAGGGGCTAACATTAGTGGAGGCGGGGGCTGCAGAGCCGCAGCAGGGCCTGGTCTTGGACATCATGGTCAACTTGCCTTACGGGCTTGGGGAATAAGTGTGGAGGAGTAGATCCATCTGGAAAGCGAGCCTGGAGAATGTCAAGGACAAACTCTGTGTGGGTTGTTGCCAAGGCAACTCCTAGGTGTAGTGAGCTGTGGTGGGGCACCCACAGCCCTGGCATTGGTGGTTCAGGGACGTGGCCAGTGCTGGCCCTTGTCACACCCTTGGCCTGGGTGACAAAGTGGAAAGAGCCACAGTAGAAGTCACCCAGGGAGTTCCCAGTACCCCTGCCATGGCCACAGTTAAGAAGGTCAGAGCCCCAATTTGTCTGTTCCTCACTCCCTCTCCCCTTCTCTCCCTCTCCCCTTCTCTCCCTCTCCCCATCTCTCCCTCTCCCTCTCCCTCTCCCTTTCTCTCTCTCTCTCTTTCTCTTCCTCTCTCTGTTCTCTTGCTTCCACCTGTCTTTGTCTGCCTCGCTGTGTCTCTTTCTCTCATCCCTGGATGCAAGTGTGCATGTATCTGTCTGTCTGTCCATCCCTCAGTCCGTCCATCTACCCATCCACCATCAGTTTGTTCAGTGTCCATTTGTCCATTCATCCATTTGTCCATCTAGCCGTCTATAATCTGTTCATCCATCTGTCATCCATCTGTCCATTCATCCATCTATTCTTCTGTCTGTTGTCCATCCATCCAATCATCTGTTCATTGACAGTCCAACCAGCCACCCAATTCATCTGCCCATCGATCAATTGATCAATCCATCCATCCATCCCTACAGCCATCTTCTATCCATTCATCCATCTGTCTGTCATCCATCCCTCCATCCTTCCTTTCATCCCTCTATCCATTTATCCTTCTATCTCTATCCACTCATCCCTGGTATATTGCAGAAGGTATTTAGGGTAGAGACCAACCTCATTGAAATCCTAGTTTCTCCAAACCTGGCTCTGGCATGGTCACTGGCTGAGTCAGAACCTCAGTCTTTCCATCCGTATAGTGGTGGAGTTGGACCGGATGACCCCAAGGGCCCATTGGAGTGCAAGTGTCCTAGGAGTCTTTGACCTGGAGCCTGGAAACTTCCCAACTGATGCTCCCCTGGGGGAGAGTTCAGAATTTGTTTCCAGCTTTGCAGCCACAGATGGGCCTCCCGGGCAGCCAGGAGCCAAGAGGCTGCCTCGCGCGCCAGTGAGCAGTTTGTGTGAGGATGATTTGTGGGGCCACAGCTGAGGGCGGCAGGGCTGGGGTTTCCCGGGGCTGCTGGCGCTCGCCATCTGCTCTTTTGCACTCCAGTGAGGCTGATTGGCTGCAGAGACACCCCTGTAGACGGGCCTCAGCTGTGCTGGGAAATGTGGGGGCTGCCTGGGTTTCCTCTCCCGGGCCCTCTCGGATCCAGCCCAGCACATGCTAACTGCTGGGTGCATGGGAGTGTATGAGAGGGCCCCCCATTCTCAACAATCCCTCTGAGCAAACAGATGCTCTGTCCATTGAGGTGTTACCCTTGCTCCAAAGAAATGTCAGGGGTGGAGGAGGTTGCTTGGCGTGGCAGGCCTGGGTTGGGGTGGTCCAGCGGGGATGGGGGTGGAGCAGAGGCCTGGGGAACTCAGTTCTTTGGGTCAATGCCTGTTTTTTCTTTTATTATTATTAAAGATCTATTTATTAGAAAGGGAGAGTGACAGGGAATGAGAGCGAGAGTGAGCGCGCGCCAGAGAGAACTTCCATCCACCGGTCCACTCCCCCAGGGACCACAACGACCCCTGTCTGGGGCCAAAGCTAGGAGCAGAGAACTCCATCCGGGTCTCCCATGTGGGTGTCAGGGACCCAACCACTAGAGCCATCACTGCTGCTTCCCAGAGAGTGTGATAGACAGGAGTCGGACCAGGGACTCGAACCCAGGTCTTACGTGTTGGGCTGAATGCCTGCCCCACCTGTGCCTTCTCAAAGTCCGATGCCCATTGCATCTATCTTTTTTGGTTTTCTCAGAGACGAGCATTCAGCCTGGACAGTTTTAGCAAAAGGCGTAAGCGTGAAGAAACACAGCATGGCAAACGTCACTAAGCCCCACAGGGAAAGCCCCGTCTGGCATGGGCCTTTGCCGGGAAAATCCGTAGATGCTCTAAGCAGTGGTGAGGGGTCCTGGGCCCTCGCCCTGGGAGGCTTAGCCGACAGGGGTGCATCCATGTGGTCCCCCCATGATACCTTTGGGATGGGTGAAGATAACTTCCATAGACAGCTTCCCCCCCCCCCCCTTTTTTTTTCCGCCCCATCCCGGTGTCATGGTCCGGAACAAAAATGCCATCGGCCGAGGGGCCTGTGCAGCACAGTCCGGAAGCTGGCAGAGCCGGGCTGTGATGGGGGCCGGCTTTGCTGTCTTCCCCTGGGTCCTTGCGTGGCAGGAAACAGAGTTCTCTCTGGGCTCCTGAGTTAATGGCATGGATCCCATCGTGTTGGCTGTACCCTCGTGAGCTATCGCCTCCCAAAGACCACATCTTCTTTCTTTTTTATTTTTTTTTTAAGATTTATTTATTCATTTGAGAGGTAGAGTTATAGACAGAGAGAGGTAGAGTCGAGAGAGAGAGAGAGATCTTCTATCCACTGGTTCACTCCCCAGTTTGCTGCAATGGCTGGAGCTGTGCCGATCCAAAGCCAGGAGCCAAGAGCTTCTTCTGGGTCTCCTATGCAGGTGCAGGGGCCCAAGGACTTGGGCCATTTTATACTGCCCTTTCCAGGCTATTAGCTAAGAGCTGAATCAGAAGTGGAGCAGCCTGGACTTGAACCAGTGCCCATGTGGGATGCCAGTGTTACAGGTGGCAGCTTCAAACCACTGTGTCACAACGCAGGCACCAGGCCACACCTTCTAAAACTACCACATTGTGGGGGTTAGGACTCTAATGTGGGGATTTTGGGGTCAGGGGACGCACCATTGAGTCCATAAAAGCTTCTCCCCACCCATAGTTCTAGCCCAAAGTGGGAACACTCTTAGGTTCTTTTAAGATTTGGATTCGCATGGAGTTATGGTTTGGGTTTGGGTTGCACCTCCGAGGTTTGTGTGTGGGAGGCTTGGTCCCCAGCATAGCTGGGTTGAGATCAATATTTGGGATCCAGTGAGGGGGATTAGATTCCAGACCCCACCCCCATCCCTTGAGATTAATCCCTGGGGAGTAAAGAGCATCTCACGGGAGCTGGTGGGTCTTCTATGGTTCACTAGATTGGTTATTTTGAGATGGGTGCTTGGGTCCTCATCTGTTGCCTTCCCTGGAGCATTAACAAGGAGCTGGAGCAGAAGCCGAGAAGCTGGGACTTGAACCCACAGGAGGCAGCATAGCTCAGCCCATCACAACGCTGGCCCATGGGCCGTGTGTATGTAGCTGAGCCGAAGTCGGAGTTTCTGGAGTCCTCTTCCAGACATGGTATATCTGGAAGGTGGACACGAAACAGCAGCCATATTCTTGATTTGCTTCAAAGGTGAGTGTGGGGCTCTGGGCCCTGTGGCAGCTCAGGTGGACTGGCACCGATCTCTCCTGCTAAGTGGCTGTGGCTTCACTGGTGCCTGGGCCAGCTGTGCATTTGGTTCTGGGAGGAAAGAGAGCGGCTCCTCCTGTGGTTTAGCCCCATGATTCAGGGCGGAGGCTTAGAGATGGTGTGTGTCCGCTCATCCTCATTGCTCTGCTCTGTTTCTATTCCATCTTTTCTTTCTGCCCACCTGCCCTGCATCTCATGCAGAGGTACAGTCTCCCCTGGCTGGGGTAGCCAGCTCCCCAAATAGCAAAGGGTCAGATCCTTCTCGTGAATTCTTGCATACGCACATCTTCTGTGGTTCTGACTTTCTGATCGAATGCTGAGAGAGCTGGATTGGAAGTGGAGCAGCTGGGACTCGAACTGGTGCCCATATGGGATGCAGGCACTGCAGCCAGTGGCCCCTTAATACATTCTTAAAATTCTTACAGCTTTTTTCCCCCCATGCATGCTTAAAAACTGGTTGCCACGGTGCATAGATACTCCATGCATGTATGCTGCTGTTGGTGGTGGTTTTACTTGGCTGTAATAAGTTGTAACGGGCTCCTGATCCCCCTGCAGCTTCCTGGGGAACTGCTGGAATTTAGGAGAGAGAGATCCCACAAGAATGTATTTGTGCTAGATTTTTTCCTTGCTTCTGATGCAAAGTTACGGAGCCACATTTCGGCACCACTTACTCATCTGCACCAGACCCTGCTCTCCCTGTGTTCTGTGGTAGCTGCCAATTCTTGATCTGTCTAGACTCAACAAATCTCTCAAGCCAAGGTCTGGTTATCTTCCACTTGTCAGTTTTTTTTAACCCCCTCTTTGGATCATAATAGACCTTTTTAAAAATTAAAAAAAATTATTTATTGGAAAGTCAGACTTACACAGAGAGAGGAGAGGCAGAGAGAGAGAGAGGTCTTCCACCTGCTGGTCCACTCCCTAAGTGGCCGCAATGGCGGGAGCTGTGCTGATCTGAAGCCAGGAGCCAGGAGCTTCCTCTGGGTCTCCCATGTGGGTTCAGGGGCCCAATGACTTGGGCCATCTTCTACTGCTTTCCCAGGCCATAGCAGAGAGCTGGATTGGAAGTGGAGCAGCCGGGACTCGAACTGGCAGCCATATGGGATGCAGGCACTGCAGGTGGCGGCTTTACCCACTACACCACAGTGCCAGCCCCAGACTATGCCTTTTTATACAAGAGACCTGAGCATCCATGGGTTTTGGTGTGTGTGTGTGTGTGTGTGTGTGTGTTGCGGGGGTGGCTATTGGAACCATGGGACAGGTACACTGAGGTTGTCATGGTTAGTGAAGGCGACTGGAGTCTGTTAGAGGTCCCCCACGTGAACGCCCTGCAGCCGCCACGCCCTGTCAGTTCCTGTCTGTGATAACTCCTGAATCCTCTTTCCCTCTGCGAGTTGGCCCCGGTGTCTCTGTGCTCACACTCTGCAGTTTCACAGTCTTGACCGCAGGTCTCGCCGGGCCTCAATCACCTTCCAGCAATCTGCCACTGCTGGACCTGGATGAGACCTGGAGCTGTGTCTCAGCTCCCCATGAACACACTTCTGCTTCCTCACCCCCGGGAGAGCCAGAACACCTGTGATTTTTCTCTGCCACTTCCTCCCCCTTCTGGCTGAGCCCACGGACACAACGCTTGTTCTGGGGTGACTTGCACTCCTCCGGGATTAAAACCATCCTGCACCGGCCCTCCCAGGAGCGGCTTCTGAGGACAATGCTCCGTGCCTTGTGCAGGTGGGGCTGGAGGGGGTGGGGAGGAGGGGTGGGCTTTGCACTTGGCTGGCTGAGGCTCGCCCAGCGCAAGCCTGGGACGGCCAAGGTCTGGGCCAGTGCACGACGCTCACATTCCTTGCACGCTGGTCGCTTTAACACGCCTTGTGGTTTTTTTGTTCAGGACTTGGGGCCCTGCCAGGCAAAATGGCCAGGGGCTTGGCTGGCCCAGCTATTATGCTTCAGGGAAAACAGAGATTTGGAGAATAAATAGGCTGGGGCCCCGGGACGACGGGAGGGTTCTGGGGACATCCCAACGACTTCTCAGTGTGACTGAAACAGCACATTCCTCGGGAAGTGGAAGCCCGCGGCCCCTGTCTCTCTGTTGGCTCCCAGGCCCGGTGACCCAGGCGGGGTCTAATTCTATTTTCTCGATGGCCTGTGTTGCCAGTGTTTGTGGCAAAGGAGCCGGCTCAGGACGGTTGTACAGCCCAGCATCGGGCCATTCCTGGAGGAGAGACGAGTCTCCAATTTCTGCCAAGAAAGTTGTCCGTGATGTCTTCCAGAAGTTTCCGCCTCTGAGAACTGGGGCCACGTCTTTTCCCCTTTGGAGGATTCCACAGAGCACCCTTTCATTTTTTGAAGGGATTTTTTTGACAGTGAGAGAGAGAGACAGAGAGAAAGGTCTTCCTTTCGTTGGTTCACTCCCCAAATGTCCGCTATGGCTGGTGCACCGCGCTGATCCGAAGCCAGGAGCCAGGAGCTTTCTCCTGGTCTCCCATGCGGGTGCAGGGCCCAAGCACTTGGACCATCTTCCACTGCCTTCCCGGGTCACAGCAGAGACTGGACTGGAAGAGGAGCAACTGGGACAGAATCTGGCGTCCCAACAGGGACCAGAACTTGGAGTACTGGTGCCGCAGGCAGAGGATTAGCCTAGTGAACCACGGTGCTGGCAAGAGGATTTTTGTCCTAAGAACCCAAACCCTTAACCGTGTCCCAATCATTGTTTAAAAAAATTATTCTTATTTTTATCTTAAAAGAAGTTTACTTATTTGAAAGTCAGAGTTGCAGAGAGAGGGAGACAGAGACAGAGACCAATCCCCCATCCACTGGTTCCCTCCTCAAATGGCCACCATGACCAGCGCTGGGCCAGGCTACAGCCAAGAGCTTCTTCCAAGTCTCCCATATGGATGCAGGAGCCCAAGCACTTGGAACGCTACCTGTCGCCTTCCCAGGTGCACTGGTTGGAAGTTGGGTAGGAAGCAGAGTGGTCAGGTCTGGAACCAGCACTCTGGTGTGGGATGCCGGCATCGCAAGCCCAGGCTGAACCCACTGCACCACAGTGCGGGCCCCAGGGCTGGGGGCTTCTGCCTCTCCATCCCCGGGTCTTCCCTGGGCACCCGATTTACAGCAACTCTTCCCTCCGTGTTCCATTTTGCTACTGTAGTTCTTTCCTTAGTACATTTGAGTGCATGAGGGATGCCAAAGGGGTCATAGAAAAGTTTATTTTCGTGCAAAAAAATTTTTAAATCCACACATATGGTCTTCAGACTGTTCACAGAAGCTCATAATATTGCAAAAAACCTCTGCATGGATTTCCAAAATTTTCTGCAGCAACATAAACATCTGTTAATTCTATTTTTCTAAAATGTTTTGTCGTAGCTTGGTACTATGTCATTTATGTATTTATTTGTCGTCTGTCTCCTCCTGTTGAAAAAGTTTTCAAGAAGGCAGGAATTTCTGTATATTTGCTCTTCTTTTAAAGTATTTGTTTATTTATTTGAAAGGCAGAATTACAGAGGGGGAGGGAGGGAGACAGAGAGAGAGAGAGAGATCTTCCACCTACTGGTTCACTTCCCAAATGGCTGCAACAACCAGGGCTGGGCCAGGCTGAAGCCAGGAGCCAGGAGCTTCATCCAGGTCTCCCATGTGGGTGCAGGGGCCCTAGCACTTGGGCCATCTTCTGCTGCTTTCCCAGGCACATTATCAGGGAGCTGGATCAGAAGAGGAGCAGCTGGGACTCGAACCAGGGTTCATCTCAAATGCTGGTGCTGCAGGTGGTGGCTGAACACCTGGATGTGTGTCTAACACATAAAAAAGCATTGAAGGAACAAATGAACCAATCTAGAAGAAAAGTTTATCTATGAATCTAGAAACTCATAACTTCATATTGCAACGCAATAGTACAGTGTATTTATGGAGAAGGAACCAGCACAAACATGTATCACAGGCCTGGTGGGTGAAGCTGCCACCATCCCATATGGGCACCGGTTCGAGTCCCGGCTGCTCCACTTCCGGTCCAGCTCCCTGCTAATGCGCCTGGGAAAACAGTGGAAGATGGTCCAAGTGCTCCAGCCCCTCCACCCACATGGGAGACCTGGATGAAGCTCCTGGCTCCGGGTTTCATCCTGGCCCAGCCCTGGCTGTTGCAACCATTTGGGGAGTGAACCAGTGGATGGAAGATCTCTCCTCTCTCTTTGTTTATAGGTAACTCTAACTTATAAACGAACCTTGCTTTAAAAGTATATCACAAACAGCTAAATGTCCACTGCGTTATTAGTTTTTGTTGGTACAAAGCTCCAGTGCAAAGCGTCGCGCTGCAAGCCGGGTACTGGGCACGCTGCCTTCTGCCCCTCCACCCACGGCTCCCCTGCAGGTGAACCCACTGGGGAGCGAGGACCCCCCAGTCTCCCCCAGGGGCAGCCGGCTGTCAGAGAAAGCCGCGGCTGAATCCTCACGTCCCAGGAGCCACGATTTCCTGCATCAGGCGCAGCCTCCAGCAGGCTTCCTGCTGTTGCACCGTGGGGGCTTCTTCGGGAAGAAGAAGCCCCCAGCAGAGAGGGTTCAAAGCCAGCCTCCAGCGGCACGTGTAATGCCAGCCTGTGGCCAGAAGGTGGCACTGTGGGAGCTTCCAAGAGGCCGGCGCTTTTTCCAAATGGGAAGGGGTCAGCTGGAAGGCGCTAACCCCTGCAGACTGCGGAATCCGTGGGGGCTCGCCTTCGGGGCTGGGCCGCCGAGGCCGGGCCTGGGGGAAGGGCAGGGGCCAGCCGGGAGCCCCTTCCGAAAGAAAGGGGAAAGGAAATGGCAGGGTTTTGCTTGCCAGGGAGCGAGGGCTTTGCCCGCTGGCTCCACCTGCACCGGCCTGGGGCCACGGCTGGGGCCGCCCAGGAATGGCTGTTGCACCGAGTTGCATTAGTGAGGCTGGGGTCTGGGGAAGGCAGAGGGGAGAGAGGGAAGGGAGGAGGGAACAAACAGGAAATGCCGGTGGGACTTAGCAGGTGAAGCCGCCACCTGCAGTGCCGGCATCCACAAGGGCGCTGGTTCCAGTCCCCGATGCTCCACTTCCGATCCAGCTCTCTACTGTGGCCTGGGAAAGCAGTAGGAGATGGCCCAAGTCCTTGGGCCCCTGCAGCCACGTGGGAGACCCGGAAGAGACTCCTGGCTCCTGGTTTTGTCCTGGCCCAGCCCTGATCATTGTATCCATTTGGGGAGTGAACCAGTGGATGGAAGATCTCTCTCTCTGTCTCTCACACACACTCTTTCAAATAAATTAAATAGATCATTAAAAAAACTTTTTTATTTGAGCAGGGGGGATTTTAGATCGAGCCAGTGTTCCCGTCTTCTGGTTTGGCCCTCAAATGCTGGCCACAACCAAGACTGGGTTGGGCCCCAAACCAGGAGCCCAGAATGCAATCCAGTCCCCACCCCCCACCATGGGAGGCAGGAACCCAGCTGAGCCATCATTGCCACCTGCCAGGGGCCACCTTCCTTGGCAGGAAGCTGGAGTCGGGAGCAGAGCTCAGAGATGAAGCCAGGCTCTTGGGTGTGGGCTGTGGGCTTTCCTGCCCCCCACATGGACATCATAGTAGCCTGATCCACGGGCTGCTGCCAACGTGATCCTCATAACCTCTGAGGCGGGGTCACCCCAGGCAGTAAAGGCTCCCCTGACCCTTTCACCCTTGGGACACGTCTCTGGGGGGGATCCTGGAGCCCCCATGCAGAAGGGGTGCTGAGCAGAGACCACGCGGTGACGGAGAGAGCTGCAGAGGGGAAGCCCCTGCTGTCCTAGCCCAGCTGCTGTGTCTCCGGCTGAGACCTCAGACACCACGGGTGGGAGATCAGCTGAATTCCTGACCCACAGAGTCTGCAGCCGTAACAGATTTCTGCTACACGGCTGCTTAAGTGACTCATGCTACAGCCACGGTGCCCGGACCACATGAGACCCAGCAGGTGGGTGTGCTGGCCCCAGGGTGCTCTCCAGCGACTTCCAACCCAGTGCATCATGGTCTTTCTGATGTGGGCTTCCCTGGCCAGGCTGGAGCCGAAGACAAAGCCTGGATTCCACCTGGGGTCACCTGAGGCTGGGGGAAGGGCTTTTTTTTTTCAACAGAAAGACCACATGGGGGACACTGCTGCTGACTTGGGGGAAGCTGGGGTGCAGCTCAGAGAGCAGAGGAGCAGGGAGCCCCAAGCACCCCACACCCCTGCCCCTTACAGAGCTCGGTGGCAGTAAGTCCTGCGGTATGGGTCCCCTGGCCCCCAGTGCACCTTGGAGCCCCAAGCATGGAGGAGCTGACAAGAGAATGCTGTGATACAGGAGAGCAGACGCTGTGGTTTATTTCTTTTTATTTACTTATTTTTTAAAGATGTGTTTATTTATTTGAAAGAGTTACAGGGAGAGGGAGACAGAGAATCTTCCACCTGCTGGTTCCCTCCCCCAAATGGACACAACAGCCAGAGCTTTGCCAGGGAGCCAGGAGCTCCTTCCAGGGGCCCCAGCACTTGGTCCATCTTCCACTGCTTTCCTAGATGCATCAGTAGGGAGCTGGATCGGAAGTGGAGCAGCCGGGACTCGAACCGGTGTCCATGTGGGATGCCAGCACTGCAGGTGGGGCTTTAACCTGCTGTGCCACAGTGTTGGTCGCTTGCTGTGGTTTGTCTCTTAAGGGTTCATGTGCTGGAAGCTTGGTCTCAGGTGTGGTGTTGGGGGAGGGGTGTGGGTCTCTTTAAAAGGTGGAGCCTGATTAACACTCTTTGAACAGGAGTGACCCAAGTCTCCTCTCTGCCCTGTCTCTGAGCTGGAGCTGGGGGGGAGGGGTCACAGGTGTCCCATGCGGGGAGCAAGGGTCTTCTCAGGGAAGCGACAGGGCACCTTGTGTCCTGTGTGCTCTGTGTGGGCAACTTGATTGACACTTAGCCGGGTTGGTTAAAAGAAGAGAAAAGACAAGACGCGAGAACAGGTTGAAAACATTTGGCGGAGACGCTGTGTGAGACCTCCTGTGCGAACTTGTCTCCTGTGCCCCGTGCTGCACAGCTAGGTCACGGTGACATGAAAGGACTCCATTGATCCAACACCTGCCGTGGGCCAGACACGCCGTCAAAGTCCTTCCTACTCCCGGTCTCATGAAAATTTCTCAAAAAGCCCACGAGGTAGACGGTGGGCTCGCCATGGTTTTGGAGGCTGTGGCAGATGGAATCACCAGTCCTGTCACATCGCCGGCGACCAGAGGGCGGAGCCTGGGACGCAGGCTGCCTGACACCACGTTCTCATTGTGCCAAGACCATGTCCTTCAGGAGGTGACCTGAGCTCCCCAGCCCTGTTTTTTCTGGGTTCTATGCTTCTGCCGGTGCTTCCTCCTATGTCTACTCTGCTCACCATCCGGGAAGAAAGATGACCCTTAGCCCAAACCCAAGCTGATGAGCCAGGGCTGGTGTGTGGCAGAAGGGTTTCAGTTATAAGTGAGGGAAACCTGCCATCGCGGGAAAGACAGACAGCTGCTGGCCCGTGCTCCGGGGTAGCTCCAGGGAGAAGAAGAGAGGCTGCAGGTCCTGCTGCATCCGGGTTTTGCAGGCTCAGTATCAGGAACGCAGTCTTCATTTCATTGCGAAGTTTTCATTCTCAGATTGTCCCCGTATCCTCCCTGGGGGTGGCCCCCAACTGCTGTGGACCTACATTGTCATCACAACTAAAAAGAGAGCCCCCCTCTACCCCAGTTCCAGCCAAAGTCCCAGGGGTGACTGCTATTGGTTCAGCTTGGTTTCAATGACCCTTTGACCAACCAATCACTGTAGCCTGGGGGATGGAGTAGTCAAATTATTCAAATCAAGATGGGATCTGTCCCATCTGGGTGTTTTGTTGAGAGTAGGGTGTGTCCGTTATCAGAAGAAAATACAACCCCAAAAACCCTCCAAGGGGCTGGGGCTGTGGCGCAGTGACTAAAGCTGCTGTCTGTGGCACTGGCATCCCATATGGGTGCCGGTTCGAGTCCCGACTGCTCCACTTCCGATTCAGCTCCCTGTTACAGCCTGGGAAAGCAGTAGAAGATGGCCCAAGTCCTTGGGCCCCTGCATGAGAGACCTGGAAGGCGTTCCTGGCTCCTGGCTTTGGATTGGCCACTGGGCCAGAGCTGTCTGGCTGTTACGGTCATTTGGGAAGTGAACCAGCAAATATAAGACCTCTCTTTCTGCCTCTGCCTCTCTCTGTCTGTAAATTTGCCTCTCAAGTAAATAAATAAATCTTTAAAAAAATGCAATGCTGAGGACTACAACTTTTAAAAAGCAAACAAAAACCCTCCAACCACCTGCCCAACTGGTCTACCCATAAATTACAGGTGCCTTGGCTGTTAGCAGAGTGGTCCGAGATGGGGCTGTTCCATGCACAGGATTGTTTCTGGAATATCAGCTTCCTATCTAACCCTTGGTGTGGACTGAAGGTTTGTGAGCCCCCAAATGCATATGTTGAGGTTCTGGCCCCCAGTGGAATGGGATTCGGAGATGGGGCTTTGGGATGAAGCTGTGTTTAGATGCGGTCATAGGGGTTGAATTAGAGGAACAGTGTCCAGTCCTCTCTCTCTGCTACGCTAGGACATGGGGAGAGAGGCTGGCAGACACAAACCAGGGAGAGACAGAGCCCTCACCTGCACCTGACGACGCTGGATTGTGAACTTCCGGCTCTCCAAAAGGTCATGGAGAAGGGAATTAAGAGATAAGGCTTTGGGTGCAAAAACTTTTTGACACCTGTGCCTACAAGGGACTCTTCAAAAGTAACTTCGCATTTTGGGAAAATTACGTGTGGCTTTCAAACACTCATCCCACTTCCCCATGAGCCTTGCGGCGTCTCTTCGGAACTCTCTGTGGTTTCAGCTGGTGGGTCTGTTGCATTTTGCTTCGGCAGCCAAAGCTCAGACAAGCTTCCTGAGGGCACAGTGTCTCCCTTGGGTGCCAAGTCAGCCTCGCCCCACAGAGACTGTGCTCACTGCACCCCGTGGAGCACGTCGTGTGATTGCTGGCTTCTGCTGGGGGTGGGGGAGTCTCTGTGGTTGCCTGGCCACTCTTTAAGGTGTGCTTAGCGACTCTCTTCCAACCTGCAGGTGTCCCAAGACCCCACCGTCTCCTGTGTCTGTCTAGTGGGTGAAAATACCTCTGCTCACACATTATCAGGGAGAAAGGAACTTGATTTTTTTTTTTTTTCATTTGAGAGGCAGAGAGACAGAGTGAGAGAGGGAGAGAGTTCTCACTTGCTGGCTTGCTCCCCATGTACCTGCAATGGCTCGGCCACCGAAGCCAGGAACTCCATCCAGGTCTCCCATGTGAGTGGCCGAGACCCAACTACTTGAGCCCTTGCTGCTGCCTCCCAGGATCTGCACTAACAGGAAGCTGGGATCGGAAGCCAGAGCTGGGAATTGAACCCAGAAACTCTGATATGGGATGTAGATGTCTTACCTGGAGTGCCAACTGCTCAACTCATTGCCTACCCTGACCTTGACGTGTTGAAGCACCCACTTACCGGCTGGTTGGCTGAGTACACCTGTGCATTGAGACACAGGAAGTGGCTGCTCTGATCCAGACTCTGGCATTGGGCAGTTCGTTCATCTGTTTGTTCATTTGTGTGTTTTCCCAAGCAAGGATTACCCCGAGTCCTATCCACCTGCCTGAGGGCCTGGCCCCACTGGGGATGAGCCAGACCTCATGAGGATATTGTTTTTTAACACTGATTTATTTATTTGAAAGTCAGAGTTACACAGAGAGAGGAGAGGCAGAGAGGGAGGGAGGGAGAGAGAGAGAGAGAGAGAGAGAGAGAGAGAGAGAGAGAGGTCTTCCATCTGCTGGGTCACTCCCCAATTGGCCACAATGACTGGAGCTGTGCTGACCCAAAGCCAGGAGCCAGGAGTGTCTTCGGGGTCTTCCACGTGGGTGCAGGGGCCCAAGGACGTGGGCCATCCTCTACTGCCTTCCCAGAGAGCTGGATCGGAAGTGGAGTAGCCAGGTCTGGAACTGGTATCCATATGGGATGCCAGTGCTGCAGGTGGCGGCTTAACCCACTATGCTACAGCACTGGCCCCCGCTTGTCAGTCTTAAAAATGCATCCATGTACCTCTTAACAGGTGCATGGATGAACACGCTTGGGTATCCACAGGGGCCTGGCACAATGTCCCCTTTATGCCATGCATCATCCTCTTGGTGTCAGTATCATCTTATTCAAAAGGACCCAGTAACGTTGAAGTGGCAGAGGTGGGATTTGAACTCAGGTCTGCCAGAGTCCCAAGCCACAGGTACCATTTCCATCAACACGATGGCAGAGGAAGCCCCTGGATGACCTCCGATAAGAGTTGAGCTCATTGCTGGGCATGGCGGTCCCTGGGCACAGGGGCCAAAGACCTGGGACCCTCATAGGAACCACAGTGGCTGGGTTCACAGGGGAGGCAAGAGGTAAGCCCTGGGGCTGGGCTCAGGGAGTTCTGAGTTGATACAGTGCACAGTCAAGAGGCAGGGAGGATTGGGAAAGGGTCAGAAACGCATTGGAGAAAGATGATTCATGCCACTGAGTGCGGGCGGTAAGGCGGGGACAAGGAGATACATGCAAAGTAAATCCTGCACCTGCCTCTCCGTTTCAGCCCAGGCCTCAGTGCTGTGTGTCTCCAGGAGATACCCGGAGGTTGCACTTGCAACAAAGTTTCTTTTCCTTTTAACAAAGGGGGCACAGCATGGGGCACTTGGCTAGTGCTTTGCCCATTATTCACGAGCTGTGAGACTTCGGGTTGTGAAGTTTTCTGTTTTGCGCAAAAGCCAAGAACTTAAGAAAATGTTTTCTCCACCTCAAAGGTCCTTGCAGATAAAGTAGCGAAGATGCCTGGGAGGCAGCAGGTGGGGCGCGTGGCTGGAAAACCAGGAGAGAGCAATGCGCTGTGCAGCCGTCTCCACGTTGTAACGACTTCTTTGTTTTTCTTCATGGTTTGCAATCAAGTGCAGACTGGACATGGTTAAGCATTTGGCTGTGGCCATCTGGAAGCCAGGGTCACCGTCCAGCAGGTGGACAGAGGCAGGATCCATGGATAAACCTCTTCTCAGGGGCCGGCGCTGTGGCACAGTGGGTTAAAGCCCTGGCCTGAAGTGCCGGCATCCTATATGAGCGCTGGTTCTAGTCCCAGCTGCTCCTTTTCCGATCCAGCTCTCTGCTGTGGCCTGGGAAAGCAGTAGAAGATGGCCCACATCCTTGGGCCCCTGCACCTGCATGGGAGACCCAGAGGAAACTCCTGGCTCCTGGCTTTGGATTGGCACAGCTCCGGGCATTGTGGCCTCTACCTCTCTCTGTAACTCTGTCTTTCAAATTAATAATAATAATAATAATGAAAACTTCTCATTTAAAGAAGCCAAATGGTGACATCTCCCTGCTGCCACCATGGGGCAGAGTGGCCTCACAGACCTCTGTACTGCAAGTGTGGGGACCTACAGAGAGCAACTGTGCAGCTAAGGGAGTTCATGGATGTCCTGAGAGCCTGTGCCTTCAGTTGGGTCAATTTTGGCCAAGTCCTTTAAACTTGTTGAGCCTCAGTTTTACCATCCACTAACTGGGGTAGTAATATTTGCCCAGACTTTCAGAGAGCTGTTGGGAAGATCAGGTGAGATGAGCTTTAGGTTTGCGTGTGTGCATGCAACTAGGTGCGCATGCATGGGTTCATGTGTATATGCGTGTGTCTTCACCCGTGTTCCTGCTATACAGGGAAAGGATTATATTTTAGTTTCTATGTATTTTTTAAAGATTTATTTATTTATTTGAAAGGCAGAGATACAGAGAGAGAAGGGAGGAGAGCGAGAGCGAGAGCGAGAGCGAGAGAGAGAGAGAGAGAGGTATCTTTTACCCACTGGTTCATTCCCCAGATAGCTATCACTACTGGGGCTGGGCCAGGCTGAAGCAAAGAGCCTGGAGCTTCTTCAGGTCTCCCACATGGATACAGGGGTCCAAGCACTTGGTCCATCTTCCACTGCTGTCCCAGGCACATTAGCAGGGAGCTGGATCAGAAGTGGAGCAGCCGGGACTTGAACCGGCACCCATATGGGATGCTGGCACTGCAGGTGGAGGTTTAACTTTCTGCACCACAGTGCTGGTCCCTAGGGAAAGGACTTTCGCCTCTCCTGTGCATTTGCTCTCGCTGTTAAGGGAGAAGAGAGGCTTGTCTGTGTGCTAGGTCAGAGCTTGGCAGCCGTAGGCAGAGGTTTACCAGTTAGCCCAAAAGAGCATCTCATCACACAGCCATACCACGTCCACGTGCAAATGTCCTTGTCCGTTTTCTTTTGCAATGGCTGAATATCTGAGATGGCCAACTATATAAAGAAAAAGAGGTTTACTTTGCTCACAGGTTTGGGAATCCAGGAGCCTAGTCCTGGCATCTGCTCCATTCTCTTTCTTAAAGACTTATTTCTTTATTTGAATGGCAGAGTGATGGAGATAGGGAGGGGGTGGAGATCTTTCAGCCATTGGTCCAGGCTCCATCCGGGTTTCCTGCATGGGTGGCAGGGGCCCAAGCACTTGGATCATCTTCTGTTGCCTTCCCAGGTACATTAGCAGAGAGCTGGAGCAGAAGTGGAGAGCCAGGACTCGAACCAGTGCCCCTGTTAGAGGCCGGCATTTGCAGGTGGCAGCTTAACCCCCTGTGCCACAATGCCCAGCCCCTCAACCCAACACCTCTTAAAGACCCTGAGGCTGCTTTGTTTTCCAATTGGCTGCTGGCCTGCAGGTGAGGAGGGCGGGTCAATCTCAGAGACAGACTGTGCTTCTCTGGGGTTACCATTGGACCGCCACCCAGTTCTTGGCAGAACTGTGACCACGGGGCCATGTGTCGCAGAGCCCCTGGTGGCTTTGTCTGCACATCTGCACTCTCTGTTTCCTCCACTGCACTCAAACTCTGCTTCCCAGAAAAATCCCGCCATCAATGAGCTCTACTTCAAAGAGAACGTGGGCTCCTGCACCCCGGGCCCCGAGTGGATTTGCGTTCGCAGCAAAACTGCAAAACTGGAAATAAAACTTCAGTCACTTGTTCGAAAGACTTTGCTGAGAGGAGAGGGGGCCCTGGGCAGGATTCTCTGATGCCTCTGCTACTGTGCCCCTGACATTGCCCTCTCTGCTGCCTAAAAGGAAAACCAGCCCAGTCTGCTGTCCCTAGGAACACAGGGGCTTGTTCCAGACACTTCTCCTGGGATCCGTTCAAAGCTCTCGTAGACCTTGTCTTTGCTTCATCTTAAGGAGAGAGCGGCCACTGACAATTGCAGCTGCTGTCTGAGCAAGTCTGGAGACTCACTGGAGTGGCCCATGTACCATCACCAGACATGAATGTCACAGCGGCACCAGGGCCCCCTGCTGGTGGAAAAGTGAAATGGAAAGTGATTTTAAAAAATAAGTTTGTGTTTTAAAAAATGTATTTATTTGAAAGACAGAGAGATGAGGGGAGGTGGGGGAAAGAGAGAGAGAGACAGGGAGAGATGTGCTGATTTACTTCCCAGATAACTTCAACAGCCAGGACTGGGCCAGGTTGAAGCCAGGAGCCGGGAACTCCAGCTGGGTCTCCGAGATGGGTGCAGGGGCCCGAGCACTTGGGCCATCTTCCACTGCTTTCTCAGGTGCATTAGCAGCGAGCTGGATCAGAAGCAGATTAGTGTGGACTGAAGTGGTGTTCCGATATGGGATGCCGGTGTCACAAGTATGGGATGCCGGTCCCACAATGGCACCCCTGATAAGTTTATTATGGTGTAAAGAATTTTGCAATCTGTGCATAATTTTCCTATAGTATGCACCTTGCATGAACTTTTGGAAAACCTCCCTCATAACTGTTGGGCCCCCAGAAGACCACTCCCTAATTGTTCCTTCAACGTCATGGATCAGAGGCTTTACTGAAACTCCCTCCGTGCTGGGCGTCTGGCTAAGAGCTTTGAGTTTAAGTCTTATCTCTGCTCCCGTAAGGCAGTTCTTTTTATCATATTCATTGTTTGGATGAAGGATAGAAGGGTTGGCAAGATAAATCATTGATCCAAGAGCTCGCACTTTGTAAGAAGCCAGAGATGGGACACAGACTCAGGTCTGTCTGGTGCTAAAGCTGATTCTCTTCTTCATCAGTCATCTGTAGGTTTCTTTTCTAGTTTTGTTGGAGGGCCAGTTAGGAAGATGTTCACCTGTGAGTAAGAAAGAAAATCAGCTACTGTAGTTTTACCAAGCAAGAGTTTATCTCCTCCATATAACTACAGGTTCATGGGGGAGACTTCGAAGGTTGGTCTAGCTCCTTCTATTATTCTACTCCACCATGGTTAGCATGTTTCTCCCCTCAGGATCACAACGTGGCTGGTTTGTACATCACTGCTTTGCAAGTTCGTTCCAGGAAGGGAGAAAAAGAGGGAGGAGGAAGAGATGACCCGGAGGGGTTGGATTCCCTAGTTCATTCCCTGGTATGTTCCCTAGTGTATTTCTGTTTTTAGCTCCTTGTCCAAAATTGTGTCCTGGTGTCATCCTTGTCGACAAAGAGACTCAACATTGCATAGGTTAGCTTTCCTGCTTTTCAAATAGAGGAAGGCAAGAAACCCAAGTCCGGGAAGAACCTGTAGTTCCAGCTTTGGACTTGAACTCTTTGCTGCGAGGTCGACTCGCCTCCAAAGGAGCCTCAGGGCTGTAGTGGTGCCAGAGTCGTCCCTATAGGGAGAATTTTCCCACAGTCACATGTGTGCCTCAGCTTACAGGGCCAGCCCCAGAGCACCATCAGGTGTGTCCTGGCCTTGACCTTGTGGGAGTCTCTCAGGTTGTCTACCCTGACTTCTGCTGCATGTCGGGTCCAGCGAGAACCAACGAGAACCACGCCATTGCCTTGTGTGACGGTGGGGGATGAGACAACCTCCCCAGGACTTGCCACTTGGTATGTTCATGCTGCAGAGAGGAGCGAGGGTCTTCCCTCCCTCCCCGCTCAACCCTACTCGGCTCAGCTGTGTGGAGATGGAGGAAGTCACCCAGGCGCTCAGCATCCAGGAGGACCCATTTACTCACATCAAGAGGCTTTCTTGTGCCGGGCAATGTAGGTGCCCAAGATGGTGTGGTGATGGCGGCAGAGACCAGGGAAAGAGGCCGGCCTGGGGCTGTGGTGGCGGCATCTGGGTCTGCTGGGACAGTCGGAGCAGAATCCCATGGAATGCGGGCACTTGGTACTCACGGTTCTGGAGGCTCGGGAGTTCAAGTCCCATCCAAGGTCATGATGCCGGCCTGGCCAGGGTCTTGTGAAAGCTCGTTTTGGGTGGCACATGGCTGACTTCTCACTGTCTTTACATGGGGAGGGGGTGACAAGAGAGACAAGGCGGGGAGAGAGATAGAGAGCGAGCAAGCATTTGCTGATGTCTTCTTTTTCTTTTTTAAAGTTATTTATTTGAGAGGCAGAGTTACAGAGAGAGAGAGAGAGAGAGGTCTTCCATCTGCTGGTTCACTCCCCAGATGGCCGCAATGGCTGGAGCTGAACCGATCCAAAGCCAGGATCCAGCTTTTTCTTGGTTTCCCACGTGGGTGCAGGGGCCCAAGCACTTGGGCCATCTTCCACTGCTTTCCCAGGCCATAGCAGAGAGCTGGATGGGAAGTGGAGCAGCCAGGACTTGAACCAGTGCCCCTATGGGATGCCAGTGCCTTAGGCGGAGGCTTAGTCTCCCACGACACATGCCACCACTGCTCCCCCCATGTCTTCTTATAAGGACACCAAGGCCCACCATGGAGGATTCCACCCTCACAACCTCACCTAAACACCACCATGCCGAGGGGCAGGGCTTCCACTTAGGGATTCTGGGGTTGCACGATCCAGCCCTAGTCAGTGGCCCAGGGGTGGAGCCAGAGAGTCCCCGAGCACATGGTCACATGGCACGGTCAGCTTCCTGGACGGAGGAGCCCTTGGGCCAGCTGTGGAGGATGAGATACTGACCAGCATGGCTGTGGGAGCCACCAACTGATGCCCCTCCCTCCCCCAGGTGTGCACCTATGAGTGATCTTGGAAGAGAATTGGATAGCATGAGTCTAGGTTTTTCAGACTTCTCCACAATGATTCTCACGGGGGAACTTATTAGAACCATTAACAAGGATGGGGTTTGGGACCCAGAGGACTCTGAAAACCAGGACTGGGGCTGGCGCTGTGGCGTAGTGGGTAAAACCCCTGCCTGCAGTGCCGGCATCCCATATGGGCGCTGGTTCGAGTCCCGGCTGCTCCACTTCCCATCCAGCTCTCTGCTAATGCACCTGGGAAAAACAGAAGATGGCCCAAGTGCTTGGGACCCTGCACTCACGTTGGGAGACCCGGAAGGAGCTCCTGATTCTTGGCTGCTGATTGTCTTTGCTCCGACCATTGCGGCCATTTGGGGGGAGTGAACCAGCGGATGGAAGACTGAGAAGACACCGGCACAACCAGCTTTTACTAGAAAATATCATTATTTTAATGTAACCTAAAGTGTAATCACATTAGCTTATTAAGCAACTAGTAGACTTTATACATGTATTATGTTGGATGTTGAGCTAAGTAATCCAGTAACTACAATAAGTTGATTGTTGTACAAACTGCACCACTGCCTGTCCCTGGCCCTTGCTATCCTACACTCCCCCTTTCCTCCATCTGGCCAGACGCAGGTCCAAGAATGTAAAAGGGAGGTCTAAAGCTTGAGATGACAACCAGCCCTTACCCTGGAGTCGGCAGCAGGTGTCTTATCAGAAGTGTCAACTTGACCTAAGCATTCCCCTAAAGCCTGCTTGTACATGATAATAAAAGCTCTGTTAGAATTGGGCTCGGGGCTTCTGGGGGGGGGGGGGCCTTCCTCTTCTGGAGGCACTGAGAGGCCCGGGTTCGAACTCGTAATAAAAACGACCCTGCTAATTGGCTTCAACTTCGGTCTCTGGTGGTTGATTTCGGGGGACCACGGACTGCGGGCATAACAATATTATTCCAATAACGTTACTATTATTGCTGGTTTTATTTCATTTGTTGGCATTAAGTTGGCACAGGCAGAGGGCCCGGAGCCGGCTCCAGGAGCCCAGCCTTTGGAGACAACCTCTCCGTCCTCTGGATGCAACCTCTTGTAGCTGGACGAGGCGTGACCTGTTGTCTTTGGATGTGGCTACGTTTTTGGACACACACACACAGACACACAATCCTTTGTGTTAGTCTTGTGGCTTTAGCCTTGGAGCCGTTCTGGGTTGTACTACGTGGTAGGTTGGAATTCTTGATGAAGGAGCTCTGTACAGGGATGACAAGAATTGATTTCCAATTTCCTACAAAATGACTCCATCATTGCCAGTGACTCGGGCGATTTCGCTCATATCCCAGGCCTGCCTAGGGGTTATAGATCACGCTGACAGCTTCCCAGCCGTGCAAGAGGTGGATTTTGACAAGACGCAGAAAGAGACATTCTCCAAGTTTTGCATTGCAGATGGACAGGGGAGAGCAGCTGCCCCCTCTCCAGCCCCCATCCCCCTCGAGCTGCAGGCCACGTTGGGAGGAGACATGGCTTTGTCTTGATGAGGACACGGGGTCACAGTTGAGTTTCCGGTGCAGCCTGGGATAGACCTCTGCACACTCCATCCGCTGTTCAGCCCTGCCCGGCATGAGAGCATTCAACCTCCCAGCCAGAAGACAAAAGGCTCTGATTGCCAGTAGTTTTCTCCTTATAAGATGCTCTTATAGGGCTGGGGCTGTGGCGCAGCGGGTGAAGCCGCCGCCTGCAGTGCCGGCATCCCATATGGGAGCCGGTTTGAGTCCCGGTTACTCCACTTCCGATCCAGCTCTCTGCTATGGCCTGGGAAAGCAGTAGAAGATGGCCCAAGTCCTTGGGTCCCTGCACCCACGTGGGAGACCTGGAAGAAGCTCCTGGCTCCTGGCTTTGGATCAGCAAAGCTCCAGCCATTGTGACCATTTAGGGAGTGAACCATCCGATGGAAGACCTTTGTCTCTCTCTGTCTCTCCCTCTCCTTCTCTCTCTCTCTCTCTCTCACTCTCTATCTCTCTATGTACCTTTGTCTTTCAAATAAATAAATAAATCCTTAAAAAAACTATGCATGAATTTTAAAAATATCTTTGCACCAAAGTGAACATATTGTTTAATCTCATTTCCACAGCTTTTAAAAGTCTTCCTAGTTCTTCAAGTGCTTAGAAGTCCCTGTCAAACTGAGTTGTCAAACAGAGGCTAAGCTTGGCTAACGCTGCAGGGAGCTGATCAGCCCACTGCGAGCTGGCCCTTCCACACACTCTCACGTACACATTCCCACCACTCCGTGTCTCTGTGAGGCCTGCTATTCCCATTTTATAGCTGGGGAGACTGAGGCTCAGGCAGATGACTTTTTAAAATTTTTATTTATTTATTTGAGAGGTAGAGTTACAGACAGTGAGAGGGAAAGACAGAGAGAAAGGTCTTCTTTTCGCTGGTTCATTCTTCAAATGGCCGCAACAGCTGTAGCTGCGCCAATCCGAAGCCAGGAGCCAGGAGCCTCTTCTGGGTTTCCCACATGGGTGCAGGGGCCCAAGGATTTGGGCCATCTTCCACTGCTTTCCCAGGCCATAGCAGGGAGCTGGATCGGAAGTGGAGCAGTCAGGACAAGAATCGGCGCCTGTATGGGGTGCTGGTGCCGCAAGTGGAGGATTAACTGACTGTGCCACGGCACCGGCCCCAGATGTCTTAAGGTCACGGTGTTCACAAGGGCCAGGGCCAGGATTCAAAGGCCCACGTGCAGAGTCCTCGTGCACTGCTGTTCGCAGAGTCACATACACCACTTGCCCATAGGGAATTCCGGGAGGGGTCTTGGACCCCTTCACGAGGTGGGCATGGGTGAGGGCTTGGTCCTGCAGTTGAGAACTTGGCTAAGACACTGGGGTCCTCCATCCGAGCGCCTCAGTCCCAGTCCCAGCTCTGGCTCCTGCCTCCAGCTTCCTGCTAACGCAGAGGCTCACGTAACTGGGTTCCAGCTACTCACGCGAGAGACCTGCCTTGTGGTCCCAGCTCCCAGCTCCAGCCTGGGCTTGGCTTTCCCAGGCATTTGAGGGTGGTAGGGGGTGGGGATTGAACCAGCAAACAGGAGCTCTGTCTCTCAAATCAAAAACAAAAACCTCCTCAACCACTTGCCTTTTTTTTTTTTATATATATATAAAAGGGTAAGTTTATGGTGATACAGAAAATGTTGAAATCTGTGCATGGGTTGTTGAAGTCCTGTTTTGTGCTGTGTGCACAGCTACATTGACATACTGATTGGCTGGCATTTGTCTACTGTGTTTTTTTTTTAATTTTTTAAATTTATTTTTATTTTTGACAGGCAGAGTGGACAGTAAGGGAGAGAGAGAGACAGAGAGAAAGGTCTTCCTTTGCCGTTGGTTCACCCTCCAATGGTCGCCGTGGCTGGCGCACTGTGCTGATCTAAAGGCAGGAGCCAGGTGCTTCTCCTGTCTCCCATGGGATGCAGGGCCCAAGCACTTGGGCCATCCTCCACTGCACTCCCGGGCCACAGCAGAGAGCTGGCCTGGAAGAGGGGCAACCGGGACAGAATCTGGCGCCCCGACCGGGACTAGAACCTGGTGTGCCGGTGCCGCAGGAGGAGGATTAGCCTGTTGAGCCGCAGTGCCAGCCTACTGTGTTTCACTTGAGCAATCACCTATTTCTTGTTCTGAGCACCTGTGTGCGGCCAGACACGATCTCGATTAAGACTCTGGCCTTGGCCTTCACCGCCAGACGGGAGCCCTAGCAGGGCTCTGCACACCTCCCATGGGGCTGGGCTGAGTAGACTCCAGGGCTCTGCACACCTCCCACGGGGCTGGGTTCAGTAGATTCCATTCTCGCCAAACTCCCTGCCAGCTTCCAGGAGCTGCCAATCATGTGGGCTGTCATTAGCGGCTTCCTGTGGGTGGGTGCGAGACAGTATAATCGCTCCCTCCACACCTGTCACGTAGCTGGCGTATTAGGCAGCGTGTCGGAGTTGTTTTTTGTTCTGATCAAAGTGATTGAAACAGATGTACCTCGTGGGTCTTATTAAACGGCTGGGAAAATCCCTCATCAGGCATCCGGCTGTTCCCTGAAGTCTTTGTATGCAGACGCCGGGTCCTATTCCCTCTTAAACAAACAAGTGTTTAGTTTGCTGATCAATAGCTAAGATTGGGCCAGCTGGAGGAGAACCCGTTTAATCACAGCATATCATGTCAATGGCCTATTGTGCAGCTTTCCTAATGCGGGATCGTAGAAGTAATTGCTCCCTTCGCCACACAGAAGCATGATCTGTTTCCCATTCATTCACTTACGGATTCATGTATTCGATAAATATCGACCGCGGCCCCCACCCCACTGTGTGGCAAGGCCCAGTGTGAGGTGCGGCGGTGCTGGCGTGATGGATCGGACACGGATGCCTGCTTCCAGGAATCCCGCTCCCTGGAGGGAGGGGAGAGAAATAAACCTGCCAGCTACTGCCGTGGGCGCGCGATAGAGAACGGAGCGTGTGTTCAAGTCTTGTTGATGGAGAGAGCTTCAGACACAGGACTCTCTGGGTGGCCTGCCTCCGGCGTCTGTGCCGGAATGAACGTGGGGAAAATGCTGGAAGATCACTTGCCAGATCAGGTTATCATTATGGTCGGAAATGCATCCTTCCCGCCCATGAAAGATATGGTAAAAGTCCCAGCTCCTGGTGCCTCTGAGTGTGGCTTTCTTTGTAAACAGGGTTTTTCCAGATGGAGGCCAGTTGAGAGGAGGTTGTTGAGGGTGGGTCCTAATCCCATAGGAACAGCATCCTTACGAGAGGGGAGACAGACCCACGTGCAGTGACCATGCCAACAGGAAGGCAGAGTTGGGCTGATGCACCCACAAGGCAAGAGATGCCAAAGATGAGGGTGGGGACATGGAGTGGACGCTCTCTGTCAGCCCCCAGGAGGAGCCAACTCTGCTGACCCGTCCGTCTCGGGCCTGCAGCCTTCAGATTGCTACGATGACAAGTGTCCCTCGTGGAAGCCCCCAGGCAGCCCAGGTACATTAGGAGAGTGACCAGCAGCACCTGCCATCCTCCCACTCTCTCTGTCTCAGCTCTTCTCTCTTGCTGCGATGACGCCAGCTGCCATGTGGTGAGCTGCCCCATGGAGAAGCTAACGGGGCCAGGAAGCCAGCCAGGCTTGGCCAACCATCAGGGAGAAACCGAGGCGTCCAGTCCAGCCATGCTCTGAGGAACTGAACCCTGTCTACACCATGAGAATGGACTTGGAAGTGGATTCGTCACCTTGACTGAGACTCCAAACCTGAGGAACCCGCTGGGCTGTGCCAGATTCTTGATCCGTGGAAACTGATATAATAAATGTTATTTACGCTAAGAAGCTTTGGGGCAATTGGGTAGATTTAGCTGTTATCATGTAAGATAGACAAGACATTGTCCCGGTTCCCAGAGCAGTGTGCTGTCCTGGGGACAGCATAAAGCAGAATCTTGTTTATTTATTTGAAAGGCAGAGTGACAAAGAGAGGAGATGCCGAGAGAGAGAGAGAGAGAGAGAGAGAGAGAGAGAGAGAGAGAGAGAGAGAAAGGAGAGGGAGCTATTTTTCTATGGGCTGGTTCACTCCTCAAATGCCCACAACACACTTGGGCTATTGTTGGCTGCCTCCGAAGCACATTAGCAGGAAGCTGGATGGGAAGTGGAGAAGTCGAGACTGGATCTTAGGTGCTTTTGGGGAGGTGGGTGTCCCAGGTGGCAGCTGAACCTACTGTACCAGAACGCCCACCCTGTTCCGAGGTATTCTGGTTTGAAGCAGTGTGGCCTCTGGCCTCTGCTTGTCTTGGGTTTGAATCTCAGTTTTGCCATTCACTTGCTGTGCATTTTTTTTTTTTACAGGCAGAGTGGACAGTGAGAGAGAGAGACAGAGAGAAAGGTCTTCCTTTGCTGTTGGTTCACTCTCCAATGGCCGCTGCGGCTGGCATACCGTGCTGATCCGAAGGCAGGAGCCAGGTGCTTCTCCTGGTCTCCCATGGGATGCAGGGCCCAAGCACCTGGACCATCCTCCACTGCATTCTCAGGAATGGGGCGACCCTCCTCGTTAACCCTGGATGGGGACAATCTTCACCGCCTGTCACAGCTCAGGATGGTTCTGAGGTCCGCCTTCAAAGCCTTTCTCTGGTGGCCAGAACTCTTTAGAGGCCACACTGCCTGAGTTTGTTTTCTGCGAAGGCAGACAGTGAATATCTTCTCCTTGGGAATTCCCCGTTTGCGTCCTGCCTTCCCTCAGGGAGGTGTCGTTTGACAGCAGACACGCTACGAAGAATGTCTCCAAATCCTGCCTTTGCAGCCTGAGCCCCTAGCACGCAGGCTCCTGGGAGCTCCATCTCCCTGAGCCAGACTCGAGGCGCCCAAGAGACACAGAGAGAGAAATCTTTGAAGTCGAATGCATTAGGACTAATTACTCCTCAGAAGCATTTGCAAAGTAATTATGGACTATTGTTAGGATGCTCCAGCGGTTGATTTTTTTTTTTAAATGAAGAGGTTTTGCATCGAATAAATGCTTATGGGGGAAAAGGAGGCGATGATACGGATGTACATTTAAAGAGGAAATACTCCCCACAACCTTCTCTCAAACCAATCTGCCTCCTTTTCCCAGCTTCCTAATACAACTCCTGGAAACCCCACAACCTAAGAGAGCATCGGTGCATTTTCTGCTTTGCTGGGAGGGTTTTTGGTGTTAAAAAATGCAATTTTGGAAAACACTGGCTGTGGCAGAATTTGCAGAGAAATGCGTTTCGCACTAGGACCTGAGCATCTGAAGGCAGGAGTCTCTTAAAGGGCCAGCTTCTCCAGCAACTCTCAGTGGGGCTACAGGCTGGAGCCGGGCTTCCAGTGTGCCGTGGTCCCTTTCCTAGGCTGTCTGTGGGGTCCCGGCTCTTATCCAGGACCCCAACCTACAGCCTTATACTAATGCAAAAGGCAGGGCCCAGCCGCTGGTCAGTCTCCCTGAGCCCAAACTGTATCAAAAGGAATTCACTGAATTGAGGAAGGGATATGCCTGATCCAACAAGATTTTGATCGCTGAACTCAAGTAACTT
>CM027397.1:8413308-8428890 GCA_015711505.1 Sylvilagus bachmani
GAGAGAGAGAGAGAGAGGGAGAGACAGAGAAAGAGGTCTTCCATCTGCTAGTCCACTCTCCAATTGGCTGCAATGGCCAGAGCTGTGCCAATCCAAAGCTAGAAGCCAGGAACTTCTTCCAGGTCTCCCACGTAGGTACAGGGACCCAAGGACTTGGGCCATCTCCTGCTGCTTTCCCAGGCCATAGCAGAGAGTTGGATTGGAAGTGGAGCAGCTGGGACTCGAACTGGTGCCCATATGGGATGCCGGCACTGCAGGTGGGGGCTTTACCTGCTATGCCACAGTACCAGCCCCCAGATGCAGTGTTTTTTAAAGAATAGTTCCCATTCCCTGTTGGTTGAATCCTACAGAGGACTGGCTATCATTTAAACAGGAAGTGTAGAAGACAGGGCTGGAGGTTTTTGCAGCATGTGATCTGAGATGGGTCTTACAGGAGGGACCTGCTTTGCAAAGGTGGTTTTGGGGAAATGGGGGTGATTACTGGATTGGGAGCAACATGTTAGAGAGAGCAGAGAGGGGCCAGTTTTGCTGGCATGAAATGTTGGGGTGAGCGGTGAAAGTGATCAGGCCCCCCCAGATAGGGATAGGAATTTGAACCCAGTGCAACAGACTACAGAGAAGCACACAACTTTGGCAATGGCTTCCTCTCCTGGGAGCATTTTGGCAGGTTGACCTGGTGGCTATGGTGCAGGGTGCAGGTGTAGCAGGGCAGCAATGCTGGCAGCCAGGCTGAGCACGCAATCTGGTGCAGAGCAAACCCCCCCCCCCCCAGCCTCCTGTCTGATCGGAGCTCTGTGGGGAGATTATGCATTTTGTGTTGTGTGGCCAAGTGCTGCAGCCACTTTGTCCGCCCTGACTTCCGGAAGAAGGCACCTATTGTGTCCAGTAATGAGTCATTCTCAGAGGCTTTTGTGCAAGCCAATTGAATATTTATCCCGGTCCCAGGGAACCTAGGGACACCTTGGAAGCAGGAGATGGCTTTGAAGTGGAGACAAATGAAATCCTTAAGCTTCCGGGGGAGGGATGGAGCCATCTCTCAGAAGTCACAGCCTCTGATTCTGGGCCAGAATGTTTAAGGCGCATATAAACTTTGAGCAAGAAGCTTTGGGTGACTACATCTAGCTAGACACACAGACAGGGTCTTTTCTAGGTCTCATTAGGGAGGTGTTGTGTCTTGGGCAAGGGACAGCAGAGAGAGAGAGAGAGAGGGAGGGAGGGAGGAAGGGAGAGTGGAAACAGTGGGGGGGGGTGTCTGGGGGGACCTGCTCAGTCCATCCCCATGAATGACCTTGGAGAAGCTGGGATCCACATACAACAAAGCCTGTGTCAGTCTTTCATGTGCTAATTTCTTTAATCCTTTAATCATCCCAGGCAACAATGTATTGGTGAGGAAATCTAGGCGTGGAGAGGGAGGGAGAACTGGCTTGCTGATGGTCATGCTGGGCTGTGCTGCCCAGGCATGCTCATTGTTCAGCTGCTCTGGGAGATGTCAGCATTCAGCCTCAGCCCCCTGGGGGCTGGCTGCAGAGCCTCCTCGGCCAAAGCCACGCCTTCCTCAGTGACCCATATCCTCTGACAGATCAAGTTCAACTTGAAAGGTCATTCTGGCGTCAGAGGCTGTCTTTGGGTCTGCACATCACCTTAGCCTCTCCTTAGCCACTGTGGCTTCCTTGTCTTTTGCAGGTGTAGAAAGTACCCCTCTCCCCTGCTCCCCTCCACCCCCACCCCAAGTATCCTGTCTTGCAGTGCCCTCCTTTTTTTTTTTAATATTTATTTATTTTTATTTAAAAGTCAGAGTTACACAGAGAGAGGAGAGGCAGAGAGAGAGAGGGCTTTCATCCGATGATTCACTCTCCAGATGGCCGCAACTTCCGGAGCTGCGCCGATCTGAAGCCAGGAGTCAGGAGCTTCTGGGTCTCCCACATGGGTGCAGGGGCCCAAGGACTTGGGCCATCTTCTACTGCTTTCCCAGGCCATAGCAGAGAGTTGGATCGGAAGTGGAGCAGCCGAGACTCGAACCAGTGCCCATATGGGATGCTGGCGCTTCAGGCCAGGGAGTTAACCTACTGTTCCACGGTGCCAGCCCCTGCAGTGCCCTCCTTATCTGAAGCTCTGCCTTCTACCCTGGCAGTGACCCGTGGTCAGCCACCATCTGAAATACTGCATGGCACATTCCAGAAGTAAGCAGTGTGTAAGTGTCAAACAACTTTTAACAAAGCATCTTGTTCGTTCCATCTTATTTTTGACCATTTTTGTTCATCTCTTATGGTGTCTATTCTAGAAATGAAGCTTTACCACAGGGATTTGTGTACAGGAAAAAAACAGGGGAGAAATCCAAGATTTGGTCCCATGTATTTGTTTCAGGCATCCGCTGGAGGTCTTGGGACATATAAGGGGAGATCACTGTACCCTAAACTCCATCTCAGAGTCCACTGCCTGGGGGAGCCCAAGCTGTGAGCCAAGCCGTGAGGAAGTGCTCAAACCTGGAGTTATTCTCTTTCCTGACTGTGGCTTTTTTTTAAGATTTATTTATTTATTTGAAAGTTGGAGTTACACAGAGAGAGGAGAAGCAGAGAGAGAGAGAGAGAGAGAGAGAGAGAGCCTTCCATCCACTGATTCACTCCCCAATTGGCTGCCACGGCCCGAACTGTGCCCATCCAAAGCCATGAGCCAGGAAGTTCTTCCAGGTCTCTCATGTGGGTGTAAGGGCCCAAGGACTTGGGCCATCCTCTGCTGCTTTCCCATGCACATTAGCAGGAAGCTGGATCAGAAGTGGAGCAGCTAGGACCCAAAGTGGTGGCCATATGGGTTGCTGGCACTGTAGCTGGTGGCTTAACCGGTTATACCACAGCATTGGCCCCTAAGATGTGCATTTTTGATAATAGTGTCTACCTTTGGAAAACCTGTGCCAGGCATAAGGCGACAAATTCATGCTGTGTTAATCAAGGATCCGTTCAAAGTGCAGGATAGATCAGTTGGTTTTAATAGAACCTAGTATTGAAATCGGACAAGACCTCCTAAAATTTACACTAAATTGTGCCCCCTTAAAGTTCCCTAGAAATGCTATCCGGGGTGCCACATGCTCTACCTGAATTTGGGGCGCCTTATGTTTTCACCATGGGCTTATTACTAAATCCCCGATATTAATAAGCCCAAGAGGGTTCTTGCTTAATATTTAGAGAAGAATTCTAAATACCGGCACAGATAAACGAGGCAGCATGTTATGTTTTAAGCTTTTATTTAGTGAGAAGATACATAGGAGAGTGAGAGCTAATTAGGGATTCATACCGAGCACCAGGAACCAGCCACATGGAAGAGCATCTAGGCCAGGAAGCCTAGAGCACATGGCCCGAAGGCCATGCGCCCTGGAGGTGTGGGGCTACAGCAAGCCCCTTCCTAGCAAGAGGCCAGGGAAAAAGAGCAGGCCGGGCCACCCACTTCCAAAGGGGCATGGTTAATTAACCTGAAAGGCAGAGTTAGTGAGAGAGAGAGAGACAGAGAAAGGTCTTCCTTTTCTGTTGGTTCACCCTCCAGTGGCCGCTGCGGCTGGCACACTACGCTGATCCGAAGCCAGGAGCCAGGTGCTTCTCCTGGTCTCCCATGCAGGTGCAGGGCCCAAGCACCTGGGCCATCCTCCACTGCACTCCCTGGCCACAGCAGAGAGCTGGCCTGGAAGAGGGGCAACCGGGACAGAATCTGGTGCCCCGACTGGGACTAGAACCCGGTGTGCCGGTGCCGCAGGTGGAGGATTAGCCTAGTGAGCCGCGGCGCCGGCCAGTGAATTTTTCTGACCTCATTTGGTTGTGAGCAGAGAAATCAAGCATGGATGGGGGACTTTAGCTGAAGGACTTGGGGGTAGCTCAGTTCTTAGGACAACAGTATGGCTGGGCTTTCAAACTGCTTCAACCTGGCTTCAGAGACCAACCAGTCTCCTATTTGTATTCTTTACTGTGTACCTGTTCTTCTATCCCTCCTCCTTCTCCCATTCCAGCCTCCTCCCCCTTTCCAATCATCATCATGAGAAACGTGGCCATTTCTTCAGGCTCTAGAACACTGCCTAACACTAATCATCTCAGTTTCCACCTTAAGTTCCCAAGGACTAATACTGCCTTAATATGAACCAATTATCCAACTTTGGACCAATCTAATGTGCCATGGGCGGGGTCTAGGTGGAGAACTGTGATTGGCCAAGCTTGGGTCAGGGGCTTACTCTTGGGATCAACCAACTAATGTCCAAAAGTGCTGCTGGTCACATGGCCAAAATGGCTGCTCCCCGAGTAACTGCATTAATGTTGGGAAGGGGGAAAGGAACTTTCTAGAAGAGTCAAAGGGATTGGGAAGACAAAACCAAGTCTCCATTATACAGAACCAAGATGCTATGGTTTTCGGAAAGAACGTACAGTATATGTAGATTTTCTCCAGATGTATTTGAATATGGATGCTTATTTTTGGGGGGAGCGTCTTGAAAAAATAATGCTCTGATGAAATCCTTTCAGAATGATGCTCTATGGGTTCAGAAAGACCGCTGGGGACAGTAGTAGGGGCAGGTATGGAAAAGCAGAGGTGCTCTGGCTGGCTAAGGGAACAGATCTTATATAATGGAGAGAGGACTTGCCATCTTGGTTTATGGCTGGTGTCTTAGGCTGGGGGGTCTCTGAAGTGGGGGTTCAGAGTCTGTTGTTGTGATGGGAGTGAGGGCCTGATAACACCTCCAACCTTCATTGCTATATTGTTGCTGTAGACATCTAACCTGGAAGGACTTCTTTGCGTCTCCAAAAATTCTAATTTCCTTCGCATTTTGTTGGAGTCAAGAGTCCAAGACTTTCTTTCCTACACATCTGACTATAACTCTAGGCTCTGAATTGAGTCTTTCTCATTGGCCCAGAAACTGGTAGAATCAATTTATAATCATCAGATCCGCCATGCGGATGTAGGACTTCCATTTGTCAATGAGGAGATTGATGGCAGCAAAATTCATCTGCGCCAGTGTCCTTTGCAAACAGGCAGAGGAGAAGGGGCTGCTCTTTGAGTCTGTGTGCTCTGCACGACTTCTGTCAGGATTCCGTGCGGTTGGCTGGTGTCTGCTCTCAGCTCGAAGGAAAGCAGGCTTTCTTCTCCTTTTAACAAAGTCCCTTCCTGGGGGAACCTGATGATTGGAAACAGCTGCAGGTGGCTCGGGGTGACTGGGAAAGCCATCTGTCAGGGAGTGTTCAAGGTTCTTTTTTAGTTGCATGCTTCCTCCAGCTAAAATCTCCCCCAGGAGTCTCCAAGAGTTGAGCTGATCTGAATAAGACAGGCATCCCACACATCAGCGCTCCAGTATGGGCACCTCTGCCTACACGGGGAGCCCAAGAAGGGGTTGGTAGTTTGAAAGCCACTGCTGATTATAAGAGGCTGTAGGTCAAGGTCTAGGTCAGATGCTGTTCAGAAAATCCTCCATCAACATGAGCCTTCCTTCTCCCTGCTCTGATACCAAAGCTGATGGAACAAAGAAGCCTCAACCATTCTCGCTCATTGCCCGAAAGAGCGATAAACATCGGCATTTATCCCTTGCTCTTGAACCTCAACTACCCACAGCTTTATTGCCTTTACACCCCTCCCCCGCATTCTTCCCCAGGTTTCAGAAGCCCAGCTCGGCCACTTGAAAGACCACCTCCGCCTGCCATCCCTACCTCCACCCCCATCCTTAGCCCTCCTAAGTATAAAAAGGTTTGGCCCCTGGGGATCAGGGCCTCCTGCCAAGTGTTCCATCAACGTGCTCACCACCAGCAGCTGGTCACCCACCTCTGCGAATTTATTTTCTCTGAATAAATTTGGTCTGGCTGTAGATTCGCGTTCTGCCTCCTCTTCGATCTGCACCTTTTTTTTTTCCTAACCAAAGCCCTCCTGGGAACCTTCACAGCCTTTTCTATGATTCTCCCTAGTCCTCTCTGCTGTCCTATAAACTTCACACAGGTGACTTGACACCTTGTTGCTGCTTCCTGGTCTACAGTGTGCTTGAAAGAAGGATTGGTTAGTCAATCAAATACCCAGTCGGCAGCCTAACTTCATAGATTTTTTTTAAAGGAAATACATTTTAAAAATTTATTTATTTATTTTTATTTAAAAGGCGGGGGAAGAGAGAGAGAGGTAGAGAGGGAGAGAGGGAGAGAGGGAGAGAGGGAGAGAGAAGAGAGATATATCGTCCATATGCTAATAGTGTTGGAGGTAGATCTTGCATATGTTGGTTCACTTCTTGACTGCCTGTCGTAGCCAGGGCTGGGCCAGGCTGAAGCCAGGACCCTGGAGCTCCATCTGGGTATCTCATGTGGGTGCCAGGGGCCCAAGCACTTGAGACATCATCTGCTGCCTCCCAGGATATCTTAGCAGGAAGCTGCATTGGAAGTGCAGAGCAGTCAGGACTGGGGCTGACACTCTGATGTGGAACGTGAGCATCCATGACGGAGGATTTCCGTGTGACTGTGCAGTAGTTGATTTGATTCAAGATCTGAAGTGCACGTGTTACATTGTTATGGCTACTGTTTGGGTGTATCCCTCCAAAGCCCACGTGTTGGAAACTTAACCCTCAAATTCCAGGTGGGGGTCTGTGGGCAGTGAGTAGGTTAGATGAGGTCGTGGGGGTGGGGCTGCAGGCTAGCTGAGGTCGTGGGGGTGGGGCTCCAGGCCAGCTGAGGTCGTGGGGGTGGGGCTCCAGGCCAGCTGAGGTCGTGGGGGTGGGGCTGCAGGCTAGCTGAGGTCGTGGGGGTGGGGCTCCAGGCTAGCTGAGGTCACGGGGGTGGGGCTCCAGGCTAGCTGAGGTCACGGGGGTGGGGCTCCAGGCCAGCTGAGGTCGTGGGGGTGGGGCTGCAGGCTAGCTGAGGTCGTGGGGGTGGGGCTCCAGGCTAGCTGAGGTCGTGGGGGTGGGGCTCCAGGCTAGCTGAGGTCCTGGGGGTGGGGCTCCAGGCCAGCACTGGCGGCTTTGTAAGAAGAGGCAGAGAGACCCAAGATGGCTGTGTCTTGCCGAGAGATGTCCTCCACCACATTACAAAGAGAGAGAGAACCTCACTGGATGCCTGCACCATGGTCTTGGACTGTCCAGCTTCCACACCGTGAGCCGAATAAACATCTCTTCCTTATAAATTACCCAGTGTCAGATAGTTTATGATAGTATCAGAAAACAGCCTAAGACTGCTACTTTAATGTATAGATTTTCCCTCACCTCCAGTTTCTCTGTAACTTATTTGTTCAACAAAACGCATCACCCGTAGTCTATCATTTCCCGTCTTGTGGTTTTCACCGTGTGTACCGCTGAACATAATATACTCAGAGAGATACTGACGAGTTTCAATGAAGATGCACATATCTTTCCCTTCAGTGATTCATCCAGACTCCCTGGTTGGCTGGCACTGGGGCTGTGTGTGTTTGAAGCCCCGGACTCTGGCCAGGGCAGCCTGCATGGCCTCCTGGTACAACAGTATCTCCTTGTTGCAATCATAGACTTTTCAGGCACAAAGGACCAGAATCAAGTTCTCATATCCATGGCTCCCAGACACGTGGGGTCTCCTCCCTTTCACTCCCTCTCACCCACCTGTGGTCAGCACCTTCTGTAAGACCATAATCAAGTCCTCCTGGGATTCTGGTATGAGAGGGTGGGACGATGGCAATGGACTTTGGAGCTAGACATATGGGAATTAGACTCTTGGGCTGGCTGGTCCCCCAGAGCTTCTGACTTTGACCTTCAGTATTTATCCATCTGTGTAATGGGAACGTTGTATGTATTAAACAATAGGATGAAGCAACACACAATGTTATTCAAGTCACTTGGCCCCAAACATTATAGTTATTCTTTGTTTCTCTCCCTCACACCCTGTCTTGTCTTAGAGAAAGGGACCCTGAGAAGAAGCCCAGTGCCACCTGATTTGATCAAGACTTTCAGGTTTTTTTTTTTAGATTTTTATTTATTTATTTGAGAAGTAGAGTTACAGACACAGAGAGGGAGAGACAGAGAGAGAGGTCTTCCATCCGCTGGTTCACTCCCCAGATGGCCACAATGGCCATAGCTGGGCCAATCTGAAGCCAGGAGCCTGGAGCTTCTTCCAGGTCTCTGATGTGAGTGCAGGGGCCTAAGCACTTGGGCCATCTTCTACTGCTTTCCCAGGCCATAGCAGAGCTGGATGGGAAGAGGAGCAGCCAGGACTCCAACAAGTACCTATATGGGATGCCGGCAGCACAGGCAGAGGCTTAGCCTGCTACACCAGAGTGCAGGCCCAAGTTCTGTATTTAAAAATAGGACTTCCTTAAACAATTGGAATAGCTAACATCTATTGGGTATGGACTGTATGTCAGGCAATATACAAAGGCTTACCAAGAACTCATTTACATTTTGTAGCCATTCTATGAAGTAGATGCTATTATTATTTGAAAGATTTACTTTTTATTTATTTGAAAGACAGAGCTACAGAGAGAGGAGAGACCGAGTGCAAGAGTGAGAGCGAGAGCAAGAGTGAGAGAGAGAAATCTTCCATCTGCTGGTTCATTCCCCAAAAATGGTTGCAATAGCCATGGCTGGGAAAAGCCAAAGCCAGGAGCCTGGAGCTTCCTCTGGGTCTCTCAGATGGGTTCAGGGGCCCAAACACTTGGGCCATCTTCATTGCTTTCCGTGGCACACTAGCAGAGAGCTGGATCAGAAGTGGAGCAGCCGGGTCTCGAACCAGTGCCATTATGGGATGCTGGCACTGCAGATAGTGGCTTAACCTTCTACACCACAGCGCCAGTCCCTGAAGTAGGTATTAATATTATTTCCATTTTTACAGATGGGGAAACTGAGGCCCAAGGTCAAACAGCTAGTGACGGTGGTGCCTGGACTGGGACTCATGCTGTCACATTCCAGGGCATCTCTCATCCTTTTTACACTACTCAGTTGCTTAGCAGTTATTAACAGCCATTGAGGAGGGGGCATTTGGTCCAGCGGGTAAGACATCAGCGTTCCACGCGCAAGTCCCTGGGTTCGATTCCTGCCTCTGGCTCCTGGATCCAGCTCCCTGCTGACTCAGACCTTGGGAGGTAGTGGTGACGGCTCAAATAATCGGTGCCATGCTGCCTGTGTGGAAGACCTGGATTTAGTTCCTGGTGCCCAGCTTTAGCCTGGCCCAGCAATGGCCATTGTGGGCATTTGGAGCATGAACCAGTGGGTGGGAGCCAGCTCTTCCTGTCAGTCTGTCTCTCAAATTAAAAAAAAATTTGAATTTCAGACCTCACTCCTTACTGATAGAACCAAGATCTCCAGGGGTTGGACTCAGGCTCAAATACTTCTTCAAAGCTTCTAGAAGGTTCTAGAGTGTGGCCAGGGAAGAGTTGAGAATGACTGGTTGCATTTTTGATCCTAAGGGCTCTACTCAGGGCCGCTCCTTTCCTTTTTTAAAAATATTTATTTACGTATTTGAAAGTCAGAGTTACATAGAGAGAGAAGGAGAGGCAGAGCGAGAGAGCGAGAGCGAGAGCGAGAGCGAGAGCGAGAGCGAGAGAGAGAGAGGTTGGTCTTCCATCTGATGGTTCATTTCCCATTTGGCCACAACAGCCAGAGCTGAGCTGATTCAAAGCCAGGAGCCAGGAGCGTCTTCCCGGTCTTCCACATGGGTGCAGGGGCCCAAGGACTTGTGCCATCTTCTACTGCTTTCCCAGGCCATAGCAGAGAGCTGGATCAGAAGTGGAGCAGCCGGGACTCGAACTGGCACCCATACAGGATGCCGGCACTGCAGGCGGCAGCTTTACCCTCTGTGCCACAGTGCCGGCCCCTAGGGCTGCTCCTTTTCTTTCTGGAAGTGGGTTGGAGGGTACCTAAGTGTCCTTTTAGATCCAATGTCACATACATCTATGCCTCAGATAGATGCCTGGGTCTCATCCAGTGACCTGGGAGCCAGAGGCGAGGCTGTGCGGTGACAACACCAACTGTGCTGCCAGCGGCAGCAGAAAGATTCCTTGGGAGCTTCGGTGGGACCCGTCACATCTCATGTGACAAGCACACGTGTGCTACTCACCTTTATAGATTTCTCAGGCCAGTGCAGGTGAAAACCACGTAAGCTTTGAGCCTCCCAAGGAAAGCTTTCTCAGCCAGCAGCCGCTGAACGCGTGAACCGTTATCTTCATCACGGCCCTTGGATGTTGCTGGTCACAGCAGCTCATCACCTGTCTGGGAGATTGACAGCGCTGTCTTGTCCGTTTGTCAAATCCAATGCTGATCTCTGTAGATTTGGTTACGTGTGGACAGGAGGGCTGTCAGAGACCTTGCTGGTGCCACTGAGCTGGTGATGACTTACAAAGTCATGGGGCATCCGTCAGAGTGGAGGACCCAGCAGTGCTGGAGTCGTAATACAAGGATTACACACACACACACACACACACACACACACACAGAATTCTGTCTGCTGATTCATTCCCCAAATGCCCACAATAGCCAAGGTTGGGCCAGGTCCAAGCTAGGAACCAGGAACTCCTCCTGGATCTCCCACACGGATGGCAGGTACTTGAGCCACCATCATCTGCTGTCTCCCACGTGCATTAGTAGGGAGCTGGATCAGAAGCAGAGGAGCTGGGACTGGAACCAGCAGTCCCATACGGGCTACAGGCATTATACTCCAAGCAGTAGCTGAACCTGCTGTGCCACGATGCCCACCCTGCTCATAAACCTCTGGATGCTGACCTACTATGCTGAAGTCTGCACCAGGAGTTACGGAGTTATGGTTTCTAATTCCCAGGTCTCTCTCTCTCTTGTTATCAAACTTATGTTGGTAATATAGGACAATGTGGAGGAAGAACCTGGTTTCTGTCACCTTGGCTTGCTTCTGTGGGTTGTTGGTGACACAAAGAAGAGGTGTTGAGTTTGGACCCCAAGAGTTGGATTTTTATGCGACTTTCACCACCAGCTTATATCATTGCATTAGCAAATGAAACGGAAGCAAAAGAAGAATCTACTACATATGCCTAACACCTGATGGTGCTGGTAGTTTGCTTGTGAAACATTTATTATGTAACCATGTGTGTGAATCTTCAGATGTAATGGGTCATGATAATATAAAGCGTGTTTTGAAACTGTGAGTAATAATCAAACAAATTTGAAAACCGTGGTCTCCAGGAATGGAGAGGGAATCCTTCCAGTTTGCTCAGATGGGCACACAGAAAGAGCCACTGTTTTGGGTGTCTGTCCTGCGCCAGGCCCTGTTTCGAGCACTAAAGGAGTAAGAAATCACGGAAATCCTGGAACTTGTTGCCGCTCTCCCACATGGGTGGCAGGGACTCCAGTACTTAATCCATCACCTGCTGCCCCCCAGGGTGCACGTTAGCAGGCAGCAGAGTGGGGACGGGAGCCCAGATGCTCCAATTCAGAACACAGGTGTCCTGAGCCGTGTCTTCTCCACTGTACCAAACTCCCACCCCCTCAACAGGGGAATTTTGAGTTGACACAGTTCAGCCTGTAACAGGGTAAATTCGACACAGCAATGGTGGTGTGCACGACAAGAATTTAACTGAGCCGAGAGGGAGTCTGGCTTTTTGGCTCCTTCCTGGAACATTGTGTCATTCACAGAATACAGGCACCCTCCCTCAGACACCCTCCCTGGAGATTGGTGACCATGGTTGACTGCTGCTGGGTGGGTATCTTGGGGGCCCTGCGGGAAAAGTCCAGAGAGGCTGAGTGGGTGTGCAGCACTGCCCACCTTGGGCCCATCCACTGTCAGGGTTGACGTATAAGAGGGACCAAAGGCCACAAGGACACGCTCTCCTTGCTTGGGAATTCTGTGTCTTGCCTCCCTGCATGGCACCATATGCCTTCCACAAGAAGGTATAGAAGATGGCAGTGCCCAGCGCACAGTAGGTACCTGATCAATAGCAGGGCTCCGCTCTCAGGGGGGCTTCTCAGCCTCTGGGCTTTTGGGGAAGGCACCTACCTATTTTTGGGGAGCCCTGCTAATCCCCAAATTGGAGCTTTTTGAGGCTGCTTCCAAATGTTCTCGTGGCAGGGTGGTTATTTTTCTTCCTTAACTAGTAGCAGGTGTTTGGCTATGTCCATTACAAGTCATCTCGCATTCCCCTGATGAACGAGTTTTTTATTTAGTGGTGGGGGATCAATAATGCGGGATCTCATGCGCACCGTTAAAATGGAAAATGTCTGTTGGACTGACAATTGTATTATTGATATGTACCGAGCAATAAATTACGTGATGCAAAATGGAGCAACTAGCCTTGTAAAAGGCTGAGCTGGGGCCTGGCTGGCTTTGTTACAGCCACAGCTGGGGCTTTGCACGGCTGTGTTTGGAGAAGCGCTGGACGTGGTCAGGCAGTTTTCCATCTCAAGTGGGAACATGGCTGCTGGCCGCCCTAGCTTTTCACGGTTACTCCAGGCCTGTTTGGAGTCAGCTCCTCTCCCCTTCTCCGTCACACCCCAATGGAGGCGTTTCTGTCTGATCACAGACTCTGCCCTGGTCCTCAGCATCAGGTGAGAGGGCGTTTCGGATACCCTAGCCCTGTTGACTTTAAGAGTTCTGGATCTTTCCTTTGTTTCCACCTTTGCTTCTCATGTGCTAATATGGCACTCAGCTGGCTCCTAACCTGCTGGGTTTGTGTTGCCCACTTCCTCCTGGTGGGAGAGGGTCTCCATGCTCAGACCTTAACATTCTACTTTACAGCTGCTCTCCCAGCCCCAAATCAACCCACGTTTACCAACTCCTGTAAGCATCATGCAGCCAACACCCAACCACTTCCTCTGGGGGTCAGTCCTCCAGCCAAGCCACACTCCCAGTCTCCATTCTACCTGATCTCCAAGGGCCTCCCAGCATGCTTTGCAATGCATTATCTAAGATTGATGGCTCCTTGGGGCTGGGACCTGCAGAAATAATGGCAAGTCAAAGAGAAACCATGAAAAGGGGGTTATTGGTGTCCTGGAGACTGACGATGGGTGGGGTGCAGGGTGACTCCGTATGGAAATCGGTAATTAGCGGACAGGAATTGAAGGTAACTGGACCTGAAGCAGAAGCCTGGAGACATTGTACCAGTTTTCAGAAGCCAGAGCAAAGAAACATTTTTTTTTTTCGCCAAAAGAAACTCATCTTTCAATTCCATTTTCCCATGAGTTTTTGAAGCACTTTTGACTTTGACCCGAAGGAATTTCTCATTCAGGAAAGTGTGTGTATTGGAAACAGTGGCCAGGTTAATGAGAACAGCTGAGAGGGAAGGGCCATTTAAAAGGCACATAAAAATTACAGTATAGTTTTATGGTCGATCACACTGAGTGCCTATTGCTTTCTCAATATAAACTACGGAGAGTCGACTCCCATCAAAACATCTGGGCTAGGGACATGGGAAGATCAGGGATTCTCAAAGAAGTGAGAACAGCGCCCACCAGGAGTTATCAGACTGTTGCAGGCAAGATCAAAGGTGTGAATTTCACGATTCCTTGGGAGGCACTGCCTTGATCCAATGGATGTCCGTGGACCCTCTCTCGTCAATACGTGATGCTTTCTTTAGGACCCAAACCCAAACCTGGAAAATAGTAGACCAGAATGAAGACTGCATTTCCTGGCTGGCCTCGCTGATAGGTCTGACCATGTAACTTGATTCTGTCCAATGAGATGTGAGCAGAAGTGTTGTGTGAGAAATCCTAAGAAGTGCCTGTGGGGCCGGCGCGTGGCACAGTGAGTGGGTAAAGCTGTCGCCTGCAGTGCCGGTATCCCATATGGGCGCCAGTTCGAGTCCCGGCTGCTCCATTTCTGATCCAGCTCCCTGCTATGGCCTGGGAGAGCAGTGGAAGATGGCCCAAGTCCTTGGGACATTGCCCTCAGAAGTCAGCCTCTGAGTCAGGATCAGCCCAGGCTTAATGGAGCAGCCATGGGCGGGAACTCTGGTCCAAAGCCTGAGCTGAAGTCCCAAAGGGAACCAGCCGCATAAACAAATCGCCCTTGACATTGAACCCAGGTGGGTTTTCAGATGACTGCACTCCCAGCTGCCATCTGACTGTCACTGCAGATGACACCTTGAGAGAGACCCAAACAGCCGGTCGACAGAACCATGAGATAGCACTCAAAGTTGTTGTTGTAAGCCCCTAAGCTTTGGGATCACTCATAATGCAATAATAGACACCTGCAGGAGCCAATAGGATCCCAGAAGATACAATTTAGATGAAAACGCTCTCCGCTGATTGGATGAGAAAGGACACGCAGGAATTTAAGGGGTGAAGATGATGTCTTGGAAACTGGTTCGCTGGCTACAGCTGATGAAGTCCTGGCTGATGAAGAGCAGCCTGGATGTGAGTGACACAGGCGGGATGTGGATGTGGGCCCAGCTGCCACACAGATGGTCTCAGTTCCCTGATGCTCGCCGTTTCTTCAAGTCATCTCCAGGTCCCAAGAGGTATGCCAGTGTCTCTCAACAGACAGCGTTCTGAGATTAGGGCCCTTCCTCTTGGCTTCAACATTAGGCTGTGTTTCAGATTTCCCGTTCTGCAGGGTCCCTGCTTTGTGTGGTATAGCCCAACCTGTATCGGATACACACCCTAGGCATCCCAACCAAAAATTAATGATTGGCCAGTGTCTGCTCATTGCTTGTCTCTGAGGTCTTAGCTAACGCCCTGATAGGCACTTCTGGCTGGGGGCAAAGCACCCATCCCAAAAGTGAATTATACAGTAGCTATCGCTGGGTACAAGATCTTAATCAGATGGGTGTGGACTATGCTAACCCAGCCCACCTTCTGCAGGGTACAGCACCCAGAATTTGAAGGGTACCCCGACACCAATACGAATAATTCCAGTGAGGTGTCAGTAGCCTTGCCTGGCATTTATCACTCACAGCAAATTTATTTATTTTTCTCCCACCTCCACCTCTCCCTACCTCCACTCCACCTCCAGTAACCAGGAGCTCTGTTGCAAGATTGAGCTTAATGCCTCCTATTCATTCCCTAAGCGTTGAAAGGGATAATTGGGAGGTAATTGCATTACCACACAGTTTGGAGTTAGTCTTTTAGTTTGGCTCTTAACTTGCGAATCTTTGCTGCAGGAGTACATTTCCTGCCAGACTCAGAGAAGGGCTTTGCAATGAGCACGGGAGCCCCCCCCCCCGGAAGCAAGAGTTAATGCAGTTGAGCTTGAAGCTTATCCAAGAAAGGCAATGATATGAGGTCAACTGGATATGAACTTGGGCCAAGCAGAGCTGGAAAAAAATGAGTTGGATTAAAGTCCTTTCTTGAGAATGACTGGCTCATAATGGAACCCAGAGAGAGAAATTGTCGTGCCATCGTTTATCCAACACAGATCCCGAGTCCCTCCCCTCTGCTGAGCTTTGAGTTGACAGCAGGTGGTGTTGAAAGGGGTCTCTGATGCTGGCGACTGACCGAGATTTGTCGAGACGTCTCCTTTAAAAAACAAACAGCTTGCAAGCTAGGCCTTTACTCTCCAACATGACGTACTTTAACCTTCTTTTAACATTTCTTTTAAAGAAATAGCACTTTGCCGTCTCCACAGTAGGCCTTTAGGGTAGGGAAATTGTCAGCTCCTTCAGCCACAAAAGGAACGACGCTGCTCGCAGTTAATCCGGTCTTCAAGAGACTTTTACTTAGAA
>CM027397.1:8428990-8637720 GCA_015711505.1 Sylvilagus bachmani
TGCACAGAGCTCTCCAATCCGCCACTTGATCACGCTCAGCTGTGGAGTCACGCAGCAGGCAGGGCATCAGCGCCATCTTGTTGTTTACCAAGATCCTCAGCTAGATGGAAAGTTCAATCAGCTGCTACATCCGCATTACTGCTATAAGCCAAGCCCAGCATGGGGGGTCCCATGGCAAGCCTATCCATGGGTCCCCACAGGAAATGATCTTTGGTAATTGTGCACAAGCCCCGGAAAAATGAACATCTGCGTGCAATGCTACTTTCTTCCACTTCACATACAAAATAAGCAGAAGAGGATCGCGAGGACGGAAGCTTCCTTCCCATAGCTGCGCCACCGTGGTTTCCCTGTCTCAGTGAGCACAGAACCTGGGGTCAGATTGCCCACAGTCTCCTAGCTTGTGCTCCTGTCACTGGCGTTTTCTGATTCCTACTGAATTGAAATTTATCTTCTTCCTGTTGATGATCAACTCAACATTTCTTAAAAACATACCATCTAGGTAAGAATATTGTTGAAACTTATTTTTTTCTAATACTCTGTATCTATGAACTTCCACGAATAAGAGAAAACGTGTCATATTTATGTCTTTCTGGATCTGGCTTATTTCACTTAACATGATGATTTCCAGTTCCATCTGTTGTGTTGCTAATGTCAGGATGTCTTCCTTTTCTATGGCTGAGTAATATTCCTTCATGCCTCTATTTTCTTTATCCAGTCATCAGCTGATGGAAATCCAGGTTGTTGCTATAACTTTGCTATTGCCAATTGGGCTGCTAGACACAAGAGAGTGTAGGTATCTCTTTCCTATGTTGATGTCATTCCTGTAGATATATTCCCAGGAGTGGGATAACTGGGTCATATGGTAGATCCATTTTCTGTTTCCCGAGGAATCTCCACACTGTTTTCTATAGTGGTTGTACCAATTTGCATTCCTACCAACACTATGTTAGGGTACTTTTTTCTCTACACCCTTGCCAGCATTGGTTATTTTTTTTTTAATTTTTGGATAATAGCCATTCTACCTGGAGTGATCATGACATCTTCTAAATAGTGTCTCCCAGCTCTCCTCTCCTTTCTCTGTGGCTGTTCAAAACCAAACCAGAGTCTGGCAAGCTGTAGCTTTCTTGCTGGCTGGGGGCGAGTGCTGAATGAATATTTCTCTGTTGACCCACAAGGTTCTCGCCCACTGCTTCCCAACCCACCTCCCTCTTGGGTCACATGGAGAGGGCTTTTCGCTTTGCTCTTCATTTCCTGGAATGATCAGTGAGCATGGAAGAGGGTCTGGGTTTGAGTTTCGTTGCCAGTGTGGTTTTCTTTATAGAAATAGCCTTGGGAGCTGCTCACGGGTTCCAGACAATATTGATGAGGAGTTACGATCCTGCAAATGGATGTTTAAAATAAATAAAAAGATGAAAACAGGGATTAGGAGGGGAAACTACAGTTAATCAATGAACTGCGCAACTGCAAATTCCTACAAGATTATTTGAGCAATTAGCGGAAAACGTTTTGTCACAAACAAAATAAATCTGCAATCAGAAAATAATTTGCAATCAGCTTTGCAAGTAAAATTGCGTATTTTACCATCAGTTGAAGGCATGTTGAGAACTAAATGATCAAGTCGAGAGTGACGCTTTCTGTACGTCAATGGTTAGAGCAGATCATCGTGGCAATCAGTCACCTGGGACACATACCCTAGGGAGGCATTTCGAGAAAGTGCTTCCTTCCAAGAAACTGTCCAGCGCCACTGAGAGCAGAAATACCTTGGCCTCCCTAAAACCCAGCAAATGCACTCGCATGGAAGCATTGCAAGCCACTGATGCAGCTGTGACCTTCAAAATGCATGCATGGAGTGGCCGCACTGCACGGAGTGTATCTGGTAACAAGCGCCTCAAATGTATCCAAGAAATGCATTCGTGTCTTTACTTATTTTATTTGTTGCAAGAGAGAGAGAGAGAGAGAGAGAGAGATCGCCCACGTGTGGGTTCCCTTCCCAAATGTCTCTGACATTCCGGGCTAGGTCAGGCCAAAGCCAGGAGCCTGGGACTCAATCTGGGTCACTTATGTGGGTAGCAAGGGACCCAAGGACTTGGGCCATCACCTGAAGCTACCCGGGGTCTGCATTAGCAGGAAACTGGAATCGGGAGGAGAGCCAGGTGGTACTTGAACCTGAGCCCTCTGCTGTGGGATTGTGGGCATCCCTGTACCAACCACCTGCCTCTGACTGTGATCTTAATGCACATTTGATTTTCTCTGGCGACCAAAACAAGGGATGCCAGCAGTTTCTGCAGATGATCAGTTGTGTAAGCAATTAGAAGCCCACCGTGGAGAGACCATTAACGGGCAAGTTATCAATGTTTTGCCCAATTTTTACTGCTGGCCATTAAGACTCAATTCCAGGGAAACTTCACGAGCCTATTTTAAACCACAACTTTCCCTCCTTAAAATGGCAATAAAATGGAAAACGCAAATCATGAAGGACAGTTAGGCTATTAGTGCAGTCCCGGGAATGCTAATCTTCCCACACAGGATGTGTGTAATTTGTGTACGGAAAGCGGGAAGATTCTAGAACCAGCTCTTGGTATAACTCCATCTCCGTCAACTGGCTGCTATGCAAGCATTTTCCTGCCTGATTTTTCTCTTCAATATTTGTAAAAGTTGCAGAGGCTGCCCAGATCCAAGAAATAAAGAAAAATTATCTTCACACACACACAAAAGTGGGGATGTGTCGTTCTGATTTAGGGAGCCCATGTCATGGTGTGTGTTGGAACAAGAAATAATTAATTTGAAAAAGTCCTTGATCTCTGCCTGCAGTTGATTTAATGATCTTAAAGTCTTAAATAGAATAGTATTTCACATTCATTATCCTTGTGTTCATCGGGAGCCCTCGTCTTCACGGTGAGCGCCGTGTCCTCGGCCACAGAGGAGATTGAAACGGAAATGCTAGTTACTCTGGTGAGCAGCCATTTCTCAACTCGAATCTCTTCTTCATTTTCAAGGAGTTTGGCTAATTCATTGCCGGCATTCACTAACTTTATTTCTTCGGCAGTTCGCATCTCATGTTCTTCCATAAAGTGAATAAAAATGAGTTTGTGCTATGAGACATTAGGATGAACGCTTCCTATCTCACTGCATTTTGGATAGCTTAGCATGCACTTGAAAATCATGAGAAGGGACTGGTGCTGTGGCCCAGCTAGGTTAAGCCACTGCTTGCATTCCATATCAGAGCGCTGGTTCAAGTCCTGGCTGCTCTGCCTTGGATCCAGCTTTCCGCTAATGTGCCTGAGAAGTCAGCGAAGGGTGAACCCAATGTTTGAACCCCTGTCTTTTCTGTGGGACACTAGGATGGAGTTCCTTGTGGCTTCAGCGTGAACCAGCCCTGACTGCAGCCATCTGGGGAGTGATCCAGCAGATGGAAGATTTTTCTGTCTTCCTGTTGCTATGTCGCTCTGCCTTCCAAATCAATCAATCATTAAAAAAAAACTCATTGGAAGAGAAGCGTTTGATGGTTCTTAAGGATATAGAATGACGGATGTTTGATGAGAAGGAAATGAGCTATATGTTGTATACATGTATATCACATCCCATAATAAGTACAAATGCTACATGTTAGTTAAATAAGAGTGAGTGTGTTGATGTTCATGCCTTTCTATCAGTTACTTTTCTTCTTTATGCCTATTTTGGTTGCTACGGGGGAGGAAGGCAGGGGCCAGGTGGAGTGCCCCACAACATGTCACTGCTGGACCAGGGGTAGTGGGCTAGGGCAGGGGCTGAGTGAGTTCTCTTTCCAGCTTTGTGCATCCTGTGAACCTGTGGGTGACTCTTCCCCGCCTCTGTGGTCCTGCCCTCCAGGTGCTGCCGAGACCCTCTGACCACTTCCTGCTTTGGTTTCACTCTACGGGGTAACCCTGCCACCTCTCGGGACGCACCCACGCCTCTGTCCAGCACCTGAGCCTTTCCTTCTCAAGCCTCCCACTCAACTCTCAGCCTCCTTGCTGTCCCCCAGGGCCTGCCACATGTATGATCTCATGTACATTCGCTCCAGTTGGCTTGGGGACAGTTGTCAGTTCCTTGGGCACTACCAACCCAGGAGCAGTTTAAATTAAATTTCACATAAAAGAACCTCCGTAAGTAGTGTCAATTCAGGTCCTAAACCCCGTGAGCATATACTTGTCCTTGGGGATTAACCGGAGAATGAAGATGTGATTGGCACCTCCCCCTTGCACTGTCTTTCGCTAAGCAGCCTTAGGTAGGTAGGGGAGACTTCCTGTCTAGTTTTTACATCATGGAAGGTGCAGCCCCCCGCCGAAGGCTTGCCATGGTACAGGGATGTCTCCTCTCACTCCCAGGCTAGGCTGCATTCTGGGCTTGTCTTTGTTGCTCTGTGTGACCAGCGGGTTGGAAGAATTGGTCTTGGTGGGGTGGAGAGGGACCCCAGAGCAGTTCCCGGATGGAACAAGTTACCACCACATTCTTGGATTTCTGCTCTCTTCATTTTTTGGGTTTGGAGCACCTCCTTTGCTTCCCAGGCTCCTGGACTGTACAGCTAGTGTTTTTTATTCTTTCTTTAATTAAAGATTTATTTATTTGACAGGCAGAGTTACAGAGAGGTGGAGGCAGAGAGAGAGAGAGAGAGAGAGGTCTTCCATCCACTGGTTCACTCCCAAGATGGCCTCGATGGCCAGAGCTGAGCCGATCCAAAGTCAGGAGCCTGCAGCTTCTTCTGAGTCTCCCGTGTGCATGCAGGGGTCTGAGCACTTGGGCCATCCTCCACTGCTTTCCCAGGTTGTGTCAGAGAGCTGGATCAGAAGTGGAGCAGCTAAGATCCGAACTGGCACCCATACAGGATGCCAGCGCTGGAGGTGGGGGCTTTAACATGCTGTACCACCGTGGCGGCCCTGGAAAGCGGCAATTTTTATAAAAAGAATTATTTGAAAGGCAGAGCAACATACACACAGACACATAGAACAATTTTTTAAAAGATTTATTTATTTATTTATTTGAAAGGCAGAGCTACAGCGGGGGAGAGAGAGAGAGAGCCCCCATCTGATGGTTCACTCTTCTATTATGTGCAAAGGCTGGAGCTGCACAGATCTGAAGCCAGGAGCCAGGAGCTTCCTCCAGGTCTCCCACGTGGGTGCAGGGGCCCAAGCACTTGGGCCATCTTCCACTGCTTTTCCAGGCCACAGCAGAGAACTGGATTGGAAGTGGAGCAGCTGGGACTTGAACCAGTGCCCATATGGGATGCTGGCACTGCAGGTGGTGGCTTCACCCACTATGCCACAGCATGGCCCTAGATCAATATTTTATCTACTGGTTTACTCCCCAAAGGACTGTAACAGCCAAGGCTGGACCAGGTTGAAGCCAGGAGCCTGGAACTCCATCTGGGTCTCATATGTGGGTGACAGGAGTCCAAGTACTTGAGCCGTCTTCTGCTGCTTTCCCAGGCACATTAGTAGGGAGTTGGCTCAGAAGTGGAGCAGTGGGGCTTGAATTGGTGACCTGGCATGGGATGCTGTTGTTGTAAGTGGCAGCTTAACCACGATGCCACAGTGCTGGCCCCAAAGGTAGCATGTAAAGATACATTTACTTTGATACAATGAAATTTGAAAACCCATGCACATAAGGAGTTTGCAAAAAGTCCATGGCAAATGCATGGACTTCTCTCTCTTCTTTACAAGAGTTATTAACTTAATTTTTCTTATCTGAGCTCCACTTTTCTCTCTTGTTGGATTGTAATATTTGCACGAACCTTGCATCCATTCCCATGATTTGTCAAAACCAGTGTTCAGGGAGGAGAGTGCTTAGGTGATGGAATTTAGCTGAATTTGTGCATAATTTTTCTGGATAAGAGAGGCTGTGCAGTGCCGTGTTAACAAATAAACCCCAAAATCTTGGTGGCTCAGCAAAATAAATGTTTATTTCTGCTATTGAGAGGGTCTGATGTGGTCTCACCATGACCCAGGGTGGGTCTTGGGGGCAAGGATATAGATTGCTTCTGTCTAGGCCTCTGATTCATCAAGGAGATAGATTACTTCTTTTTTTTTTTTTTTGCGATTTATTTATTTGAAAGGCAGAGTTACAGAGGGAGAAGGAGGGATATCTTCCATCCACTGGTTCCCTCCTCAAATGGCTACAACAGCAGGGGCTGGGCCAGGCTGAAGCCAAGACCCACGAGCTTCTTCCTGGTCCCCCACGCGGGCATGGGGACACAAGCATTTGGGCCATCTTCTGCTACTTTCCCAGGTGCATTAGCAGGGATCTGGATTAAAAGTGGAGCAGCCAGGACTTGAACCAGCACTTTTATGGGATGCCGACACTGCAGGCAGAGGCTTAACCTTCTACAGCACAGCGCTGGCCCCTGCTCCTCTCTTGTAACTAAGTCATATGCAACACACAGTCTCCAGTTCCACAGAGACAGGTGGAGTATGCTATGCAGGGTTTTATTATTTTTTTAAAATTCTTTTATTAGCAATAATTGTACATATTTATAGGCTACAATGCGACATTTGAATTCATGCCTACATAGGACAATGGACGTTTCTCCTTCTTTGACATAACTTAATGAGCAGAGTCAAGGACTAGGGAAATACAGTGAATTTTAGTGAAGGGAAACGCAACACTGTGTGGCCAAGGGGGTGGATATAAGTGGGGGTGGAAGAAGAATTGGGGCCAATGGGTCAGACGAACACAGGTGGATGTGCAAGACATTTCAGAGAAGGAGAAGAGGGTGGCCCCAGGGGAGAAAGGGGGGCAGAGAAGGGAAAATCCTGCTGAGCCTCAACCCCGGTCTGCATTTCACACTGGGACATTTTCATACACCTGCTAGTGTTGTTACAACCACCGTGTCCACCAGGTTTTAGCATCTTGGGAGACGAAGCAAAGCGCAGTTGAGAAGAGTGGAGACACTTTCCTACAGCTACTTATTAGCAGACACAATTCAAAGGGAAATCTGTTTCATTCTTCCTGGGCCCTTTTACTTCTAAAATAGGGGTTAGCAACTTTTTCTTCCATGGGCCAGAAAGTCAACATGTCAGGGTTGTCAGGCCGTGGGATCTCTCGGAGGAACTAGTAAACTCTGCCATCGAGGCAAGGAAGCAACCGGGAACAGCACATCAGTAAGAATATGGCTGTCGTCTAGTACAATGCTATTTACAAAAACAGGCAGCAGCCTATACGCACGTCCCGGAGTTGTGACAGCCGCCGTTTTACAAGAATCTCCTACAGCTCTGGTCTGTACCCAGAGCGGATTCTTGACAGGAAGGAAAGTACAGAGGGAGACCTGGGCGTGTCGGAAGGCGTGTTGGCTTCCAGCGATGGAAAGTCATTTGATGAGATAGGACAGATGGTGTTGATTTGAGGTAAGCGGTCCCTTGGTGTCAGTGGGGACAGGTTTCAGGACTCCCCACCAATACCAGAATCCAAGGATGCCCAAGTCCTTTAAAGAGAGTGGGGGTGACATTTGCATCTGATCTACACACAGCCTCCTGTCTACCGTAAATCATCTCTAGATGCCTTATAATACCGAATACAAAGTAAACGCTAGGTATATCGTTGTTGTACTGCTTTTGTAAGGGAATAGTGATGAGACAGAAGGAAGTCTATGCCTGCTCAGCACAGATGCAGCCACTGTAGGACTAACTACACAGGAGAAGGTCTGTGCATATTTGAGTCTGTGGATGTGGAACCCTCCCAGGGCTGACCTCACAGGAGCTGAGCCCAATGGGGGTCTAGGTGATGGGCACCTATTTGAAGAACAAGGCTCTACCATATGGCAGCCCTTACCTAGGCTCTGGGAGCACCAAATAGAAGGGACAAAGACCTGTCCTTGTCTTGGCAAGAGGTGGCAGTTTGCAAGGGAGGGAGAGACTTGGAGAAGAAGGGCATAGGAGCACTGGAACACATGAGGTCCCCATCCAGTGTCCTTTGTGGTCCAGGGCTGCACAGATGAGACAGGACAGATTGCTCCTGAGCCAAGCATCAAATGCTCGAGAATCTTCCTGAAGAATCTCCTCTAGGTGGACATGAGTTTTTGGAGGCTAAAACCAGTAGTACTGTTGGAAAAGAGTTAACGCATTCCACTTTGGAAGGGAAAAACAACCGTGTGGTGAGAAAGATTTTGTTCCCTTGGGTGGCAGCCACAGGATTCTGCGCCAATTAGTAGCATCTGGTGCTCATGGAAGATCCAGGCCTGGTTGAATTGGCAGGTTTCTCTGCATGTGATACCCTGTGTAGCTGCTGCTGGCCCATCTGTGATGTCTCCCCTTCCCCAAAGCAGGACAAGCTCCAGGTTTTTTTTTTTAAGAGACAAGGGTGAGATTCCGAGTCGGCTTTTCCCAATGTAATAAAAGGAGACAGCTCTGGTGGTAATAGCTGTGATTTATGGAGCTACTTGTGTTTGCCAGGACCTAGGCTCCACGTTCTGCATTTATCATCTCACTTGATCATCAAAACAACTGTGAGAAGACGGAGGTGCCATTGCCACTCAGATTTACAAAACAGGAGCCTGAGTCTCACAGAGGTTACCTCCTTGGCCAAGGTCACCCAGCCCTGAGGTGTCTGAACCCTGGGGGTTCCAGCTCCGTGTACTCCGGGTCTCAGACTGGTGGATCTCAAATTCATGCCTTAGATGAAGGAATTTCAAAAAGTTCATGGGAAGTTGGATTAAAGCCCAAGTGTATTTTTTGGTGCAAAACCTTTCAAATCCATGCACTGCTTTTTTTTTATATGCATATTTGCCACAACTTTGTGAATACTCCTTATATGCAGAGGTTTCAAAACATTTTGCACCCAAATCAACTCAACCGAAAAAATTATTTTATTTGAAAGGCAGAAATAAAAACAGATAGATGGACAAACAATGTTTCAGTCCCAAATGCCTACAACAGCCAGGGGCTGAGTCTAGCTGGGAGCCAGGTCTCTCATGTGGGAGGCAGGGACTCTACCACCGCCTCCCAGGGTGTGCATTAGAAGGAACTGGAAGCAGGAGTGGAGCCAAGACTCAAATCCAGATGTTTCAACCAATATGGGGTGCAGGTATCCCAGGCAGTGTCTTAACCACTGGGCCAAGTGTCCAACTCCCAAAATAAGCTTACGGTTTAATTTTGCTTTCCATAAGGTTTTCTAAGTGGTGACATTGCCCAGAGGGAAATACTACTTGTTTCTTGCTTCTGGGTTGAAATTGGGGGCCTAGCATTTTGAGGAGTCCCTCCCAGAGTATTCACATGAGAGTAACCCAACAATGACCTTTGCAGTCGTAAGCTGTCCTACATGTCCCAGGATGCTACAGGATATGAAAGAGGCTGTTCGTGGCTCAAGGAGCTCCAGGCACTGTTTTCCTTCCTTGGCAAAGCAGAGATGTCTGGGGCAGGGGCGGGGCGGAGAGGTGGGGGAGGGGTAGTGCTTCTGCACCTGCTGGTGTCAGCTCCCGCAGCCCTTCCCTGTCTAAACCTGAGGGAACCAGCTTGTTTTCCAAGGCTCCCGCTGCTGGGTAGGAAGGGAAGGAGGTTCGGGCTGCTCTTCCTACTCATCGTCTTCATTCACGGGAAAGAAAAGGCTGGTGCCTTGTGAAGAATGAAGAACTCTACAGATGCAACGTTCAGTTTCCCGTCCAAGACCCAGATGGAAAAATTCAGCGATATGCAGCTTGTGGGCTCTTATTTTAAGTAACAGCGGGGATAAAACGGGTGGGGAGGCCGACCAACTGCGGTACTTATCTTCCTCAATGAATGATGCATCTGGCCACTTCACCCCCCTTTCAATTGCAAACGCAATTTGTCTGAAGCCTCCCATTTAAACCACATAGATCTTCTCGAAACGAAATAATAGGCTCCATAGCTCCCTGGCTTCCCCAGACAAGACAAAGGCTGTGTGTGTGTGTGTGTGTGTGTGTGTACATGCGTGTTGGTGGTGATGGATAGGGCGAGTGAGAAGAGATGCATTCCAACTACTGATTGGATTTCAAGCTCTCTCATTGCTGCTGGGGATCTGGGATCCCGGGAAGTGATCCAGGCGTAGTATGCCCCAATTGTAAATGTAGACAGAGACCATCAGTAAAAACCAGGGTCTTGGGGAACTGAATAGTCCTTGGTGAGCCTCCACTGCACTTCTTGGCATCAACACAGGTCTCTGAGCTATTTCTTAGGCTCTAACTTCACCTCCTCCACCCAGGAGGACCAATTACCCACCGACAGGTTTTTTTTCCCAATGCGTGAATCTGCATGGGCTTCTTGTTGTCATTGAATTCAGTGGAGATTCTTCAGGTCCACACCAAGCCCTTCCCCAGTGCACTCACAATCCACATGTGTCCCCCTGTTGACTTCCTGCCAGTCCCAGGACCTGGCTTCTCACGTTTTCCCACGACGCAATTGGCTTTCCCACTTGGACCTTGTCCACGGAGTTCCTGTTACTCGGATAGCCCCTTCTCTCCTCTGTCATCCAACTGTGCTCCACAGAAGTCACTTCCTATTTCCAGAAAGGCAAAGCATAACTTTTTGCAAAGGGTTCTTTGAAGGCGAGGAATTCTCTCTCTATGGAAAAGCTCTCTGCTCAGTGCTAAGTCTCCTGCAAGATCCTGCTCAAATGTTGTTTGTTCCTGGAGATCTCTGACTCTCCAGTTAAGGCATGGGAGCTCAATAAATGGGCAATAATTAAGTGCATGGATAAACAAACATATGAGTGAGAGGAGCAAATAATCTTCTGTATTTTATTTGGTCCATGGCCACGGAGAACCAAACTCAGGTTGTTTTCGTAACTAGAGGTGAACCAGTCCAGCTTCAGACAGATGCTAGGGGACTTACTCAATGTCAGATGGTAAATCAGGGCCAGAAATAGGATTCCAGCCAAGCATTCCTGATTCAGAGCCCAAGACTTTTGCTTGGCTTCACTGTCAGTTGTCTGTATCTGTTTCATCTATGGGGATGCTTCAGGCAGTGTAGACAGGGCAGGCACTTGGCAAGGGTCCTCTTTGTCACTCACGGGGCCTTTCTAAGACATGGGGTATGGGCAGACATTTGGCATGGCTGTTATGCCAGGGCTTGGTACGCGTGCCTCCTATATCAGCATCGCTGGGGTTCAGGTCCCAACTCTGCGTTCTGATTCCAGCTTCCAGCGTGTGTGCACCCTGCGAGGCAGCAGGTGATGGCTCAAGCAGCTGGCAGCTGGATAGAGTTCCAGGCTCTTGGCTTTGGCCTGGCCCAGACTGGGCTGTTGCAGGCATTTGAGGAGTGAACTAGCTGATGGAAGATCTCATTGTACCTTTCTCTCTCTCTCTCTCTCTCTGTTTCTCTGCCTTTCAAAAATATCAGGTGTTAATTAACAAATTCTCTCTGTCTCAGTGCATTTTCTGTGGGTATAACCTGAGACAAGATACTTTGTAAAGAAAAGAAATGCTGGCTGGTGCCATGGCTCAATAGGCTAATCCTCTGCCTAGCGGCGCTGGCACACCGGGTTCTAGTCCCGGTCGGGGCGCCGGATTCTGTCCCGGTTGCCCCTCTTCCAGTCCAGCTCTCTGCTGTGGCCCGGGAGTGCAGTGGAGGATGGCCCAAGTCCTTGGGTCCTGCACCCCATGGGAGACCAGGAGAAGCACCTGGCTCCTGGCTTCGGATCAGTGCGGTGCTCCGGCTGCAGCGACCATTGGAGGGTGAACCAAAGGCAAAGGAAGACCTTTCTCTCTGTCTCTCTCACTGTCCACTCTGCTGTCAAAAAAAAAAAAAAATGCTTTCCTGCAGTTTCAGAGGCTGTGAAGTTCAGTCTCAAGGTGCTAGCATCTGCTCAGTACCTGGCCAGGGCTAACTGGCTGCATCGTAAGGCAGCAGAGAGCACCCCATGGAGAGACAGAGCGAGTTGCTGGCTCGAGTCTCTTCCTGTTCTTATAAAACCACTAACATCATGAGCTCATTTCATCCTCATCACCTCCCAAAAGCCTTACCTCCAAATGCCACCAACAGAGGACTCTGAGGATCAAATTCCTCATCCATGAATTTTAGGGGGGCAACACACCAACCGTGGCGCCCTTATTCTCCATACCTGCATTTGAGTGACTGTTATGTGTCCAAAAGCAAGAACAGGCACTGAATGGACCCTCCAGGAGCCCCTGCTGGATTATAGGAGAGAAGAGACCGTAGGAGGAACACAGAGCAGGAAGCGGCAGATTCTAGGGTGGGCAGGGGGATGACACATTTGAAGAGATCTTTTCTGAAAGAGTGGCTTTCTACTGAGCCTGGAAGGTGAACAGAACCCGCCAAGGGAGGGACCACAGAGAGAGGGTCACGTGCTACAGTGGGGGGCATGAAAGGTCACGGTGTGTTTGGGGTGATGCTGGAGAGGTTGGGGCTGGGGAACAGTAGGTGGGAGGACCCGGAAGTACAGGTGCAGCGAGCTTGACAAAGGTGGTGTGTGTCAAGCTAAGGATGTGCCACCATGTCCTGTGAGCCCCTGGGGGGTGTAACTCTCCCAGGCTGCCACGGCAAAGTCCCATACACTGGCTTAGACCACAGAAAGGGATTTTTTTGCACAATTCTGAAGCTCAGAAGTGTGAGATCAATGGGTTGGCTGGGTTGATTGCTTCCAAGGAGGCCTCTCTCCTTGCCTGCACGCCTCTCTTCTCCTTGTGTCTACTCAATGCCTTCCCTCTTCGAGTGTCCACTTCAGGGTCCCCTAGACTTACGTCACAGGACGATGGGACCAGGGCTCTCATCTGTGTGACTCCGTTTTGCCTTCATCACCTCTTTCAAGACCCCGCCTCCAAATACAATCTCAGATTCCCCAGGAGGGATTAGGACTCCGCTATGAGGCTTTGTAGGCAGACAGGGCAGCTCCTTCTGGGCACACGCAGAGCAGCTCCACCTCCCCCTCAGCCCGAACTCATTTGCAACACTCCACGCTCTTATTTTCTGCGCCTGTGGTGTGTTCTGAATGCCATCAATCCTTTCTCCAAAGGGCCTCTAAATATAGCTTCCATCTGCTGCCAGGCCATATGTTATCACTGATCACCCACTTAACAATTGCAAGGAGGAGAGGCTGCGGGTAGCGAGGGTGCCGGCACGCCCTTCACACAGGTCTCAGCCAATGGGAAGCCAGAGCAGAATCCCACTGCCGCCGCCCCGTCTGAGTCCAGAGGCCTCAAGATGTTGGCCGGAAGCCAGCGTTCTAAGAGCCTGGGAGGCTCCACCGCCAGGGGCCCCTGGTTCACTCTCCTGGACGCAGATGGAGGATGTTCCTCGCCTTTCCTGCGGGGGTTGAATCACAGGAGGGAATAGCAGTGGGCTGTTCGCTCGTCCTCTAACCCTTCTCCCACGGCTCCGCGCCTGCCTGGGTTATTCCAGCAATCTTGCTGTGAAGGACAATTTAGCCCTCCCATTAATTACTTTTAAAGTTCTAGATTTCAATTAGGGAGTTAATTACTTTTTGCCATATTGCCCCCGTTAAGGACATTTTCACGATGAAGTCAATTTGTTAGGATTGAAGAGCTTTGCCCAGACAGAAGGGTTATTGTACAAGCAGCCTCCCGCCGTCCCTGTTGTCTCGTCCTGCGTGGAGCTGTTGAGCCGAGAGCTCTGTTGGGGATTTTTGTTTTGTTTAATCAAGTCAGCGAAACACTTTGTGCCCAGTGCTGTGTTAGGCTAAGACATGAAGAACGCCAGGGTAAATCAGATACAGTCTCTAGGTTCCTTGAAAGAGGGAGATATTAAACCAGATATGAACACACTACAGGCGAGGTTGGCACTGTGGTGCAGCCCAGTCTGGCTGCTCCACTTCTGATCCAGTTCCCTGCTAATGCACCTGGGAAAACAGTGGAAGATGGCCCAAGCGCTTGGGTCCCTGCCGCCTACATGGGAGACCCAGAAGAAACTCCTGGCTCCTGGCTTTTGCTGTAATGGCCATTTGGGAAGTGAACCAGTGGATGGAGGAGATCTCTCTCTCTCTCTCTCTCTCTCTCTCCCTCCCTCCTTCCCTCCCTCCCTCTCTCTGTCTCCTGCCTCACCCCCTGCTTCTGTTGCTCTGCCTTTCAAATCAATCAATCGATCAATGGATCAACTGATATGTAAGAAAATGCTGCAGGCTGGGCGTGCATAGAATATGATGGGGTCACAGAAGAGGAAGGGTTAACTTGGGAAGCCTTTGCAGAGGACATGGAATTTCAGATCTTGTAGGTGCATGGGGGTTTGCCAGCCAGATATGAAGGAAAGGGTGTTAGAAATGTTCCTCAACTTACAATGGGTCTACACCCTGATAAACCCACTGTAGGCTGAAAATGCATCCAACCCACTGCACATCATAGCTTAGCATGCTGTAGAGTTGGGGCTGTCAGTCTTGTGACTGCTTGGCTGACTGGCAGCCGCCACCATCCACCCAGCGTCAGGACCGAATATCTTCCTGCGCACAGCCCAGCAAAAGATCCAAATTGGACATGTGAAGCATAGTTTTTAGTGAGCGAGTAGATACCAGCGAGCTTTTCATTAGTCCAACTAATTACCCGAGGCAGCCTAACATTATAGAGAAGAGAGGGTCCCCAGGCCACCAAGACTGGCCCCTGGTGATGTCATTCTCAATGGCGAGTCTCCAGGTGGCACTGGGTGCCAACTGGCAAAAGACAGAAGCACTTGTATATTACACTCTCTCTCTCCAATCACGGGACCCACACCCCAAGAACATAATCCAATCTCTTCCCCAGAGGCCCTAACTTCAAATATCACAAATGAACTCATGTTCCTTCCTCTTAGCACCATGAACTTAGGACTTTGAGGTTTCAACTCCTGCAAGTTCTCAGAGGCCAAATCACGGTCCAACCATCGCAGTAGGTACCTGTGTTGCACCATCACAAGTCGAAAAATCCCAAGTCCAACTGTTGGCTGTCAGAGATCCTCTGTAGCTTCCTAGAACTGCAGCAATAAAACTCCACACAGCAAGCGGGTGGCATGACACAGTATTGTAGTCTCCCCATTCCGGAGGCTGGAAGACTGGGGCGAGCATGCTGGTGGGGCCATGTTCCCTCTAGAGACATTGCTGCAGGATCTGGTCCAGGTGTCTCCCCTAGCTTCCGGAGGTTCTTAGGCTTGTGGGAGTGGAGCTAGAATCCCCCCACTGTGTTCTCCCCGTGTCTCCACCTCCTCTTCTTTCCTTGTGCACCTGTCTCTGCGTCTCGATTTTCTCTTTGATAAGGATGCCAGTTGTATAGATTTAGGACATTGTAATGACCCCATTTGATCTTGACTTCCTCTGTAGAGGTTCTTATTTCTAACCTAAATCACATTCGGAGATGCTGGGGCTTAGGGCCTCCACATATGAATTTTGGAGGACACAACTTACCCACCGACAGCATCCAAGGCAGAGGAAATGAGATGGATGGCCACAAAGAGTTCTGAAAAGATCGGCTTATTAGGAGACAGAGAGGCCAGCGCTGTGGCTCAATAGGCTAATCCTCCACCTGCGGCGCCGGCACCCCGGGTTCTAGTCCCGGTCGGGGTGCCGGATTCTGTCCCGGTTGCCCCTCTTCCAGTCCAGCTCTCTGCTGTGGCCCGGGAGGGCAGTGGAGGATGGCCCAAGTGCTTGGGCCCTGCACCCCATGGGAGACCAGGAGAAGCACTGGCTCCTGCCATCGGATCAGTGTGGTGCGCCAGCTGTGGTGGCCATTGGAGGGTGAACCAATGGCAAAGGAAGACCTTTCTCTCTGTCTCTCTCTCTCACTGTTCACTCTGCCTGTCAAAAAATAATAATAATAAAAAAAGATTTATTTATTTATTTGAAAGTCAGAGTTACACACAGAGAGAAGAAGAGGCAGACAGAGAGAGAGGTCTTCCATCTGCTGGTTCACTCCCAAGATGACCGCAATGGCTGGAACTGCATTGATCCGAAGCCAGGAGCCAGGAGCTTCATTTGGGTCTCCCACGCAGGTGCAGGGGCCCAAGCACTTGGGCCATCTTCTACTGCTTTCCCAGGCCATAGCAGAGAGCTGGACCGGAAGTGGAGCAGCTTTGTCTCAAACTGGTGCCCATATGGGATGCTGGCACTGCAGGCGGCGACTTAACCTGCTATACCACAGTGCCGGCCCCTAAACTAAACTTTTAAAAAAATTTCTATTTTCCACAAACATTTTGAAGCACCCAGTCGTTCTCCACCATCTAATCCCATTTGTTCTTCCCTATCCCACCTCTGACGCTTTTTACCCTCCTCTCACCCCCAAGTCACTAAGCAGTGTGCATTTTCTCAAATGTTTGTATTTATTTATTCAGATTTTTATATGTACATATTATAAAGACAGTTTTAGGTTCATTATTCATTTATATAAATAATGGTGTCTTTTTATACATGATTTTCTGTATTTTTCTATAGATTTTGGTGGAAAGCCATCTAAATCATGTATTCTTTTCTTAATTGAGAGAGAGAGAGAGAGAGAGAGAGAGAGAGAGAGAGAGAGAGAGGAGGGAGACAGAGAGAGAGAGAGTGTGTTTCCAGCCTGTGTTTCCTTCTCCCAAAGCCTGCAGTGACTGGCGCTGAGCTGGCGCCAGAGCCCAGAGCTGGAACTCAATTCAGGTATCAGGAACTCATTTTCTTGTTGCCTCCCAGGGTCTACACTGGCGAGAAGCTGGAGTCAGGAGCTGGAGCCAGGAATCAAACCTGAGCACTCCGCAGTTGCGGGATGCTCAGATCTCATTGATCAGGCTGCACACGCACTCCCCCTGCATCCTTAATGGGGGCAGTGTTGCCGCTGAGGGGGTGAACATCGATTTTTGGGAGGCTAAAGAATTCTATGGTTTTACAAAGGCTTGTGGCGCTCCGAAGCTGAGCTCTGTTTGATGAAATACATGTGTATGCAATATATCTGCAGTATTAAAATGTCATGGGAGGGGTGAGGATGACAAAACGATCAGAAAGCACTTCTCTCTCCTCTCCGGCACGGATCTGCTTTGTTTTAACAGCGTGGTGAGGACGGGGTGTCCTGGCTTGTCATTCTGTGCCAAGATCTTTCCCTGAGCAAGGAAGGCTGTGGTTAACTGATGGCGGCTCTCCTTTTTGCTACAGAGTATCTCAGACAGAAAATGGTGGTCACAGCATTTTTGAGATCAGCCTTACCAGACTGTCCCAAAGGCAGAGACACCTCACTTTGGAAGAGACTCCTCTTCTGCTAGGTGCTGTAAGCCCTTCCAGCATTTTCCATTCCCACAGGTGTAACAGGAGAGCTCACCAGGACTCTGATTTGCATTTCCGACTCACAGCCCACGTGGACATCTCTGCATACGTTGGTCAGCTGTGGGATTCGCTCTTGCAGGACTTGTCCGTGTATACGTGGTTCACGCCGCCATTTTGCACGGTGGTATTTTCAGTCCCCAAACTCTCTTTGTATGTTACAGATATGTGTTAACTCTTTGTGTAATGTCTGTACTCCAGATGCTTCTTCCAGATTGGCCCTTTGTCTCTTGACTCCATGAAGCTTTGGAGTTCATGTGGTTATATAAGTGTCTTCATTTTAGAGCTTTAGGTTTCCAGTCTTGGTTAGGGGATACCTTTAACTCACCTTGTTCATGTGGGTCTTGTATTTTAATTGGAAGGTTCTTAGTCCCACTACATACGTTTTTATAATGCCCTTCAAACAATTTTATTGAGATAATATGGGGTATATGTTTTAACTCTTTTTTTAAAAAAATTATTTATTTATTTATAAGGCAGAATTACAGAAAGGCAGAGGGGAGAGAGAGAGAGAGATCTTGCATTCATTGGCCATTCTCCAAATGGCCATAATGGCCAGAGCAGTGGCAACCTGAAGCCAGGAGCCAAGAATTCCTTCCAGGTCTCCCACATGGGTGCAGGGGCCCAAGGACTTGGGCCATCTTCTACTGCTTTCCCAGGTCATAGCAGAGAGCTGGATTGGAAGTGGAGCAGCCGGGTCTTGAACTGGCGCCTATATGGGATGCCAGAACTATAGGCAGTGGCTTTACCTGCTATGCCACAGAGCCAGCCCCTTAACTCTTTGTTTTTTGACTGATAATGAATTTGCCAGCACATTTTATAAATGATCCCTTCAATACTCTTCTAATTAAGCCACCATCTCCATCTTTAACTCACAGCAAAGGCATCTAATTCTAGATTCTCTACTGTATTCTATTGATTAAGCCATTCCTTGCCCCAAACTGTGTTGACTGATGCTCTTTAAAACATGTCTACAATTCCAAAAATGAAAATAAACAAAAACCCTACTCAGGAGCCTAACTAGAATGGCACTAAAACTGTTTGGCACATTTGGGGAAGTTGGAACACAACCTATTTTCCCACTTGCTCACAATATGTCTTATGTCTTTGAATAACCATTTATAGTTTTTCTTACCTGTATCTTATATATTTCTCCATAAAAGTATTTACATAGCTTTCAACACGCTATAAAAGGAATATTGCAAGAATAAAGAAAATGTACTGACTTGATCTTTCATCCTGATCCAAGTCCCCTCTGGTCAACAGAGGGAGGAAGAGATGTTTGGTACAACTAGGATGTGGGATTCTTATGAACCCGATAGCTATTGTGTGGGGAGGGTGGGGTGGGTTTCTGAGTCTTTATACTTTTCCTGATGTCCATTCAGGATGGTTAAGAGAGTGCAAGGTCACTCTTGTCTCTGGGTGTCACAAAAGGAGGTGGTGCTGGGCTTGTCTGAGATAATTTGTGCTTCTCTAATGCACAAACTCCAGGCTATGCTGACCAGTAGCCCCGGAGGTACCCCGGCTGGGAGGCACAGTGGGCACTCCTGGAGAGTCCCTGGTCTTCCCAGACCACCAGCAGCCGCCATTGCTGTCGAGCTGGGAGAGGCAGCCTGTGGTTTCCTTGTAGCCCTCTCTACGTGCCCTGTCTGCGTCCACTTTCCTGGAGGCTGACTGAGGGCCTGCTGGTCTACCCAACTGCAGGGACCAGAAACTGCCCATTCATTCCTGAGTTTATGCGTCTGCTCGGCTGGCCGGCCATGCCACAGTGCACAGACTGGGCGCTTTGCTCACAGTCCTGGAGGCTGCAAGGCCGAGATGAAGGTGCCAGCAGTCGAGTGGCTGTCAGGACCCCTTGTCCTAGGGCAGCAGATGGCCGCCTGCTGCTGTGTCCTCCCATGGTCTTGCTCTGTGTGCGCATCTGGTGTGTCCAAATGTCCAAACATCCTCTTCTTCCGAGAACCTCAGTCCGATTGGATGAGAGCCTGTCCTAAGTGGCCTCGTTGGAACTTAATCACTTCTTTAAAGAGCTGATCTCCAAATACAGCCGCCGTGTGAATTCAGTGAAGGGATTTTGAAGGGATGTGAGGTGGCCCATGGCTTGGTTCATTTTCTGTTGCTGGGACAGAACACTCCAGATTGGGTAAATTGAAAGAAAAGGCATGTATTAGGATCATGATTCTGGAAGCTGAAAAGTCCATGGGCATGGCAGCGGGGCTGGTGGGGGCCTCTATGCTGTGTCATAGCATCACAGAGCGTGCAAGAGCAGGAAGGAGCTACCGAGAGAGAGAGGCACGAGAAGCCCTCCTGGGTTTATTAACAACTACCCTAATCCTCTGAGAATGCACTTAATCCAGTCTCCTATTCACTCATAAAGGCCCCATACATTTTTTTAAAAATTTATTTAAGAGAGAGAGAGAGAGAGAGAGAGAGAGAGAAATTTCCATCCTCTGGTTCATTGCCACAATTGACTGCAACAGCTGGAGCTGGAACTCCATCCAGGTCTCCCGTGCAAATGGCAGGGGCCCGAGCACTTGGATCATCTTTCTCTGCCTTCCCAGGTGCATTAGCAGGGAGCTGGACCATAAGTCGAGCAGCCGGGACTCAAACTGGTTCTCAAACTGCTGGGATCTGAGGCAGCAGCCTAACCTGCCGTTCCACAAGGCTGGTTCAGTGGCCCCCATATCATAATACTGCGACATTGGCAATTCAATTTCCAACAAGCCTGTGAACTCTAGGGGTCACCGTCGCACCACAGCAGCCTAGACCATGGAAGGTCAGCCAGGGAGCGTGAGTGGAAGAGCTCAGCTCAGGCTGTGGGGCTGCTGCTTTCTCTGCCTGCAGTTCATGTTATAAGCATCACAGAGAGACAAGTTCAAGGTCACAGGTTCATGGAGGACAGATATAGGAGCTACCCGCACATCATCAGTCCTCTGCCATAGACAATGACACAGATTAGAAATCCTAACTGAGCCTTCCTGGACTGGCGCTGTGGCATAGTGGGTGAAGCCGCTGCTTGCAGTGCTGGCATCCCATGTGGGTGCCGATTCGAGTCCCGGCTGCTCCTCTTCTGATCCAGCTCTCTGCTATGACCTGGCACAGCAGTGGAAGATGGCCCAAGTGCTTGGGTCCTTGAACCCATGTCAGAGACCTGGAGGAAGCTCTTGGCTCCTGGCTTTGGATCTGCCCAGCTCTGGCCGTTGCAGCCATTTGGGGAGTGAACCAGTGGAGGAAGACTTCTTTCTCTCTCTGTCTCTCCCCTCTCTCTGTAAATCTGCCTTTCAAATAAATAAATCTGAAAAAAAAAAGTCCTGAGATTCTGGGCCTGGGGTGGTCCATTGAAATGAGGGTTGCCTTTGACTTTGGCCTCCAGCCTCCTCTGAGATCCCCCCTTGCCCTTTCTCTGTCTCTTCCACCTCCGGCTCCCCCACTAGACACCCGCCAGGTGATGTCAGGGGGGGTGGGAATTCATGACTGTGCCTGGGAGGATGGTCTGGGGTGGGGGTGGGGTCATTCCATTTTCCTGGTTGGGAAGATGCCTAGTTAGGTTCCCAAGTTCTTGTTTAAATGTCACTAAGAGTTTTTTTTAATGGTCTTCTAATTGCTTAGAACAATGGGGTGCAGTGTGATAACTTGATACGCGCATGCGATGCTGGCCATGATTGCATTTCTCTGTGTTGGGAGACTTTGAACTCATCCTTTCTAATTCATCATGAACTATGTAATAAATCGTCATAAACTGTAATTGTTGTTTTGTGCAGTGCTGTAGAAGACTCTTGGTTAACCCCATTCATAGCAGTGGACCTAACAGACTGGCCCTGCCTCTTCCGCTCATGTCCCTATGGGAGATACATCACACGGAAGCCCCTAGCAAGCCTCTGTATCTTGTTGTTTGCTAGGGTCCTGCAGTCATCTGCGCAAGTGCACACTGTGTGCCAGACGCTGGGAAGGTCGCTGAAGAAGCTGACGTCTCCCCCGGTGGAAGGCATCCCCAAACACCATCAAAGTCATCAAAGCTTGGCTCCTGCACTCAGCGAGGCCCATGGAAGCCTCCTTCACGCAGAGTGTAGTCTGTTTCTCTTAGCTTGGCTGGCAGCCTGGCGCTGTAAGGGAAGTGTCTGAGGCCTCTCTCCATCCCAGGCAGGTCCTGCGGGCTCACTCCAGACCACAGAGGAGACAGCTGAAGTTCCAGATGGGGGAGTGGCCATTGGCACTTAGCTGAGGATGGACAAGTCTTGCCTGCACCTCCGTTCCCTTGTATTTAGGGGACACTGTGGGTTTTGGTATCCCAGTAAAGTGCTCTAAGCTTATGCGAGTGACAAAACAGATGGTGCCACAGGTACCCTCCAGGGAGCTTGTGTTGCCCCTAAGAATGAGGCCACACAAAGGCAGGGCTGCTCCCCACCTTCCCAATTAGCTGGGAAAAGAAAAGGGAGTTGAGTGCCCCTGTGAGCAGCGGACTCAGGAGGAGACGGCGTGGGCGATCTGTCACCGGCAGTGTCTGGCCTTGCCTATCCTGGGGATCCCTGGTTGATGAGATGCATGCAGCATCATTAATACCCCTTTGCCAGAAATGCTGCACACTCAGCCTAATGCCTTGTGGCACCTGCTGCTTTCCTGGGGGGCTCCAAAGATGGAGAGACAGTCCTGAAGCTGGTCGTCAAGGCAACAAGATCCATCCGGATGCACTGTCAAGTGCCACACTTGGCACTGTGTGGGGTTGAGACAAAAGAAAGGCAAAGCCAGACCTTACCCTTCATGAGCCTAAGGTCTTCTTGGATGTGTGCACCTGTTAGTTCAGCCCTTCTGCACCTAGGAAGCATGGGTGCATGGTTAGAGCAGGGTATGAGCAAGTATGAATCAGAGAGTCGTGGGGACAAGCACACACAATTTTGCAAAGCACCCTGGCCAAAACAAGGTTAAACATCGCAGAGTCTTTCATGAGCCTGTGTGTACTGTGATGTTCAGAGGGGAGAGACTGTTGGCTGCATTTCCCCAATTATCTGGCTGTAGAAATGCTAGTTCACGGAGCATTTCAGGGGGTTAGTGGGCCACAGAAAGGCTGTGAAGACCTTGAGTGAGGAGGTAATACAAAGCCGTGGGTAATTAAGGGAGCAACTCGGGAGGGCAAGTGTTCGGAGCAGGGGGCAGTGGTGCAGAGGGGAGGGGCTGAGCTGACACTGGCAGATGCTAAGAGGATGGTGAGAGTGGAGCTTGGGCTGCCCGGGGCGGGTGTGTGTGTGTGTGTGTGTGTGTGTGTGTGGATGGCCTTTCTTCTGGAACCCAGATCCTGGAGGTTATGAAATGATGTGTAGGGTCCAACCACTCATACACAGAGCGTTCTGTGTATGGGAGGAGGGGACTTGCTCGTACCAGTACTGTTCCCCATGTGACCTGTGTCTTGGTCACACAGGCCCAGGGCATTGGTTACCACCTCCTCCCAGAAGCCCTTTTTGGTGCCCTAGAGTGAATGAACAATTTCCACTCTGGTCTCTTCTATGTTTCAATCCCAAACCAAAATTGCCAACGTGAAACAAAATTGCCAAGGTCATACAAAATGGCCAATGTCATCGACCAATCAATCTCTGATTACTTTTTTCTCTGGGGCTTTTTTCTAATCATGATAAAATATATGTCTATTACATAAAATTAACTATGTTAGGCAATTATATTGATCTATCTATATATCTATAAATCTCTCTATACAGACATAGATACATATGTTTATTTGTGAGGCAGAGAGAGAGAGATTGAGAGAGAGAGAGAGAGAATGAGAGAGAGCAAGAGCGAGCCCCCAACACTGGTTCATTCTCCAAATGCTTGCAATAGCCAGGCCAGGGTGACGCTAAAGCCAGGAGCAGAAATTGATCCAGGTCTCCCACATGGGTGGCAGGGACCCAGCTACTTGGGTCTCCTAGGGCGTGTGTTAGCAGGAAGCCAGAATCAAGAGAGGAACCGTCATGCAAACCTGGGTTCTCTGATGTGGGATGTGTCTTGACCATTAGGCCAAAACACCACCGTTGTGAATACATACCTCCGGGTCCTTGAAGCACTTTCTTTTCTTTTTTTAAATTTTTATTTGTTTTTATTTATTTTTTATTTTTTTGACAGGCAGAGTGGACAGTGAGAGAGAGAGACAGAGAGAAAGGTCTTCCTTTGCTGTTGGTTCACCCTCCAATGGATGCCGTGGCTGGTGCGCTGCAGCTGGCACACCGCGCTGATCCGAAGGCAGGAGCCAGGTACTTCTCCTTGTCTCCCATGGGGTGCAGGGCCCAAGCACTTGGGCCATCCTCCACTGCACTCCCGGGCCACAGCAGAGGGCTGGCCTGGAAGAGGGGCAACCGGGACAGAACTGGCACCCCAACCGGGACTAGAACCCGGTGTGCCGGCGCCGCTAGGTGGAGGATTAGCCAATTGAGCCGTGGCGCCGGCCCTTGAAGCACTTTCACACATGCTCCGACCTCAGGCTCCTGGGTGACAGCTGTGCTGTCTGACAACTGTGGAAAACGCCTGGGGACAAGGCGCTGACTTGTCCTCTGTCGACTCCTCTAGCCTCGACTCTCACGGAACATCTTCATGTTTCCAGCTCTCTGGCCCAGCTGAAAGGCTGCTGGTAGCTCCCCACACTGTCTCAATGCTCCATACACAGGTGCCTTCCAAACACCCCTTTCTCCATGGCTGGGTCACGAATACCCACTCAGTTTAAGCAATGCTCTTCTTAGAGAGTGGGTTCCGAGCTTCCCACATGGGAAGCAGCTTGGATCCACCTACTGGGTCCACCAGGATCTGTTGTTGTAACGTGTTGCCACCGGTGACATCTCACTGCCCTGATCTGCCTTCTATACCTCCCGACTGAGTTGGGCCAAGATCCAACTTGGCTGTGACTAACTGGCCTTGTCTTGTAGGTCGTGAGTCCCCCTGTTCCTTCCACTGTGCCTGGGACCTAGCCTCGTCCCAAGCACTCCCTGACCAATGAGCCAATGAGACATGAATTCTGCATCCTGAGAAGTACGCCCTACCTTGTATTCTGCAATCCTGCTTCACCCCCAGTGTTTTGTCCACTTCCGTTTGTGAGGTGGAGGGTGGCGTTACATCTGAGAGACCCAGGGAAGAAACGTTCCATGGGAATACATTCCCTCTCCCCCCAGACTTGCCCACAGCTGGCTGAGTTCCGGGATAGATGGGGTTCTGTTGACTGTGCCAGGTGGAGCACTTGGTTCCTGGGGGGCAGGGCTCCACCTGCAGCGCTGGAGAACTTTTCTAACAGGTTTGTGTTCCTGATGGGTCTTTGCCTGTTGAAGTTCTGCCCATGTCCTCAGCGCAGTTCTGCCTGGTGTTTGGGCTCAACACAATAACAACAGTTGGCTGTGGGTCAGGTAAACCAGTTGGCTCGCTCCTGAAGGTGTGCTGATGGAGGGATTTGGCTGGGTTTGAGCCCATCAGGGAGGCGGGAAATTCAAGTGTTGTTTTGCCTTCACCTTGGCCCTGAGGTTAGCAGGGCCACCATGGGCCAGGCTGATGTCCAAGGCACTTCAGATGGAGTTGAGAGGCACCGGGTTCCCAAACTTGGTTCTGGTTCAGAATCAGACTTGGCTACTGTTCTACGGATGTCGGTGATATCACTCCCAGAGGGGAGGCACTGTCACATGTCCTGGCTCGTAGGGAATCTGCATAATGCAGGGATCCTGATTCCTATTTTGCGGTGGAGGAAACTAAATTTGAGGTGTGAAGGTACAGGATTGAGCCAAGAACTGGATATTTTCATGCAAGTTTCAGTCCAATTTCTATCAGCATGTTTTATTTCCTTTTCAAAACAATTTATCTATTTATTTGAAAAGCAGACTGATAGAGAAGAAGCAAGAGAGAGAGAGAGAGAGAGAGAGAGAGAGAGAGAGAGAGAGAGAACAAGAGCATCCATTTACTGGTTCACTCCCCAAAATGGCTGTAACATCCAGCATTGGGCCAGGCTGAAGCCAGGAGCCCAGTACTCCATCCAGGTGTTGCCACATGGGTGTCAGGGGCCCAAGTATGTGGACCCTCATCCTCTGCTTTCCCAGGTGCATTAGCAGGGAGCTGGATGAGAAACAGCAGCTGGGTCCAAAACCTGCCCCCAGATATGGGATGTTGGATTACAGGTAGCAGCCTAATCCGCCGTGCCACGATGCTCGCTCCCTCCCCTCCTTTAAATATTATTTTTTTTCTCTTTGTTCAAAATATTTGACAGACAGTAGTGACATGTAGACTTGGGAAGACCACCTCTGAAATGGCCCTGGTCTCAGTAAAGATGGAGCTATAGCAATATGAATATTCAAATTAGGCTACCTTTTATTTCCAACCTAGACCTACACATTTTAAGCCACTTCCATTCCCCTCTAACAAGGTCTCTGTGCCTAGCAAGTTCTGGCACTTTCTGCCATCTCCCCCTTGCACAGGTCGTCTAGGAAAGGGGCCACTCCCACGGCTGTTGCTGGTGGCATCCGTGGGCACCTTCTCTCACTGGGCTCTGCAGTTTTCCCGTGTGCTCTGCTGGGCTGAGCTCATTCTTATGGGGTCCCCTTCACGCCTGCAGGATGCTGGAGCTATAGTGAGATCGTGCGGTGCAGCAGGGGAGACACAGTGTCTCCCGGGGGTGTGCTGGAGCTGGCTCCTACCAGCTTTTGGAAGCCAACTGTGTGCATCTCTTCCCAACTCCAAGGTCAAAGACATTGTGGTGGCAGCTTGAACTTGGCCTTACTGAATGCCAACGGGACTGTTTACACCGTGGCAAATGGCAAATGCTCCGTATCAACCTTCTGTCTCCCCCAGATTGCTGGGAAGCATTTACACCTCTTGTCCCTTCCGTGGGGCACTTCGTGTCCTACAGTGCTCAGTTCAGACACTCAGACTTTGTTCAGAGATGGGCAAGCTGACCTATTGCTGTCTCTTCCCTCTTTTCCTCTCAGTCTTTTTTTTTTTTTTTTTTGACAGGCAGAGTTAGACAGTGAGAGAGATAGACAGAGAGAAAGGTCATCCTTTTTCCGTTGGTTCACCCCCTAAGTGGCCGTTATGGCCGGCGTGTTGCGGCTGGTGCCCGCTGGCAGATACGAAGCCAGGAGCCAGGTGCTTCCTCCTGGTCTCCCATGGGGTGCAGGGCCTAAGCACTTGGGCCATCCTCCACTGCACTCCCTGGCCACAGCAGAGAGCTGGACTGGAAGAGGGGCAACCGGGACAGAACTGGCACCCCAACCGGGACTAGAACCTGGTGTGCCAGCACCGAAGGCAGAAGATTAGCCTAGTGAGCTGCGGCGCTGGCTCCTCTCAGTCTTCACCCCTGCCAGACAACTTGTACCTTTATCTGCCTGCTGCCAAAATGCTCCCTGCTCCAAATAAGACACAGAGACAACAGCACAGCGATGGCACGGGTGCTTGTTAACCCATTGAAATAGACACACGGGGGAGGGGAGGTACTTTTCCAAATGCCACCTCGGGACCTAAACTCTGACACCTAGTGAGAAGTGTACATTTGCGGCTTGTATTTCTCAACATCAAAGACGACATCCATGGCACTTTGATTGGGGACAGAAAGGCTGCGGGATCCCATCCTTGAAGCTTAGGCTCATGTTCTGACTCCTTCACTAACTCGCTGGGTTCCCCTGGCTGCATTAGTCAACAACTGGCCAACTGGCCAGCTACTGCATACGTGTGTGTGTTGGGCAAGGGTGGGCCAGCTGCCCTTGTGTGCTCTCGGTTGTATTACTTGCGTCTGTAGGGTAGCCTTGGGTGAACGAGAGTAGCCTAACTGTTCCAGAAGCTGCCAGTCTTCGTTGGCTCAACTCCTGTGTTTATTTCTTATGCACACAGCTGCCCATCCAATGGCATGGAGACTCCCAGTAGGATTGGGTGGGCAATGATTCTATGAGCCTGCAGGGTGGTGGTGACTGTTACCAGCTTCTTCAACCTCCGTGGGCCAGAGTTTGGTCAGCGGCCACTCTGCAAGAAGTAGAAAGAGGAAAGAAGAGATTGTTGGGCACCTGAATCTCTGCCACGTGGGAGAAGTTCACTGCTCTCTGGATACCAGGTCCGGTGGCCCAGACACAGCAGCTTTGATCTATATCTACGAGGTTCCTTCTCACTGTAAGGGTTCGCGCGTCCCTTGTTTCGTTATTGCCAGATGAAGTAAACAGCGTTTTCAAAGCAGATTGGATTTGCTTCTCATTCTTGGCTTGGCTCCCCAATGGTTTTCGTGGTGGGGCAGAGCCAGGCCTCCACCGATTAGTCTGCTCCAAATGCTAATCAGAGAATTAGGGCTCCATCATCATCATCTCTCTCAAAACAATGTCCAGACCCATCTCTCTCCTCTGCAGTCTTCGGAGAGACCAAATCTGAACTCACTGCATCAAGGCCAAATGTCAATCATAAGAAGAAATCTATATGAAATTTTAATTGCAAGATGTTCGGTGCAAATTTAATGAGTGGAATAAGAGATCTGAGAATTCCCGCGTTCTCGGCTCATGCATAATGTTGACTTAAATTGGCTCTCTGGAGGAGGAGGGAATTGCATTTTTAGAATTTACACACCGAGAGAGCAAATGGCATGGACCCTGAAGGTTAAGGTCATAAATCAGAATCATTTAACTGGCTTTGAGTGATTGCTCTGGACCGTGATGGCGAGCAGTGCTGGCGGCAGCCACAGGCGATTACTCTGCCTCCGATTCTTGAAATGCTATTCAATATTCATAAATCAGTGGTCATTAATCCCCCAAATAGTACCTGTCGGCTTTCTAAATAAATTTCCCACCTGCTAATGGAGATTGAAGGAGGCTGATGGGCAACAGATCAGAATTGCAACAAATGCGTGCGTCCCTCTGGTGGACGTGGAAACATGTCTTTTTGGAACGTGAAGTCACTTCGGGGTGAAGAGTGTCCCAGTGGAGACTGTCCTTGGCTAGAGACAGATTACCGAAGCTGCTTCTCTCTAGCACCTGTCATTTCCGTAGACAGCCGCCTTGATGTTCACGTCTCAATCTCCGAAAATTTCGCGTGGGACCAAACCAAATGCGTTCAGAGCTGCCGTTCACTTGTTTGCTCAGCCCCTGTTTACCCCCGGTAACTGGACAAGAAGTGCACAGCGTAGCAAAGAGGCCATGGCGTTTATTGGATGGCACGGGCATGAGCTGGGGAAAGAAATTGTAATCGGGGCGTCAGTCACTGGGGTAACAAATTTGGGAAGAAATAGAGAAATGGAGATGAGCAGGAACTCCTAGGGGTGAGCACCTGGAAAGCAGTTTCGTTACTGCCCCTACTTCAAGTCCATGTTCATCTTCAATCCACTGGTTTCTGGGTCGGATTCATCAATTACAAATCGCGGTGACCAGATTTCCGGGTAAGGTGGTCGTGTTGACTAATGGGCACCGCTCTGTCTTGTTGCATTTTAAGTCTGGCAGCAAATGAGATTTTTGTGTTTGGGGTGTGTGTGGAAGGCACGCTGGACAGTCGCCTGGTCTTCTGCCTGGTTTCGCCTTGAAAAAAAAAATAGAGCCAAGGAAGGGAAGTTGGGGATAGATGCCGTTTTCAAGTGAAATTGCTCCAAATAATGGCGCAGATGCTTTTCATCTTAAATGTACTCGTCCAAGAGAACGTAAACATCTCAGCTACAACGCAACCGCTCTCCTCTCCCTTTAGTTGAAGACACTGAGCGTTAGAGGGGGTTTTCTCCAAGTTGACCGGCCCAGAACTGAAATACAGGCTCCTTGCTGGGAAGGAGTGCGGCAGGTGACAATCGCATTCCACAGGGGAGTTGACATGGAACCCGCGATGCACAAAAACAAATTTGGCAATGGATACGGAGTGCGCTGAACAGGTCCGTGTCTTCTAACTCTCCATTCACCCTGGGCACAAACTCTCACGTCTATGAACTGATTCCTAAGAAATGGGCTGACACAGAAAAAGGTCCCCAAAGCCTTTTTTTAGAATTACGTTGGAAGCCTAAGGCTGGGGGATGTTTAAGGAAGCCACGGAGCACCTGCTCATGAGTCACCGAGGACCTGTGTGTGGTAGTGCTTTGGGGGAAACCAATGGCAACCCAAGGGAAATGCTTAAGGTGAGTCTAAACAGCCTAGCCACCAGGTCTCCACACCTCTGCCAAAGATGCCTGGCTCAGCACCTGGGAACAAATTTATCAGAAGCAACGATTTCCTCCAAAGAAAATCCAAGGGTGAACCTGATGGAAATGCTTGGGAAAAAAGTGGTTCCCACCCAACTTCGTGATTTCCCAAGGCCACCATAGGAAGAGTTCACCTTGGAAGCGAAAAGATTTTTGTTGAGCATCTGGAAACATCTATTTTGTCAAGTATTGTCCATGAGCAAAGGAATTGAGCACCAGCAGGGTAGTGTATCTAGAAGAGGGGGAATGGAAAGAGAGAATTGCCCACCCTGAAAAAACAAGTGAGTGTTGGAACATGCTTTGGTCGAGTGCGTCTTCTCTGATGGGAGGCATCTTCAGTACTTGCCGGAACCTGCATGGGTGTTTCAGGTCCCATAGGTCGGAGTCCTGAGCCATTAGAGACCACAAGAGACCACAGAGACTTTTCCCCCCTCAGTGACCCTGCATTCCTCCTTGTCCCCTGACTCCAATCCTGCCTCCTTCAAGCTCCGTCACTAAATGTGTTTGCCCCTCTCCCCTTGCCCACATGGCTCCAGCCTTGGGGAATGCCCTGCCTTGATCCTGGCCTCCCGGTGAACTCCTCTTTTCTCGCCAGAGCCCCACGCATAAAGCCCCTTCTCTGTGATGCTTTTGCTCACCACTTGCAGGAACAGTGAGTACTTCTCTCTGCATTCCCACAGCTGTCTTACTGACTGTGCCCCACAATGGTTAGCCATACTGTGCTGTTTGTCTGGCTGTTTCCTCCACAGGGCGAGGGGGATCAAAGTCTTAGGAACCACATAGGACTGTTTCCAGTCCAGAACACAGGACCTCGCTCATCGTGGGTACACAGACAAAGGTTAATTTTACATTTTTGCTTACATCTTTCTGATCGGTCCAAACTATCTTGTTACGCGGTATGTTTTGTGAGCATCTTGATTCTATAAGCCTGGTGCATTTATTGCAGAAATTTCAGAAATCCAGACAAGTAGGGAATGAAATGAAGATACTTGCAATTCTGGTGCCCACCATAGCCACGGAGAGCACTGGGCTGCACACTGTGTCAGTCTGGGTCTGAGCACAGGGACACGCAGAGTTCTTTTTATATGACAATTCTTAAAACAGATTTATCTTACTTATTTGAAAGACAGAGTTAGAGAGAGACACAGAGAGAGAGAGAGAGATTCTTTAAAACATGCCAATCATAGGTTGGCACTGTGGTGCAGTGGATTAAGCTGCTACCTGCAGTGCCAGCATCCATTATGGGTGCTGGTTCGAGACCTGGCTGCTCCACTTCCCATCCAGTTCTCTGCTATGGCATGGGAAAGCAGTGGAGGATGGCCCAAATCCTTGGTCCCCTGCACCCATGTGGGAGACCCAGAAGAAGCTCCTGGCTTCGGATTGGCTCAGCTCCAGCCATTGCGGCCAACTGGGGAGTGAACCAGCGGATGGAAAACCTCTCTCTCTCTCTCTCTCTCTCTCTCTCTCTCTCCCCTCCCCCCGTAACCCTGCCTTTCAAATAAATTAGTAAATATTTAAAAAAATAAAAAGAGTCTTGGGATAACTTGGTTGACCTTGGGGCCCCCAGGACCAAGGTCACAGCAGACCCGAGGAAGGAATGGAGAACCTCCTTTCTGTTGGGTCATGTAAGTCCTTACCGTGAGATCTGGGCTAAACAAGGCACGGTGACCTAGCATGCCTTTCTTCACGGGAGGCCAAGGTCACGGTGAGGAAATCCATAGGGCGTCTGTTGCCATCAGTTCATCAGCAGTGGAATAAGATCATGATTTTTTTTTTAAAGATTTATTTATTTGAAAGGCAATGCAATAGACAGAGACAGAGACAAGGAGACAGAGAGAGAGGGAGAGACAGAGAATCATTCGTTGTAGATTTACTCCCCAACTGGCTACAATGGCCAGGGCTGGGTCAGGCAGAAGCCAGGAGCCAGGAACTCCATCTGGGTCTCCCAGGGGCCCAAGCACTTGGACTAACATATTCTTCTGCTGCTTTCCCAGGCAGGTTAACAGCAGGGAGCTGGATCGGAAGTGGAGCAGCGGGGACTCGAACTGGCACCCATATGGGATGCTGGCATTGCTAGTAGTGGCCTAACCCACTGCGCCACAGCACCAGCCCCCAGAATTCAGAGTATAGATGGCCTGCTGTACCCAGGTCCCCAAAGGGGAGTTGCGTGACTCACGCAGCAGGCAGGAGCTTGTGGGGGATAAGCTGACTTCCCTGGCTTTCGGCAGGGACGGTGGGTGTCTGGGTGGGCAGAGACCGGAAGTCTGCTACCTTCCCACTCATTTGCAAAAAGAACACATGGCAAAACTTCAGGCTTGTATTTAGGATTGATCTGACATTGACTTTCTGGTTTTTAGCTCTGTTTCATAAACACAGTGTTGAATCGAGGCTGTTGCCTGCAGCGATGATATTTTCTGAGACGAGTAACGTGTTATTAGACAGGTTTTATCCTGTGCAAAATGCCTTCTGATCCTCGGGAAGACTCTACCATTCTGGGAAAGAAACAAAAAGATTACAGGGACAAAGCCCCACTTCCCACAAGCCCCGTTGCTTCCTGTATTTTACTTTTCAAAGATTTATTTATTTGAAAGGTCAAGATACACAGAGAGAGGGAGAGACAGAGAGAGAGAGAGAGAAAGAGAGAGAGAGGTCTTCCATCCACTGGCTCACTCCCCAGATGGCTGCAATAGCCAGAGCTGCGCTGAACCGAAGCCAGGAGCCAGGAGCTTCTTCCGGGTCTCCCACGTGGGTGCAGGGGCCCAGGACTTGGGCCATCTTTTACTGCATTCCCAGGCCACATTAGAGAACTGGATGGGAAGTGGAGCAGCCGGGACTCGAACCAGCACCCCTATGAGATGCTGATGCTGCAGGCAGAGGCTTAACCTACTGTGCCACAGTGCTGGCCCCACCCTTCTTGTATTTTAAAAGGCCCTTGGCTTCATTCATTGCAATGCCCTGGAACCCCGTGTTTCTATTCGCCTGGCCAGGGCTCCCCGTGGCAGCCTCAGGATGTCACGGATTTCCTACAGGAGAAGGCACTGGTCCTGCAGCCTCCATCCTCACCGCCCAGAATGAGTCAGCCTTGCCGACGCCATCGGGAAGAGCAGGCTGTCACTTCATTTCCTGAATCGCTTCTCCTTAGTGTTGTGGCCAATGGACTCTGGGCTATGCATTTTTTTTAAAGATTTATGTATTTATTTGAAAGGCAAAGAGAGAGAGAGAGAGAGAGAGAGAGAGAGAGAGAGATCGTTCATCCACTGGTTCACTCCCCAAATGGCCACAATAGCCAGGGTTGGGCCAGGCTGGGATCCTGGGACTCCATCCAGGTCTCCCACATGGGTGACAGAGGCCCACGGACTTGGGCCTTCTGCTGCTTCCCCAGGCATCCACACAGAGTGCTGGATTGGAAGCAGAGAAGTCTGGCCTTGAGCAGGTGCTCACCTGGTGTCGCAGGTGGTGGCTTAACCTGTTGTGCTACAACACGGGTCCTGAGGTTATCAATTCTTATAGCTGGGATGATCAGCTCCTTTGGCTCTGGGGGACCTTGGCATGGCTAAGTTTCTCTCCCATTTTCCTTTAAATTCCTTCCATCATTCCATTAGTATATACGGATCACCCACCATGTAAATGGTACCACACTAGACACGGGAAACTTAGCCGGGAAGAAGGCATTGTTGACCACAAGGAAGGGGAGGGGAGGGGGAGAGAGAGGCATGGAACCATTTATTGTACAACTAGTGGTTGTACAACTGGGCAGCGAGGGAAACCCCCAGAAGGCTAGCTACAGTGGTTTGCTAGCTCAGACTCTTAGAGTAGGGCAATCCCTTGGAAAGTTTTGTGGCTTCCCTAAGATTCAACATCTTTACCCATAAAGGAGTTTGCCCAGTATTTATTGTGAATGCTGGCTTGGACATTGGCTGAGAGCTGAACGAATCTTTGCTGGGCACAGTGAGTGAGCTGGTGCTTAATAAATGTGAGAGATTATTAAAAGTCGGGGTGGTGGGAACAACATTTCTGAATGGAATATGAGCAAGTGACCCAAGCCAGATGCCGGGATTCCGGGTCTACCAGCCTTTCCCGAGAATGGGGCTCTCGGCTCTGGCTTCATGCAGCTGTGGTATGTGTTGGGGGTGCTCCTCTTATCCCTACCCATATGTTGAAGACCTCTGAGGGTTTCTGAGACAACCTCAGGGGAGGGGTAGAGTACTTGCTAGATGGGGACTCTTCTGCCTGCCCGCGTCTCTCGTTACTTCAAGAATGGAGCAAGCAAGGGTGGCTGTTTAGCGCCAGTCCATTGCCTGCTGCCTCCCAGGGTGCAAGATCAGGAAGCTGGATCAGATGCAGAGTAGCCGGGACTGGAGCCAGGCACTTCTGCTCTGGGACACAGGTGCCTCAAGCTGCCACTTCATGGCTGTACGCAGCGTCGGCCTCGCCCGGTACTCTTCTTGTCACAGTCTCTCCCTGTGAGTCTTGAGCCTCAGACTGTGTGTGGCCAGCCTCCCCCACATGCTGAGTCAGATGGGAGATGATACAGTGAGGGAGAAAATCTTAGCTCTCGTGGTGAGATGCGACTCAGAACATGAGCTCTGGGTGTGTGAAGCTGTCACGTGGCATTGGCAGTTGTTCTATGAACGAAGGCAAAGCCAGGGGGCGGGCGTGCCCTCTGGTCTATTGATTTGCTATGACCCGTTCCTACCTTTGCTTGAAATTTCACCTTGAACTTCAAGAAGGCAGGCAGGGGCCAGCGTTGTGCCACAGCCCATTAAGCTCCTACTTGCAATGCCCCCATTCTATATGGGCACTGGTTCGAGTCCCGGCTGTTCCACTTCCAATCCAGCTCCCTGCTAATGCACCTGGGAAAGCAACAGAAGATGGTCCAAGTACCTGGCCATCCACGTGGGAGACTCACATGGAGTTCTTGGCTCCTGGCTTTGGCCTGGAATAGACCTGGCCATTGCAGGCATTTGATGAGTGAACCAGCAGACTCTGTCTGTCTTTGTCACTCTGCCTTTGAGATAAATAAGTAAATCTTAAGAAACAGAAGAGAGGCATTATGACTCAAGCCTTGTTCAACTGCTGATTTTTTTTTAAAGATTTATTTTATTTCTTTGAAAGACAGATAACAGAGAGAGGCAGAGGCAGAGAGATAGAAAGATGTCTTCCATCCACTGGTTCACTCCCCAGATGGCTGCAATGGCCAGAGCTGAACCGATCCAAAGCCAGGAGCCAAGAGCTTCTTCCGGGTCTCCCACGAGGGTGCATGGACCCAAGGACTTGGGCCATCTTCTACTGCTTTCCCCCAGGCCATACCAGAGAGCTGGATTGGAAGTGGAGCAGCCCATATGGGATGCCAGCGGTTCAGGCCAGGGCTTTAACCCACTGCGCCATAGCACTGACCCCCAACTGCTGATTCTTGTGTGACTTTGACTGAGTCACTTAACCTTGAGGGGCCAGCCCCGTGACTTTGCAAGCTGAGTTGATTGGGCCCCGGGGCCTCTCCAGGTGCTTACTACTCTGAGATTCTGCTACACACAGGGCTCAAGTCCTCGTCTGCAGCTCCTTATAGGGGGAAGATGGAGTGTGTGCCTCTTTCTCATGCTTGGGAGTCCTAAGACTCTGACACACAAAACCCTGAGTTTCCTTGGAAACAAACAGAAGAGGAAACTTAAACTCTGGATTTTTCATTTTTTAGAACTCCCGCACATAATTGTGTAACTGGATCCAAATGTTGGCACTCTTTCCTAGAGGGTAGGGATTGAACAAACAAGACAAAACAATCTGTGCCCCAAACTCTAGTAATCAGGACTCGTGGAAGACACAGAATCCACATGAGCACTGGATAATGTGTGCTGACTCGTACTTGGCATTCCAGGCTGCACTTGTAAAGGTTGATGGGTACATTTGGCAAGTCTAAACTCCTCAAGTCTCAGTTTGGTCAGCGAAATAGCTCAACATGAGCTGAAATACCTGCTGGCAGCACATGCTACAGAAGGAAAGTGTGATCGTCTTCACGCAGCAAGAGGGTTTGCAAATCACTCAGATGCAGAATGATGCTCTGGCTAGATCCATGAGCCAGGGGCCAGTGCTATGGCACAGTCAGTGAGGCCACAGCTTGCGATGCCAGCATCCTGTTCTGCTGCTGATCCAGCTCCCTGCTGATGCACCTGAGAAAGCAGCAGAAGAGGGCTCAAGCGCTTGGACCCCTGCACCCACGTGGGAGACCCGGATGGAGTTCCAAGCTCTTGGTTTAGTCCTAGTCCAGCCCTGGCTGTTGCAGTCATTTGGGGAGTGAAACATTCTCTCTCTCTCTCTCTCTCTCTCTCTCTCTCTCTGTTGCTCTGCCTTTCAAACGAATAAATGGGCAAAAATAATGTAAATGGAAAATCACAAAAAAGATACAAAATGGCAAACAAATGTGAAAACAGTTATTACAGCTAATTAAAGAAATAAGAATTTGAACAGCAAGACGTACTACAAAATGATAATTTTCCAAAAGATAGCACAAGTGCTGAGAGTTTGAGGAAGTGCACACTGACATACGCAGATTTAATAACTCGGCGCCACGTCTGGAGTATGGCCTACATCAAAAGCCTTAACATACGCTGCTTTTCCAACCCAGGAATTTCATTGTAGGAATTTATCCTGAAGAGCAACTTGGAGAGGTGGGTGCTGTGTGCAGTGGGTTAGGCTACCACTCAGGTCAATGGCAGCCCATATCCAGCTTCCAGCTGACACAGACCCAGGGAGGTGGTAGCAGGTGATGGCTCAGTCCCTTGGGTCCCTGCTAACCCACATGGGAAACCCAGATCGAATTCCTGGCTCCTGGTTTTGGCCTGGCCCAGCCCCAGCTGTTGCGGCCATTTGGGGAGTGAACTGGTGAGTGGCAGAAACCCACGTACTTGAGCCATTGTCTGCTGCCTCCCAGGCTCATTAGCAGGAAGCTGGATTGGAGACGGAGTAGCTGGGACTTGAACTGGCTGCTCCAATACAGGTTGTAGGTGTTTCAACCAGTGGCTTAACCAGCTGAGCCATGATGCCCACCCCACATTATCTTTTTTTTTTAAAGTAATTAATTTATTAGAGAGAGAGAGAGAGATACCTATGTTCTAGTTCACTCCAGTAGCTCCTGTTAACATGGGCAAGTTAGTCAATCGCTCTCATCTTCAGTTTACACACTTGCAAAATCTGCCTGAGGCTTGCGGTGCAGGTGAGATGTGAGTGAAAGCTCTTGGTCCCAGTCTCTCACTAAACACCACATCTTTCCCTTTCTCTGGCTCACTTCCTCTCTCCCTTATCAAATGTGCACCCAGAAGTTCTAATATTTTACAGTGAATTTCAACAGCTGCCCTTCCCCCGAGTTGGGTTTTATTCTAAGTCTGTGGAGGGTTTTGTTATAAAAAAATGAAAGGTTTGTCATCTCCACGTTTCTATTTGGAGAATAATTGCAGTCTTTTTCCAACATGCAGGAAAATTCAAGTCCACGGCTAGGAAGTTTCTCAATGTCAATTTCTCCACTCCGAAATCACATCGGACACGTGGGCTGAATCATTTGTCTCCTGCTACCATAATGATTGTGTCATGGCAGAAGCTTGTGTGGACTGGAATCTGAATCAGCAATGCCACATTTGCCTCTGGGACATTCCAGCATTTCTGCAAAGCTTTTGCTGACCCTGCGCGTGGGAGATGTATGGAAAACACTCCACCGGGTGCATTCTCACAGGTGGTGGTGTCAGGGCTGCTCGCTCCCCAGGCGTTGCATCAGAACGCTGCAGGTGCCAGTCCGAGAGAGGTGTCATTAGCGGGTATGGCAGGTGGCTTACTGTCAATCTACCTTTGCAATCTCTCAATGTGTGGTAAGTGTGTGTTTTGGTGCTGGGAGTGTGCCATTGTACCCTGCACCCTGTGCTGGGCCCAGGAGCTCTGGGCTGAAGACAGTAGGCTATAATTAGACTAAATCAACAAATCCCACTGGGTATGATTAGGAACAAAAGTTAATTTGTTTGAGAAGGGGAGGGAGGAGAGAGAGATAGAGAAAGAGAGAGAGAGGCTTCCATCCACTAGTTCACTCTCCCAATGCCCACAGCAGCCAAGGCTGGGCCAGGGCTGCAGTGAGGAGCTGAGAACTAAGTCCAGATCTCCCACGCATGTGGCAGGGACCCGGGTACTTGAGCCCTCACCTCTGCCTCCCAGGGTCTGCAGGAAACTGGCTGGAGTCAGGAGGCAGGGCTGGGCATCAAACCCAGGTCCTCCGATACAGGGTGCAGGCATCTTCATGAGCATCTTAACCAGGAGGCTAAGCGTCCAACCAGGTTATCCTTTGTGCCACCTCCAGCTCTGTCCTAGCAAACGAGATTTCTCGTTCTTGGCAAACAATTGCTTCTTGCGCTTGAAAACCGATGCGGGGAGGAACGGTCCCTGCCATTGGAATCAGCCTTGAGCAGCGGCTGATCAGCAGGAGCCTTTGGCTGGCTGCACTCTGGGCTGGTGAAGGCCCTGCCTGCCCCCCTTGCCCTCCCAGGGGTGACATCAGCTGCAGAGAGAGACTGCTGGGAGGACCCTGGGAGTAGTGTGGCTGCCAGGAAAACAAAGTCAGAGCCGCACACTTCATAAAGCCCTAAAAGCACAAATCCTTGCTTAAAAGGAGAAATACTGGCAGGCGGGCGGGAGAACATTCCTGAAGCCAAAGGAGTAACACAAAAGGCAAACCTGATTGAATCCAGGAGTTCTGGGTCCTTTGTTCCTCTGCTATCCGCCACCAAGCCACAAGAAGATTTCTAGGCTGTGAGCGTCGCCGAGACAGATGTTTCTCGTTCATGCAGCTGCGGCTGGTGTGGAACCACATTTCTGTGTTGCAAGGCACACATTAAATCAGAGCAGGCAGGTAAGACGCCCAGCCCAGAGCCCCAGCGCCTGCATAAGGCTTCTTCCTCCTGGTCTCCCAGCACCTCTTAAAGAGAGAGCGGGATCCTAGATTCTTCCCTCATTCACGTTTTTAGGTGAGAATGTGGAGGTACCAGGAATTGTAGAGGTTTGCTTAAAATTCTCTTGAGTTTTTAATTTTTTTAAAAATGATTTATTTATTCAAAAGGCAGAAGTTAGAGAGATGAGGAGACAGAGGGGGAGAAAAGGGGTAGGGAGAGAGAGAGAGAGAGAATCCCTTCCATTTGCTGTTTCACTCCTCAAATGGCCACAATAGCCAGGACTGGGCCAGACTGAAGCCAGGAGCCAGGAGCTTCTGCTGGGTTTCCCATGTGGCTGCAGGGGTCCAAGCACTTGGGCCATCCTATGCTGCTTCCCTGGGTGCGTTAGCAGGAAGTTGGATTGAAGTGGAGCAGCTGGGACTCGAACCATTGCCCATATGGACGGCGGCGTCCCAGGTGATGGTTTTACCCGCTATGCCACAGTGCTGGCCCTGGGTTCATTAATTCTTCAGAGTCCCTCCGCTCATTTCTGGGGACCCCTCACCTTGTTCTCGGCCCTGTTGCTCACTCTTTATCTGTCTCCTGCCCTTCCTGGGGTGCCGCTTGCCTCTCTCACCTGGGCGTCCATTTGCCCCTCCACAGCGCACACTCTTGGGCCAGGGTCTAAAACCAGGCCTGGCCCTTGGGATGTGTTTCTTGTCCCGACTCCTCCGAGGACAGGAAGATGTCAGCCACAGCCACGAGCGGACCCATCTGTGACCACCCCTTACATTTGCAGGTGGAACATGGACACCATTGTGTTGGACCCTCTATGCCCCTCCTTCTGGAAGCTCAAGGTGGGGGGGGGGACACCTGAAGCTGTCACCCTTGGTGGGGGGTGGACTCATAGGGTCTCCTCGAAGTCTCTGATGCTGGATGTGGAGTGGAGGGAGCAGCTCTTCCATTTGGGGTCAGAGCCAGGTAAACCTTTATTCTGCCCTCCTAACCCTTGGGGTGGGCACTGGGCGTCGGGGTTACTACACTAACATTCACACCGCTCTTTGGAAAAAGCAGCGGGTGCCTTGGTGCCCCCTTGTGTGGCGTTGTCTGTTCCAGCCGGGTGCCATGCTCTGATTATGTCGTCTTGCCCGTCTTCCCTCCCCCTTCTGAGCTCTTGCAGGTCAGGGTCAGCCTTGATCCGTCTCTGCCTTCAACAACCTGGCCCTACCAAGTAGTAAGTACTTGGGGGCCTTGTTACCAAACCAATGGCTCAATGCTACAGAGTCTTTCACTGGCTGAGCAAATACAACGCTGGGCACTGGGTTCGTGCAGGAGGAGCATGTGTGACACAGACAGCTGGGAGTAGTTGCAGAGTGCCGGTCGGTGAATGCTGGCTCCAGGGCTGGGGCAGAGAAAACACAGGAGGGGCCTTGAATATCTTGTGATGCCCAAAAGGAAGAAACTGTTTGGAAAACACAAGGAGATGGAGACACGGGTGGGGAGAGGGGAAGCAGCTGGGAGAAGCTGCCGTGGACCACCTGGGGGACAAACTGAGCAACAAAAGTATTGAGGAGGGGGCGTTTGGTGCAGAGGTTAAGATGATACTTGGGGGGCTGGTATTGTGGTGTAGCTGGTAAAGTTGTCACCTGCAGCGTCGGCATGCAATATGGGCGCCGGTTCGAGTCCCAGGTGCTCCACTTCCTATCCAGTTCCCTGCTAACCTGCCTGGGAAAGCAATGGAAGATGGTCCAAGTCCTTGGGTCCCTGCACCCACGTGGGGGACCTGGAGGAAGCTCTATGCTCCTGGCTTTGGATCAGCCCAGCTACAGCCGTTGGGGCCATTTGGGGAGTGAACCAGCAAATGGAAGACCTCTTTCTCTGCCTCTGCCTGTCTTTAAATCTGCCTTTCAAATAATTAAATTTTGAAACTTAAAAGACAAATAAGCACATATTAAATGCCGTTTTCACTTGTAGTTAAGTTCTTGTGGGTGACCACAGTGCCCTTGGCGAGCTGTCCCCGACCCCTGTCCCTGTCGCTCCATCCTCCCACACGTAGCTAGCCTGTGTGAGCAGCACCCCCTAGCGCCAAGCACAAACGAAGACAGAGTATCCCCTCCCCTAGAAGGCCCCTTGGGAGCCGCATTTCCAGGCATCCAACAGCTTTTTCAAACATCTCAGCCCCAAATGGAACTAGAGCCATCTCGATGGATTTGATCCAAACCTGCAGTTGCGCCGAGCGGCCACTTGGTGTCGCTGTTGGCACTCGCTCCTGCCCATTCTCACAGGCTGGGCAGGTGCAGAAGTCCCCATAGGGCCCCCGGAAAAGTGAGCCCCTGCGGGCTTGGCTGGAGACTTCTAGGCTTGGTTTCCGTGAGGTTGGCGTCCTCACGGCTCAGTCCTTCCAGTCCACACCCACAGCCGCCTCCCCGGGCTGGGCTCACCCTGGATCACTGGCTCAGGTCTGTTTCCTGCAACGTGAGTCTTCCGTGGCTTCTCCGTGGGCTGCCCATCCTCAAACACAAGACAGACAATGGATCCCTTTCCTCCTCCTTGTCCACTCCCAAGGGAGGCGGTCCCAGGGGTGCAGCCCCCAAGGAATGCTGGGTGAAGACTGCAATTCCAGGCTGATCTCTGGGCCCCTGCAGGCAAGACAAAAGTTTGAGCTGGCTTTTTCCAAGTGGGTGTATGGAGTGGCTACCTGGTGCTGGGCTCTGCTGTGGGGGTGACTACGAAAGTAGGGGGGCAGCTCCTGGCTACAAACCTGAAGGCAGCGGCCACAGAGCCGAGGCAGGAGGAGGGGGAGGGGGCGCTGGATCAGAAGCAGAGTAGCTGGGACTGGAATCAGATCTTGCTGCTGCTGTACTTGGCCCTGTAGGTGCCTCATTTCCGGACACATCTTCTTTGCCTCCTGGGTCTCCTGGGTGACCCCTCATCAGTCAGTCTCCTGTTCCAGTGGGCTCTGCCGAGAGCCCCCTGCTATGCCCTTTATTTTCGCCCTGCACCCGCGCATGTCTCCCTGTCCTCTCCAAACCCATGTGTCCTGCGCCAGGCTCTCTCTGCCTGGCATTCCAGCCAGGACATCCCACAGACAGCACCGCCTCCCGCCGTGTGTCCAAGAGCAAATTTTTCTTTCCTGTGCATAGGACCATCGTCTGTACAGCCTTCCTGCCGTGAGCGGCCGTGCCATCAGCCCACCATCACTGCCAGACCCCGCCACAGCCGTGGTGCAGGGCCTGTTAGCCCAAAACCCAGCAAGGGCCTCTCCCCGGGGGCTCTGGGCAATGGCGGGGCAGCCCTCTGAGACCAATGTTGGCCACTTGCCATGGCTCCAGCCACCGCTCCTCCAACCACACACAGCCATCCATTGCAACGCTATTAATAACGCTTGGCTGACCTGCTCCCTCGCCGAGTTTCTGGCTCCTGCCTTCATTTTGGGCGTTTGGGGGAGTGAACCAGTGCGTGGAAAAGTCTCTTTCTCTCCCTCTCTGCCAGGCATTCCGTCAATCAATCAATCTGTCCACTGTCTGTCCAGCTTGAGCACCCAGGCTTTGGTGCGCCTGGTGGAGGGGTGGAGTAGGAGGGAGATTGAGGGGTGGAGTTAGGGGGAGGGCTGCAGTCACTCTCGGGCACACACGTGTCGCCCCCTCCCTTCCCATCCCCCACCTTGCATGGGCGGTGTCTTGAGCTCTATCCCATTTCCACTTCTGTCTCCACTCAGTTCTGGTCCAAGTTCACCTCTCGTCTGTACCCCAGCTCCTAGGCAGAGCTGGCTTTGCTTCTCCTGTGTTCCCAAGACCCTGGATTATGCCTCTCAGGATGGTGTGACTGCTTTTATGTGCACATTAACGTGTGATGCCCTCGATGGCATTTCCTCCTCTCCCACTCCCAACCCCGGCTCCACGCTGCCCCCTCTGCTCTCTCCACATGGCACAGGAGGCTAGAAATTGTCTTCCTGGGTGTGTGAGGGTGATGCTTCCTGGTGAGTTTGAGGGGCTGCTTTGTGCTGTTTAGGGCGAGAGAGAGAGAGAGAGAGAGAGAGCGAGCGAGCTGGCAGGAGTGAGGATGAGTGGGAGAGACCAGGCAGGGGTTGGTGCTTGCCTCCTGGAAGACCCCTGGGGGTGGGTGCTTGGCTGTTGCTGTGGCTTAGATGCTGTTTGTCCTCCTAAAGCTTCTGGTGCTGAGTGGTCTCTAAGGCAGTGCTGTTGGGGGCAGCGGATCCCAGGAGGGGTCCTTAAATCAGCTGGGGGCGTGGCCAGGAAAGGGATCAGGTTGGTGCAGTGGGACCCTGGTGAGCTCTCTGGAAGCCAGTTGCTGGGTCTGGCTTCTCCACCTTTCTTCTGCACCACCTGCTTCGCCCCTTCCTCCTCCCTCCCCGGACATGAGTGCCCCCTGCCCCAGCCCTCACTTTGCTGTTTGGGCTTTGGGCTCCCAGACGTGCAAGCTAAACAGACCTCTTTCCTCTGTAAAGTTAGCCGGCCTGAGGCATTCCGTGATAGTGGCCAAAAGGGGGTTGACTCCTCCTATATGCACGTAGCCCAGCACATCACTGGGAATTTTCTCCAGAGTGGGCAGGGCCCTAGGGGTTCCACCACCCACTGGATCTGCATACTTGGTGGATCAGGGTCTCAGGGAGGTGGGCAGCACCAGGTTTGTTCACTAGGGATCTTTGGTGAGCACTGTTGGGGAGCTGAGACTGGAGGCGCTGGGTGGACCGACTCATGTCTCCCTACCATCCAACGATGCTCTTTCTTTTCACCATTTGCTCCTCCAACAGAGGCATCAGGAGCTCAGAGACAGGGCATGGGGAACGTCCCTGGGCTTCCCCAGACAGGCGTCAGCTGACCCCTGGGGCAGGGGTGGAGCTGGCCTCTCCCCCGCCCTCCGGCACTGCCCTGTCTCTGGAGGCAGACCCAGGCTCTCCTCGGAGTGCTGTCAGTCAGAGCAGCCATTGATTTTTATGTCTTTCTACACTAATTAGACGTGTTATTACTAATCTTGGGTAATCATCACATGGAGCTCGCGGGAAGTCTCTGAGATTTCCATCTAGATTAAAAATAAGAAACATGATCACCTTTGGGAAAATGCAAAGATAGCACATGTTATTCTAACGTGGCAATCGATAACGCTGTCCTGTTTCTGTTTTGTGCTCGTATTGATGAAATGCATAAAAATCCCGTTTAAACTCCTTTCTGTCTGTCTCATCCCTGCTGGGGCGCCATGACGGACTTTTCTCACTGAGGACGACGTGGATGCGTTGTCAAAGATCCTTGTATGTCAGAGACCTGGGGGCGGGGGCAGGGGGCTGTAAGGACTTTGTTCCCACCTCTCGCTTTTGATTGCCATCGATTCTTCTTATTAAGGGAGCCGTAAGCAAGACAGAGAGGCGATCCTTTCTCTTCTGATTGTCCACCAACCTGCTTGCCCCAGGCAGATTTAGATCGCGTGGAGGGGAACGAGGTGGAGAGGGAGAGGAAACCAACTTAACCAAGAATTCTGTCACTGCAGAGCAAGGACAAGAAATTATCTTCCCAGGAAGGAAATGCAATCTAGCCCGTTCTCTCCAATGACGGAAGCGAATGTGTTGCCGCTGGAAGAGACGTGAGTGTACTCTCATGTTCTATAGAGACAGACTGGGATTTGTAGCATTGCTGATGGGGAATCGGGGTGGCATATGGACCCTGAGTGAAATAAAACACAGTTAACTTTTTTTTGCCAGGCTCAGTGAGAAGGGAGGGAAGAGGTGGGGAACTAAACACGTTTCCATTGCCATGGCAATGCTGGCACCAGCAAATGGGGACAGCTTGTGCTCCCAGAAGGGTGCCGTTGTGTACCACAACTCCAGAGGCAGCCTGTGTTTGTGCGTCTCGTGTGTGTGTGTGTGTGTGTGTGTGTAAGAGTTGTAGCCAGCTAGTTTTGGGGCTAGAGGGGCAGGAGGCACCCACCTTCTCTCACGCACCTGCCTCAGAGTCCCCGGCTCTGGGGTTGACCACACCTCGGCCACACGGAGTCTTAAGTGGCTTTTGGTGTGAGCTCTGCTTTGTCCCAAGAGGAAGCACGCCAACATTGTTTTATGCACCTGGTACCCCTCCCAGACTGTGAGTTCCTTGAGGGGTTCTATGATGCTGAGGTTTGGATGTCTTCCTGCCCAAGTTCACGTGCTGGAATACCGACGCCTAAACCCACGTGTAAATGGTATTTGGGGATGGGACAGTGTATTAATTAGGGGCTCTTGAGAGATACAGAACTGACAGGATATGCATGTGAGGATACGAAGGAGGATTTATTAGGGGCTCTGCTTCAAGTGATTACGGCAGCTGGGAAGTCCCACGACAAGCCACCTGCCATGACCCAGTGCAAGTCCAAGGGCCTTGGTATTTGAGAAATTGTGGATCTGAGTCTCAGCTGGAGCCTCCCGAACCCAGCAAAGTGCCAGCAAAGGGGCCGTGGGTGTCATCCTGGAGTCTCAAGGTCAGCAGGTGACACCCAGATGGAAGACACAGGTGCAGCGTGTCCCAGCCCCCTCTCCACCACAGCTTCACATCACTTCCTAGTCAGTCTCTGTAGACTCTGGCCCACGGATGGGGCCCACCCACATCCAGGCTGGTCTGCCCACCCAGGGCTCTCGGGACGCCCATGCTAGGTTTTTTGGGAAGCCCCCTCACAGACATAGCCAGCAGGTTTCCAGGTGTTCCTTAAGGCCGGCAGGTTTACACCATAAAATTAACCATGACAAGTCTACCCTTTGTCAACTTGACCCCCATAGAATCAACCATCCATCACCGGCAGTAATTAGGACTGGATGAAGTCATTGGGGTGGGGCTCCCGTGAGGGTGTTAGTGGCTTTACAAGAAGTGGAAGATAAACTTGAGCTAGAAGCTCACTCTGTCTCACTAGGGGACGCCCTCTGCTGTGTTGCAATGCAGCAAGATGGTTCTCACAGATGCTGGCGCCAGCTTCTAGCACCATGGACCAGATTTTAATTTTTTCTATAAACTTTTTCTTCATTTTAATTTTTGTAAACTTTTATTGTTTATAAATTACCCGATCTCAGGTATTTTGCTGTGGTAGCTGAAAACAAGCCAAGACACAAAATAAAAATGCCGAAGGAGATCATCACAATGATGATAATAGTCACTACTAAATAGTAAACACCTGCTGTATACCGGCTCTGATTTCAGCACCTGATTTTACCACTATAGTCTGACATCCCGACAAGGTAAGCATCGTTATTCTCAGTCTACTAAGGAGAAACAAATGCGTTTAGAGAGTGCCCGTGACTCCCTTGAGGCCACTCAGCCATGGGGTGGTGTGGTGGGAACCGAATCCCAGTGTCCTCCATGTCCTGCAGGCCATGCTGGGTCCTGGGCTGAGGCTGGACCCAGCTGTGCACCAGCTCGAGGTGAGGTCGGCTGGAGGCTGGAGGTCTCGTTTGCTTTTGTGACCTCTGCCCGTGACCTTCAATTGCAGGTTCTAGCTCCAGCGACCTTCTCCCTGAAGGGCAGACTCCAGTCCTACCCCTCACCCCCTAACCTTTCCCATGAACTTTAGTCTCTCTAGACATTGCAGTTCAATCACCTGCGTTCATAGGATGGAAGGTGAGGACTCATTAGGCTAAGGATGGGCCAGGCACCTGACACATTTTATTTATGATTCCGCCTTCATTACAGCCGATTTTTACTGATGAGAGGGGTGATGTGAGTGACTTAGCCACACTCTCCCCATCTGATGCCGTGGTCTTTAGTGGCCAACGTGGCACATGGCAAGAAGACCAGGGACTCTAGGCTCAGTGCACTCTGGAAACCCACCCCCGACCCCTGTAGATTCTTGAACTCAAGTCTTGTGTTTCCAGCTGCTTCTTGGACCACCTTTAGCTCTGCAAACTCCATGTCTGCGTGGTTATGTGACTAAGTTTTCAAGCCGATCGGATGTGGGTGGAGGAACCTCCTATTCCAGGCAGTCTGTGTGGTCCTCTTCTGTTTCCTTGGAGACACACATGTGTATGTGCAAACACACACACACACACACACACACACACAGAATCTTCCATCCACTGGTTTACTTCCCAAATGGTTGCAATGGCCAGAGCTGGGCCAATCCAAAGCCAGGAGCCACGAGCCTCTTCTAGGTTTCCCATGTGGGTGCAGGGGTCCCAAACAAACACTTGAGCCATCCTCTGCTGCTTTCCCAGGTGCATCAGCAGGGAGCTGGATAGGAAGTGGAGCGGCTGGGACTTGAACCAGCACTCACATGGGATGCTAGCGTCACCTGTGGCAACTTAACCCCTTCCACCACAACGCTGACCCCAACAGCCTCTTCTTAGTCCTTGATGTGGGTGAGTTACAGAACATTCCCTGGCACTCAGAAGGTCTCAGTACACAGTGGGTGAGACTGTCAATGTCACAGCAGTCAAGTGAGTTGGATGCGGTCATCCTCCCTCGTGATAAGAAGATCTGACCCCGAGTCTCTCGCCCAGAAGCCGTGTAGTAAGTGCAGACTTGGGCTTTGCACTCAGATCCGCTGATGCCCGAATCCTCGCCGCTACCGCTGCTCAGCGGCCTCTTGATAGCCCTACCAAGCAGAGAGGATTTCCTTTCCGAAAGAGGGATTTTCTGGATTAAATGTGTCCAGGCATCTCTCTCATCTTAATGCGGATTTATTCAGAGCAAAGCTGCATCTCCCTGCCTGGTGGTAAAACGGGAATAAAAAGCTGACCTGCCGCAGCCTCCCACACACGTGCTGTCACCGGCACAGGGTCCTGACACAGCAGCGAGCCAGTCTTTCCCCCCACCGCCTCCCTGCCTCTCCCTCCTCCCTCCCTCTCCTCCTCCCTCCCTCTCTCCTCCTCCCTCCCTCTCTCCTCCTCCCTCCCTCTCCCTCCTCCCTCTCTCTCCCCCCCTCTTCCACCTCCCTCCCCCTCCTCCCTCCCTCCCCCTCCTCCCTCCCTCTCCTCCTCCCTCCCTCTCCCTCCTTCCTCTCTCTCCTCCTCCCTCCCCCCCCCCTTCCTCCCAGCACAGAACCGGGCTTCCCCTTCTGCAGCCCCCACCTGGGGAAGATGGATCGCTTTGGGGCCATTGGCAGCACACGCAGCTCCTCCTGCCATGGCTTCCATTCTGGCGACACCTGAGCCGCCTGCGATGCCCCAGCAGATGGGGCCTGGGGTGAGCTGGGCTGCGACCGGTCTTGTGTTTGTAGCATTTGCAGCACTGGGAGATCGGCCAGGGCTGTCTCTTCCCGCCGCTGTGACAATCTTTTCCTTCCGAATGTGGATCTCAGATTGTCCCAGGTCCATGCCACCCCCGAGGGTTCGAGGATGTGTTCTGGCCCTAGATTGAGCCTGCTGGATTCCTCCTCTGCACCTTTGCCGTAGCCATTTTCTCAATGATTCAGGCCAGGCTGAAGACAGGAGCCAGAAACTTAATCCGGGTCTCCCAGATGAGTGGAAGGACCCGGGTACTTGAGCCATCACCTGCTGCCTCCCAGGGTGCAGAGCCGGGGCTGGAACCCAGGCACGCATTCCAATGCCCGCCCCATGCACTTTGACTGACAGGCAATCACTGTGCGCATTTATGGAGTATAGCATGGTATCTCCAGACGCGCTATAGAGCACATTCTTCATGTTTAAAAAAAAAACAACCAGGAAACTGGGGATGGCACTGGGGTGCAACGGGTTAAACCACTGCTGGTGATACCAATGTCTCAGAGTGCTGGTTTGAGTCCTGGCTGCTCTGCCTCTGACCTGGGAAAGCAGCAGAAGACAGATCAAATACTCTGGTCCCTGCCACCCACATGGGAGACCTGGATGTGGTTCCTGGCTCATGGTTTTGTCTTGACTTCGCCTGGACCCTTATGACGATTTAGGGAGTAAAGCAGCAGATGGAAGACCCCCCCCCCCCGCCATTTCAAATTAATCAATAGATCTTTAAAAGAAATCAGGATACTAAGATTTAGCGAGATTGAGGGTCAGGAAGCTCACCGTAGTCCTGCTGGGGGCGCCCCTCCTTCTCGACCCCCTGCTCTGCAGCCAGAGCTGTTGTTTCCAGAGGCTTCGCTGTCACCGGGGCGCCCCGCCCTGCCCTGAACAACTCGGAGTGAATGAACACCGGAGCTCAAGAAGCAGAGGCTGCCCGAAAGGGGATTTGAGAGAGAGTGGAGGATCGATTGCACCAGCCCTTACGCTCGCCCAAGAAGCTCGTCTGTGAGCTGTAGCACATGCAGCCCTAATGAATCAGAGAGCGCTTCATTAGAGCGTGTCAGATTCAGTTAAGTGACTTATATGTAAGACAAGTATTCTTGTCTGTATTACATTGTCAATGGGTTCCCAACCGTTTTCAATCCATTATTTTTAGCTCCCTGCATCATATTGATGGTAAATTAATTACAACCATTGCAAGTCAAAAATTCATACTGTCCAATTAGAATTTAATTCATTTTAGTTCCTCTCTTTGAGTTTGGAGAAAAAGCTACAGTGTTTTAGAAAATGCTGGCATGTCCTCTAAAATCCTGTCATTGGAGTTCATATGGAGAGAGAGAGAGAGAGAGAGAGAAAGAGAGAGATCATCTGGTTCATTCCCCAAATGGTTACAAGAGCTGGCTTTGGTCCAGGATTAAAACCAGGAGCCAGGAACTCCACCTGGGCCTCCCATGTGGGTGGCAGGGGACTTGGGCCATCTTCTGTTGCCCTCCCAGGAGCATGAGAAGGGAGCTGGATTGGAAGCGGAGCAGCTGGGACTTGAACTGGTGCTCTGATATGGGATGCTGGTGTTGCAAGTGGTAGCTTAACACTTTGCCCTACAATGCTGGCCCAATAGTTCTTATTTCTCTGGTGTTCTGATGACAGAATCCAGATTCAGCAGGGGGCTTGGCTGCCTTCCCAGGCTACACCTCTCAGGGTAGCCAGCCGACATCCAGATTCAACAATCCATTGAGCCTTGCTCTGTTCCTTACACTCCCAGTGCCTCTGTGTCTTTATCTATACGATGGGGTTGGTGACAGACTCCCTGCTTCATGGGGTCATCTGAGGATTCAATGAACCAGCATAGCCAGTGCCCCTGGAACCCACAGCGAGCCCTTATAAGTGGCTAAGGCTCTAGGGTCTATCTCATGCACCAGTTCTGATTGATGAATAGTGCCTGGGCTGGAGTCTTGTGTACAGACAGACCTGAAGGCCCAGGCTAAGCTCAGCATAGAGGGCAGGAATCCATTGGAAATGTCTGCACAGGCACAGATGTTGGGAAAGTTGACAAGAACGAATCAAACTCTGGGGACCGGCATTGTGACACAGCAGGGTTTTTATTTTTTAAAGATTAATGAATTTATTATTTACAGAGAGGAGAGAGAGAGAGAGAGAGAGAGAGAGAGAGAGAGAGAGAGATTGAGAGAGAGGTCTTCCATCTGCTGGTTCACTCCCCAAATGGCCACAATGGCCAGAGCTGGGCAGACCCGAAGCCAGGAGCCAGGAGCTTCCTCCAGGTCTCCCACATGGGTGCAGGGGCCCAAGGACTTAGGCCATCTTCCCCTGCTTTCCCAGGCCACAGCAGAGAACTGGATTGGAAGTGGAGCAGCTAGGACTCGAACTGGCACACATATGGGATGCTGGCACTGCAGCCGGTGGCTTTACCTGCCACCCCATAGCACTGGCCCCAGCAGGTGAAGCTGCCATTTGGGATACACACATCCCACATGAGTGTCCTGGTTCTAGTCCCAGATCCCTGGCTTCTGTTCTAGCTCCCTGCTAACGTTCCTGGGAGGGCAGAAGGTGATGGCTGAGGACTTGGCTCCCTGCCACCCATGTGGGGGACCTGGATGGAGGTCCTGGCTCCTGGCTTCAACCTGGCCCGGCTCCAGCCATTGTGGGCATTTGGGGAGTGAACCAGCAGATGAGAGATTCTCTCTTTCTCCCTCTTACTCCTCTCTCTCTCTGACTTTCAAATAAACAAGTATATCTTTAAAAAAAAAACCATGCAAACTCTGTTAGGGCTGGGACTGTGATTATGCGGACTCCTCCTCTGTCCCTAATTTCCTGGAAGGCACAAGGTCTCCGCTGGGGCGCATCCTGAAAACCACGCTGGGCCCTTGTCTCTGCCCTGCTCAAGGCCAGCCCTACCCTCGTCCCCGCCATCACTGGGTCAGTACATCCTGCTTTGTTGCGGTAGCCGGTCAGGGCTGGGTTTTCTATCAGGGGCAGTAGAAACTTCTGAACTGACCCACATGAGTGGCTATCTCCTTAGGAGCCCGTGTCCATGGCCAGCACTATCAGAGGCCTGCAGCTTTGTTCCTGGAATTAAAATCCCTCAACCTGTTTCACCTTGTGGATTACATCCTTGGATCTGAGAGTCGCTCTCCGTGGACAGGGTAGTGGGGCAAGGTCATCCTGCATCTGTGCTGACACCAGCGTCCCTGGACAGATGCTTCCTTCGGATATTGCTGAAGACGCTGATGGGGCCTCAGAGAACCTGTCTCGTCTGCCTTCTGCACACCCACGTCTCTCAAGGTGCTTTTTCTGAATAGCCCATCTCATGTACCCTGCCTTGATTTTATTTAACCAAGCCCTGCCAATCCTGAGAGATCCCCACTGCCATTTCCACCCACTGTGCACAAGGGGGCAGGCTCCTGGGCTTACCTGCTTCCTGTCGGAAGCACTGGGGGTTAGGGGTGGAGTCGGCACTGCTGTGTTCCCTTGAGAGAGAGTGCAGGAGCGATTGCACCAGCCCTTACACTCGCCCAAGAAGCTGTCTGTGAGCTGTAGCACACGCAGCCCTTGATTCTGGTCAAGGCCAAGTTTTGGAGCCAGATCTCTCTCCCCTCTGACCTTCAAACAAACAAATAGACAAACAAATCTTTAAGGAATATGCATGTGCGGTTTTCAATGATCAGATCAGGGTAACTGGCGTGTGCATCTTTTCAAACATTTATTACTGCCTTGTATTTGGGAACTGCCACGTCTTTAGTGTGTTCTCGTGCTTTCTCTCTCTCTCCCCTTCTCTGTCGTGAATCTCTGGAGCAGTGTCAGTCTCAGACCCCCTCTTATTCAGAATCAACTGCCATCAGGTGTTTTTGTGTGAACTCTGGTTTTACTTACAAGACAGGGACTCTTGTTCCTTGTTCAGCGACCAGGGGTCTGGGTAAACAAACAAACAAAAAACAAACAAAAAAACATGGTTGTGGCCAGCGCTGTGGTGCAGTGGGTTAAGCTGCCATTGGCGTAGCCCTGACATTGCATATGGGTGCTGGTTCAAGTCCTGGCTGCTCCACTTCTGATCCAGCTCCCTGTTAATGGCCTGGGAATGCAGTAGAAGATGGCTCAAGTCCCTGGGTTCCTGCACCCCGGTGGGAGACCTGGAAGAAGCTCCTGGCTCCTGGCTTCAGATTGGCACAGCTCTGGCCATTGCAGCCAATTGGGGGAGTGAACCAGAGGATAGAAGACCTCTCTCTCTTTCTCTGCCTCTCTTTCTGTGTAACTCTGACTTTCAAATAAATAAATACATCTTAAAAAAAGAAGAAGAAGAAGGAGTAGAGAATGACTTCTTAGAGCCTTGCTCCAGAATGTACCACAGGCATGGCCGTGTTTTATACACCCAAAATGAATGTGTGTTGTTCCTCTTAGCTTTCATGTGAACTAGTTGACCAATTCACAGAGGGGTGAACCAGCGAATGGACGACCTGTCTTTTTCTCTGCCTCGCCCTCCTCTTTCTCTGTAATTCTGACTTATAAATAAATAAATAAATCTTAAAGAAAAAAAAAATCCATGGTCAAAGATGTTGAATTAAACAACAAAGATGCTGAATTAAAATTAACAAAGATGTTCATTAAACAATGCTGAAGCATCGGGACATAAGATCTGGCTTCATGCTTGCCCAGGCCCATCTATTGCAGGTTCAGTGGGTCGGGGGCTAACCTCGGGCCCTCTGGTTCCCCCCAGCGTATCACGTTGTAGCCAGGCCTCTCCACTTCCCCATGCAGCTCCTTTGGCCTGGAATCTCTTCTTGTCCTCTGCACCTGCTCTGTTCCCAAGAGCCTTCCAACCTCAGTCTGTTGCGACGTGGTGCGTCTTCCTGAGGGGTGTGTCTTCAGGGAGGCCTGCCTGCAAGGCTTCTTCCAGATCTGTAGCATCCCCAAGCTTGGCTGTGTGTCCTATTCATCTCGATAGCTCTCAGCTCTCCCATGGAGAGGTCTCCAGGAGCAGGGAGTATTAGCTTCCGGAATGGTCCACCCCTCCTCCTCCCACCATGGGATATGTTGAGTTCCCTGCTTGTGCACAAGGGTAGATCAGGTCATTTTCCTGCCGACTGACACTAATGAGAGCTGCCAGACTGCCTGAGCGGCTCTGCCCCCGGCTGGATTCCAAATCTCAGCATTATGCCTGGCTCAGCATGGCGAGGGGATGGAACTCCTTGGCCCGGGGCCAGGAGCCCTGTCACTCACAAGGCCAACCCCAGAGTGGACTTAAACCTCCTGATTTTTTAGAGAGAGAAGCAGGGAGAGGGAAACGGGACCCAGAGGAAACGAAGAAGAAGAGAAGGAAGTTGAAGTCAGGGCACTAGAGATGGGTGGGTTTCTGGGCTAGGCTAGGCTAAGGATGCCTGGTTACGGGACGTCGGCATCAAGAGTCAAGTGCATCACCGCCTGTGTTGGCTTTGAGAAAACAGGCTACATTATCCTCTCATGGCACGTCAAACCGCGAGGACTCTCCCCTGCTCCCACGCATTTCTTGAGGTGCTCGCTGTCCACAAGCATCTTGTTCACGCAGCCTGCAGTGACGCAGTGTCAGTGCACCTGTGCTCCGGGGGGACGGTGAAGTGCAGAGGCACAGAGCCAATGCTCGTGCCGCTCTGAGGCAGGTCCACTTCTCTCAGTGTCAGAGTCACAGGCAGGGAGTCAAGTTGCTTTCGGGTCAACAGATACGGTCTCTGATGTCAGGAAGCAGGTGGACGCAGAAGGGCACAATCTCTACCAGTCCGGCTCCATTTAGCCTCGGCAGCAGGGCAGAGGGTCTGCTTCCAGGCCTGAGAATGATGAAAAAAATCCCCACCGCCAATCAGCTTGGTATGAATCTTGCAGAGGCACAGGACTCTAAACCATGGTCCCTGCTCCCTGGAGTGCATCCTCGGGCACCCTATGAAGAATGGATGATGTGTGAGGAAAGCCCCCTTCTGCTGTAGGGTGGAGGGAGTGCCTGGCCTTGGCACGCATTCTATGCTCATCATATCCTGGAGGTAACACACCAGCAGCACTGGACCGCCATGACTGCTGCATTTATTTTGTGTGTGTGTGTGTGTGTTGCATTTTTGTTTACGTTTTCTTGGTTGCTGTTGAGCCAAAGTAAGACCTCAAGAAAGATTTCCTGCAGGAACATACGGGTACTCTTAGAGCTCAGGGCAGGGAGACATCTGATGTCAAGAAGACATCAGAGACTTAAACAGCCATCAAGATAGGTTTCTTTTTTTTTTTTAAAGATTTATTTATTTATTTGAAAGTCAGAATTACACAGAGAGAAGGAGAGGAGAGGAGAGAGAGAGAGAGAGAGAGAAGTCTTCCATCTGCTGGTTCACTCTCAAGATGGCTGCAATGGTTGGAGCTGTGCCGATCCGAAACCAGGAGCCAGGAGCTTCTTCTGGGTCTCCCACATGGGTGCAGAGGCCCAAGGGCTTCTTCTACTGCTTTCCCAGGCCATAGCAGAGAGCTGGATTGGAAGTGGAACAGCCGGGACTCGAACCAGCACCTGTAGAGGATGCCAACACTGTAGGAGGCACCTTTAACCTACTGTGCCACAGCTCTTGGCCCTTTGACTTGATTCTTATAGCTTCTTTGTCTCCTTTCCTGGCAAGGAAGTGAGATGAAGAATGTCTTTCTTTTCTGGATGTTGCTGAATCTTCTGATAGTCAATTGTGGCCGTCCACAAGATGGAGAGCCTCGCTCATTGTCTCTGGGGGATAGATGCCCCTACCAGCTGGGACTGTGTAGCACCAGGGCCTTCAGCACCCCAGTGTAGCTGGTCATGGACTTGAACATCAAGCCTGCAGCTCTCAGGTGTCCTTGAGAGCAGTCCCCAGGGATAGAGGTCGTTCACCACTTCCGGTCACATCATCCCTAGTGCTGAATATCCTCTTGTATACTTGAAATAATCTCTAGGTTACCTAAAACACCCACTGCAGAGTAAATGCTATGTAAAGATTTGCTGTATCGTACTGTTTAGGGAATTGTGATGTTTTCAATCTGTACTTGATGGGATGCTCAGATGTGACACCTGTGAGTAGGGAGGGTCTGACTGTACCCTACAACTAACTTCAGATCCACAGAGTAGGTGGTTGACGCTGTAGCCTCCCCCACCTCACATCCCTTTTGTATTAGTGGGTTTGTCATGCTTACAAGCTCTTCTGAAATTATAGAAAGTATTCTAGGCTTTGATTACGGGTTGAAGAAAAAAATCCTAGAAGTAAATGCATTTGCTGTAGTATGATTATGTAAATATTATTCACTGCAGAACTGAGCAGTGTGATTAGACCCGAGGGAAGCACATCTAACCCTGTCATTAGGGCTGGCAGTGGCTACAGCGACAAAGCAAAAATCAGCGTGGATCAGGGATTGAGGGCAGCAGGGTCCAATCTGATCCCGTGGTCTCTGGAGCTATGTAGTGTCCAAGAGGTACACACATCTCATTAGCAAGTAATTGTGGTTGTCTAAGAAATATGCTAGCACACTAACTGTCTTTATATATCTATAATATGCACGTATGTGTATATACACGTATGTACATATATTCCTATGGTCACCACATTTCTACAACATCAATCTGTGTTGAGTTGTTTGGATCCAGACAAATGGGACAAATAGGATGGTTAGGTCTTCCTTTGGTCCAGATATTCTATAAGAAAATTACTGAGTCACTAAGAGTGACATGAAATGAGGAAGTTTGGAACCTTCTGATATATCCTCTGTTCTAGAAAATTCCCTGTGTCTGCTACATGGAGAACAGCTGAGTAGAAGCAGGAAGACAAGTCAGGACAGGAGTGAAGTAGACCCTGTGGGGCACAACTGTAGCATGAGCTAGGCAGGACTCTGAAATGGACGGGACCAAGACAGCTTGGACAGAGAGCTCATGGACTTTGCTACCTTGGGAGGTGAGATTGGGCTGTGAGGTAGGGATTGATGCTATTTTCTGAGATGAGGCAACCCAGGAGAGGAAGTAGCTAGGAGGGCATTTCACATAAGACTCTTGGCTGCAAGGAAAATAAAACCCTGACTCGGCTTGGCTTAGATCATAAGTTGTTCCTTTCTTTAATAAAGGGTGGCCCCAGATTGATGAATTCAGTAGCTCAACAATGTTATCCAGGATCCGAGTTTTGCTTGGCTTTCTGCTCTTCCATCCGCAGGCCCAGTCCTCTCCTGACCTTAGAGTGAGGATAACTAAATGCCCCACTGCCTGAGCAGTCCTGGTTTATACCTGCTGCGCTAAGGTTACAGGAAGAGAGGCCCTTCCTTTTATCTCTAATTGTCCCTATTTTTAAAAAGATTTATTTATTTATTTGAAAGAGAGTTATGGAGACAAGAGGGGGAGAGAGAGAGAGAGAGAGAGAGAGAGAGAGACCATCTGCTGGTTCGCTCCCCTAATGGCTACAATGAGCAAGGCTGGGCCAGGCTGAAACTGGGAGCCAAGAACCCCATCTGGGTCTCCTACATGGGTGGCAGGAGCACAAGGACTTGGGTCATCCTCCACTGCCTTCCCAGGCACATGAGCAGGGAGCTGGATTGGAACTGGTGCCCACATGGGATGCTGGCATCACAGGTAGTGGCCCAAACCACTGTGTCACAATACCAACCCCATTGTATTCCTTTTTTGGCCGTAAACGATATAGCCATCCCATAAAGATGGATCTAAGGCTTCAGACAGGCCTCATTGGCCAGCAGACTAGTACAAATATGGAGCGGTCAGGTCTACCTGAGTGTCTCTATGGACCAGAAGGGAATACTTTCTTCTAAGCCCTTTCCAGAAGCCTCTAGCCTTTTCCAGTAGTTTATAGAAGCCTGATTCTCATATCTCATTGGCTAGAATTGGGTCATGTGCCTTTTCATGAGCCAATCCTTGTCAAGGGGGAATGTTGTTCAAGAGGCCTTAGATTCTTAGCTTCAGGGCTGCTTGAGTGAGATGGCAGCTGGCTTCTTCTAGAGTGATGGGTCCAAGTGGGAGAGTAAGGCAGGTGTCACTCACCGTATCTTTCAGCACCTGGCCTTGGAAGGGGCACCTGCTCAGGTCTGCCTGATGCCATTGGTCACTCAGATCCACATGTGGCAGGGTGGGAGGGCAGCACACAGGCTGTGAGCACCAGGAGTGGGGGTCTTCAGGGACCATCTAGGACACTGTGCTGCACACACACGTCTCTAGCTCTGCTGCTGGTTCAGGGGCAGCTGCAGTATGTAGGGAGGTGAGGACTTGGGGGCAGTGGCAAGAAGGAACAGACCCAGCCAAGGGAGTTTTGCTCTCAGCACGAGCAGTGTTCATCAGGACAGAGATAAGGAGAGGCTGCTGGGCCATCTGGCTTGTTAGGGCACTGAGAACTGTGAGATCCTGTTCTGGAATTTTTGGACCACCTGACTGATGCTCAAAGATGCTTTAGTAACCATCCGGAACATCCGGAACGGTGGCTCTCAACCGGAGGGCTTTAAAAGATTCCTAGTGATGGTGAACTGATCGGTCTGGGTGCTGGGAATTTTCAAAGCTCCCCAAAGCATGAGAATCACTGAATGGAGAGAGAACACACGGAACTTCTTGCTTCTGTGGGCAAGAGGCTGCGAAGACGGAGCAAACAAGCAGAGGGTTGCCACTTGCTGCAGGCTGGGGTCTGTGCATCCCAGCCCTGGGCACCTGCTCGTTCTCAGCCCTGGGCACCTGCTTGTTAGATGGCTTCTTTGAGCTCTTGAACAGCATGCTGGAAATCCAGCCAGCTGAGCACAAAACATAAATCAGAATCTGTTCTTCCTTGTACTAAAGTTTGATTTTTTTTTCTCCTTAGCTTAAAAGAAATCGGTTCTACATCACTTTTAGACTATAGTGACTCTGTTAAATGCAATTTCGACTAAAGCCAAATTGCTTAATTAGACAATAATATCAGAGAAATTGACCATTATATCTAGTTACTGACTTTTCAGATGGCCCATTTTACCATTTATATTCTTTCCAGTTGGGTTTTTAAGCATGAAAATAATTTATTGAGAGATTGTTCTTAGAAGCTATTTTTAATAGCCTAATGGCTTTTTAATTTTCAAATCGTTTGTATTCATCAGCCAGAGCTGAGAAATGTCTCAGACTGATTCTCATTGTGTGGCTGTTCCTTCCTGTTCACTTAGTCATTGGTCTACTCGGGTGTAAAGCCATGGGGAGAGAAATTCTCTCTCCCCTACCCCCCATTTATAATGTCAGAAGGAATATGCCCTGACCATGGGCTTTGGGCTGGAAACCATAAAAATAACATTAAATGAATGCTGTTTATTGAAAAACTACTCTGTACTGGGAAATTTATAAAGATTGCCTCTAACCCTCTTGATAATTCCATAATGTGGTCTTTCTACAGTTGATGCTGTCTCTCTCTCTCTCTCTCTCTCTCTTTTTCCATAATGTGTCCTCTCTCTCTTGAAATTCCCCAGTGAGGACAAGGACTACATGGTTACCGTGCCTATGAGGGGCACCTTACAGGTGCCAGGTCCTGTTTCACATGTACAACTGCATCCAAACCTTCCAACAGCCAACAGGTAGTTTGTCTTTCATTCACAGAGGAGAAACCGAGGCACTGAGACTGAAGGTCAAAGTCAAGCCATTTGCTGAAGTCACAGAACTGAGTAATGATGGAGCTGGCTTTGAGGGAAGGCAGACTTGTTCACCACCCGATTTCCTCCTGCTGCACAAAGCTGAGCAGCAGTCAATAGCCTGAGTTCCAAAAAAAAAAAAAAAAAAAAAAATCTGGACCAATGAAAAAGTCCCGTGAGATCAGTTATTAGGTGAAAATGGCAAAACCGCTATTGTAACTGCGGGATCATTGAGCTGTTTTGCTGCAGGGGAACTCTGCTATCGTGAATAGGCTGTAGGAAATCACATTTTTCTGTTGTCAAGATCTGTAGAGCAACATGGACTCTTTCCATTGAATTAGCAAGAACCTGTGCTTTGAAAGCCGTGGGGCAGCTGGACAGAACGTGCATGGACTTTTCAATTCCTGCAAGCTCAGTTGACGAAACTCAATGAGAGTCAAGAGCCACAGCTGCCCCTGCGACCTCAGATGGCCTTGATCCACATGTGGTGCCCAAAGCAAAGGAGGCGGGGGCTCCTGGATCTTGTGTGTGGACACCGTAGTGGAGCGCTGGGTCCAGTTTGGGGTCCCCCACTGTCAAGGAACCATGGAGGAGGCAGAGTGTGTCTGGATGAGGATGATGAGCTGGGGAGGAGGAGTGGAAGCCGCATCCTCCAGGGAACGTTTTGGTTGGCCTTGAGGCTATAACAGATGGAGAAATGGCAGCGGCAAAGGGCAATCTCTTCTTTCTCTCTACAGATGAGGGCATCTGGATGACTTTTAGGGGAGGCGCTGGAAAGATTCCTGGCTGGGTTGGGTGGATGGAACATCATCTCCCTTTCTGTCCTTGTGATCCAATTGTAGATTTCCTCAGCATTAGGCAGTGTGAACATTCACATACAACTAGGACATTGGCTGGGGTCTTTAGACGCCTGTGGGACCTAGAGGTAATTGACTCATACGTGCATCCTCCCACCCCAATCACTGTACCGAGTCCTTGCTGAGAATTTTGCACTTTCCAAGAGACTGGCACCGTTATGTTCTCCATTGGCTGTGAGCTCACCTTCTTTCATGTAGAGGTTGGGCTGTCTCGCTGGCTGCCCTGCTGACTGTATTGCGCACTGCATATGTGTGAATCACTGGTAGTGTTGCTTAACCACATAGCTCACTGATTCTTTCCAGGATAGGTTTCTGTGTGTGCTTTGGTCAAGGAAAAAACCAAGTATGTGTTAGTAGCTCTCAGAAGTCTGTTTTGGGGGCTGGCGCTGTGGTGCAGCGGGTTAAAGCCCTGGCCTGCAGTGCCGGCATCCCATAAGGGCGCCGGTTTGAGTCCTGGCTGCTCGTCTTCCAATCCAGCTCCATGCTATGGGCTGGGAAAGCAGTAGAAGAAGCCCTTGGACCCCTGCACCCACGTGGGAGACCCGGAAGAAGCTCCTGGCTTCAGATCGGTTCAGCTCTGGTTGTTGCGGCCATCTGGAGAGCGAGCCAGCAGATGGAAGACCTCTCTGTCTCTACCTCTCTCTGTAACTCTGTCTTTTAAATAAATAAAATAAATCTTAAAAAAGGAAGTCTGTTTTGTTTCTTGAAAAACAACCTCTAATTGAATATTAGGTATCTCATTTTCATTTTAAAATTTTTAAAAAAAGATTTATTTTGTTTTTATTTATTTGAAAGGCAGAGTTTGAGAGAGAGAGAGAGAGAGAGAGAGAGATTGAGAGATTGAGATAGAGAGAGAGAGATCTTCTATCCACTGGTTCATTCCCCCAGATCACCACAACAACTGGGCCTGGGCCAGGATGAAGCCAGGAACCAGGAGCTTCATCTGGGTCTCCCATGTGAATGCAGGGGTCCAAAGACTTAGACCATCTGATGCTTTCCCAGGTACATTGGCAGGGAGCTGGATCCGAAGTGGAGCAGCCAGGACTTGAAATGGCGCCCATATGGGATGCCGGCACTGCAGGTAGCAGCTTCACCTGCTACACTACAACACTGGCCCCAGACATCTCATCCTTAAAATATCTTTGACAGGCCAGTGCCGTGGCTCACTAGGCTAATCCTCTGCCTGCAGTGCCGGCATCCTGGGTTCTAGTCCCGGTTGCCCCTCTTCCAGTCCAGCTCTCTGCTGTGGCCCAGGAAGGCAGTGGAGGATGGCCCAGGTGCTTGGGCCCTGCACCCCATGGGAGACCAGGAGGAAGCACCTGGCTCCTGGCTTTGGATCAGCACAGCTCGCTGGCCATAGGGGTCATTTGGGGGGTGAACCACTGGAAGGAAGACCTTTCCCTCTGTCTCTCTCTCTCTCACTGTCTAACTCTGCCTGTCAAAAAAAAAGTCTTTGACAGCCCATCACCAGGGACTTTTTCTAACCTTGAATCATAGATCATTTGCTATTTTGCTTTCTTTTCCTCCACTTCATTTTTGTCCCTTCTTTTTGGGAGTGAATTCTTTATATGCACCTGGGCCAAGTCTGTTGCTTCCTCTCAACTGCAAGTTGTAGGACACTGTTTACCAATGTTCTGGCTCTGACCACGAACACTGAGACATCAGTGAATCACTCTTACACCTCTGCTGTACTGGATGTCTTGTCTCTTCTGTTTTTTAAAAAAAGATTTATTTATTTACTTATAAGACAAGAGTGTCAGAGGGAGGGGGAGAGAGAGAGAGAGAGAGAGAGAGAGAGAGAGAGAGAGAGAATATCTTCCATCTATTGGTTTATTCCCCAAAAGATTGCAACAGCCAGGGCTGGGCCAGGCCAAAGCCAGGAGCCAGAAAATCCATTTGGGTCTCCCACGTAGGTGGCAGAGGCCCACTACTTGGTCCTCCCTCTCCTGCCTCCCCAGATCCATTAGCAGGAAACCGGATTGGAAGCAGAGTAGCTGGACCTGGAAATGGTACTCCAACGTGGGACGCCGGCATCCCAGGCAGCGGCTTAACCTGTCGTACTGCAGCCCTGGCCCTTCCTAGGGCTGTTTGCTAGGCTGTGTTATGCAATGCTACCCTACTCGCTCTTATCCTGTCTCATCACACTTCATTCATTTCAAGATGTTGGTCATGACCCGCCAAACTAATTATCACCCACCGATAGACCAGAACATGAAAATTTTCAAAGCACTGCTCATACCTTTTTAAACTCAAGTGATTTGCTTAGGCGACGCCTAGAATGAAAATCTTTCAAAGTCAAGGTCTTGCTTTTGAATTCCCCATCCTCACTTAGCACAGCACAAGATCAAATGCACATGGCATTTATCAGTGAGCAGAATGATTGGGAGCCCTCTAAATGTCGCTGAGATCTGAAAGCGACTCCCAGAACATGAACACAAGAAGAGACGCCAATTCCAGCCAGGGGGAGAAGCCCTTGCTACGTGACCATGTACTTGAAGTCCATTTTGTGCGGAAATACTTTGATGGGATTTATAGTGAACCTTGTCTCTACAACCTTTCCTGCAGAAATTAGAGACCCGGGGCATGCTCGTGTGCTTGAGGAGCTCGGGAATGAACAAAGAATGAGTTTATGGCATAGCAGAGTGACAAGATAGCCCAGTCCAGTGGGATAATGCTGTGCTAGGAGCATGAACAGTGTGAGATGGGACCCTAGGGCAGAGGCAGCCTGGAGGGAGCAGCCTCTGGCCTGGGTCTCTAGGTTCAGTCGGTGTTGGGCAATGGGTGAGGAGCATTTTAGGTGGAAGAAGAACACGTGCTAAGGCTGTGACTCCCAACGCCTGTGGGATGTGTCTGGGGAATGGAGTTGAGTCCTGAATGTCTGGAATAAAGGATGGGATGCAGAGAGTGGTGGGAGATGAGACAGCAAAGGATTTTGAGCTCTGATAGGAAGCCAGTCAATGATTGTAGGCAAGCGAGAGCACGGGGTGGACCGAAGGCAAGGAGTCTTAGGGAGAGTGGCTGGTCAGGGGCACGGGAGCTCTGGTCCAGACATCTGCACCTGCCAGGCAGTGACAACAGGACAGGTTCCAGCTGTGGCAGTCAGGGCTGTGCCCTCTACCCAAGGACACCTTGACCTCGTAGCTTCTTTGGAGAGTCTCATCCAAGAGTAGAGAGGCCTTGCACAGCTGTTCCAGGTCTCTGGGACGGAGGAGGGGAGGAAGAGCAGGGGAGGTTTGCAGGCTGCTTTGGCGGCTGCCATGGTGTGAAGGCCCTGCCACTGTCTCATGTGGGATGAGTGGCTGATGATCCTTTTGCAATGTGAGCTCTCCGATGGTTAGGCAGTAGTTCTAAGCAACCAGTCCTAACTGACTTCTTCATATGCCGTCTTGATAGTGCCAGTGGGGGATTCCAGGATCACACTGTGGCCTCAGGAACCAACAAAAGAATCATCGGTTTAATTGTCTCCAAATGCCTTTTAATGGACACTTCTTAAAAAACCAGCTCATGGCGAAGTGGAAGAAATATAGACATAAGACCACGTGGTATTTTGGAATATCTTACGTGCTACCTTATGCACTCCACAGGCCCTTCTTCCTCTTCCCACCTCCATTTGCACGTTCATGAGTGTGTCCCAGTGCATCCCTAGAGTCTGGGGCTCAGGTTTCCAAGCTCTGATTCTCGTAGCAACCAGAGAGAGAGAGCAATGAGCCTATATCCCACTGCAGCAGAGTGCCTGTGCCCACATGCCAGCCGGTTTGGAAATGCGGGGCTGGCCTGGGTTTCCTATTGTGATTCCTGCCCTAGGTGCCATTGGCAGTGGTCTGTATCTGCTCATTGGCGTTCCCTGCCTCCCATGGTCTGAGCAGAGATGGGAAGAGGATGGGCTTGGCAGCGGGGAGAGTGGCCCATCATCTGAAGACCCAGAGACCTGGCCCCTTGCCCCACACATGTCTACCTGCGACTTTGGGACTTCCTTCACCAAGTGAGACTATTGCAGGTCTCTACCCTGGCAAGATGGAACTTCTGTCCCTCCTACGGCTAACCTCACAGACCCCAGAGGTCTATGGTTCTTAGAGGGGGTGGAGAAGCAGGTGGTAAAATGTGAAATGAGGAAGGCAGGACACAGCTTTCAAGGGGAGCAGAGAACCCCTTTGTGTGCCTGGGACTTGTTTCATTTTCCTTAGTGCCCAAGGTAATTTCCTGGCATCTTTTTATTGGGACAGAAGTCCCACCTGCCAGCTCTGCTCCTGCCACCTGCTTCCTGCAGACCTGAGCCAGAGAAGCAAACAAACAAACCAACCCACAGATTTCACCTCTAACACGGAGTCCCACTACAACGTGTGCCTGTCTGACCTTGGACTCTGACGCAGAGATTTTGTTTTGGCTATGATTTGAAGGCTACAAGACCTTGCTTTGATGAAACGATGGCGAGGCTGCCTGTTAGTTGGCCAAAAGGAAGAGTTGGCAGCCATAGATGCAGGCTGGAAAACACATTTTGTAGTTCACTGGAATAGGGAAGTGGAAGTTCTAGAACATTCTGCCAGCTTCTCATTTAGAGAGGAGAGGGGTGAGGCCCCAGTGTTATGCTGTTGACTGATCATCTGAGAGGGGACAGGTTGCTGATCTGGCTAGGGATCTAAAAAATAAATCCACAAAGAAAAAAGATGGGGAGCTTCTTGCATCACAGATGCCTGGAACTCCCAAGGAAAGAGGTCCTCATGATACTCCCCACCCCCTGCAGGGAACCTAACCACTCTTAGCTCATGTTCTTTGCAGCCGGATGCATTGGGCCTCTTGAATCTCCTGTAGCCTGAAGTCAATCTTCCTTAGTCTTTTCTTGACGCTCTTGGCTTTGGTGTTTAGGCTGAGTCTTTAACGCCATCCCTTCTTCAGAATTTTGCCGGTGTTGTGAGGAAATCATTGTGGTGCAGTGGGTTAGGCCACCCATTACCCCATATCAGAGTGCTTAGGATTGTGTCCTGCTTCCTGTTCCAACTCAGGCTTCCTGCTAATGTGCACCCTGGGAAGCAGCAGGTGGTGGCCCACGTACTTGGGTTTCTGCCACCCACATGGGAGACCCCAGTGGGATTCCTGGCTTCCGGTTTTGCCTGGGCCACCCTTGGCTGTTGCTGGAACTTGGGGAATGAGCCAGTAGATGGAGGATCTCCGTCTGTCCCTTTCTTTCTCTCTCTCTCTACCCCCCCACCCAGTTCTTCCTCTCCTTCTATTTGTCACTCTGCTTTTCAAATAAATAAATGAACAAACAAAACTTGAAAACTCATTGTCTTTAAGGAACTGCTTATTTTCTTTGTTTGGTTTCTCCTCATCATAGCCTTGTTGGTGACTTGGGAAGAGCCCGACCCATGAGTCCAGAAACGTGATCTCTTTCTCCTCTAGCAGTTCCCTCTGCACCTTGTCCCCCTGAGCTGCCCTCCACGGATTTCCGGGGGCATGGAGAGCCCCAGGGCGCCCCTCGAGGTGTCCTCCAGAAAGGCACTGTGGAGCCCCTGGTTCATCGAACCACATGGCGTCCACGTCAGTGTAGGATAAAGAAATAGATCCCTTCCCCCAGGAATTGTTTTGTGTCCCTCCTTTCTTCTCATAGGAGCTGTCCATCACTTAGGCCTCCTCTGTCATGTGAGACATGAACTTGGTCTTCAGCATAAATGTATTGGGCATCTTGAAGTTTTCAATCTTCTGTCTGTGAATCCTTCATTTACTTTCATTGCTTTCCCTCCATCCTTTCCTGCTTGACATTATGTTTATATTATATTCTTGTTTGTTATTTATGTATTTGATTGGGTGGGATGGGGGGAGAGAGAGAGAGAGAGGGAGAAAGAGAGAGAGAGAGAGAGAGAGAGAGAGAGAGAGAGAGAGAAACAGCAAGAGTGAGCCAGGCTGAAGCCAGGAGCTGGGAACTCAATGCAGCTCTCTCAGGGGCGCAGCGGGGACTCAATTATTTGAGCCATCAGCTTCTGTCTCCCAGGGTGCTCATTACATTAGCACGAAACTAGAATTGGGAGTGAAGCGGGCACTTGAACCCAGATATTCCAAAACCGCATGTAGGTATCCCAAGTGGTACCTCTAGTGCTAGACCAAGTGCCCACTCTAACTTTTAAAAGTCAGACTCTCAAGTAAAGGGGTCTATGTAAATAAATACATCCCAAAGTACACTAAGATATTGAGGAGTTTTTCTGTCTCTCTCGGCTTGCTCCCCACTGGATGGCGGGCATCTATCTGCGCATTCTCAGTGTACCTGGGGTGAACAGGTCAGCGCCATCTGCAGGCAGCAGCCTGGGCCTGCAGCCCCACCTGCCAGGTACCAGACGCCACAGCAGGTGGGGGCTGCACGCATCTCAGCCGCATCTCTTCTTGCCGGCTTCCATTCTTGGGTCGCGCTGTCACCGAGCTGTTCGACTTGGAGGGCTCGTGCGCATCTATCTCGTGGCAAGCCTGAGTTTCACACTCTGCCCATGAGGAGTGTGCTGGCACTGTAGACCGACAGTCAATCAGACAAGACGGCCACCCGGGCAGAGCCAGCACTGTCTTCCACTGAACTCCAAGTGGCAGGAGTCTTGGCCCCTGGAGTTCCTTCCGTGGCCGTGGAGATCTGTGGCGCAGACACTACCAGCTCTGGCTGGCTGCTTCCTCTCTTACCCTTGAAGACGTCTGCAGGTGACAGGGAAAGATGTGTTAAGGTGGACAGGAGAGTTTGCTCACACTGATGAGTCAGAGCCACGTGGACAGTGCTGGATGACTGTCCCCAGCCCGGGGATGAGGCTGACCATTCTTGCAGCCAAGCTACTGGGCAGAGACATTCTCTGGTTCTGGGGATTAGCGCATGGACATATCTTTCTGGGAACCCTTATCCAGAGCAAGTATCTGATCTTTATCAGCCACATAAGAACGTGAAGATAGAGGAGGCTGATGGGGGACACAGCTGGTTTAGCAAGGCCCTTTTTTGAGTGCGGTGCCTTCTAGCCTCTGATATAAATTAATTATTAGCAGCTAATAACTGCACGAGGTTTGGGTACACTCCATACATGGTCAGGTGATACCCTGGTTTGGGTGTGAGTTTGGGTGTCTTCCTTAAAGGGCCAGCTGTCCAAGGCTTGTTCCCAGGGAGGCGGTGTAAATGTCACAAGGTGAGAGGTCATGGGGTCATTGGGGTCATGCCCTGAAAGGCACATCTCATTTGACCTCTTGAGCACCTGCAAAAGGGTGGTCGTAAAAGCTTTGGTTTGGGGTCTCCCTGCTCTCTTTGTTTCCTGGTTTACCACATGGTCTTTTTTTAAAGATTTATTTTACTCACTTGAAAGAGAGAGTTACAAAGAGAGGTAGAGACACAGAGAGAGGTCTTCCATCCACTGGTTCACTCCCCAGATGGCCGCAACGGCCAGAGCTGTGCTGATCTGAAACCAGGAGCCAGGAGCTTCCTCTCCCACATGGTCTCCCACGTGGGTGCAGGGGCCCAAGGACTTGGGCCATCTTCTACTGCTTTCTCAGGCCATAGCAGAGAGCTGGACAGGAAGAGGAGCAGCTGGGACTAGAAGTGGTGCTCATATGGGATGAGGGCACCTCAGGCCAGGGCTTTAACCCACTACACCACAGCGCGGGCCCCACCACATGGTCTTTGCTCTGCAGTGCTCCACCAGGGAGCCACCTGACCTTGAACTTGAACCTTCAACATCTAGACCCAAACCTAACCTCTTTCCTTTATCAAGTTCGGCTGCCTAAAGTGTTTCGTTGTCCTGCAGAAAAGCTCGCCCATATACAGGTGGACAAAGGCCAGTCCTTGTTCTAGGGATTAACTTTCTTGGCCGGTTTTTACATTATTCCCTGCCTCCGTATGCATCCCCAAAGTTGTCAAAGTCGTGAGCAGGACCCATATTTACTGAGCTCGCAGTAACACGTTGGGGCGATTCTATTTGCGTACTTACGGCTGGTTGGAAATCTGTGTCAGAAGCTGGCGCGGAGCAAGACGCCATCCTGAAATTTAATACTGAAGCACCAGTTCAAATTCTGTTGGTTCTGCTTCCCGTCTAGCTCCCTGCTGCTGTGCTTGGGAAAACGGAGGAACTTGGTCCAAGTACTTGGGCCCCTGCCACCTACGTGGGAGACCCGGCTGGAAGGAATTCCTGGCTCTTGGCTTCGGCCTGGCCCAGATCTGCCCACTGTGGTTATTTGGACAGTTGGAACCAGCAGATGGAAGATCTGTTTCTCCCTCTTCCTCTCCCTTTCTGAAAGTCTGCCTTCCAAATAAATACAATAAATCTTAAATATATATATATATATATATATATATATATATATATATATATAAGTGGGTGTCAGTGTTTCAGTGTTGTTGTTAGTTGTAACAGCTTGGGTTTTTAAAAATTATCCAGTGAAGATCACAACTTGTCAAAAAACAGACTCAAGAAAATCTCATTTGCTTTTGTGCAAATCCTGTGTCGTAAATCAACTCCAGCTCCTTCTTTGCAAGGAGCATTCAGTCAGAGATCTATGCCTGATTGGCAAATGGATTCTATGTAAGAGAGGGTTTTTTTTTTTTTTTTTAGAAAATGTTCTGTACTTTGTTTGTGCTTCAACTGTCTATACTTTTAAAGCAGGAAGAGAATGTTTAATTGGTATTTACTTTTTTAAAAAAATATTTACTTATTTGAAAGTCAGAGCTATACACATGAGAGAGAAGGAGAAGTAGAGACAGAGAGACAGAGAGAGAGGTCTTCCATCCGCTGGTTCACTCCCCAGATGGCTACAATGGCTGGAGTTGTGCCAATCTGAAGCCAGGAGCCAGGAGCTTCTTCTGGGTCTCCCACATGGGTGCAGGGGCCCAAGGACTTGGGCCATCCTCTACTGCTTTCCCAGGCCATAGCAGGGAGCTGGTTTGGAAGAGGAGCAGCCAGGACCTGAACTGGTGCCCATATAGGATGCCGGCACTGCAAGTGGCGGCTTTACCCGCTACACCACAGCGCTGGCCCCATTAGGTGGGTCTTTTCAGCCCATTTCACAGGTGCGAGGACTGAGTCCCTGGGGCTCTAGATTAGGGAGCTCTCTTGCTAGTGGCAGAGCTGGGACTGGGATTCAGGTCTCCTGAGTCCTGGTCCCCTGACATGGACCGCGCAGGGCTTCTGCTGCGGTGCCGCCATCTCGCCTAAGCTCCCAGGCTTTGGAAACGCCTGGGCCATCTCACTCCTGGTTGTTGGCTGAGGTGGACCAAGCAGGGACTTGGCCCTGAACATTCCAGCCTGATAAGATCTGGGTTAACTGACAACAACCCTTGGGATGTGCGTGCGAGGGGAGAAGGCACAGGAGCCACTGCACTGAACGTCTTCTGGGGGTTTCGAAGAGGAGCCTGGGCTCTCACCAGGCATGCTTCGGCCCCGCACAGGTGGGTCTGGGCTGAAGTATTGACTCGGTGCTGACTTGTAAGTAGAAATATACAACAGTCTAGTTCTGCTCAGGGTCACTCTGCTCTCTCACCTGCTGAATATCGATTGCATTTATTTAATTTTTTAAAAAGATTTATTGATTTATTTGAAAGTCAGAGTCATATATAGAGAGGGCAGACAGAGAGAGAGAGAGAGAGAGAGAGAGAGAGAGAGAGGTCTTCCATCTGATGGTTCACTCCCCAATTGACCACAATGACTGGAGCTGCGCTGACCCAAAGCCAGGAGCCAGGAGTGTCTTCGGGGTCTCCCGCGTGGGTTCAGGGGCCCAAGGACTTGGGCCATCTTCTACTGCCTTCCCAGGCACATTGGCAGAGAGCTGCTTTTTCAAATCTACCTCTTTTTCTTGTGATGCCTGCTTCCAAGTCAACTCAGAGTCCCGCCCACAGGGATGTACTGCTTGCAGTCCTGTGGGTGTGGCCCCTTACTGTGTTTGCGGCTGATGTCCTGGGGCACTAGATTTCTTCACAATGGTCTGGCCTGTATCTACAGCGTGGCCCTGTTTCCTACTTCCTGTCTTAGGGAGGTTTTCCCATGGGCATTTTCACAGTGGCCTCTGTTAGAAGATCTCAGAGGCGCATTTTAAAATTTGTATCGGGCCCTACATTTCTTTATATAGCGAAGGCAGTTTACAAAGCCCGGATTCCTACTCTCAGGACAGGTAGACGGAGGGGCTCTGTTTCTTAGGGGCCTCGGGATTGCTCTACTTCTACTTTGAGGGCAGCAAAGGACTTTACAGGTTCCTGTCTCTTGTCAAGGGGCTCCGTTCTAGCACGTGCGCCCTTTATGGAGACTTGGCCTCAATCCCAGCCTCCTTAGGGGGGTCTTATAAGCACATACTTGTTTCCTTCCTCCCCTGGCTACACTGTTTCAACTCCTCCTCCTCGCAATGTTTGTGAATGAAAGCTGAGCTTTCTCATTCTTGTATTGGAGCTTAGCTCTGCATTTTGGATATTGTAAAAGCCACCTAAGTTTTGCAGGATTTCTATGTGTTTGGAGAACACAGTCCACCACCCACCTTGGATCTCTTCATCCACCCACCTTGGATCTCTTCATCAACAGCGTCCAAGCTACACATGGGCTGTGCTCTAAATATCCATTTGTGGGGCTGATGCTGTGGCATAGAGGCTAAAGCCACCGCCTGCAGTGCCCGCATCCCATAAGGGCACCGGTTTGAGTCCCAGCTGCTCCACTCTGATCCAGCTCTCTGCTATGGCCTGGGAAAGCAGAGGAAGGTGACCCAAGTCCTTGGGCCCCTGCACCCGTGTAGGAGACCCAGAGGAATTTTCCAGCTCCTGGCTTTGGATCAGTTCAGCTTCGGCCACTGCAGCCATTTGGGGAATGAACTAGCGGATGGAAGACCTTTCTCTCTGTCTCTCCCTCTCACTGACTGTAATTCTACCTCTCAAATAAATAAATAAAATCTTTAAAAAAAAAAAAAAACAACCAGAATGTCCATGTTAAAATTTATCTCCAGAACTGCACCTGCTGAGGGAGGCAGCGGGCCCTTAGGAGACTCCCCCAGCCCCCACCCCAGGCTGCATCTCATTTTCTCCCCGGAGGCAAGCTCTGTGGGAGGCTAGATAACAAACAGGAGATCTCCCATGGAGCACTGCATCTAAGCCAAGATGTTTTCAATTCTGTGATCTTGAAAGTGTAGTGGCCGCAGGGCCCGGCTGCTGCTCGCTGAGTCCCTGTCTGCCCCTTTGCCAGTGGGGCCATCCAGTTCAAAGCCCATTTAACAAGGCGTGCTGGCCTCTGGACAGAGCGTGCCAGCGTTTGTTTCTCTACAAGTTCTGGATCAAGGCATGGGGCATGGTCCGGGCACCCTGGGTCAGCACTGTCTCCAGGATGTCAGGATGTCTCCCACACGGGGGAGGATGGCTCTCTCCAAGACAGCTTTAGGATTCTTTAGGCCTGGTTTGTTCAAAGCCTGGTAAGTGTGAAGGAGCTCTTGGCCAGCCTTGCTGTCTGAGAATACACGTAGGCAGCCCTGTATGGGAACTCCCACCCTACCTGCAGGGCTGTGCTCTGGTTTGGTGTTGAAGTGGAGATCCGTGGCGTACGCAGAGCTTGGCTACGTAGACTGAGAACCGAGACCACCATGGGTCACTATCACTTTATGAAATCCATCTGGGAAACCCTTGCTCAGAAAGTCGAGACTGCAAACCAGCGATCATCTTCACTGCTCAGACCAAGCTATTTCTGAAAACCGATTTATCCAGGCCAGAGTTTGCTTCTCTGGGCAGACAACTCCACGGGGAAGCAACTGTATACTTATCCAGGCTGTGTGTCCAGCAATCCGGAAGTACTGCAACATAGATTGGGCCCAACACCAATCAGATCGGGACATTGGAAGGGGTCACCACTTGAACCCAGGCCACAGATCATACCAATACTTACCTCTGATACTGTTTTCCCGTGATGCTCCCGAGATCCTGTGAAGGTAATGTTCCCTCTGACGGCACAGCAGGAGTTGGCCTTGCTTCTCCACAGGTAATCCAGGTGGTCTTTCAGGGAGCGTCTGCCGTCAGGGTGCTATGTTTCCCATCCATCAGTTGGTTCCTTTGGACTTGAAGCAACTACTGCCTGGCACCCAGGAAGTGGTGCTTGTGCTTAGTTGTCCTGGCCCTCTGGTTATTTTGGGTCATCTCCAGGGATCCATTTTCTCTCAGACTCAATGTTCCGGCTGATTCTTGGTCCTCAACTGTGTTGCTCGCCTTGTTCACAGGGGGCTGTGTGCTCAGCTCGGGCAGCTCCTAGGCTTGGTCTGCGAGTCCTGCCGGGTGGCCAGACAGGCGACTGCTCCTGTGTCGAAGGATCTGGCCAAGATGTGGAGCAACTTTGGGGAGAGTTGGAGAACCGGGTTGGGGAGTGTGGGGGAAGGTGGGCACTCTTAGGACGCTCTGGGTCCTGCAGGAGGATAACCTTGTAAAGTAAGTAGCTGAGCTTGCTGTCGCTTCCGGTTTCTCTCCACTGCCTGTTCAGAACGAGTGACCCGGATTTACTGTCATTTCTGGTTTCTCTCCACTGCCCATTCAGAACGAGTGACCCGGATGTAGAGAGTTGAGCTGTGCTGTGGTTGTCCTGCCAGGTTCTCAGGGTCTGCGCATTCTACTCTGGGTGGGGGTTGGGTTTCCTTTAAAGGTGGTTCCACCTCTGGCTGTCCTGGGAAGAGGTCGGCTCTGGGACAGGAAGTGAGGAGTGGGGAGGCAGACCCCAGCTTTGAAGGAGAAAATGCCTGCCTTCCTTTTTGAAAAATGTTTATTTATTTGGGAGGCAGAGCTACACACAGAGAGAGAGGGAGAGACAGACAGAGAGATCTTCCATTTGCTGGCTCACTCCCCAGATGGCCGCAACAGCCGGGGCTGGGCCAGGCCAAAGCCAGGAGCCAGGCATTCCATCTGGGTCTCCCATGTGGGTGGCAGGGACCCAGGTACCTGAGCCATCACCTGCCACCACCTCCCTGGGTCTGTGTCAGCACAGCAGGAAGCCGGATCAGAAGCAGAGTAGTCAGATAGCAAACCAGGCACTGGATACGGGCTGCCGTTGACCTGAGCGGCAGCCTGACCCACTGCACACAGCACCCACCTCTCCAGGCCTCTCTTCAGCTGATGGGATCTGTCAATTGCCCATTAACCAGGAGACCCTCTATAGAGTCTTTGAATGTCACGCAGGTCTTTTAGTTGCAACTCCTCGCTCTACTCAGTCCTGGACCCACATTTCCTGTCCTCATGTAGGGGTAGAATCTAAGCCGCTGGGGAGCCACCACTGGGCAGAGAAGCCGGGGGTTCCCCGCGGGGCCAGCTTGGCTTTCCACTCCATTTTAAGGCTTCTGTCTGCACTTGGCAGGGGAGGACGTCCCCTTCTCAGTTTTGTATTTGCCTCTGCTTTCTATAAGCTGCAGTTCTGCAGTTGCTGAGTTTTCTCTCGGCCTTGGCAAGGATGGTGCCGCCCTCAGCCTCGCCAAGCCATCCCCGCTGGGTTCACCCTGGTGCTACAGCGTTCATCACCTGCTAGTCACCGGGAAAGAGAGCCTCAGGTCTTCACAAAAGTTAAGGTAAAACCAGGAAGCCGCAGAAATAAAGGAACAGTGGGGCAAGAAAAAAAAATGAAAGCTGGTTTGCTGGTTAGAATACTGAAGTTAGCAGATTCTCTGAAAGTGGAAATCCAAAGCAATTGGCATCCTCAGTAACATGCGACACAGCTGTTTTTCCATCAGACTCGATTCCCGACTTGGCTTGGCTACTGCTATGGTGTAACCTTGGAGGCATTTCTCCTCTGAAACTCAACTTTTCCTGCTCTGCGGGATGGAGACAATGCCTGCTTCTTGCATTTTTAGTGAGATTTTAAAAAAATTTGCTTATGTACAAGTGCCCAGAATAATATTTTTATATTTATATTAAATTTGAGTTTATGTAGAAAATGTTCCATTCATCTAGTTTTATTAGAGACTCTCTCCCCCACCCCCCAACTCTTCCCCAGGGTGTTGGGTGCTTGTCTGTGGCCAGGGACTGTACAGCAGTGGCTGTGTTATGGCCGTGCCGGAGTAAAGAATACACCAAGAGACAGTCTCTTATGCAAAACGCAAGTATTTTATTGACCAGCATGCTGGGGTCGCAGCGTCACGAATGTGAGTGAGCGACCCTGAGTACAAATTACATTAGCTTTTTATAGTCACACAAAAGCTTTGAAGTTAATCCATTGAATCTGTAGAACATATTTTACATGGGAACCAAGGGAACAGGGGAATCCCGTAAGCACAAAGTGTACATATGCAAGGTACAGATAACATCAGCTATTAGCAAGATTTACAACAGGTAAGGGTCACTTTCACCATACATTTCCTAAGGTTAAATAAAGCCCTAAGTTCATCAACTGGGTGCCTGTCAAGGTGAACAGGTTTGTATGGGTTTTGGTTTTGGTGGGCCATTCCCCTAATTTTACAAGGCCACATTCCGGTGTTATCTCTCCCCAGCATCACCATGTCTATTCAGTAAAGACAGGCCTCAACCCCTCCCTGAGTCAGGAATCCAGAAAGTAGGTCAAAAGTTAATCTGGCAAGGGTCGGAAGAGAAAGGGGGGTCTGCTTAGCTTTAATATTCCTTCAGCTGTCCTAAAATCAAAGTAAAAACTGGGGCCAGTGCTGTGGTGTAAGGGGTAAAGCCGCCACCTGCAGTGCCGGTATCCCATATGGGTGCTGGTTCAAGTCCTGGCTGCTCCACTTCCGATCCAGCTCTCTGCTATGGCCTGGGAAGGCAGTAGAAGATGGCCCAAGTCCTTGGGCCCCTGCACCTGTGTGGGAGACCTGGAAGAAGCTCCTGGCTCCTGGCTCCTGGCTTCGGATCAGCCTAGCTCCAGCCATTGTGGCCATTTGGGGAGTGAACCAGCAGGTGAAAGACATCTCTTTCTGTCTCTCCCTCTCTCTCTGTAGCTCTGCCTTGCAAATAAATAAATAAATAAATAAAATATTAAAAGAAAAAAAACCAGTAAACACTGCAAAAGCTACATAGAAGACCTGTCCCTTGCAAATGTCCAGCGTCGAGGACAGTTATTGCACTGGGACTTCGCGTCTTCCCAGCCTGCCTTTCGGTCTGAGCTGTGGCTATGGTAACCACCTGCCCACAGGTGTCGGTGGGCAACACGTCTCCTCGGCTGCACCTTGCCTGTGACCCTGAAGCTTCTGTCTCTTGGAGTAGCTGCAGGAGCCTCTCAGCCATGCACTGACCCATGCGCTTGGGGGAATCCTGCCAAGGTGAGGGAGCCAGCACATCACAAGGCAATGCTTGACCCATGGAGGAGGATGGCAGCTAGCATCGAATGTTACCCTCTCTGCGCTGGGGCAAACCACTCTGCAGTGCAGTCGACAAAGCTGTGCCCTGGGGCTGGTGCTCCAGATTCTTTGGCTTGGGATCTGCTGTTATCACAACTGACTTTGCTCCCATCAATTTCACTCCCCCCACCTCCCCCACTCCATTCTCATTCCTTGGAATTACTCCCCCCAAATCAAACACCTGCCCATAATCCCTGCCTTAAGCTCTCCCTTCCGGGAGTGCACGGGCTAACATACCTGGCTCAACGCACGGAGGCTAGATTTTCCACATGAGTGGGTGAGAGCTTAGCAGAATAAATCAAGATGTGAATACAGAGATAAGTGCTGACATTAGAGGGAGGACGCCTGTATTGACAAGCTTGTGAAACAGAGGCCATTTACCGTGCAGAGATCTTTATAATACTCAGCACAGCCTTTCCCAAGGAAGATACGAGATGCTGTTTTACATCAACAGGGCAGCTAAAAATAATTTAAATTCCAAAAAGGTCTAAATAACACTACGTGCAAAGCCTGGCATTGGCTGTGGTCCCCACCCAGGGGAGCTGCGGGGTGACTGGCACTCTGTAACCAGGAAACGCCTAGAGAAAAATGCCTTAAAGAGACAATTTTGTGCTGTTTCAGCAAATGATATAAATTAGGAAAGTACTTTCCCCCTAAGCCTTTCCTGTATTTGGCATGACAGATGGAATTTCAGTTCCTTGGAGCTCTCTAATGTGATTATGATTAAAAGATGGATTTTTAAAGTGAGAGAGAGAGAGAGAGAGAGAGAGAGAGAGAGCACGCCTGTATGCACGGGCTCACCCCCTAGATGTCTGGCACAGCCAGAACTGGACCAAGGAGCCTGGGTCTCAACCCAGGTCTCCCATGTGAGTGGCAGGGACCTGACTCCCTGCCCCATCACTGCTGCCTTCCAAAGTGTGCACCTGCAGGAGGTTGGAGTCAGGGGCTGGAACCAGGTATTGAACCCAGGCCCTCCGATACGGCTGGCAGGTGTCCTAACAGACGTTCTAGTTGCTGGACCCAACAACTGCCCCCAGGAGCTGGATCGAGAATCCACCCAGGGCTGAGTTTCGTTCTCATCATTTGCTTGTGTTTAATTGGCGAGACAACTGCAATCGTGCTTACGTGACCAGTGAGTGATCAGGACTTCTTGGTCCCCATGAAAAACCAGTTGGAGCTGCTAGCATTAGACACGGGGCATCTGGATGTTTCTCCAGGACAGAGTCAGTTTCTGATTTCCTATCTTCATAGGTCAGAGGCCAGGTGTGCAAAGCGTTTGCAAAAGTGCTGACCAGAGGCTGCTCCAGGAGTCTGCGACTGTGGGACAGCCTGCACTTGGGGCTGAGAACAATACCTCTCTTCTTGCTTGTTTCAAGGCCAGGTGGGTGGACTTGGCCTTTGGCGAAAATTATCTAAGAGGACAAGTCCACCTAGCTGAGCTGCGGGGCGGGGGAGAAATAGGTCCAACGCCGATTGGAAGAAATTTGCCCCTGGATGCCTGTGAACTTGAGCCGACTGCTCAGAAAAGATAAAGCTATCAGAGCTGGGAGCTTAGCCAGGTAAGGCCAGCTCAAGATCATAGCACGTGGAGCAGGAGCAGCATTCAAAGAAATCATAGCATAAAGCCCTTCTGGGCTGGAGAGAAACCTACATTTGCAGATCAAACGGGCTCAACAGGCCCCAGGCAGAAAGAATGAAAACAGAGCAACACCTTGCAAGTTCTTGAACTTCAAGGAAAAGAGGGAATCACCCACGCATCCTCCAGAAAAAGCAGACTGGCGAAGAACAAAAGCCAGGCGCCTGCCTGAGGCTTGTCTCTTGCAGCAGCGAGAAAACACAGCCAAGTGACAGTTTTGCAGGGAACAGGGTTGTTGTTGTTGTACATGGTGACGTTGAGTCTGTGTGTATCCTCAGGAGCCACGCCACCCCCTACCCTGTGCTCAGCAAGGAGGAGGAGGGGGCGAGCCAGCCACCGGCGATGACTCACGGTGAAGAAAATCAAGTCCGGTACAGAGAAATGACAGCGGGCCCGGAAGTCATTTAAATACACAGAATTAAGTTGAAATAACTGTTGTAAATATGTTTTGAGAGCGGAATGCAAATGTCATCATTAGTTCTAGAAAGAGAAAAAAAATGTTAAAAATGAGCCAGGTCCAAAGTTGTAACTTGCGCATATGAAAATGAGGCAGTGACGGGTGGGTGTTGGGCACAGTAGTGGTGAGACCACTTGGGGTGCTCTCATCCAGGGTCAAAGGGCGTGGGTTTGGGGCCCCATGACTCTTCTTTTTCAAAAGGTTTTTTTAAAGATTTATTTATTTATTTGAGAGGCAGAGTTACAGACATAGAGAGGGAGAGACAGAGAGAGAGGTTTTCCATCCATTGGTTCACTCCCCAAATGGCCACAACAGCCAGAGCTTAGCTGAGTCGAAGCCAGGAGCCAGGAGCTTCTTCCAGGTCTCCCACATGGGTGCAGCGGCCTAAGGACTTGGGCATCTTCTACTGCTTTCCCAGGCCATAGCAGAGAGCTGGATTGGAAGTGGAGCAGCCGGGACTTGAACCGGCGCCTATATGGGATGCCGGCACTGCAGATGGCGGCTTTACCTGCTACACCACAGCACTGCCTCCTCCTACAAACTTTCATAGGGCAGCAAAGAGCCCATGTACAACAAAGCACACGAAACAAAACCACAGTGTGGTCATTTACCCAACAGGGAACACCTGTGTGACCACTGCCCCTGGGGGCCAAGAGCTGGAGCTTTGCTAGGGCCCAGCATCCCTGCTGGGTCTCTTCCCAAGCACCACACCTGCCTCCCTAACAGAAGCGTCACCTTGACTTTTATACAAAGTCTCTGTGCTGGCTGCGACCCCTGCTGCCGCGCGACTTCACTGCTTCTGGCTTGACTGCTGATTTACTGATGTGGGGATGTGGTTTGCAGCCCTGGCATTTGGATCCCGACTTAGGAGTGCTTGGAGTGACGCTGTTTCGGGATGTAAAAGGGCATCTTAGAGGCAGGCGTTTGGCACCGTGGTTAAGTCACGCCTTAGAAAGCCCACGTCTTGTTTGGGTCCCAGCTGCTCCGCTTCTGATTCAGCTGCCCAATCTGGGAGGCAGCAAATGCTGGCTCAAGTACTTGGGTCCCTGCAACCCACATGGGAGCCCGTCATTAACATCTGGGCTCCTTGCTCCAGCTCTGGCTGCTGCCGGCATTTGGGGGAGTGAACCCGTGGATGGAAGATCTCTCTCTGTGTGAGACTCCCTTTCGCTGACTCTGTCTTTCACATATGATGAGAACAAAATGGCATTTTTACATGGTGCTAGGAAATGCTGAAATCACAGTGTGATAGCCGCCCAGCTCACACCTGGGGTTCTCACGTCCACACTCTGATGTGGCTTTAACAGGCAGTGCTGCTGAAGCAACAGCTGGGACCACTGCAATTGCAGTGTTGAACCTGAACTTGACTTTTTTTCATTTTGGCAGCTTGATACTAATTTGTGTATACTGTATATTTATTTATAATATTGGGCATTAAATGGAGCTTTATTAATATTATAAAAATGTTCTATAGTATTGTAACAATTATTTAAGGCTGAAGAGTTTAAAATTACATAAAAAAAATCATTGTATCTCTGAGTGCCTACTCCCTCATTCACACAAATGCCTAGAAAAAAAAATCAACAGTGACTAGGACCAGACCAAAAACTGAGGAAGGAGATAAAATGGTAATCAGAAAACTCCCAACAATAGAAAATCCAGGATCAGATGCCTTCATGGATGAGTTCTACCAAGTACTTAAAGAAGAGTTAACGCCAAATATTCTCAGACTCTTCTAAGAAATTTAAGAGAGGGGGACATTTGCAAACGCATCCCACAAGGCCAGCATTTCGCTCATACCAAAGCCAGGTAAAGACACAGCAAAAAAGAAAATCACAGGTCCAGATTCTTGGTGAACACAGAGGGGAGAAAATCCTCAACAAAATACTAACAAGCGAATCCAAAACCACATCAAAAGGATTCTACATTGTGAGCAAATAGGGATGCAAATTAACAAACACCAGACACCACGTTAGCAGAAAATCGTATTATCAGCAAGCGTGAATAAGTCATTTGGCAGAATTCAGTATCCTGTCGTGGTAAAAACTCCCAACAAAGTAGGAACAGAAGCCTTCTAACTCAACCGAGTAAAGGACATATATACGCTAAGCCTGCAGCTAATGTGTTTCTCAATGGTGAGAAGCTGGGAGCATGGTGAGAAGCTTTGGGACATGAGGGATGCGACAAGAGAACTCACCACACTATTTATGTTCAGTGTAGCCAGTGCAGGAACAAGAAACAAATAGCATTCAAATTGAAAAGGAAGAAATTAAATTGTCTCCCTTTGCAATGAGATGATCTCCTATACAGGGAACGCTGGATAATCCACTGAAAAATGCTGAATTTAATAAATTTTTAAAAAATATTTTGTTCATTTGAGAGGTAGAGCTGCAGACAGTGAAAGGGAGAAACAGAGAGAGAGAGGTCTTCCTTCCATTGGTTCACTCCCCAAATGGCCGCAACGGCTGGAGCTGCACCGATCTGAAGCCAGGAGCCAGGTGCTTCTTCCCAGTCTCCCAAGCAGGTGCAGGGGCCCAAGGACTTGGGCCATCCTCTGCTGCTTTCCCAGGCCAAAGCAGAGAGCTGGATTGGAAGAGGAGCAGCTGGGACTCCAACCGGCACCCATATGGAATGCCAGTACCGCAGGTGGGGGATTAACCTATTGTACCAAGGCACCGGCCCCTGAATTTAATAAATATATTCAGTACATTTGCAGGCTACGAGTTCAACATTCAAAAATCAATTGTCTTTGATTTTTGTAAAGGCTTATTTTATTTATTTGAAAGATATTTACAATGAGAGAGAGAGAGAGAGAGAGAGAGAGAGAATTTTCCAATCTCCCATCTGCTGGTTCAATCCCCAAATGGCTGCAACATCTGGGGCTGAGCCAGGCTGAAATCAGGAAGAGCCAGGACCTTCATCTGGGTTTCTGTGTGGGAACAGGGCCCAAGCACTTGGGCCATTTTCTGCTGCTTTTCAAAGGCACATTAGCAGGAAGCTGGATTGGAAGTGGAGCAGCTGGGACATAAGCTGGCACCCATATGAGATGTTAGCATTATAGGCAGTGACTTCACCCGGTACACCTCAGTGCTGGCCCCTGAACCTTTATCTTTACACAAAAATTAACTGGGAGAAAAAAAAGCTAGAGAAACAGCTCCTTGACATTGACCTGAGTAATGGTTTTTTTGGATTTGACCTCCGAGGCACAGGCAACAAAAACATAAATAAGCATAAGTGGGCTACACTGAAACAAAAAACCTCTATTCAGCCAAGGAGACGACCAACAAAAGCAAAGGGAGTCTACAGGACGGAAGAAAATACTTGCAAACCATGTATCTGCTAAGGGGCTACCATAAAAATACACGGGGCCCATTAAGCACAATGTAATAAGGCCATACAGCCCAATGAAAAAATGGACAAAGTACTTGAACAGACTTCTTGTTTTCAAAAAAGACTTACAAATTGTCAGCAGGTTTTAGGAAAAGATGCTCACTGTCACTAATCATCTGGGAGATAAAAATCAAAGCTCACTTCACACCCGTTAGAATGGTTATTATAGAAAGGACAAGTGTTGGTAAGGGTGTGAAGAGTGAGCTCTGGGAGAGAAAATTGATACAGTCGTTGTGGAAGGCAGTGTGGAGTCTCCTCAAACATTGAAAACAGAATACTGTGTAACTCAGCAACCATATTTCTAGGTATTTGTTGCAAGGAATAGAATCAATATCTCAAAGAAATATCTGAACTCCTATGTTCATTGCTACATTATTCATCATAGCCAAGATATAGAAGCCACCTGACTGCCGGCCAACAGATGAATGGATGAAGAAATTGTGTGTGGGACTACAGCGGTTATTTTTCAGCGACAGAAAGAAGGAAACCATGCCATGTGCAACACCATGGAGGAAATTGGAGGGCGTTAGGCTAAGTAAAACAAGCCAGACTCGGACAGACAAATGCTGCTGTATGATCTCATTTATATATGGAACCTGAAGATGTTGAACTCATGGAAGTGAAGAGTGGAACAGTGGTTGCCAAGGTTTGGGGGGGGTAGAGGAAATTGGTCAAAGGGTACAGATTTTCAGTTGCAAGATGAGTAATTTCTGGGGATCTAATGCACAGTATTATATACTGGAAATTGTACACACATACACATACGGATGTGTACACATGTATGTACAAACACAGAGAAAAGTTAGTTGGGAGCTGATGGGTATATTACCTAGCTGGATTGTGGTAATCATTTCATAGTGTGTATCAAATCATCACACTGCATGCCTTATTTTATTTTTTATTCAAAAGGCAGAGAGAGAGAGAGAGAGAGAGAGAGATTGCATTTTCCTATTTGTCACTTTTCCCCCCACAAATGTCGCAATAGCCAGGGCTGGACCAGAGCCAGAGCCAGAAGCAAGGAACGTGGGTGGTGAGGACCCAGCTACATGCCCTGTCACCGGCTGCCTTCCAGAATCTGCATTAGTAGGGAGTTGGAGTCAGGACCTGGAGCCAGGAATGCAACCCAGGAGCTCTGATATGGACTCTGGATGTCTTAGCCACTGGGTCAAACTCTGCCCCTCAATGTGTGTCATTTTTACTTGTTAGATTTAGCCCATAATGTTGGCAAAAAATAACTTTGTTAAAAATCTCAACTAAATTTAAATCTAAGGGTTATTCTGATCCACAACTTATTTTGCAAAACTTGGGGGAAAAGAAATGGAGGTGATTTTGTTCTAGTTAAATACATATTAGATATATAAATATAAAAAATAAAAATATATCACCTATAATTTCTGTGTAGATAGAAATAAATATAATAGAAGGAATATATAAAATGTTATCAAGGCTATTTTGGGGGATGGATAACTTTTCTTATTGTTTTAGGTCATTTTCTAAATTTCTGTATATATTTTTCCAAATTGAAAAAAACTTCCATATTATTAATATGTTATTATATTAGTTACATATGTTATTATATTATTATTAGATGTTATTATATTAGTTATACATAAATTAGATATATTAAATATTTATTTGAAAATCAGTGTTACATAGAGACAGGAAGAGACAGAGAGAGAGAGAGGTGTCTTCCATCTACTGGTTCATTCCCTGAATGGTTGCAACTTGTGGGGTAGGGCCAGGCTGAAGCCAGAAGTCAGGAGCTTTTTCTGGATTTCCTGAATGGGTGCACAGACTGAAGTCCTTGGGCCATCTTCTGCTGCGTGCCCAGGCACATAGCAGGGAGCTGGATTGCAAGTGGAGCAGCTGGGTCTCAAAACTGGCACCATATGGGATGCTGGCATTGCAGGCAGCGGCTTTACCTGCTACACCAAAATAGTGGCCCCCAAAATTATTATCATATATTAAATATATTATGAAAATGAAGCCATATACAAAATGGGAGGGCATAATTGAACTAGAAATGGGAGACTATGTGCTTACTTCTGAGTGTGAAATTGCACTCTAGGCTTTGGGACAGCTGAGGTCAGATGAGAATCTTCAACACAGTGTCAACCTCATTATTTGATAGAAGGAAACAGCTCATTTCCCCAGGAAGCCCCCACTTCTACCCCACTCATAAAGCATAGGAGGAGTTTTTCAGGCCAACGGATCACTCTCAGGGAGGAGACTGAGGGGCTGAAAGTTGATATCTTCAACATTGACCTTCAGACGCAAAGGCCATGACATGAAACTCAGCTCCAGGGCAAGTGCTTGGCTGAGTGTCAGTCCACGGAGTAGGCTTTTCCTGTTTCCTATTTCCCTCCCTAGATCCAGGATGGAAGTTGGGACCGTGTGAGATGGATTGGCACGTCCGCAAGGATGATAGGTTCTATGATTTCTGCAAAGTATTTGCAACAACTGAAGGCTACGTTCCATGGTGAACTCTTGCCACTCTCTCGAGGAGCAGACATCCGCTCCCCGTCAGCACCAGGCCTGGTCATGGTCCCTCAGAGGGACCTTGGCTCTAAGCAGCAACTTCAAAAACCTCTTCAAAAACACCTGCAGAAGCCACTTACCTCTCTAGTAAGTGGATATTATCTGTTCATGAAAGCAAAATTCGCATTGCCTTTTAATAGCAGAAATTTCCCATCTGGTTAGTGCTCCATAGGAGAGCTTGAGGGAACCCACACATCCCTTATAATGCAGAATGCTGCGCGTGTGGTGGTGAGCTGGTCCATGGGTTCTTCTGATCTTCAAAGGACTCCAACACCTGGAGTCGTTGATCAAGCGATGCCACAGCAGATAATGGGCATGCAGACTGTAAGTAGTGTTGGGTATTTATTCTCAAGTTAAGTGCGTGTTTGCTGTAGGGCCTGGGCGAGTGTGGGTGTGTGGTTGATATTCTAGAGCCCCGTGGGACAGTTTTGGCTGGGAACATTTCAGCACAGGTGTTGCCGATCACCTGGGCCACAAAGGAACAGGACTTGTGCCAAATGCATGCTTTTGATCCAACTGGCCTTTCGGTTGGAGCCCCAGAAGGGGTGCGTTGTACATGGTAGTCCCAGCTAACCAAATGAATTGACTTGTTGGACCGGGTTGTGTAGGCCAGTCTATTTTGATTTGCAGACTTGTTTTCATCCGTCCTCTGGGTGCCAGCCTTCCAGAGCTTTCAGCTGCTTCTGATCTCCTTGTGGTCCACAGTGACAAAGCTGACACAGAGAAGGAGGATGCCCATTCTTACTGCTATGCTGGGAGAGAATGCATCCAGGGTCCCTAACTCTAAATCAAGGGCTTAGGACTCAGTGCAAGAGACAGCCCAGCACTGACCCCCACGCACCAATGCAGGCTTTGTCTCTCTCTTCTGAATTCCAGGGGTGGCACTGTAGCCCTTCCCCAGCAGGGCTACAGTATCATTGGATCTTCTAGGCTCACTGGAGTCCCACTTGGGGATTCTCAGGGGATCCCAATGTAATGCAACACGATGTGCAATCCATGAACAAGGAGCATATGCTATGTCCCGACATCGTGCTAGGCACTAGGGAGAGATTATCTACGTTCCTAAACACCAAGAAGAAATGCCCAGAGGTCCATCAAACATGTTTACCTAACTCCAACTCTCTACTCAACAACTTGGTATTTCACGGAGGAAAGAAAAACCACCCAGGGCAAACTCCTTCCAATTCTCCCCTACGGCTTCATCTCCGTCTCAGCCATTGCATCCTTCATTTGTCCATTTTCCAAGCTAAATAAATCTTCTCCATCCTGCTCATCTTTGACCCTGGCCTGGGGGCCTTGCGGTGGACCACAGTCTCTTCCTCTCTGCTTCTCTGCTTCCCAGCACCAAGGAAACATCCCTACATCTCTCCCTTAATAAAAATCTGAACACTTACTTGATCCCACTTCCATTCCCTGCTCTGTTACCTTCTTTTCTTTCTACTCATGACCAATATTCTCGAGAGAACTGTCTGGGCTCATTCTCTGTCTCCCTTATGATGTTTGTGATTCTCTGCTTTCTGGTTGTCATCGATCACCCAGGAGAAATGGCTCCAGCCAACATCACAAATGACTCACTCCATGCTAAATCCAGTGGGGCCTTCTCTGCCTTGCTTCCTGGAATTTTCAGAAGCATTTGACATGGTTGGCTGCTTGATCTTATGTGAAACAACCTCGTACCTTCTTTCTGATTGAGGGCTCTTGTGATATGGTAAGAGATGAGCTCTGGAACTGGTTCCATGGGTTCAAATCCTGGCTACAGCACTTACTATCTGTGTACCTTTGGGAAAATTCCATAAGCTCTCTGGGTCTCCAACCATAGGACAGTCATGAGAAATAAAAACAAAACAAACTGAGGGTCTGGCATTGTGGTGCAGTGGGTTAAGCCATTGCTTGTAGTAGTGGCATCCCATATGGGCACTGGTTCAAGTCCCAGCTGTTCTGCTTCCAATTCACGTCCCTGCTAATGTGACTGTGAAGGCAGCAGAGGAAGGCTCCAGTGCTTGGGTCCCTGCCACCCAAATAGGAGACCCAAATGTGATTCCTGGCTCCTGGCTTTGGCCTGATTGAGGTCTGGTTGTTGCAATCATTTTGGGAGTAAACCAGCAGATAGAAGGTCTTTCTCTCTCTCTCCTTTTGGCACTCTTTTTAAAATAAGTAAATAGATTTTTAAAGACACTAGGGAGAAAGAATTTTAAAAAAGATTTATTTATTTATTTGAAAATCAGAGTTACAGAGAGAGAGAGAGAGAGAGAGAGAGAGAGAGAGAGAAAGAGAGAAAGAAAGAAAGAAAGAGAGAGATCTTCTACCCCCTGGATAACTCCCCAGATGGGCACAACAGCTAGAAATGATGCAGGCCAAGGCCAGAAGCCAGGAGCCAAGAGTCAGGAGATTCGTTCAGGTCTCTCAAGTGGGTGGCAGGAACCCAAATACTTGGGCCATCTTCTGCTAATTTTCCTGGGCTGTTATCTGGGAGCTGGATTGGAAGCGGAACAGCTGGAACACAAACTGGTGCTCAGATGGGACGCTGGAGTCATAGGCGGTGGCTTTATCTGCTGTACCACAATGCTGGCCCCAGATACATCTTAAAACAGTGCTGGCTGGCACCACAGCTCAATAGGCTAATCCTCCGCCTGCGGCACCGGCACCCCGGGTTCTAGTCCCAGTTGGGGCACCAGATTCTGTCCCGGTTGCCCCTCTTCCAGGCCAGCTCTCTGCTGTGGCCTGGGAGTGCAGTGGAGGATGGCCCAAGTGCTTGGGCCCTGCACCCCATGGGAGACCAGGAGAAGCACCTGGCTTCTGCCATCGGATCAGCGCGGTGCGCCGGCCGCGGCAGCCATTGGAGGGTGAACCAATGGAAGGAAGACCCTTCTCTCTGTCTCTTTCTCTCTCACTGTCCACTCTGTCTGTAAAAAAAACCAACAGTGCTTGGGGGCTGGCACTGTGGCATAGAAGGTAGCAGTGCTAACATCCCTGGCTGCTCCACTTCTGATCCAGCTCCCTGCTTAATATGCCTGGGAAGGCCCTTGCACCCTCGTGGGAGACCAGATGAAGCTCATGGCTCCTGGCTTTGGCCTGGCCCAACCCTGGCCATTGCAGTCATTTGGGGAGTGAACCAGCAGATAGAAAATCTCTCTCTCTCTCTCTTTATGTGTGTGTATGTGTCACTCTGCCTTTCAAACAAATAAAAATAAATCTTTAAAAGAGCAAGCAAACAAAAAACACAAGAAAAGTAAAAATCTCTCGTGGGTCAAACAGAACGCTTCATATATACATTTAAAAAAAGATACCGGAAGCAGCAGAATGATTTGTATATCTGCAGATGGAGGTGGTTTTGCGTCCTAAATAAAACAGCATCTTAGAATCCTGGGATCTCAGGATGGAAAAACTTTAACATTTATTTATTTAAAAGGCAGAGTAACAGAGAGGGTGAGACAGGCAGGCAGAGAGACACACCCAATAGTTAGGGCCGGGCCAGGCCAAAACCAGAAGTCAGGAACTCCACTCCGGTCTCCCACGTGGATTTCAGGGGCCCAGCCTCTTGGGCCATCCTCTGCTGCCTTCCCAGGCACATTGGCAGGAAGCAGGATCCGAAGTGGAGCAGCCGGAACTTGGACAGGTGTTCCTATATAGGATGCCGCCATCACAAGTGGCAGTTTAATCTTCTGTGTCGTAGTGCTGGCCCACGGAAGGACTCTTCTGAACCCCCCAGCCATGCCCAGTGCCCGTCTGAATCTCCCATCTGTGGGGGCTGAAACTGGATTAGGTTTTCCTATCAGGAGCCCTGAGGCTGGGAAATCCCGTGTTTTGCCCTTCAGGGTCACCAGGGCCTGTGGCTGGGAGCTGAGTGTTCACACTGGCCTGGGAGGGGCCCAAGCACTTGGGCCATCTTCTACTGCTTTCCCAGGCCATAAGCAGAGAGCTGGATCGGAGGAGGAGCAGCCAGGACACGAACTGGTGTCCATACAGGATGCCGGCGCCAAAGGTGGAGGCTTAGCCTTCTACACCAGAGTGCTGGCCCTTAAACACCATCTTTTAATTCTGCTCTCCCAGGCACTATTTGATCGGCCCTTGTATCTTTGGCGAAAGCTCAGCACTCCCGTCCCTGGCTGGGTCAGCCTCTGCCCTGCCCTTTTTCAGCCTGAGACCTCTCTGGCTCCCGCAGATTCCATCTCTGCAGAGTTCCCATCACGGGCCCATTAATTAGGCCTGTTCCTCACCGCGCTTCGATGCCTTCGGTTCTGTGACGCAGGGCTGCGGGGAAAAGGAGCTAAAGAGGACTAATTAAGACAGAGAGTGCTTTCAATAACGTACATGGAACTGAACAAATTAACCACCGATGCCAAAAAGGCAATATTGCCCCAGTGGGGATTCGGCGTGTGGAGGTAACATTAAGGAACGCGCTAGTCATCGCGAGGAAACCATGAATTATGAGTGATATTCAGTCCCATCACCTCCGAGGTGTCAGATGTAATAGCAGGGAAATGTCACAAGATGTTAGGAGACGAAACAAACTGAGGTTAAGGAGGCTCCAGTGGGGGAAGCTGAGCACAGGAAACAGAGAAAGCAAAGAGTGGTTGCATGCAGGCAGCGGACAGCTCCCAGCAAGAGAGACCTATTGCTGTGTGGTCTTTGCAAACCTGTCTGATCAGCTTGGGTTAATACCGAGGAAGACAGTTGTGCACGCTTACGGGGGACTGAGGAGGTTCCTGGCAGGTGTATTTGGGACCGTGGGTGTCAGGGCTCTCTGCACCAATGTCTTCTGGGATGGAAAACATTCTCAGAACCCACTCCAGATTTATTCTGGGGGGAAGGATCAGTGATCCGGGTCAGGTGACTTCCTCTGAGGGGAGTTTGGGGTGTGGTCCAAGCTGTGTTAGTTACAAACTGATCCGATGGCTTCACGCCTTTGATCACCTTCCACTGGCAACAGTAATGCTCCTTACACCATTGTTTGTATGAGAAACTGGCATATGGGTTGAGATCCCTGAAAACAGTGGAGAGCGACGCCAATGTGATAAATCGTAATGATCGCTTGAGAGACAGATGGTCTCCATAAACTAGGGACCTTGGTTTGGAGGGCGAAGGGGTGACGGTGCAAAGAGGCATGAGTGATCTGGCAGGAAACTTCTGGAAGAAATCAGGTTTTGCTTCCCCAACAAAGGGTCTTCAAAAGGCATTTCTGCCTTTCCAACGCCTTCGCCTCCAGACAGCTTTGTGATGGGTGAAGTGGAAGGGCGTCAGAGGCATCTGGTTCTTATTTCCCTTTCAAGTCACTGGCGAGTAAAGATGAAAAGGAACCAGGACTGGAGGAAGAGCTTTGCCAAGGGATGGAAGTGGCTCCAGGTGCTCAGCCCCGGGCCATGTGGTTGGGCCACTTCTCCAGCCAGACGCTAGGGCCCCAGGGGGGAGCCAGCTGGAGTGGGAGAAGAGGCCATTCTGTGCCTGCCAAGAGGCAGCTGTGGGGCTCCCAGGGGAGAGAGGCGCTGTGCCTGGCAGATTTCTTAGCTGGATGTTCACAAGGTGTTAGACTAGAAGCCAGGAACTCCAGGTACCCCCACACCCTTCGATTCCCTTCCCTGCAGGTGGGGAGCCCGAGTCTAAGAAGCTCTGGCTTTAGGGGTTGCACTCAGGTTTTCAATCCTCTGGCAGAGAACCATCCGGAAGAGCCCATAGAAGGTCAGAGTTGGCATTCTTTTCTTCTTTAGCTTTCTCTAACAGTCAGCTCCACTGGGGGAGGGACTCAAGCAAGTTCATTGTGGGTAAAGGCCAAGCGTCTTGGGCCTGGTCAAGGGTGCTGATTTCAGAGTTGAATTCCAGATTGTTCTCTCTGAGAGGCATGGAGTGCATGTGCATTGCAGCAGCATAACAAGGATTTCCTAGTGGGGACTTTGACAGACTCCTTCACCTGCCACTCCCTTCTTACCTACTTGCTCTGGTTACCAAGACAAGTAGCTACATAGGGTGGTGGTGTCGTCCTCTGTTTCCGGTCGCAGTAACAGAACACCACACACGGGATAACATACGAATCTAGAAGTTTATGATTAGGGAGACTGGGGACTCCCAAACCATGATGTCAGCATCTGGCTAGGGCCTTTGTGCTGAGTCATGCCATGGCAGAAGGCCGAAGGGCACACTTGTGTGAGCGAGAGGGGGGCCTGAACCCATCCTTTTATCTGGAACCCACTCCCATGATTCACATCTGAAAGGTCCCGCCTGCCAACACTGTTGTCTCAGGGACATAGTCAGCCTATTTATATCCCCACCTCCTTTCCAACTTTTGCTCCTCTTAGGTTACCCACATGCTGCTCCGGCTGAAGGGCAGGCAGCTTGCAGCAACCTTGCCCTGGAGCAAGGTCCAGAGCAGGCCAGGAGGGCACTGGGGTTTCCAAGTTCAAGGGCTGTGCTGGAGGTGTCGTGGCAAGCTACCCAGGCCTGTGCAGGGCTTGCAGCATGCAAATGAGATGAGCCCAGGGGCTATGTGGGGTGAGGAGAGAGATCCCATTGAAACCCTATAGTCATCAAGCAATTTGTCCGATCTAAATGTAAGCAAGGGAGTGTCTCTGACTGCTTTTCTTTGGAGGCACGTGACTGGTTTTCCAGGTGAGTTGCCAGTCTTCAGCACCAACATACACACACACACACACACACACACACACGTGCCAAGCAGCAGCTTGTCCAAGGCTCGGCCCATCCATCAGAGCCGTGCGTGGTCTTGCAGGGCTCATTGATACCAAAATTTCCCTATGGAAAATTACAGCAAAATTTGATGTGATGTATAATGAAATCCAAGGATGCTTTCTCAAGGGAAGGAAGCGGGTAGAAACATTAACACCTGTATTTCTCAGACATTATGAGAGACCAGTGTGGTGACATTCTGAGATGCTGGGGGTTACGACCCCAACACGCAAGTGTTTGGAGGACACAGTGCAGCCTGGAACAGTATGATAGCTGCCTTTTCAGATTTCTGGGAGTCTGTTGTGTCAGTCACTCAGTCTGTGGCACTTTGCTTTGTTCTACCAGCCCAAGAAGGGGACGGCACATACTGTCACCCCATCCCAGCGCCGAGCAGAGAGCCAGGAGGACACCTGGCCCTGGGTGAGTAGCTTTTAGTGTAAATGGAAGAAAGGCCAGTACCCATAGGTCCCCTGTCTACAACTGTCTTCAATCAAGAACTGATACAGGCCGGCACCATGACTCACTAGGCTAATCCTCCACCTGTGGTGCCGGTACTCCAGGTTCTAGTCCTGGGTGGGGCGTCGGTTCTGTCCTGGTTACTCCTCTTCCAGTCCATCTCTCTGCTGTGGCCCAGGAAGGCAGTGGAGGATGGCCCAAGTGCTTGGGTTCCTGCACCTGCGTGGGAGACCAGGAGGAAGCACCTGGCTCCTGGCTTAGTGGTCATTTTAGGGAGTGACCAGCAGAAGGAAGACCTTTCTCTCTGTCTCTCTCTCACACTAACTCTGCCTGTCAAAAAAAAAACATATAAAATAAAAAAGAAAACTGATACAGTGCCACAGACACTCAGGGACATTAGACATCACACCAGCACCCTCGGTCCCCTGTCTACAACTGACTTCAATCAAGAACTGATACAATGCCACAGACCTCAGGGACACTAGATGTCACTCGTGGAGTCTCTCTGGAGAATTCCTTCACTGATCCAGGAAGGCACAGACAAGTCAAGGGCAATTTCAGTGTCGTGTTATCAATGCAGAGCCAGACAGAAGAGACACAGAGGCTGACGTGTGACGGGTCTTCAGAAAGTTTTCCACGAACTCTCTGAAATATCTCTGGGGCGGGACAAGCTAGCCACAGGAAGTGATGCTTAAGCTGAGACCTCAAGTTGTTGTTAGCCAAGTAAAGAACGATAGGAGGTTATTCCAGGCAGAGGGAAGATCAGAGGCCAAGAGCATGCAGATCAGTTGGCTATTGCACAACCAATCCTCATAACAAAAATCTCAGCAGCACACACACACACCATCCTGGGTTCTCACTCACAAACTGCTTTGACTGGGGTGGTTCTGATTTCTGTGACTTTGTCCCTGGGTCCAGGGTGCAAGGTAGCAGGTACCTGGGAGACGTTCTTTTCATGGTAGTGACAGTCTCAGCAGGGGGCGCTTGAAGTGCACAGACACATTTTTGCATCTGTCTTTGCATTACCTTTTGCCACATGTCACAGGCTGTGTGGCTGTCTTGGTCTGTTTCGTGTTGCTGTAACTGAATACCACAGGCAGGGTAATTGATAAAGAAAGGGGATTTATTTGGCTCCTAAGACTGGAAAATGACAAGTTCAAGAGCATGGCATTGGCATCTGGTGAGAGCCATCCTGCTGCGCCATAACAGCAATGGGCGTCCCGTGGTGAGACAGAGCAAGCCTGAGTCTCTCTTCCTATTCTTATGTAGCCACTAATGCCCCATTGTGGGGACCCCGCTCTCATGAGCTCCTCCAACCCTAATCACCCTACAGAGTCCCCACCTCCAAATGGTATTAACATAGGAATTGGATGATTAACCAATGAACTTTTGGAGGATACATTCAAACCATAGCAGTGGCCAAGCCCATAATGGGGATAGTGGGTGCATAATTGCACCTCAAGGAGGTGCAAGGGAAGGGAATGGAGATACCCAAGGGAAGGGAGATACCCTGTGCTGCAGTTAGGGCAGTGATGGTGCCTGCGGGCTCACTGAAGAAGACGGATGCGTGTGGACGAGGTGGGGACAGGAGGACCCCCAGATGGGGTCCTTTGACGTAGTGTGAGGTGGAGATGCAAGGTGGAGTGAGACGCTAAGGCTGGAGGGAGGTTTACCTGGTAACAGTCCTTCTCAAATGATTGTCCATCTCTCTCAGGGACGTTTAAAGAAGCACAGATTCCTGGTCTCTAACCTTGACTCCCTGAAATAGTAACTCAAGGTGCAAGGCTTCCACCAAGCTCCCCTGGTGATTTAACTCAGCTAGGGCAGTGCTGGCCCCCGGTGGACCTTGGGGGCTCCCTCTCTTAACTCCTCTCTCGTTTCTCACCTCTGGGGGTTATGTCCCTAGTTGTGCTCTGAGCCCGTGGGAGCAGTGGTCTAGCTTCTCTTGACACAGTCCTGGTGCATGGTGGGTCACCTCCAGGGAGGCCTTGAAGGTGTCCCCTTAGCCTCGGGAGAATTGCATGGTTTGGGTGACAGTTGTCACCTGAGTCCCTGAGGTGGGATCAGGGTGCGTTCCTGCTCTTTCCTCTGAGCTGTAGGACTGCCAAATGGGCTCTGCTCACTTGTCTACTTTATTGACTGATCTGGTTTCAACAACAAAGATGATGAGATCTGGATAGAGAGTGATCTCCTAGCAGGTGTGGGAGACAGAATAAGGATCCTCCAAAGGAGTCTTTGGTCTTGTCGCTAGAACCTCTGGTTGTGCCACCTCAGCTGGCAGATGTGAGCAAGCTCAGGACCTTGAGATGGGGAGAGTCTCCTGGCCACCCAGGTGGGCCCACGGCAAGCCAAGGGTCCTTTAAACAGGAGGCAGGAAGGTCAGAGTCTGAAAGGAGCGTGTGATAATGAAGAAGTCAGAAGTATGTGCTTTGAAGCTTAGGGGATGAGGCCCCAAGCCAAAAAAAGCATTGCCCATTCTTCTCAAAGCAGGTGTATCTCATTGAAAACCAAGTAGCATGGGCACCCTGGATTGTTGTGACCCCAAAGATACAAGGTATGCAGTGGGGTCCCTGGTCTTTGGGGGAGAAGAACTCCCCCTGAGTTTGGGCAGTGAGAGCAGCAATGGAGTTGGGTCCTCTCTTCCAGCACATCCTTGGGACTCCAGCCACGCTCCTTGGAACACTGTGGTGGCAATCCAAGCACTGGATTCCTCAGTTTGGGAATTGCATCCCGGTAATCTGGAGCCCATCTCATGCATTCAATTTTCTAAAGAGTGGTGAATTTCTGGTGGTGTCACCTTGAGGATGCCCCTAGTCCTCCCTGGAGTTCAGTTTCCTTATTTGTGAGCTTAGACCAAGAACATCAGCTTCCCAGGGACGTTGCAAACTACACGGGATGGTGTGAGGTGTGAAAATGCCGAGTACATGTGAATTTCCCATCCCATTAGGAGTCTGAGATACTGTGCAGGAAGTAGAACTATTGGGTTCTGAACTGGATGGGTTTGATTGTAAATGCAACAGGAACTCAGAGAAGGAATTGGGGGCAAAGGAAAATTGGTGGATGCTGCTTAGTGACAGCCCAGGCAGCCCTGGTGGACAAGTGTTCATGGCAGGATTTCCCATCATCCTGCTGGCCTCACTTCCTTTTCCCTACTCCCAGGCTACACCACAGGATGCTGAGTGGTTTCTGAAGAACCTCTATGGTGTGAGGTTGGGATGTCAGAGGCCTTGGGCCCTCCACAAGGCATCATCATCTGTGGGTTCTTTCAGGATCAAGGCTGGTGAAGAACAGATTACTGGTCAACCTCAGTCGCCTTATTAAGTGTCACTTTCCTGTTCTCTAGCTCTCTCAGCTTAGATCCTACTTGCATCATCCACCTGTTTATATGTTGGAGCTCTAATCCTTAATATCTTAGAATGTGACCTTATTTGGAGCTGGGTATTTACAGAGGAAATCAAGTTAAAAATGAGCTCTTTAGGGGACTAGCATTGTGGTGCAGCAGGTTAAGCCACTTCCCGTGACACTGGCATCCTATATGGGAACTCCAGCTCAAGTCCTGGCTACTCTACTTCCAATCCAGCTTCTTGTTAATGCTCCTAGGAAGGCAGTGAAAGATGGATCAAGAAACCAGGGTCCCTTCCACCCATGTAGGAGACCACGATGGAGTTTCAGGCTCCTGGCTTCAGCCTGGCCCGGCTGTGGTTGTTTGCAGGCATTTGAGGGGTGTGACTCTGTGGATAGATGCCCTCTCCCCCATCTCTCTCTGTGCCACTCTGCCTTTCAAATAAACCAACCAACCAACCAATCAATCTTTAAAAAATGGACTTCTTAGGATTGGCCCTAATTCAATGAACTGTTGTCCTTACAAAAGCGGGAAATTTGACCACAGAACCCATGCACACACAGGAAGTGTTGTGAAGTCACAGTCAAGGAGAGGAACCTGGAGCAGCTCCCTCCCTCTAGCCCTCGGAGGGCACCAACCCCACTGACTCCTGGACTTTGGAATCTGGCCTCCAGATCTGTGCAACAACCTATTTGAATGTCAGAGTTACGTAGAGAGAGGAGAGGGAGAGAGAAAGGGAGGGAGAGAGGGAGGGAGAGAGAAAGGGAGAGAGAGAGTCTTCCATCCACTGGTTCACTCCCCAATTGGCTGCAATGGCTGGAGCTGTGCCTATCTGAAGCCAGGAGCCAGGAACTTCCTCTGGGTCTTCCACCTGGGTGCAGGGGCCCAAGCGCCCACATGGGCTGTCTTCTACGGCTTTCCCAGACCATAGTAGAGAGCTGGATCAGAAGTGGAGCAGCCGGGACTTGAACCGGTGCCCATATGAGATGCCAGCACTGCAGGCGGTGGATTTACCCGCTGCGCCACAGTTGGCCCCAACCTGTTTCCATTGTTCAAGCTGCCTGGCTTGCAGAGTTCTGTGACTAGGAAATGAGTAACAGGTGCACAAATCCTGGTTGGCTTTCCAACAGCCGTCTCCTTAACTCCTCTGTTTCTGCTTCCCGGACAGTTAGCATTTATTCCCGATGTGTCGTTTCCAGAGCTAAATGAGCAGTGAGTAGAATTTCAGATCTGAGCTCCTAGGCAGAGATACAGGACGCCAGAAGCTCAGCTTGGCTGTGCTGTGATTTTCCGGGGGTGTCAGAAGCTGTGGGTTATGTTGCCTCCTGTTTGTGCGTGCCTTTGAGCGCATGGGACAGACTTTGTGTCTTGGGTGCTACAGAAGGCTTGGAAAAACCCTTCAGTGACTGGCAGCCCAGCCAATGAGGGGACAGCGAGCAGCCTGGTGACCAGATAGGAAGAGGACACAGGATTGCAGCCTGGCAGGGGGCCACAGCGGCTGAGAAACTACTTGGGTTGCTACAGCACCAAATCAACTCTTGTCATCGAATGCGTGAAATCCACACTCAGGGCTACCCCAGGGCCCTCACTCTTAGCCTCTCTGGTTGAACACATGCCATTGCCTCCTGGGATGCGTCTCCTCCCGCACCTCTTCTCCTACTCACGAATTTGCCAGCCTCTCTTTCATTCTCATTTGGTCCCTTCCCTGAGATTTAGCTCAAATCTCACCTCCTGTTCATTGCTACCTCTGTGCATAATTTATATTTCCATTTGGTCAGGCCATAGTATCCAGATAGTCTCTCAAATATTATTCTGGATGCTCTGTGATGGTTTGGGAGATAAGATTAGCATTTTTTAAAAAAGATTTATTTATTTATTTGCAAGTCAAAGTTATAGAGAGAGGGAGAGACAGGGATCTTCTGAATCATCTCTGGATTATGTATAATACCCAAAACAAGGCAAGTTATATAAATAATTGTCCCAGTGTATTGTTCAGGGCAGCAATGGGGATCCTGCTTTCTGCCAAGGGTCATTTGGATATTTACAACATCATCCATGGGCCATATGAAATGATCAACTTAAAAAGGAGCCTGCTGTAGATTTATTGAATTTTTTATGAAAGATTTTTATTTATTTACTTGAGAGGCAGAGTTACAGACAGAGAGAGGGAGAGACAGAGAGAACGATCTTCCATCCGCTGTCTCACTCCCTAAATGGCTACAATGACCAGAGCTGGGCTGATCTGAAGCCAGGAGCCAGGAGCTTCTTCCGGGTCCCCCTCATGGGTGGCAGGCGTCCAAACACTTCGGCCATCTTCTGTTGCTTTTCCCAGGGCATTTGCAGAGAGCTGGATTGGAAGTGGATCAGCCGGGACATGGACTAGCATCCGTGTGGGATGCTGGCATTGCAGGCAGTGACTTTACCCACTATGCCACAACACTGGCCCCTGACGAGGTTAGCATTAAATGAGTGGACTCTGAGTAAAGATTTCCTTTCAAAGCGCAGGTGGGCCCACCCAATCAGTTGAAGTATTCCATAGAAGACTGCGCTTCTCTGAGCAAGAAGCAATTGTGCCAGCGGCTGGCCTTTGAACCTGATCTGAAAAATCAATCCTTCGCGAGTCTCCAGCCTACAGCCTCACTCTGTGCATTTTAGATTTGCCAGTCTCCAAAATTGCATGAGCTATTCCGGAAAATAAATCTTTCTCTCTGTATCATATCGCCTTCATGCAGCTTCTCTGGAGAGCCCTAATACACACAATAGAGTTAGGGCTTCATTCATTTTTATTCCACAACACTCAGCACGATAGCACTTAAGGCTTTTGGAAATCATTTGTTTACTTGTCTTGCTTGTCTACAAGGTTCTGAAGAGTGGGAGTTGTTTATCTTTATATCCCAGCATCTCAAATGGTGTTGGGAACCTTGTTAACACTTGCTAAGTTCTTGCCGATGCAATGGATGAGTATCAGCAAGAGGAAGTGCATTTATGCTCCAGGAAGTCCCCTCCCTTTCTGCCGTGTTATTATTGGGTCCCTGTCCTCTTTTGTCATCCTGGAGGGAAGTGGAGGGTTAAATGGTGCAATCAGGGTTTTCACCTAGGGAAGAGAAGGGATAAGAATGACAGGAGGGCCACCAAGATGTTGGGACGAGGAGTCCATTAATGCCAGCGTGACGTGGGGATTCCCAGGGTTTCACTCTTTGAAGTGTCCTGACAGCGCTGAGTTATTCATTGTGTAGTCATCCATCAACTCTCTCTTACGGGTCATATCCCAGCAGTGGGATGAACAGAGCCACTTCCTGTTCTTGAAGCTGTCGTAAGCCGCTGTTAGAGATGTACATTACAGAAATAAGCACATCTATATAAACACATCCATTTATGTGTCAACTCTCCAGGCTACAGTACCAGATAGTTGCTCAAACATGATTCTGGATGCTTCTGGGGTGGCATTTTGTTGGGTGATGTTAAAGCAGTGGACTCTGAGAAAGCAGGTGACTCTCCTATAGAACAAAGGCTGACCTTCTCTGAACAATCATGGAAGAACATTGACAGGATAAAACACAATGAATGGAGACATCTGATCTGAGAAGGGGACAGCTGAAGTCAAGCTCCAGAGCAGAAGATGGTCGGTGAGCCCGCAGTTTGGCTCCAGGGAGACTTCCACTAAACTCGAGACCATCCCAAGGGCCTCCAGCCGAGGGCACCCTCCAGCTCTTGGGTCCCCAGCTGTCCTCACGTCCAAGACCCCTTCCAAGCAGCCTCCCTTGCCTCAGCCCTACTTAGAGAGTCCTGAGCAAAGGAGATGCCTGTTTGAACAATTTATCCAAATTGTGTGGGGCCATTCTTCGGGGCTTTTCATCAAAGTAAGTGAGATTTCAAGCCACCAAGAAACTATTCAGACAGTCCATTCTTGGCTAGACGTTTGCCCCTTACCAGGGCTATACTTCAGTATATATATATTTTTTATTTTTGACAGGCAGAGTGGACAGTGAGAGAGAGAGACAGTGAGAAAGGTCTTCCTTTTGCTGTTGTTTCACCCTCCAATGGCCGCCGCGGTCAGCGCACTGTGGCCGGCGCACCGCGCTCATCCGATGGCAGAAGCCAGGTGCTTCTCCTGGTCTCCCATGGGGTGCAGGGCCCAAGCACTTGGCCATCCTCCACTGTACTCCTGGGCCACAGCAGAGGGCTGGCCTGGAAGAGGGGCAACCAGGACAGAATCCAGCACCCCAACCGGGACTAGAACCCGGTGTGCCGGCACCGCAAGGCGGAGGATTAGCCTGTTGAGCCATGGCGCCGGCCTCAGTATTTTTTTTTAAAAAAGATTTGTTTATTTGTTTGAATGATAAGGGTGGGTGGGAGCAAGGGTGAGAGCGAGAGTAAGAGCAAGAGAGAGAGAGAGAGATCCATTTGCAGGTTCACTTCCTAAATGGCTGCAACAGCCAGGACTGGGCCAGCCTATACCCAGGAGCCAGGAACTCCATCTGGGTCTCCTACATGGATATTAAGGACCCAAGCACTTACGTCATCTTCCTCTGCTTTTCCCAGGATCAGAAGCAGAACAATGGGGACTTGAACTTGTGGTCCAATAGGGGATGCCAGAGTCACAAACAGTAGCTTAACCCACTGTGCCACAACACTGGACTCCAGGGGTACGGTTTGAATATGGTTTATCTGCTCCAGAACTCATGTTGAAACTTGATGGTGTTAAGTGGTGGGACATTTAGGGTACATTTGGGTCATCCATGCTGTTCATGTGGGACTAGGGTAACTCTTGCAGGATTGAGTGAGTTCTCTCTCTTGCAGGATTGGGTTAGTTAAGCCAAGAGCAGGGTGAGGCCACCCCTCATGCTTTCCCTTATGAGGGCATTCACTTGCCCTTCTACTTTCAGCTGGGAGTGGAGGCCTCTAGAGATTTGAGCTAATGAACTTCCATCCTGACACATTACCTAGTCTCAGGTGTAAAAACACCAGGTTGTACTGAAGCTGACTTGTACTGGTGTCAAGAGCTGCTTGCACATCACCATTTGCAACTCTGCATTTAATGACGTCGCTTTGGGTGTATTGACACCACGGAGATATGGCAAATCCCACAAATCTGCCTCCTGCCCAGGGCCCAGCATTGCCCCGACCTAATCTCCTCGTCACCACCCTGCTCTCCTAACGGGTGCCCTTCTTTTCCCTCTGACCAACGTCTTCGTCCTGCTCATGTTCACAGCTGTTCCAATGAGGGAAACGGTATGCTGAGCAAGACTCAATGACACCTGTCCTCAAACCTGTTCGTGCAAATCCATTTCTATGGCAATTACAGAATTAGAGAAATCTTGTGCTAGTGATGGAATGTGAGCATGAAAGGAATAGAGTTGTCATTTCTATGAAAATTAAGTCAAATGCTTGGCAAATTGCTTAACGACTGCTGTCAGATCGAATGCAGGCAAAGCAACTGAAACATTTTGGGAATGAGGATATAAATCTACAAGGGCTCTGCCTTCAGAATCTGTGACGTGCCTGTAAGATATCGCTCCATTTCAAGTACCTGAAACAGGAGGTTTGGAAATCAGGTGGAATTCCAGGGCAGTGATCTTGTGCCCAAACCATGGCTGCATATGGTTGCATTTGGGAAATCAAACTACGATACTGCAGGTGTGCTTGGGTTGTCTGTGTATGATTCAACTCCCCTCTGCCTGTTGCTAATAATGGGCCATCAGTGCCAATCCTGCTCTGACCTGGGGCTGCTGGATTCTTTCAAGCCGTGTGACTTTATTTTAGCCAAAGATGGAGTGATCTAATTTGCGCTTTGCCATCTCGATGGCTTCCTCTTGTCAACTGCCTGGTTCAACCTGAGATCACCTGTATCAATCAAGATTCACCAGAGAAGCAGAATCAGAACAGTGTACAGGGTACTTTGCAAAGTTCATGGAAATGGTTGAAAAGGTATTTCCTTAGTGTAAGTAGTTTTTGAAATTCATGCATAGTTGTTTCAATATACATTTTGAAAACCCCTGACATGCATGGATTTGAAAAATTTTTTGTACTCAAATAAATAGTTTTTAATATCATTTCCCACAAACTTTTTGCAATGCCCTTCTGTGTGTGTGCATGTGTGTATATATCTACCTACTTCCATCTGTCTAGTTATATCTATATTCTCTCTATCTCCATTGTCTGTCTGTCTGTCTCTCTATCCATCTATCCTCTATCACATTCATTTTCAGGAACTGTGGTTATAGGGATTGACCAGCCCAAAATCTGCGATTGGGTCAGCAGGCTGGAGATCTTGGGAAGAGTCGATACCACTCAAGTCCAAAGATGTTGGTAGCAGTATCCCCTCTGCTGAGCGAGAGCTCAGTTTGTTTTTCCTCTTAAGACCTTCCATTGCTTGGAACAGGCCTGCCACACTATGGAGGGTAATCTGCTTAACTCAGAATCAACTAGATTTAGGGCTGTCGCTGCAACTCATTAGGCTAATCCTCCACCTGCAGCGCTGGCACCCTGGGTTCTAGTCCCGGTTGGGGTGCCGGTGTTGTCCCGGTTGCTCCTCTTCCAGTCCAACTCTCTGCTGTGGCCCAGGGAAGGCAGTGGAGGATGGCCCAAGTGCTTGGGCCCTGCACTTGCATGGGAGACCAGGAAGAAGCACCTGGCTCCTGGCTTCAGATCGGCGCAGCGCGCCGGCCGTAGCAACCATTTGGGGGTAAACCAACAGAAAAGGAAGACCTTTCTCTCTGTCTCTCTCTCTCACTGTCTAACTCTGCCTGTCAAAAAAAAAAAAAAAATCAACTAGATTTAAATGTTAAGCTCATCTTAAAAAATTCTTCCCAGCAATCTCTAGACTAGGGTTTGACAGATACCTTGGTGCTACGGCCCAGCCAAGGTCACATATTAGGTTAACCATCACACCGGTATCTCTCCCCCTTCCTCCTACTTTTCCGCTTTGTTGCAGACCAGGCCACTTCTCGTCCCCTTGCGCTCCCTTCTCCCCACCATGGTTTTCCTGACTTAGCTTCCATCTGCATAGCTCTGCCCACAGTCCTCACTGCAGCCTTCCATCTGCCAGTTCTTCTGAGTCCAGTGCCAGCATCACTTTCCTCATGGTCTTCTCTTCAACCCCACAACTACAGCCAATCTCATGCTTTCTGACATTCTCATGTATTTTTTCTGTGTTTTGCTAATGATATAGATCATTTCTTTTTTTTAAGATTTATTTTATTTATTTGAAAAATAGAGTTACAGAGAGAGAGAGAGAGAGAGAGAGAGAGAGAGGAGAGAGAGAGGTCTTCCATCCCCAGATGGCCACAACGGCCAGAGCTGTGTTGATCCGAAGCCAGGATTCAGGAGTTTCCTCCGGGTCTCCCACGTGGGTGCAGGGGCCCAAGGACTCGGGCCATCTTCCACTGCTTTCCCAGGCCGTAGCAGAGAGCTGGATCGGAAGAGGAGCAGCTGGGACTCGAACTGGTGCCCATATGAGATGCTGGCACTGCAGGCCAGGGCTTTAACCCACTGCATCACAGTGCTGGTCCCAATATAGATTGTTTCTTAAGGAATGTTATTCATACCATAACCTTAGGGATCTGGAGGGGACACTGGGGATTCTGGCACCCATGACTCTACCTTTGTAGATAAGAAAAGCAAGATCTGGAGTGGGCCTGTAGCCTAACAGTTAAGACGCCTGCATCCCATGTTGGGTTATCTGGGTTTGCTCCCAGTGTCTGGCTCCTGACTCCAGTTTCCTGCCGGTGTAGACTCTAGGAGGCAGCAGTGATGACTCGAGCCATTGGATTTCTGCCATCACAAGGAAGACCTGGACTACATTCCCAGGTCCCAGCCTTGGCCTCAGCTGGTGCAGGCATTTGGGGGAGTGAACCAACAGCTGAGACCTCTCTGTCTCTATCTTGTTGGTCTGTCTCTGCTTCTCAATTAAATTAATTTAAAAAGCAAAAGAAAACAGGCCAGAGTCCTTGCATGGCAGATGGAAGGTAACACAGACAGGAGTGAGTTTGAGAGTGACGATGCCCACCTAGAGGACAGTCACACTGGGCTCTGTTCACTACGCTTTGTTCATAGCAGGTGTGTGTGTGCAAGTCTTCCTTTAGGGTTAGATTTATTTTTATTAAAACATAGAGGGCCCTTTTATTTGATATATTCAGAGGGTGAAGAAATGTATATTGATTGGAGAGAACTCACAAAACACAAAACAGTATAAAGAACAGCATATAAATCGCCATTTGTCCTCCTATTGCCCTTTCTTGGCATCTGCAAAGGATTAGTTCCAGGACCTCCATGGATACCAAAATCCAAGTCCTCTTCCATAAATGTGTGATAGTTCCATATGGCCTACACATATCCTGTCATACCCTTTAAATCACCTCTGGGTGACTCAGAACACCGAACACAAGGGAAATGCTAAGTAAACAGTTGTTGTGCTGTGTTGTTTGAGGAGCAACGACAAGAACAGAAGCCAGGCACTTTAAAAAATATATTTCCATTCTGAGTTTGGTTGCATCTGTGGAGGTGCGCTCTGCGGGAGACAGAGGCTGACGGTACCAAGAGACTGTTAACATTTCCATCACTGCCTTCAGAATGGGTTTAAAGAAAATGACAATAAACCCACCCACCAATGTTTTACAAAGAAAAGATCCTTGCAGGAGGAAGTAAAATAAAATACAATTTTTAAAATGAGTTGTTTTTTAGGTTTATTTATTTATTTATTTGAAAGACAGAGTTAGCAAAAGGGAGAGAGGAAAAACAGAAAGAGAGACAGAGAGAAAGAGAACACACACACACACACAAGCAGAGAGAGAGAGAGAGAGAGAGAGAGAGAGAGAGAGAGAGAGAAAGGTCTTCCATCCACTGGTTCACATCTCAAATGGCTACAACAGCTAGGGTTGGGCCAGGCTGAAGCCAGGAGTCAGGGACTGCATCCAGGTAGTTGGCAGAGACCCAAGAACTTGGGCCATTTTCTACTACCTTTCCAGGCACATTAGCAGAGAGCTGGATTAGAAGTGGAGCAGCCAGGACTCAAACCAGCATTCTTACGGGATGTTGGCGTCTTGGGTGGTGGCTTAATCCCATGCACTATGACACAATGCCAGCTCAAAGGAGTGTTTTTGCTTGCAAACTAGAAGAAGGAAAGTGTCCAAGATAGGATATCTGATTGCTATCCAACCACCTAGCCAACCAAGAAATCACAAGCCTACCGGGGCACCTGCAGTGTGTGGCTGCAGGAACACAGAGATGCACTACATATTGCAGGTGCCTGGGCTTGAACGTCTCAGGACCTAGAGGAAGAAGCACACCTGTGAACAGAGAATCCCAGCATGGGCTGACAGCAGAACGGTGAGCGAATGAAGGCACTGTGCCGTCACACGCAGCATGGTGTGACACGTGCTTTATGGGCTGTCCCAGTGGACTGCCGTGGTTTGTAATTTCTGTTATCAAACCCAAAGTTGTATAACAATGACCAGGGAACCTTTCTTTGAAGGTGATTGTTCATAAAGGGGAGATAATTGCAATTTCACAAACCAGTCATTACAGAAGCAGAAAAGCTTACTCTGGTGTATTTCATAACTGTAATCAAAAAGCTAGAGGGAGACTTTTAAAATGCACCTTTAATTAACTCCATTGAAGGTGACTATCTGAGATGAAAGACAGAGCAACCAAAAATTACACCTGAGGAGGAGTGTAACAGCTCTGAAATTGTGTGTTTGACAAGTCAGGTAAACTCTGAATCCTGATTGCTGTGTGTCTCTGGTGTGCAGTGATGAGCATTGTGTCATTACTGTGAAAATCAGTTGTTATGGTCTGTTTTTATTACGAATGATGTCGTAGGGGCAAGTGTTGTGTGGCAGTGGATTAAACCACCACCTGCATCCCATATCGGAATGCTGGTTCAAGTCCTGGCTGCTCCACTTCTGATCCAGCTCCCTGCCTGTGACATCAGGAGCTGGGCCCAAGCACGTGGGTCCCTTACACCTTAATGGGAAGGCTGGATGAAGTTCCAGGTTCCTGGCTTTGGCCGGGCCCAGCTCCGATTGCTGCGGCCATTTGGGAGAGCACACCAGCGGATGGGAGATCTCTCTCTCTCTGTTTCTGTTACCCTGCTTTTCAACTAAATCTTTTAAAACAAGAATATTAGGCATTAATGAACTACTTTAAAGATAGCCGCAAGACTTGGGCAGTCATTCCATCAGTCCTGCTTTGGTTTCAGCCCTGGTGGGACGGTTTCCACTGCACGGGATGCCTCCCAATGCATGGACTAGGGGGAGTGCTGTCACTGCAGAGAGGAGGGAACGGGCATCGTGGGGCAGGCTGATGCTGGTGACACCGCGGTCTCCCTGGGTGCATGGAGTTCTGAATCCTGCCTGACATCTGGGGATGCCAAGGGAGTGAGTGGGGTCACGGTGTCTCCCCCAGGCACCCAGAGCGTGCCTCAGAGTCAGCCAAAGCGCCCTGGAGTAGCCTTGGACTCCAATCTTGAAGGACCAGCAGCCACTGCGTTTCCGGCGGAAGCGCCACTGGGCCCGGCAAGATGGCGGCCGTGAGCTGTGCTGCCTGGGCGCCTGTAGTGGGGAGGTCCTTTTCTCCATTCTGGGCCACAGTTTCCTCTTCCGTGAAAGGGCAGGGTGCGTTAGATGATGTTTCTGGTCCTTGCAGCCATACCCCTGAGAAACCACGTAGGGATTGGGCGTCTCTTGGAAGGGGATGGGTCTTTCAGAGGAGGAGGCTGGCGCCCAATGCCAGCCCCTTACCTATCCCCAGAGGGACTGCCATTGGCTTTCCACCTTGTCTATCACCAGAGGGCCAGCCACTGGCTTTCCACCTTGTCTATCACTAGAGGGACAGCTATTGGCTGAAGGATGAGACTTTCTGGACTGGTTTCCTGTGTGTGTGTGTGTGTGTGTGTGTGTGTGTGTGAGAGATGTTGTTTTACCAGCCTGTGTGGCCCTAATGTGCCTCTTGATTGGCCCTCCTTTGAGAGCAAGTGAAAGCACATTTGGTTCTTGTTCATTATTTGGGTCAAGCTTTTGACTTTGGCTCTTTCTCCATCCACACCAAGGTTTTCGCTATGGAGGGGCTGCTGGGCTCAGAGACACCAGGTGAGGGTGCATGCTTGGGGAGAGGCAGAGTTCCCTCCTTCTCCTGGCTGGGCCTAGGGGCTGGCTTCCTTCCTCCCAGATTCCTGCGGATGTCAGCTTTTGAAGTGCTCAGGAGTGAGGCTGCAGGTCTCTTGAGGACTTCCGCACGTGTTCCATAAGTCCTTGCAGGGTAGCTGGCACTCCCAGTGTCTGCAGAGAGAGAGGATCTGGCAACACTTGGCGCCCTTTTCCCGCTTGCTCCAGTGACTTGGGGCATGGAGCAGTTGCTCTGCTAGTATCCCCTTTGGATACCAAATATTGGTTACTGCACTCAAACCCAACTGGGTCATGTGGGTTATAGAAGAAGTAGTGTAGCTGTTGGTTTTGTTCTGATCTCTCTCTCTCTCTCTCTCTCTCTGAATGGAAACAGTCTCTTGGCTTCTCCCTTTGTCAGTCTTGTCCCCTCTTAGCCACACATGTCACTGCCATCTGTGGCACGCTCTGAGCTCCCCAGCTCCAGGGCCCTTGTTCACGACCTGTGCCATCCATGGATTTCAGAGGCATCGTGGAGCAGGATGTCTAGGAAGGGAAAGGTGCTCTTTGGAGCCGTGAAACATGGTGGGTAGCAGCGGATGGCTCACTTTTCTAACACACCAAACTTCCCTTGTTATTTCTCCTTCAGATGCCCTCCCCAGCACCTGCAAGACTCACTCAAGACAGACCCTGAGCTGGCTGTGCACGGCTTCTGCCACCTCGCTCTTGCCCACCTCTCTGTCCTCTCTTACCTTTCTCTCTCCTTCTGCTTTCCCAAGCTCTTGGGTTCTCCTGGTGCAAAGGCTGTGATTGTCCACTCCTGCCCTCTGTGCCACTGTTACCTTCCCCCAAGACCCAAGGTCACTGCCTCCTCTCTCCACATTTTCCCCCTAAGCCATGCACGCAGTACATTCTCCATGCCTGTGCTGCACTCACATGGCCTCAGACCCAGCTTGTGCTGAGCTCGGGTGCCCAGGGGCAAGAGAATGTGTGTTCTCCATGCCTGCATCTCTGAGCCTGGCCATGAAGTACCTGCCTCAAGAGCAAATGAACAAAACTCCCAACAGCCAGAGCCCAGCTGGGATACAGTACAGAGTTGGAGAGGCAGCAGAAGCTGGGGAAGGCATCACACAGATGGAGAGACACCACACAGCTGGGCCGACATCAATCCCTAGACTGTAACTGACCTAAGAGGGTTGCACACTATGCTGTGAGCTATTAGCACCTGCATTACTCACAGAGGAATGGGTTTGGGCAGAGGGTCAGCAGATAGTTCCTGTGGATTCTAGAGCTTCAGGAAACCTTGGGAAGAACTTATGCCCACTGCATCCTCCACAAAAGTCCAGGGAGAAAGAGACCTGCTGGAGGTTGCTTTGGAAATTGGGTGCAGAATGAGAAATGAAAGTTAGGCTGTTTGCTCTCCAGTCCAGAATTTTTTTAAAATTTTATTTATTTGAAAGACAGTTATAGAGAGAGGTAGAGACACAGAGAGACGTCTTCTATCTAATGGTTCAGTCCCCAGATGGCAGCAATGGCTGGAACTGTGCCAATACGAAGCCAGGAGCCAGGGGCTTCTTCCCAGTCTCCCACTCAGGTGCTGGCACCCAAGGACTTGGGTCATCTTCTACTACTTTCCCAGGCCACAGCAGAGAGCTGGATCGGAAGAGGAGCAGCCAGGACTTGAATCAGCGCCCATATGGGATGCTGATGCTTCAGGCCAGGGCTTTAACCCACTGTGCCAGAGTGCCGGCCCCTGTCCAGATTTTTTTTTTTTTTTTTTGGACAGGCAGAGTAGACGGTGAGAGAGAGAAAGAGAGAAAGGTCTTCCTTTACCGTTGGTTCACCCTCCAATGGCCCCTGCGGCCGGCGCACTGCGCTGATCCGAAGCCAGGAGCCAGGTGCTTCTCCTGGTCTCCCATGCTGGTGCAGCGCCCAAGGACTTGGGCCATCCTCCACTCCTCCTCCTCCAGTCCAGTAGAGAGCTGGACTGGAAGAGGGGCAACCGGGACTGAATCTGGCACCCCGACCAGGACTAGAACCCGGAGTGCTGGTGCTGCAGGAGGAAGATTAACCTATTGAGCCGCTGCGCCGGCCCCCAGTCCAGAATTTTTAAAGAAGAACCCACCAAGCCAGAACTAGCAGGCATTTGGATGCATTCCTGTAAATAATTTAGGGGGAGAGGGATAAAGCAAAGCAGAACTCCTTCACTAAATGTTGACGCGTTAGCTGCTACTTAAGGAAAATTGCATGTAATGGTTTCAATTAGATTCTCTTTATCTGCCTTTAGAAGTCAGCGTTTGAAAGGACAGGATTGTCATGTATCGTTAGCACTGACAGCTCCAGGATTCGCCTCGTGCTTCCGAAGGCATCAGACAGAGATACTGATCTATCAACACCATCCTCACAAGGAGCTTTGCACAGAGTCCGGTGAAGCCTTTCTCCCAGATACATTTTCAGGCACTTCGGCAACCCACCAGAGCTCCCTGGTGCGGGTGCTGGCTGAAACACATTGGAACGGGCTTGGTGGGTGGTGAGGGAGGAGTTGAGCTCCTGTGTGGGTAAGGGTGGATTGCAGCAGGAGGGGATGAGTGAAAGGACATCTTAGATTCCCAGGGCCGCTAGGAAAAATGAACTCGAATACCCTGAGTGCTTGCTGCGTCACCGTTTCATCCTCATCACTCAGCCATCCTGCAGGCTAAGTGGTCTTAGCCCTCACTGTAGTCAGGACTTGAAGAGGGCCCCAGGATCGTTGCTCTCTTGTGTCCGTGTCCTGTGTACTCCAAGGGCTGTGACTATGACAGGTGTTCTGTCCCCATCGTCTGATGTAGTGCACTTTAAGGAATGGAGATGCTCAGTGTGGGTCTCACTTAACCATGTAAACGCACAAGAACTATGGACCTGGAATAGCCATCAGAGATGGAGGGATCTGTAGATGCAAACTGTGAGAGAGGAGTTGATGTGAGACAGTTCTCCTGCTGGCTTGGAAGGTGGAGGGGACCACAAGTTAGAATCTGAGCACATCCTGCAGTAACTGAGAGGTGAGCACTGGCTGGGAGCTGGCGGAAGAAGGCGGGGCTCACAGCTGCCCACCCCAGGTTTTGGCTTTGTGAGATCCTGAGCCGCGAGGTCAGCCATCAGCTGAGAGCCAGGGGCCCAAGCAGAGAGCACCCACCTGAAAAGAAAGCTCCTTAGAGTAAGCACAGTGATGGAGATAAGAAATAGACAACTGGGGCTGGTATCCCATATGGGTGCCGGTTCGAGTCCCGGCTGCTCCACTTCCAATCCCACTCTCTGCTACGACCTGGGGAAGCAGTGGAAGATGGCCCCAGTGCTTGGGCCCCTGTCACTCATGTGGGTGAACTGGATGGAGTTTGTGGCCCCTGGTTTTGGACTGGACCAGCCCTGGCCACTGTGGGCATTTGAGAAGTGAACCAGCAGATGGAAGATCTCTCTCCTCCTCTCTCTGTCACTCTGCTTTCAGATAAATCAATAAATCATGTGGGAGCTAGCGATGACTCCTACTCACCTTTGTCATTTGATGATTAAATTCCCTATTTCCGATCTCTCCAGAGCTTTATATAGTTCCTGTCTCTTGACATCACTCTGGATCTCTTCCCCTTGGGTCATCTGCGAATGTGGCTGCTGAGTTGCCTGATTCCAAGGTCACTGTCACACACATTCAAATCAAAGGTTTCACGCTAAGTCAGAGGGAGACTCACTAATGATGAGACTCATTAGCAATGACATTCTGACAGCCATCATCCCATGCCTTCCCCAAGTGGAGAGCCCTTGCCTTGGCATTTCCACAATTAGCCCATTTGGTAAAACAGTAAAAGAGGAATGTGGAAAATCTGACATGATTTGTCTTTAAGGAGCCTCGGCTGATTTCTAGGGATCATTGTTTTTTTTCCTAAGTTCTTAGAAACTACCTTTTTGGTAACTGTTTCCTAGAATGTTTTCTAGGATCCATGTTAGGCTCATCTTTCTCGAGGCTGGAGATTGTTTCTCTCTCTCACTCTTTTTTTTTTTTTTTGACAGGCAGAGTGGACAGTGAGAGAGAGACAGAGAGAAAGGTCTTCCTTTGCCGTTGGTTCACCCTCCAATGGCCACCACGGCCTGCGCGCTGCAGCCAGCGCAGCGCACTGATCCGATGGCAGGAGGCAGGTGCTTCTCCTGGTCTCCCCTGGGGTGCAGGGCCCAAGCACTTGGGCCATCCTCCACTGAACTCCTGGGCCACAGCAGAGAGCTGGCCTGGAAGAGGGGCAACCGGGACAGAATCTGGTGCCCCGACCAGGACTAGAACCCGGTGTGCCGGCGATGCAAGGCGGAGGATTAGCCTAGTGAGCTGCGGCGCTGGCTGAGATTGTCTCTTGGGTTTTGAAAATGAAGGCTTCACATTCCCACCTGCAGGCACCTGGGGTCTCACCTGTCGTCATTGTAATCTGCAGTCATCATAGATAACGTGGGCAGGGCTTCCCTCAGGGTCAAGTCCAGGATCCGCTGACCATCTCACTATATCTGCTATCATTGGCCTTTTCTTGGGAAATTTCCTGAGAAAATGTTAGCATAAGTGGCTAAAATCCCCACTAGTTGAGTAAAATGCCCATTTTTAAGAACAAGCAAATGGCCCAAGGGACAAATGCTACAGAGTCAATAGGTTGAGAACCAAAGAGGTGTTGGGATTTTACGGGATATCCTTGGGGACATCTAAGAGAGCATTGTGAAGAAATGATTTTCTAGCAGGCGTGCTGTGCGGAGTCAGGAAGTGGGTACAAAGTCAAGGTAAAAAAAGAGACAACAGGGCACTGGTTCATGTCCCGGCTGCCCCTCTTCCGATCCAGCTCTCTGCTGATGACCTGGGAAAGCAGTAGAAGATGGCCCAAGTCCTTGTGCCCCTGCACCTGTGTGGGAGACCTGGAAGAAGCTCCTGGCTCCTGGCTTCAGATTGGCTCCACTCTGGCTTGTTGTTGGGGAGTGAACCAGCAGATGGAAGACCTTTCCCTCTCTCTCTCTCCCCCTCTCTCGGTCTGTAACTTTGCCTCTCAAATAACTAAATAACATCTTACAAAAACACACACGTGAAGTAGTTTGTAATGACTGAGAACTCAAGTTGGGTAGAGTCAAAGAAATGAAGATTTTCCAGGTATTCACATCGATTGTTAGGAGCGGGACTTCAAAAATTTGTGGAAAAATAAAATTAAAAGAGAGAGTGCCTTTCCCATGAGTGCTTTCACAACTCCCTCATCTATAAGAACCTGTCTTGCTGAGCCTGGGACACAGGCTTGGTTAAGGTGCCCTAGCTCAAGAGTGGGGCGAATTGATCGTATTTGAAAGCAGGAGAGGGATTTGATTGGAAAGAAGGGAATGAAGATGTTGAAAAAGGAATTAAGTGGGAGTGGATATTCAGTGGCCACACCTCCATCAAGGTGCCTGGGTTTGAGTCCTGGCTTCGCTTCTGATTTCCCTTCCTGCTAATGTACCCTAGGAATAGCAGGTGATGACCCAAGTACTTGAGTTCCTGCCACTCACATGAGAGACCCAGAGTGAGTTCTGGGCTCCTGGTTTCGGGCTGGCACATCCTGGGCGTCGTAGGCATTGGAGGATTGAACTAGCAGTTAGAGGATCTCTCTGTCTGCCTCTCTCTCCCTTTCAAATAAAGTGAAAATCAAGAAATGAAAAATGTAAAAGGAAGTAATGGAGGGATTAGAGATCAAATTAGGATTGGAAATATGTGATTCCCAGTCTAAGTAAATAAGGTGATGTTAAAGAACAAGAGAATATGCTCTGAATTGGAGCCAAGAAAGGAATAAGAGAAGGAAAGGAAAGTGACATTGAGGATCTTCTTCATGCTAAATGCCTTACTGACATTGCTGTGGGTTCAGTCCATGCAGCTGGGGACTTGGTCCCCATGGTGGTGCTGTTGGGGGTGGCAGAACCTTTAAGACGCGGGGCCCAGTGAAAGAGGGATGTCCCTTGGTCACTAGGGGGTGTGAGGCAGTTCTAGTATGGCCCCTGGCAGTCCTTATTGGGGGGGTTGATATAAAGGAAGCTGGCTCTGCTTCCTGTTTGAGAAGTGATGGCCAAGACCTGCACTCCAAACGTAACCCTTTGCCGCCTGCCACGGGGCCCTCACCAGGACTGCGCGGACGCAGGTGCCATGCCCTGGAAACCTCAAAACTGTGGCCTAAATCAATCTCTTTTTTACATATTTGAGGTTGTCTCAGATGTTGTATTATAGTGACAAAAAGCTGATTAGTATAGACATCGTCTCAATCTTTGTAATAATATGATGAGGAAGACTGCATGCTTTTTTCTATTTTTAAAGATTTATTTGAGTCAGAATTATGAGAGAGAGAGAGAGAGAGAGAGAGAGAGAGAGAGAGAGAGATCTTCCTTCCAATGGTTCACTCCCCAAATGGCTGCTATGGCCGCCGCTATGCCAATCTGAAGCACTTGGGCCATCTTCCTCTGCCCTCTTGGGACACAGCAGAGAGCTGGACTGGAAGAGGAGCAACCAGGACTAGACAAGCTGGGGCGCCCATATGGGATGCCTGTGCCGCAAGTGGAGGATTAGCCAAGTGAGCCACGGCGTCGCCCCTGGTTCACTCTTCAAATGCATGCAACAGGCAGGGTCAGGCTAAAGCCAGGAGACCAGAACTCTGTGCAGGTCTCCCACATGAGCGGCAGTAACTCGACCATTTGTGCCATCTTCTGAGGCCTCCCAGGAGCGCGTTAGCAGGAAGCTGGATTGGAAGCAGAGGAGTCAGGATGGGGCATCCTAAGTGGCAGCTTAACTCCCAAGCTAGTGTCTGAGTCCTGACCTGCTAAGCTGATGAAACCCAAATTCACTTCACTGTACCCCACTGCATGAGAAGTTCACTGTAGGGCAGCCAGCCACAGGTCAACATTTACTTAGACGACCACAAAAAATGGGGAGACCACACATTTTATCATGCAAACGGCTTGGGGGTAAAAGGGGCCATACGAATAATTGTGCTGAGTTCATAGGTATAAATGAAGACTGTTCTGGGCAAAGTGGGAGATGAAAGGTGAACCAATGATAGAGTTTATTATGTTGGCTGCATCTGGCTTTTTGTAGGAGAAAATAAATAGCTGGGTAGTGAGTGGAGGATGTGCAGAGGGCTGGGGAAAGACCTGACTCCCATGGGTTGCTTGCAGCATGTAGAGAGAGGAGTCGTGGGTGGGTGGTGGGTGGTTCTTTGAGGTTGGATGTGGCATGAAGCTGCATTCACAGTCAAGGTTGGAAGGAACAGAATCCATGTCGTTGTTGACCACAAATGGAGGCATAAGACTCAGGAAGGCGACAAATGGATGCAATGAAGATCCCAGGGAAGGGGAGGTGCAGGAGGGGGAAGAGATGTCTGAGGAACAAGCTGACTCAGAGGAGATATGATCTGGGCCGGCGCTGTGGCGTAGCGGGTAAAGCCTCCCTCTGCAGGGCCAGTATCCCATATGGGCACTGGTTCGAGTCCCGGCTGCTCCTATTCTGACACAGCTCTCTGCTATGGCCTGGGAAAGCAGTGGGAGATGGCCCAAGTGCCTGGACCCCTACACTCTCATGGGAGACCTGGAAGAAGTTCCTGGTTCCTGGCTCTGGCTACTGCAGCCATTTGGGGAGTGAACCAGTGGATGGAAGACCTTTCTCTGTGTCTCTTCCTCTCTCTATCTGTAACTCTACTTCTCAAATAAAATAAATAAAATCTTTTTTTAAAAAAGGAGATATGGTCTCCCATTGCTTAGAAGGAAACGTTTTCTTGCTTCCATTTCATTTATAAATAGTATTACTAAATGATGTCTTGTAATGCTTTGTATACAATACAACTTCAATTAACCAATCACTCAGGGGAATAGGGGTGTAATGGTTAATTGAATTATCTGATTAACTGAAAGTTAATTAGCCAGAACCCCCTTATAATTCCAAGTCATGCTGTGAACATTCCATCACATCTGACTTCCCTTTTCTACCAAGGATATGGAGGAGAAGCAAATCAAGTTGGAAGGGAAGTGAAATCAGCTTGCATGGTGGGTCTAACTTGGTATTTTAAAGTTTGATATGTTAAAGATTTATTTATTTGAAAGGCTAAGCAACAGAGATGGAGACAGAGAGAAAGAGAGAGAGAGACAGAGAGATATCACGAGCAAGAGTGAGAGAGCGAGAGAGCAAGAGCAAGAGTGAGCAAGAGAGAGAGAGGTCTTTCATTCACTGGTTCACTACGCAAATGGCTACAACAGCCAGGTTATTCCAGGCTGAAGCCAGGAGCCTGGAACTCCATCCTGGTATCTCATATGGATGGCAGGAATCTAAGTACTGGGGTGATTATCTACTGCCTTCCTAGGGGTGTTAGCAGGAAGCTGGATTGGAAGTGGAGCAGCTGGGACTTGAACTGGTGCTCTGATTTGGGATGGTGGTGTTGCAAGTGGTGGCTTAACCCACTGTGCCACAGTGCCTGCCCCTGTTTGATACTCTAAATAACTGCTAAGGTCTGATTTACTCCTTACAAATTTTATGCAGAGCCAACATTACTATTTGATTTTGTAGACAAGCAAGTTGAGATATATCTTAACCTTTACTGAATGTCTCTTTGCTGTTGCACAACAGGCATCTCTGGGACATCAAAGCTAGAATCACATCAGGTGGGAGCTTTGGATGGTGGCCGCCTCAGCTGGAAAACCTAGTCCTGGCCCCAGTTAGCTGTGTGACCTTGACTTAGCTGAGGGGGAAAGCATATCAAGGTCATTAAATGCATGCACTTGGCATAAATCAAACTGGGTTCTAACCTGCACCTTGTCTTCTTTTGGGTGGTATAAGCTTCAGCCAACAGCTTTCCATTTCATAGCTCAGCTACCTCATCTGCAGAGTGTTAACACCACCTACACTACAGAGTTTCTGGAAGCCAGAGTTGGGTTTTGCATGAAATGTAGCTTGATGACTATTGTCAACTTGGCCATGGTCATGTTAGGGGAACAGAGATGAGCTGTGATAAAGATGTAGCAACAAGGGGCCGGCGCTGTGGAGCAGCGGGTAAAGCCACTGCCTGCAATGCCAGCATCCCATGGTTCTAGTCCCAGCTGCTCCACTTCTGATCCAGCTCTCTGCTATGGCCTGGGAAAGCAGTAAAAGATGGCCCAAGTCCTTGGGCCCCTGCACCTGCATGGGAGACCTGGAAGAAGCTCCTGGCTCCTGGCTCCTGGCTTCAGATCAGCCCAGCTCCAGCCATTGCAGCCATTTGGGGAGTGAACCAGGGGATGGAAGATCTCTCGATCTCTCTGTAACTCTACCTCTAAAATAAATAAATAAAATCTTAAAAACAAACAAACAAAAAACTATAGCAATGAGATTTCCAAGTCAGGATGGTCCCTGATGTTTTTATTTATATTCAGTCTTTCCTCTTCCTTCTTTATCCTCAGTGTATGATGTAAAACACCCAGCAGGTGCATACTCTCCTGTTTTGGTTTACTCTGGCCCTCTCTCATTGGCAGCTGCAATGGAAGAGAAGAAAACACAACAGAACCCACAGGCATTGCTGTCCCACCCAACAAGCATTTGTTCAGCTGAAGTTGCTGGCCCTGGCTGCTGTCGTATTTTTCGGGAATGAGAACGGTTCTTTTTTGCTCAGAATGCTAGATTTATATTGCTTTCACTTAGCAAGTGAATAATTGATAAGTTGGGGCATATTAACATTGAACAAAAGAGCCCAGTGGTACAAGGGCCCTGGGAAGGCTGCCTAAATCAATATACACTCATGAATTTTGAGTGCAAAAGGTTGAGCTGAGAAAGAACGCAGATTTAGACCACCATTAATATTTGAAACACACTCCACACATGAGAGGCTTGCTGTAGCCCAAATGTTAACTGAAGGGGCCTTGGAGAAACAGCTTCTAAACAAATCTGAAAGCAAGAGATTTTTTTCCCCTCCAAAGATTTCAGAAGAAAAAAAAAAATCAATCATCTTTGTTGTTTCTGCTGTCAGAAGTCATCTACTAAAACTCTAATTAGAGCTCTTTTTTTTTTTTAGAAGCCAATTAAACATACCGACGCAACACTTGTCTCACTCAATGCTGGTAATTGCTACTAAAGCAAACAAGTTACCCTGTATGATCAAGCCGGATATGGTAAAATATTCCAGCCACTCTCGCGAGCTCCATGCTCCCCAGGCAGGAGGCAGCCTCAAAATTGGATTCATCTAAACATTTTGTAAGGTGTCAGAAGAGGTTTCTTTGCTGATGCCTCATGGTCAGTCGAACTGCCAACCCGACTGAAGCCAAAATAACTTCATCATTCACAATTCGCTGCTGAAGTGCCTCCTGCTAGGCTCCAGATTGGAGCTATTGAGCCTGGAAATTTTAAACCAAGTGGGAAAATGCTCCCAATTTTAATGATTCATTGAATCCAGGGTGCTATTGGAAAGTCACATGCAGTGTGTTTCCAGGGCCGGGGGAGGGTGGTTGCAGATGCTTGATGCCAGATGTTTGAACCCAGCTGTGGCCAGTGAGGAAGTTCAATGTCAGAGACCGCAAGTGCATTGATATTCTAATCACCCAGATAAGAAACATTAAATAACATTAGATAAGAGACATTAAATAGAATCTCAGAATTGGAAGGTGTCTGAGTAATCCTTGGGTCCAGCCTCCAATGGCCGACCCAAGAGAACAATTCCTGCAGCCCTGACTGGGGCTCCTCTCGCGTGCCCCTGAGCAGAGTGGGCTCTCCACCTTGTCAAGGAGCCCACTGCATCCCAAGAAACCTCCCGCGCTGAGCTGTGACCTCCATCCCTACAGGCAAGGCCCAAGATCACCCAGAGCCTGCGACTGCAGCTTTGCGAGCTGTACCTCACACCTCATCTGATTGCTAGTCGTTTTCGCAGTTAATTTGGAGAATAATTCACGGCGTGTGTGCTCATTAGAGGGTCTTAGAGGCGAAGGGAGAAAACGTGGCCCCCTGTACAGTACAGACGGGATTTGTTCTTTTCCCTGGAATCCTCATGCTGCATGTCTTGCTTAATGAATTAATGAAATTTTGCAGTTGAGTGGTGCCAAGGAGCACTTATTTTTGAAAACTCCCTTTCTGTCCGTGCACATCATCCTTCTGTTTCCCTCCCTCCCATGGCCTAATTAACCAGCGAGGGAAACTCAATGTTAGTTTTTGGACTTACTGAGGAGGACTGGGAGCCTTAAAGAGAAGTCACACCTGAAGATTAGGAGCACCTGCCCCATAATTCCAAGAGGCTTTTTCATGAGGGCTGGGTGTTAGCTATATGATCTGTTTAGACCCCTCATGGGGACACTTACCCTTGTGAAGACTTGTCCAATCCTCCCTTTTCAATAGCCAGCTGTTTCTGCCTCTCCCAGGTGAAAGAGAGATGACACTATTGTAGGAGAAAGAGCCCGTTGGGTCAAACACGGGAGTCTTGCTCATGGCTCTCCCAACTTTTTTTTTTTTTTTTTTTTGACAGGCAGAGTGGACAGTGAGAGAGAGAGAGAGGCAGAGAGAAAGGTCTTCCTTTTTCCATTGGTTCACCCCCCAACGGCTGCTGTGGCCGGCACACTGTGGCTGGCGCATCACGCTGATCTGAAGCCAGGAGCCAGGTGTTTCTCCTGGTCTCCCATGCGGGTGCAGGGCCCAAGCACTTGGGCCATCCTCCACTGCACTCTCGGGCCACAGCAGAGAACTGGCCTGGAAGAGGGGCAACTGGGACAGAATCCAGTGCCCCGACAGGGACTAGAACCCGGGGTGCCGGTGCTGCAGGCGGAGGATTAGCCTATTGAGTCATGGCTCCGGCCAACTCTCCCAACTTCTAGCTATGACAACTTGGGCAAGTTTTTGAAGCCATTTTATTTTTTTGGTAAGATTTATTTATTTGAAATGCAGAGTGACAGAGAGAGCATGAGAGAGAGAGAGAGAGAGAGAGAGAGAGAGAGAGAGAGAGGTATCTTCCATCTGCTGGTTCATTCCCCAATTGGCTTCAATGATTCTGCCCCACACAGTATCTGATGCAAGTTCTCAAAAAATGGCAGCAGTTGTGTGGCCATTGGTCTGCTACTCAAGACACTGGTTAAGACGCCCATGTCCCTTTCAGAGTCCCTGGGTTCGATCCCAACTCTGGTTCCTGACTCCACTACCCTTGCTAATGCAGACCCTGGGAAACAGCAGTGATGGCTCAAGTAATTGGGTCTTAGACACCTATTTTGGAGGCCTGGATTGAGTTCCTAGTACCCAGCTTCGACCCAGCCCAGTGCCAGCCAAGGAAGGCATCTGGGGAGTGAATCGGTGCATGGGAACTCCTCCCTTCTCTCTCTGTGTTGCTTCTTTTCCATCTCCCTGTCTTTACCTTTCAATAAACAGCAATGGCCGAAGCTAAAGACAGATTTCACAGACCAGACCTGCAGGGATCGATCTTGCCTACAGCGTCTTAGCAGAGGGGCACTTAACATTGTCGGTGAGGAACACCATTGCATGGGAATCCATGAGGGGGTTGGATCTGGGTGCAGGTGTGCAGGGCAGACCCTAGCCATGTTCCTGATTCCTCTTGAGGACAGAGTGGAGGAAGCCCGTGGTCAGACCTGCCTTTGCCAGGGAGGCACCTGCCCGGAAGTCCTGTGGTTCAAGACTCTGCTGCTCTTGACCTGAAGGGGCTCCCGCTCTGACGACCACTGTCTTATTCGCCCCCCTGAGCATTACTGAGCTCCTGGCCTGGGGAAAGGTTCCTTCCCTTTCACCTTGACTTTGTGTTTCTCCATCAAGACCCCCACTGTACTGTGCTGAAGCTGAGGATCTGCAAGTTAGGGAGTTGCACACATGGCAGAGCTGGCATTGAACCCAGAGAAGTCAGGCTTGCGAGTCTGGGCTGATCCCTTCATCCCTCTGCAGCAGCCAGACAGGGACAAAGGCGGAAGAGGGCTGACATTCAGGGAGTGCCTGCCGAGTGTCGAGTGCTAGGCGCAGGTGCACGCTCCTCTCATCATGATCGCTTTTTCATCCTGACGGCTCTGCTACTTTGGGATCCATTTCACAGAGGCGGAGCTACAGATTCAGAGAGGTTCCGTAGCCTGCCCCAGTCCGCACGGTCAGGAGGTGGTGGAGCTGAGGCTAAAGCTTGCGTTTGTCTGATTCTTCCCGGCCACTGCTTTAGCCCATTTCTGTCCCTATAACAAAATACCCAGGGCCTACAAAGAATAGAAATGTAGTTGACTTGTATTTCTGGGGCCTGGGATGTTCAAGAACGTGTTCTGGCAGAAATCAGATCAATCGCACGAGCTCAGATCTCTCTTGCTCTTATCAAGTTGCTTCCGCCATGATGGGGACCCCGCCCTCAGGACCTAATCACCTCCCAAAGGACTCACCCCCAAATTGCATGCACATCCGAATTAGGGGAGTTTCCAAGAGATGAAATTTTCAAACGAGAGCAGCCACTTCTTTGCAAAGCCATCTTTGAAACAAGAAAAAGAGGGTGCTGTGAACAGACCCCTCTCTCAGGACAGAACTGTCAGGGGATGGCAGGTGCTCTGGGAAGGGGTGGGACTGGGCTGGGGCCAGTGTTGTGGCGAAGCAGGTTAAGCTGCTGTCTGCAACAGTGGCATCCCAAATGGGTGCCGGTTCGAGTCCCGGCTGCTCCACTTCTGGTCCAGCTCCCTGCTAATGCCCTGGGAAAGCAGCAGAAGGTGACCCAGGTGCTTGGACCCCTTGTCACCCACATGGGAGACCCTGATGAGAATCCCAGTTTTGATCTGGCCCAGCCCTAGCTGTTGCAGTCATTTGGATTGCAGTGGGTGGAAGCTCTCTCTTTTTCTCTGTATCTCACTCTCCTTTTGCCTTTCAAACAAATAACTAAATCTTTAAAGAAACGGGACTGGTATCAGTGGGGGCTCCTGCACACCCAGGATAAACATGGCACAGGCTGGACGACAGCAAGCCCCGGGGACAAAGGAGACTGCTCCTGGCTCTGCAGCCTCCTCCAGACATTGTCGCCAGTGTGGCGCAAGGCACCTCCGGGAGGCAGAGATTGGGGCTGGGTGGGTGGGTGGCTGGCACCGCAGGGGTCTCAGTGGGTGCTCTCGGAGGAAAAATGGATTAAGTCTGGAGACTCAGACTTTTTGTTTGTGGTGCCAAAGCGAGCCTGGCTGCCTCCAGTTCTGCCAGCTCACTCACAGAAACAGGGCTCCTGCCACAAGCCCCTCCCTCCTCTGGGCCCGTCCTAGTTCACTCCCTCCAGGTGCATCCTTCCCCCTGTCCACTTGGTTCTGGCGTTGTGGCCCCTGCTGGTCTCAGCCTCCCCTTCCTGGGCCCTGCACTCTGCACCTGCTCCTGGCTCTGCCTTCGGGTGACTCCTACTGCCCTGTGTGTCTGAAATCCTACCCCCAGGGCCTGCTGCCCTGAGCTGAGCTGCCCTGGGCGAAGCCTCAGCCTCTGGCTTCTGATCTTGCTCTGGGAGCCCAGGGAGGGCCCTCACACTGCTGGGGACTTATCCTCATGGGAAAGATGGGCTCCAGGGATTCAGCCTCACACCCCTCCCCTGCTGTGAAGTTTCTGAGACCCTTGCCCTCTTAAGTGCCCTGGACCTGTCTCTCCCAGTGGCCCAGGCATCCTCTGAGCGTGTGGAGAGGGTCTCTGTATCTTCAGTTGCCTGCCAGCTTTCCAGCCCCAGGGAATGGAGTAGAATGGGCTGGAGTGGAAGCCCTGTCCCAGCTATAGCTCTGGCTGCCGTTGGCTAAAATGAACTCGCGGAGGAACTGGAGAAAAACATCACAGAGGTGTGGGCTGGGCAGGTGTCACAGAGAGGGAGGTTGTGGAGAGACAGGGCGGGGCTTGGGTTTTGAGGAGAGGATGAGGCAAGGGATCCAAGTGGTCAAGGCCAGAGGAGAGAGCCCGCCTGCATGGGGGAGTGGTCTGCGTGTGTGTGTGTGTGTGTGTGTGTGCATGTGTTGGGTGTCTGTGCAAGTGTGTGCATAAATGTGTGTGGACACATGTATGTGCATATGTGCATGCGTGTGCCTGGGTGAACAGATATGTGTGTGTGTGTGCGTGCGTGTGTTGGGTGTCTGTGCAAGTGTGTGCATGAGTGTGTGTGGACACGAGTATTGCATGTGTGTGCCTGGGTGAACAGGTATGTGTGTGTGCATGTCTGTGTGTGTGTGGTGAACGTGTGTATGAGGGAGTGCGCACCTGGTCATATGTGTGATATATGAGGATGTATATGTGCATGTGCATGGGTGAGTGTGAGTTGGCACATGTGTGTTCATGTGAGTGAGAGAGTGTGTGAGTGAGCATATGCGTGTGTGTGCGCCTGGGTGAGTGTGTCTAGGTGTGTGCATGTGGGTGTGTGTGTAGTATAGGTGTGGTGGGATCCGCGAGGGGAGGCCAGGTTGCTAGGCAGCCCGTACGTAGCCAGATCTCTGGGTACCGCCGTGAGCCACCCTCAATGGCAGCGGCAGCCACAGGAGAAGTGAAGGAGCCGCTGTCCCCGCGCCTCTCAGCTCCAGGCTGGCAGTGCTGTCAGCAGTGCCACCTCCTCTGTCCCTGTCTGACATCACCGAGACCAATGGTGGCACCTGACAACCTCTGAGTTGGCTCTGTGGCCCCCTCTCCCCACCTGTCCTGGCCACTGTCTCTCTGCCTGAAGCCACTCCCTCCCCAATCCACCCTCCCCTGCACTCTCTGCTGTCCCCTGGGCTGCCCCAAGCGACTCCTGTGCTTCCAACACTTCCAGGCCCAGGACGAGTCTACACTCGCGAGTGTGGCGTTTGCTGTCTGCCTGTCTGGCCTTCTGAAGCTTGCTGCCCCCAACTCTGCCATGCGTGGTGACATCCAGCCCCAGGCCCAGCCAGTTTCCCCCTCCTCTGTCAGTTTCTCCAAACGCCCATGTCCACATCTTTGCAACTTTTGAACCTTCTTTCTTTTTTGCTTGAGATGCCTTTTATCACCTTGAAAAGTCCTGTTACCTGCCCAGGAGTCACGTCTTCACAGCTGGCATTACGGCATAGTGGGTTAAGCCGCTGCCTGCAATGTCAGTGACCCATATGGGCCCTGGTTCAAGTCCCAGCTCCCTGCTAATGACCTAGGAAAGCAGCAGATGATGAGCCAAGCGCTTGGGCCCCTGCACCCACGCGGGAGACTCTGATGAAGCTCCTGGCTCCTGGTATTGGCCTGACCCAGTCCTGCCCATTGCAGCTGCTTGGGGATTGAACAGGTGGATGGAAGACTCCTCTCTCTCCCTCTCCTTCTCTCTCTCTCTCTCTCTCTCTGTAACTCTGACTTTCATATTTGTTTTTTTTTTTGACAGACAGAGTGGACAGTGAGAGAGAGAGACAGAGAGAAAGGTCTTCCTTTGCCGTTGGTTCACCCTCCAATGGTCGCCGTGGCCGGCGCACCGCGCTCATCCGATGGCAGGAGCCAGGTGTCAGGTGCTTTTCCTGGTCTCCCATGGGGTGCAGGGCCCAAGCACTTGGGCCTTCCTCCACTGCACTCCCAGGCCACAGCAGAGGGCTGGCCTGGAAGAGGGGCAACCGGGACAGAATCCGGCGCCCCGACCGGGACTAGAACCTGGTGTGCCGGCGCCACAAGGTGGAGGATTAGCCTGTTGAGCCACGGCGCCGGCCCTGACTTTCATATTTGAAAAGAACACAAGAGAAGAAGTCCCGTCTTCTCTGTCGCCTCCCCTGGTTCTTCTGGCTCTTGGTGTACCAACTGCCCTCCCTTGTGCAGTCAGCATTGTCACTTCTTTGTGCGCTCTGGGCAGGTCCCCCTGGGGCCGCCTTCTCCTGGTGGGCCATTAGGGGTCCTGCTTACATGACCCACCCACAGAGCCTGGCACGGGAGTAACACATAGTCCAGGCACAGTCAGTCCAGTGGTGGCAGATGGGGGGACCCACCAGCCTGGGGAAGGGTATCCCCTCCAGTGCTATAGTCCTCTTTATTGTACCATAGACACCCCCGGGGCTGACTCTTTTTCTTGGCCATGTTTCCTCTTCTTGGTCTTGGTTTGTTTCTCTTCAGTCATTTGCACACTCCCCACGGGCTGCTCAGCGCTTGTGAATCCAGCTTTCTTATTGCTTGCTAACCATGACCAGATTCGCACAGCAGTGGGGAACGCCAGGCCTGCAGGCTGTGTAAGGCCAACCCCAGAATCAACCGGTGTGGCTCGGTCAAGGCAACAGCTGCAGGCGAGACTCAGATTGCAATAAATCAGCAGCGGGCTCATTTTCCAGTTGGTCGTTGCGTACTGCCCGCAGGTGCTGTTGTAAATATCCAAATGGGGCCCTTGGTGGAAAACAGGTTCCCCAGCCCTGCTTGCTGGGGGGGGGGGGTCCTCTCCCCTAGCCCCAGTTTCCTCTCTATAAAGCTTCTTAGGTTTTCAAGACCACTTGTGCTGCCAACTGGCGTTTTCCAAATACAGGGTGTCATCTGCCATGGTCGGGATGCGGGAAGCTGCACACCTGGAGAGCGTACGTATACCTGGGCGTGGTGGCCTTGGGCAGTGTGGAGTGGGGGGCCCGGCTGGCTCCCACTGCTATGAGGATGTGAGGGTTTATGAATCTGCTGTGCCCATTTCCTGGGGTGTCTAATGATGTAAGCACAAGGTGACCTATGCCAGGTGCCGGTGTCTGGAGTGCAGTGGACACTTGCTGTTGTTATGTGTATTATCCCCGCCTTTCCCTGTGCTTCTGAGCCATAGAGCTGCACAGGGCTAATGAGATTAGTTCAAAACCTTCCGTCCATAACAGAGGAAGCCAACATATGCATAGAGAGAAGTGTCTTAGCAAACTACTTGGGCGTTGGGTGCTCCGAGACGGAAGCAGGTGGTGGTAGAGTCCGCCCTGCCCGTAGAAGATGGGCATCAGCTCCTCGCCTTCCCTTTGATGGCATGGAGAGCACCCAGCTGCCCTGTCTGTCCACACATGATGCCGGCAATGCAGCGTGGTCAGAGCTGAGTCTGGGCCCCAGGGATTCTCAGGAACTCCCTTCTTCTGCATCTTTGTCCCAGCTGGGGTGGATATCGCCACATTGTTGACTGAGTTCTGGGAATTTTAAACCTCAAAGGACCTTTAGGAAGGCCAGGAAATGGGAGCGTAGCCAAGTTTAAGTTCAGTGTCTTGCTCCAAGTCGCACAGTTGCTGAATCCAGGAGTCCTGCAAGGCAGAGCAGACGTTCCCCTCCCTGCCTTTCATCCTCACGTTCATGTGAGCTGTGCGCTTGCACCACACAGGGTTAAGTAAACCTTGTGGGCTTTGGCCACTGGGGAGACGTCAGCCCTGGCTCCTTGGCGAAGGGTCCCTTGACTGTTTGCTTGGTGTATGGAGAGTGTCTCGGATGCTTTCCCCAGGGGAGAGGCACACAGAGCTAGAGATGGTGGTGCAGCACCTGTAAGTGAGCTGGGGGTTAGCGGGCTGTGATCTCAGTGGGGAACAAGAGGTTGAGACATAGATGGGGTCCTGGAAGCCAGTTGTCTGGTGTGGGACAACACAAAGGGGAATGGAGGAGAAGACATCAACCCCAGTGCTCATCAACAGAATGACTTTTGCACCGTACCGGAAGGTGAGGCCATCCCAGGGATGTCCTCCACGCTCTACGCGGATGGATGCTGGGGCCAGGAGGATTCGCGGGTGGTGACCATATTGACTTGCGCAGGCGAGATGGGGGAGGCAGGGTCCGACAGGGGGGATGCATGCCTTCAAATGCAGAGTTTTGGACTTTCTAATGGTATAAAGCCACATGCATTGGGTTGCAGCCATCCTTGAAGATTTGACTTGGCTTTCCCCGGAATCTGACGCTGAGAAGTCGCCGTGGCAGCGGCCGTGGGCACAGCTCCTGCCAGCCCTGCGGAACCCCTGGCACTCTGCAGCGTGCTGTGTTGCTGAGCCCGATGCTCAGTAGGTCAGGAACAGCCAAGCAGCCTTTTTTTTTTTTTTGACAGGCAGAGTGGACAGTGAGAGAGAGAGAGACAGAGAGAAAGGTCTTCCTTTGCCGTTGATTCACCCTCCAATGGCCAGCGTGGCTGGCGTGCTACGGCTGGTGCACCGCGCTGATGCGAAGCCAGGAGCCAGGTGCTTCTCCTGGTCTCCCATGGGGTGCAGGGCCCAAGCACTTGGGCCATCCTCCACTGCCTTCCCGGGCCATAGCAGAGAGCTGGACTGGAAGAGGGGCAACCGGGACAGAATCTGGTGCCCCGACCCGGACTAGAACCCGGTGTGCTGGTGCCGCAAGGTGGAGGATTAGCCTGTTGAGCCACGGCGCCAGCCCAAGCATCCTTTTGACTTAGGGTATTTCCAACTTGGTATATTGTTCTCGGGACCCAGTCCCTCCAAAAGGCAGGGAGTCCTCTAGTAGCGATTTCAAAGCCTTCGAATTCTGGATGATGCTTTAGAGCTTTCGGGTTCGCTTGTGTTACTTCATCTCAGACGCTGAGAGTCCCCCAGGCCTGCAGCTGGTTCCATAGCCCCCGTTTCTCCTTGCACACTTTCAGACGAACCTAAGGAGTCAGGGCGAGGGCTCTGAGCTCAGTCGTCCTTGGGTGTTGCTGCTGCCACCCAACTCTCCCTCATTTGGCGGAGTTTTAGATCGCTTAACTCAGCGAGAAGTGTTTACTTCCCTCCGCCCCCACCCCCCTGACAAGCGTTTGTTCCCATTTCATAGTAGAGGGAATGAAAAAGTAGAGAAAGCTTGCAGCGGGCTCTCTGTCCCACTAGAGGCAAGAATGCAGGTGTCGTGATTTCCAAATCAGGATCGCTCAGCTACACACCTTGCTCTTCCAGCGGGAAGTCCCCCCACCTTCAATACATCCCTGTGGCAAGGACTTCTTTAGGTGAGTAAAACCATTTTTTTTTTTTTACAGGCAGAGTTAGACAGTGAGAGAGAGAAACAGAGATAAAGGTCTTCCTTCCATTGGTTCACCCCCAAAAGGCCGACACAGCCGGCGCTGCACTGATCTAAAGCCAGGAGCCAGGTATTCCTCTTGGTTTCCCATGCAGGTGCAGGGCCCCAGCACTTGGGCCATCCTCCACTGCCTTCCTGGGCCACAGCAGAGAGCTGGACTGGAAGAGGAGCAACCAGGACTAGAACCCAGTGCCCATATAGAACCCAGTGCTGCAGGCAGAGGATTAACCAAGTGAGCCACGGCGCCGGTCCCAAGTCTCACCATTTTATCATGGCCCGCAAGGTTCTCTCTGCTCTCGATCCATCTTTCCAGCATCGTCTCACTCACAGCTCGTTTACCTGCCAGCCACACTGAGCTAATCGTAGCTTCTTGTCTATTCCAGTCTTGTTTATTGCCTTCATCCTTTGGCACGTGCCTTTTCCTCAGTGTCGGTCCCTTCTCTCCTCTGCTGGCCGACTCCTTTTCCCCCTGGCGTCCGCTGGACTCAGTGGTTCCTTCTAGAACTCAATCATCCTTGAATTCCTGTGGCTGTTCAGGCAGAGGTCTCACCTGAAGACTTTCTGTTGGGTTGGAAGCCAACAGCAGCCCTGGATCTGGCTTCACAGCAAGGTCAAGTTCAAGGGGAGCCAGAAATAGGAGCATCAGGGAAGAACCCACTAGGCTATGCCAGCTCCCTTGGACTTGAATCAGGCACACTATAGGATGGGAGACAGGAAGGAGAGGTCAGCTCCTTGCTTCTGGGGACCCTGGAATTTCTGGAAGACAGGTGGGGTACAAGACTGTTGCCTGCACACCTGGAAGGTTTGGAACAATCCTCTAGTTTCAGCATCATCCCGAGGAGTTCGCAGTCTCAGCTGGGCACGTTCATTCACCCTAATGTAATGTCTTTCAAGGCTTTGTGCACTGGCAAGTGGTAGCTTTATTTAATTTCAACAAAGTTGTAGTTGCAATTAGATCTGTCCAGATAATTAACTCCAATTTACTTGTTTGCAACTAGTAGTTAATTACTAGAGTCTCCTGAGTGAGCCTTGCAGGGAGAGTTTATTCTGAAGACGCCACGACACGGCTACCTTTGGGACTGTGTGTTCCCTGTGACTCAATATGGCTCTGGCTCTTGTACAAGGTTGGCACCTCAACCTGCCCCAACTTTCTGTCCTGGGAAAGGGGACCAGATCCTCCCTTAGCTGCACCCCATTTTGCAAAGCTGTCTGGTCGTGCTTGGGTGGGGTGGAAGTGCTGTACCCTTGAGCATGTCCCAGGCCTGGAGCTGGCTCCATGATGGCCATTTTCTTTGCAGAGGCTTGGAGAGAAATCCAGGAAGTGTCTCGGCCAGACCCTGAGCTCAGATCTTGGGCACTGCCTCTGCTGCCCAACTTTGCTTTGCTTTGGGGTTTTTGAGACTTCTCAATTCAGCCATGAAATGTCCATTTTCCCTAACCCCGTCTTCCAAGAGTGTGGACTGGTGTGTCCCCCGATTCATGTGTCTGCTGTTAGTGACAGTGCTGCTTCACACTGGAGGGCCCATGGTTTTTCTTTGATCTAGACCAGTGCATCTGAACCCTGGAAGCTTCTAAAAACCAACTACCTGCCCTGCGAATGTGTTGAAAGTACTGAATCCCACTATAGTGGAGTGCTTTTTATTTTTTTAATTTATTTGACAGGTAGAGTTATAGACAGTGAGAGAGGAGACAGAAATGTCTTCCATCAGTTGGTTGACCCCCAAAGTGGGCCACTACGGCTGGCACGCCGCGCCCATCCAAAGCCAGGAGCCAGGTGCTTCTCCTGGTCTCCCATGCGGGTGCAGGACCCAAGCACTTGGGCCATCCTCCACTGCCTTCCTGGGCCACAGCAGAGAGCTGGACTGGAAGAGGAGCAACCGGGACTAGAACCAGCACCTACATGGGATGCCGGCACCACAGGTAGAGCCATGGCGCTGGCCCCTGGTTGGTCTTTTTAATAGCTGTGTCAATTAAATGTTTTTATAAAAAAAAAATGAATCTTGACCCATGCATCACACAAGGCCTCTACATCAGTCTCAGGTGGATCATAGACCTCAGTAAAAATGGAGGAAGGCGCAGTTTCTGGGAAGTGAGACAGAACACCCTCACGGCCTTAGGGTAGGAAAAATTAACCAGGAGCCCCCAAGACCTTACCCTCAAGAATCAGATCTACCAAGTGGAGCTCACTAAAACTAAGAAGTTCTGTTCATCAAGAGACAGGGTTATGAAAGTAAAAATGTCGGCCATAGGGTGAGAGAAGATGTGCACAGTATGGACGTCTCAAAGCACTCCTGTAACAAATACTTAGAGGAATACAAACCCGGGGGTGGCGCTGTGGTGTGCTGGGTTAAACCACCACCTGCGACCCCAGCATGCCACATCGGAGCACTGATTCCAGTCCTGGCTTCTCTGTTTCCTATCCAGCTCCCTGGTAAGGCACCTGGGAAAGCAGCCGAAGATGGCCCAAGTGCCTGGACCCCCATGACCCAGGTGGGAGACCTTGATGGGGTTCCAGGTTCCTTTAGCCTGGCCCAGCCCTGGCCATGTGGGGACAGAGCCAGCAGATGGAAGCTCTCGCTCTCTCTCTCTCTCTCTCTCCCTCTGCCTTTCTCTGTCTCTGCCTTTCAAATAAATAAATCTTTTAAAAAGAGAAACATAATTTTCTAATAGTTTATTTTACTTTATTTGAAAGGCAGAGTGACAGAGAAAGAGGGAAGTAGAGACAGAGAAAGGTCATCCATTGGCTGGTTCACTCTTCAAATGGCCTCATTGCCCAGGGCTGGGTCAACCGAAAGCCAGGATCCTGGAACTCCAACCTGGGTCTCCCATGTGGTTGTAGGGGCCCAAACACCTGGGCTATCTTCTGACGCTGTCCCAGGTGCATTAGTAGGGAGATGGATTGGAAGTGGTACTGAAGGGGTCCCAAGTGGTAATCCACCAGGGCGGCTTAACCTGCCTGGCCACAGTACAGGCCCAAGAAATACAAATCTATGCAAAGGCACTGACACCTCAATTTAAAAACCAAGTACTAGGGGTTCCCTCTCTAAAGAGTAAATCTAAATGGCAATAGGCTTATGAAAAGGTGCGGTACACCGTGAGTGATCAGAATAATGGAAATCAAATCTAAAATGCGGTACCGCTGCCCACTATTGTATAAAATTGATTGGAACAACTAACTATACTGCCACACTTGGCTGGAGGGGAATAAATTTAATCAAGTCCTTTGGCAACCTGTTTCTCTTTTCTCCTAACGATGAGCCAACTTAAAGGCTACGACTCAACGGCTCCAGTCTTGGCTATCTACAGGAACCCCGGACAGTGTGAACAGGGGTGTTCACAGCAACATCATTTCTGAAGGAAACCACTTAGAGATTCATCACTGGGAGAGCAGGTGAGTGTGGAACAGAGAGGGAGAGTGAAAGGCTGGAACTACTGCTGCGTGGAATAACCTGTTTCACGAGAAACAAAATAAATCCTAGTGCACGATTCCACTGATACCACGTTGGGATGCAGAGTTTTATGGTGATGGAAGTCAGAACCACAGTTACTCGAGGGATTAAGGATTGGGAAAAGGCAGGGGGAAGTTTCTGGAAGGATGCTGAAGCTTTCAGTGGTGATACCACAGGAGAGTTAATTGTTTTAGACTTATTTTCTTTATTTTGAAAGAATTACCGGGGGGGGGGGGGGAGAAAGAGAGAGATGCCAGGCTGAAGCCAGGAGCCAGGAACTTCATCCAGGTCTCCCAGCCGGGTGGCAGGGGCCCAAGCACTTGGGCAATCTTCTGCTGCTTTTCCCAGTTCATTAGCAGGCAGCTGGATCAGAAGTGGAGCAGCCAGGACACGAACTCGGTGCCCATATGGGGTGTTGGCATCACAGGCAATGGCTTTACCTGCTATGCCGCAATGCCAGCAGCATCAGGAGTGTTCATTCCGTAAAACTGTCTATTGAGGTGTATTTTGTATTCTTAGATCCAAAAATTTATTAAAGAGCCAAATACTGTGCTTCGAGGCTCACCCTAGATCCACTGAATGAGAACAGAGGTGGGGATAGATATGGGGCTGGTACCTTTTTGACTTTCTTGGAGATGGCTGCATACAATCAGGGTTGAGAATCCCTCTACCAAGAGCCAGCCTTGTTCACGGAGTCACGGCTCATTGCTTTGCCCCGTGTGCAGCTGACTTGGAATTCTGTGCAGTGGTTGAACCCCTGAGGGAGCCCCGTTGATCCAGACACCCAGCCAACACTTGGGCTCGGTGTCCTTTGACCTGGTCCTTCAACCCAACCGGTGCGATTGCTGCTGCCTGTCCACCTGGCTCACCATGTAGACAGCGGTCAGTTCAAGGGTGCTCGGTGGTTCCTCGGGTCTTATCTGAGATGAACTTGGCCTCTTGCATGTTCAGAACCAAACACCGGGAGAGCCAAAGCTATCTGCTAAGGCAGAAATGAAAACATTCGCAATTATTATTTATACGATGGGAACAATGGATGAGGAGGGAACCAAAGTGGTTTTTCTAACTCATGCTTCAATGTGAGAGTTCTCTGCATTGGAATAGAGAGATTTTGAATTTGTGTTATGATTATTATTGCTTATTTTTTTTGTCTCACTTCAAGTAGGGTCTCAGATCAAGCCTGTCTCATGACAATGACTCGTTGGAGGGTGCGTTTTGTCTTGCTCCGACACTGTCTACCACTGTTCTTGATCTACAGCCCTGTAGCGGAGCCCTAGACTGGGGATCTTCCCCCGGAAAGGTGTTATGAGAAGAGATTAGTTAGGCGAGTGGCAGAGTGAATGCATAAGCAGTGATTTTTGCATAATGAGGCGTGTGAAATCCCACTGGAGGTTGTTAAAACAGCAGACAGACTGCAGTAAACAAGGAAGGAAGGTAAGCTTTGAAAACAGATGGCTTTGAAAACCTGGCAAAGGCCTGTTTCAGACTTTTAAAAATTGGTTCCGGGAGTGCCAGCTATTTTTTAAAATTCCACATGCATATTTTAAAGTTGTGTTTTAATGATAAAGTTCCGTGGGTAATTGAACACCGGTTTGCATCCTGCTGCAAACATGCTGACAACCACACACGATGGACAGCTTGCATTGAGACATGGAGAGCAGAGCTCTTCTCGTTCACTTGAATTCCGACGCGTTGTTTGCATTTCAGGTTCTGGCTAATGTCCACGCTGCAGGTGTGTGTGTGTGTGTGTGTGTGTGTGTGTGTGTGTGTGTGGATGGCCGTGACCTGCCCTTACTGGCCCAGGACATCTCCCGTGAGCTCCGTGTCAATAGCTCAGCTATTGTGTGGGAGGTTCTTTCCCATATCTCTGCTCATTTTCTCCAGCAAATGGGCCCGCCCCCTGCTGACTGTTCCCAGCTCATCTCTGTCACTTCTGACCTTGATCCTCCTGGGGTACCCACTGATGAATGTGGCCCTGTTTCTGGGGTCATCCTGCCTCGGTGTGGCTGAACCCTGCTGTCACACACTGAAGTTCCCTTTCTAGGTAGATTCCTGAAGACAGACGTCTGCCAGTCTATGCTGGCCTAATTATCCTACCTCCGAATTCAAGGTAGCCTCACTGCCTCTTGTATACACAGACTTTTTTGGGGGGAGGGTGGGTTGAGGGGCATGTAGAATAAAATCTCCTTCAACCAAACTCCACTTCATCAGTTCACGATGTGGTCCTTCTTAATAAGGACCACAACGCTAATAGCAAAGACTTAACACAGCACTCTTTCTGTTCCAGGCACGTTCTGAGCATTTTACTTCTTTTAACTCATGGAAGCCTTGCATTTTTATGAGGTAGACATCACTCTGAGCCCATTTTAAAGTTGGGAAAACTGAGACCCAGAGTGGTTAGGTACTCGCCCATGTTCATGTAGCGAATAAGTGGCAGAGCGGAGACCGGAACTCAGCCACCATCCTTGGTTTTATCTACTACCCTTTATAGCCTCTGACCCCTGGGAAAACTGCCAAATTATTTTTATAATGACCTCTTGTAGCTTTCGGGCTGCTGTCCACTGTGCCATGCTCTCAACTCGGTTAAATACTTAACCAAATGTCAGTAGTGTTGGTGCCAGGGATACTTATCATGTTTTCCCCATTAGTATGCAAACAGGTGCAGTAGGAGTGCAAAATGAAATGGAGCTTGCCTATGAAAACGAAGTTGACTATTTGGAAAAGTTTGAAATTCCTCAATATATATGGATCCCTGGTTCGAGCACCTGCAATTCCTATGAATCAGAGGCTTTCATCTACTGTTGGCGATTCGATGCCTGCTCGTGACAGTGAAGTCTGGAAACTCCTGGTCCACCAGGAATTTGAACTTCAGAGAGAAGATGTTTTTAAGGATTGTGCTCGCATAGAGAAGGGACCTGCTGGTGTGAGACTGGAGGTGAGTTTTTTTTTCCAACATTGGAAACGTGTGCACACAGTAAGAAAGAAATCACTCCCTTGTTGGTTCATCTCCTAAATGCCTGTAGAATGGAGGAGGGTGGAGTCTTGTTCATCACAGCAGAAAGCCATCACCCACACCCTGAGCTTGGGGGAACTGTTGAAGGCTCTTCCCTAAGGTGTTTGGTGGCTGGGTGTGTGGCCTGGGATCTCACTCCTCGTGTATCCATTGGAGCCAGCTCCCTGCGGGTCTGTGGCGGGAATCAGAGATGTGTTCTTACTTGCTGCTAAGCCCTGGAGCCCGGTCTACACTGGCACCCTGGGGTGATAGCGTCTTCAGGAGCCCAGGACTCCCCTTGGGCTTCTGCACGCTCTGGCCAGCTCAGTGTTGCACGCTCTGATTCTCCGGCCAGCTCAATGTTGCTTGCGCTTAGCGTAGGAATTTTTTTCCCCCCTGTGGAACTCCAGAATCTCAACCCCAAAGTGTAGCCAAGGAATCCCAGGGCTCCTCTGAATGTGGGTCTCTGCACAGAACCTGTACCCCAAGCGCAAAGCCCTAGTAAGTGTTCTGGCTGGCCTCATCGTCTATCCTGCGAAGGAGACCCGGATCAGTTTATTTTCAATAACTGGATTTTAGACCAAAAATGCTTCTGTGTAATTTTGTTTCCTAATAGTATTAACTCACTGCCAGTGGGCGAAACACGAAAATCCTCCATTGGACTGAAAGAAACGTAGTGAGCTGGACTTGGGTGCAAACATGACATTTGGGATGGATTGCACTCTGGGATAAAGGGAACCCTCCACAAGGCAGCTTTTTTTTTTTTTTTAAAGATTTATTTATTTGTTTGAAAGGCAGAGTTACAGAGAGACAGGGAGAGACAGAGAGAGAGAGAGAGAGAGAGAGAGAGAGAGAGAGAGAAAGAGAAAGAGAAAGAGAAAGAGAAAGAGAAAGAGAAAGAGAGAGACATCTTCCATCTGCTGGTTCACTCCCCAAATGGCCGCAATGGCCAGAGCTGGACTGATCTGAAGCCAGGAGCCAGGAGCTTCAACCTGGTTTCTCGCATGGGTGCAGGGGTCCAAGCACTGGGACCATCTTTCACTGCCTTCCCAGGTGCACCAGAAGGGAGCTGGATCAGAAGAGGAGCAGCCAAGACTCAAACCGGCGCCCATATGGGATGCTGGTACTGCAAGTGGCAGCTTTACCTGCTACTCCACAGCACCGGCCCCTCAGATGACAACTTTGTGGAAGTAGTAAGAGTATCTCTGTGACACTTTCCATCTTGGCTGTCCCTGGATTTTATCATGATAACACACACACACACACACACACACACACACATACACACACACATACACAATGTCCTGGTGTGCTACTACTGGTATGCATTCTCGAGAGCCATTCCCCCAGAATATTCCCCCAGACACTCCCCTTTATAAATTCCATTTTATTTTAGATACTGCCCTGGCATGCATCCTTCAAAAGACTTCATTTTCTAAGATGAATTGACTTAAAAATTCCATTCCAGTATTTTTTTTAATTTAATTAATTTAATTGAAAGAATCTTCTATCTATTGGTTCATGCCTTAAAGGCCTGCGATCAGCCAGGGCTGGGTCAGACCCAAGCCAGGAGCCTGGAACTCCATCCAGGTCTCCCAGGTGGGTGGCAGGGACCCAAGGACTCGAGTCATGATGACATCAACTGGAAGCTAGATTGGAAGTGGCAGAGCTGGGGCTCTATCCCAGGGACTCTGATATGGGAGGCCAGCTCCTTGGTGTTTCTTTGAAGACCTATGTTACTTAGGCAGCCACAGTGTGAGATGCTAGTCGCATCTCCTGTTCATGTCTGCTGGCTGGTGCTGGGCCTCTCTGGCTAAGACCAACAGCAGTTTCTCTGTTCATGGAGCAGTCCAGGTTCCCCAAGTTTTCTGGAGCTACCCTCAACCTCAAGAACTCAACAAACAGCCTCTGCCTGGATCCTGTAACATTCACTCACCATGTTTCCGGAAGTCCTTTTCTTTAATTGTTTATAAGCTCGTGTAGGGCAGGATCCCACTCACTCCTCCACGTCCCACAAAGCCAGACTCATCCTTGGTGATCCATAATTACTTGGACCGCCACAGAACGCCTTAACTTGAGGGAGATGCGTTTGAGATGTTTCTTTTCAGAATTACATTATTAATCCAGATGGCATGGTCTCTCTCCATAGCCTGTCCTATTCTGGTTTTCAAGTTTAATTCACCTGCTGCCATTTGAGGCCTCACCTAAGAGAGAAATTCTCCTGCTTGTGTTTTCAAAATGCTTGCTCTGAGCTGCTCAGGGCCCGGTGTTTGTTCTGCCCTTGGCTTTGACCTGTCTACCTTGTTCTCCTGACTGCTGATTTTCAAGTTCATTTCTTCATTTGTGGCCTTGTTCATTCCCCAAGGTTTTTGGCTTGCAGTCAATTTCGTGGCCATAACCTTGGTTCTCCATAAACTGTAACTTTTCTCATCAGCTGGGAGGCTCCAATCTACTCAAGGTCAACCTTTCTCCCCTCTCAATCTAGTTCCTGGATCTCCTATCTCTTCTTCCTTCCCAAACTTGCCCTGTGCTAGCCATACAAATGGGCAAACAGAGTCCTTGGGGGCACATCCTGGATATTAAAGACACGTTTTGGAGACAATCACCTCAGTAATATCTTTGTGTATGGGTCACAAGAGATGTGACACTGCAGAGATGTAGGTGGCAATATCCACTGAGAACCCTGGACTCAGACAGCAGGCGTAAGACCATGTGTGTGTGCTGGGCATGCCCTCAGCGGCCAAGGGGCCTCTCAGATGAACCATCGCTTACCTGGAAGTTCTGTTGTGTTCACTGATTTTTTTTTCTGCTACCTCTGACTTAATCCGCAGTTGCAGAGAAATCATTACAGAGTTCTGCTGTGTCACTGGCCAGGCAAAGTGATATCAGTAGGTGCAAAGTGATAGATAAAAATGCCAGCACCATTGTTTGGAGACCCTCGGTGTGGACTTAGGACAGGAACAGTTGGCAAGGGGTTTTATTTTTTTTTTTTAATAGCAGATAAGGATGTACTTTCTCTCTCTTTCTCTCTTTTGGGAGTATAGTATACAAAAAGTGCACATCATTATAAGGGTACAGCACTGTGTATTTTTAAAAATTTATTTGAGAGGCAGAGGTACAGACAGAGAGAGGGAGAGACAGAGAGAGAGAGATTCTTCTACCTGCTGGCTGCAATGGCCAGGACTGGACCAAGCTGACACCGGAGCCAGGAGCTTCTTCTGGGTCTTGAATGTGCTGGGTGCAAGGGCCCAAGCACTTGAGCTATCTTCCTCTGCTTTCCCAGGCAATTAGCAGGGAGCTGGATTGGAAGTGGAGCAGCCGGGACTTGAACTGGTGCCCATAAGAGATGCCTGCACCACAGGCAGAGGCTTAACATAGTACACCACAGCACCGACCCCTGGTTCTAGGATTTAACTCATATTTAACTCATTCCTTTTCCTCATCTCATCTCTCTAGAGGTGATACCTCAGAGCATCCCATGAAACAGACAGGTTGCTAATTAAACCAGGAACTCTGAGTAGGAAGCTTGAATTGTCTATAAAGCAATCACCTGATCCCACCTAGGGAATAAGTAGGCATCTGGGTCCAAGCCCAGTTAATCCAATAGCTCTCATGCGGGAAGGCCCAATTCCCAGAGCCATAACTCTCACCGTTGACTACTGACATATCTTCATTGGACTTAGACTTATCACATTGCCACCAGAGGGGCAGATAGAGGAGGCAGAAAGCCTGGTGTCACCACCTTGGAGATGAACAATGGAACAAGGCGGTAACAGGACCCATTTGTGTGGCCACTGGGAATGAGACAATCCCAGAGAGAAAAAGGGTGTTCACTTGTCTGTTGTCCCAGTCTGGGGCTCTTACAGGGAATGCGGAGTTGGCCACATGATTCCCACGCCCTATCCATTGACATTGTAGTAATTCTCAACTGTTTCCTCTGATCTTTGATTCTCTGCACCTGGCGTTCCCAACGGGCTAACCCAGCTCTTAGAGTGTTATGGGCATTAAAGTCATTCTCATCCATTCTCACCCAATTCTCACAGTAGCTGGGCAGTTTGCCTACTGGCTAGCTTCTCCTTCTAGGTGACATGGTGTCTTGGGCTCTTTGTTAGACAAAGGGACCTGGAACAGGCAATGTCTCTTGATCCAAATAGCGCAAAGACCATTATGTTAGATTGATGTGGAGAGGATGGAGAGGTACCTTCTGTAGGCAGGAAATAGAACTCAGGCCAACTGACCAGCAGAGATTGTCTACAAATCCTGGAGATCTTCCCACAAACCGGCTGCAAAGATTGCCATTTAGGAGCATGGGCGAGCCCTAGACTGTTAGCAGATTCTCCCCTGCCTCTGGGGTTAATGGATCCATGTCCTGGAAGAGGAGCCGGGTGTCCAATCCACTTCAGGGGCAGAAAGATCCCAAGGGGAGGGTGGCGAAGGCTGTACCTTTGAGTTGGTTAAACAGCCGACAGCTGCGCTGACTTAATTGGGTTTTAGTCTATTTGATCTTGGATAAAGAGGATTTTTGAGAGTCCATTTTCTCCTTCTTAAGTGTTCTTGCTAGAAAAAAAGAAAAAAAGAAAAAAAAGCAACTCTCACATCTACTGGGTTCCCAGGGCCTTGCTAGCCCCGCTTGCGACACATGGGGGCAGTAGCACACCACCGACCTGCGTGGGAACTCCCACGGGAACTGATTGATGAAGCCCCAGCCTTCCCCTGGAATTTCAGCTCTAGTTAGATATTTTCCATCTCATATACATCGGCGAGAAATATCACTTAAGACAAAGTTGGAAATAAATTAAGCAGGGAACCACATAAAGACGTTTATGTTTGCTTTTCTGCCATAGCCTGTGAATTTTTATACGTTGAATATTTTCAGACTGAATCACAAGAGCTTCGTTTGATTCTGTTGGTGCCATAAGGTGGTTTCAATCCACTTGAGGCTGTTTCTAGGAATTCCAGGTCAACAGGGACAATCTTTTAGGGTCAGTGAATGGCTTTTGAATGCCTAGGATGTGCTAGGAGCTTATCCTGGGTGGTCACACACGGTCCCCAGCTTAACACTTTTAGGAAGGTTGCATTGTTAGCCTTATAAACCAGAACAGGAATCAGGCTCAGAGGGATCAAACGACCTGCCCAAGGTCATGCAGGCAAAGGACATAAAGGGACTTTCTGGTCCATTCTGTGAAAAGAGGAAGCTGCTGCTTGTCTTGTTCACAAATGGATTCTGAAGACCCAGGGCAGCACAGAACAGCACGGCTGATGCTTAATAAATATGTATTGAGTAAGTAAATGCCTGGAGTTCGTTGGCTGCAAGTGGGCTGAGCTTTAAGGAAGGGATCAGCATTATTCCGAGGGTTCCTAGTGACTGCTGTGTTGATGCAGAGTCCCTTGGTGTAGAAATTCTGCGGCCGTACCCCAGAATCAGAAGGCTGGGGGACACATCTCAGAGAGTGGTCTCATGGCATGGGCCGCCACCCATGGTGCTTGCAATCTGTATCTGAGTGCCCAGGGTTCAAGTCTCAGCTCTGCTCCTGCTTCTGGCTCCAGCTTCCTGCTAACGTGCACCCCGGGAGGCAGCAGGTGATGGCTCAAGTGTCTGGGCCCCTGCCACCTGCGTGATGGAACTGGCTGGAGTCCCTGCCCTGGCTTGTGGTAGCCATCTGTAGAGTGAACCTGGGGGTGGATGGTCTTTTTCTCTCTCTATCTCTCTTCCAAGTCAATAAAGGAATGAATCTTAATAGCAGGGGGATGCATTCCTGGAGCCCTTATCAGGAAGAGAGGCAGCTCAGGTCCTTGAGTGGGAGGACGGGCTGCCCAGAGCTCCTGGTGTGCATGGTGGGGTCCTGGTGTGCACGGTGTGGTCCTAGTGTACACGGCGACCCCGGTCATGATGTTGGCTGATTGAGGTCTAGGTGCCTGTCATTGCTCAGAAGATGAGAATCGAGTCTTGTAAAGCATCCGACTTCTGGATCTCTTGGTGGGTGGAGCCAGGCTGGCTTCTGAGCAGCTTGTTTTGTTGGCAAAAAAGATGTTCACTCACATTGCTTCACAAGTGCATTGTGGGGAGGTATTGTCAGGATGGATGGGATTCAGGTCACGGGTCCTATAGCAGGTGAGAGGCGGATACACCCTCAGCCTTTCTGATCCTTCGACATAGGCTGTGTTGACCCTGCTTCTGCTGCCTAAACTCTTGGTGTACACCATGTTGGCTGGCCAGGGCCCTGTTTCTGTTTCATGCCCTCTTTTGGTTCTTGGGCCCTGTGCTCTCCGTGTTCACAAAAGTGGGAGTCTCACTGCCTCAGTTCATCTCTGGATCTCACATCCTGCCCTAGCCTTCCTGGAAGGGTGACCCGTGGTCTGATGCCGCTCTAGTCCCATCTGCACCCTGGGGAGGATGGAGAAGTCTCTCACTCTAGTCCCATCCGCACCCTGGGGAGGATGGAGAAGTCTCTCACTCTAGTCCCATCCGCACCCTGGGGAGGATGGAGAAGTCTCTCACTCTAGTCCCATCCGCACCCTGGGGAGGATGAAGTCTCTCACACCTCTGCCTTCGTTCATCTTTGTGCGGTTGGCTTCCTTCTCTTCCCATAGACTATGTAGACTCATAGTTCCTGCTTCTGGTGTACAGCGTGGGTGTGCACGCCCACACTACAGAGGCTACCAAAGAACATCTCCTGGCTGGCCATGGAATACACTGGCCATGGAATACCATGGCTGGTTAATTTGGCATTTTCCAGTCTTGACTAGGACCTTGCTGTAAAGATCTTTCTAAAGAAAACGTATAGGGATGGCTTTGTGCTAGAGCAGTTTAAGTTCCTACCTGCGACATCAACATCCTATGTCTGGGCTCCAGTTAGAGTCATGGCTGCTCTACTTCTGATCCAGCTTCCTGCTAATGTGCCTGGGAAAGCAGTAGATGATGGCTCAAGTCCATGGGCTTCTGCCATCCAGGGGGGAGACACAAATAAGTTCCTGGCTCCTGATTTGGCCTGGCCCATCTCCAGCCATTGCAGCCATATAAGGACTGAACCGACAGAAGGTCAATCTGTCTCTCTCATTCTCTCTCTCTCTCTCTCTCTCCCCTGCCACCATCTCTCTGCCTTTCAAATAAATAAATAAATCTTTAAAAATACTAAAAAAGAAAGGTTTTATATTCATGAGCAGAGAGAGAGAGAGCGAGAGAGAGAGAGAGAGAGAGACTCCCAGCCACTGGTTCACTCCTCAGATGCCAGAAGCCAGGAACCCAATCTGGGTCTTCTTTGTGGGTATCAGGGTCCCAACCACTTGAGCCATCAATCAGATCTGCCAGGTTGTGCATTAGCAGGAAGCTGGGATCAGACGCAGAGCAGCGACTCCAGCCCAGGTGCTCCAACAATGCGGGATGCAGGCATCCCAAGTGCTAAGCCAAATGCCCGTCTCTTCTCTGGAAATATGTTAAAAAGAGAAAAGGCAACGCCCAGGTTTCCATCTAACTTGCATAAGAACCAGAAAGGATAGACAGGAGCCATTAGATGGAAATCCACGACTTTGCTGTTACTGGTTCAGACACCCAGGATACTTGTCTTCCCTAAAGCATTCACACACCCACACAGTTCCTGATCTGCAAACCTCAGACTGAACCTCAGCTTACCTCGGTTGCTCCTTCCTCACAGCCACCTTGGTGAGCCCAAGCTCTGCTAATTTCACTGCGGTGATTCATTTTATGTGTCTGCTTGTCTAGAGATTTGGTCAAACATTCTTCTAGGTGAATCTTGGAGGCTGTTTTCCAATGAGATTAATGTTTGGGCCAGTTGACTGCTAAATAGATTGCCCTCTGCAGAACGGGTGGCTTGTGCCTCTCCTCCAGCCAGTCTGGAGTCTGGAATAAAATACAAAGGGCCGACCTTCCCATGCATCAGAGGGTGAGACTGGTGCCTGACTGTTGGAGCTGGGGCATCCGTCTTCGCACTCAGCTCAAACAGCAGCTCGTGAGTCTTGAGCCTGCCACCATCATCCGTCTGCCCAGGGCCCCCAGCTGGCTGACTGTGGGTCTTGGCAATTCTCAGCTTCTGTCATCATGTGAACCAATTTCCTCCAGTCCATCTCTTTATAGAACTCGGTCTATCTCCTACTAGTTCTGTTCCTTTTGGGGGCCCTTTGCCTCATTCATCCATTTCCTTGATGTTTCCAGAAGCTATGCCACGTCTTTCCCACCATGCTTACAATCACTGCCCACTGTCTTTATTTAGCCAAGCTGCTTTGATTGAAGCAGGAGTGAGGAATTCAGAGCTCCACCTGTGATCCCTCTCTTCCCTTCCTTCCCTGACCCCTTGAAGTAGCTGGAGGGGTTTTGTGCTCAGGAAACATGGTGCCAAGCAACTGGCCTCGTAGTGAGACCAACCCTGTGGCTTGGCATGCAAATCAAGAAACATTTGGTTCCTGCAACTCCTGTGCATGTTCTGTGCTGGGGAGATAAACCTTCTCCTTGAAGTACACCATGCTCTTCTCCTGTGCAATAGTATTTCCTTTCTCTGGAATTCTTCCCACGCTCAAGCCACGTTGCACCCAGCACACCCTTCGCCACCCTTCAAGATGAGCTCAGAACTCAGCTTGTTTGTAAAACTCACCCTGGCTACGTATCCCATTGCATTTTGGTCATGGAATGATTTGTCTCCCACCTTTCTTCCTCTCCTGCAATGCCAGAGCAAAACTTCTGGAGTGCTTGGAAGATCCAACACTTAGTTGGCGCACATTACGACTTATGGAATGACCGAACAATGAGGGCACTATGTGTGCTGGAGTTTAACTAGATTTTTAAAAATATTGGTCAGTGAGACAACCACAGATCCCTTAATCCTCCAGGTTTATCCAGATTATTTGACCTAATTCTTTAATACCACATCATCAGATAATTCCTTGTGAGCAGATCACTGTCCTGTCGGCAAACACTAGGCTGAATTTCATCTCCGCCACCATGTGCAGGGCTTGGAGTCTTTTAATGATTGCAGAGAGAGGAAGATGTCAGAAGATTAGCATTCTTGTAATGAGAAGGAGAGAAACATTCATCAAAATTGCTCGAGTGTTATCAGCAGAGTATCTCTAAGCCCAAACTCTCTATCAAGGGCAGCGAGAGATGGCAGATTTCACAGGTTGGTCATGGGGAGGTTTGTAAATTTCACAGTTTATAAAAGATTAATGGCAAAGGAAATAACTCTAGCTATCTAATTGCTCTGTCTAATGTACAACCCAGGAGAAAATAGAGCAGGGAATGTACATTGTCTTTGGAAATGGGGCTTGGTCTCCATGGTTGCATTCAGACACGGGGGAGACTTAAGTTCACCAGTTTCCATACTCCTGGGAAGCCAGGGAGGTCCTGCCCTTCAGATCTCCAAGAATCAGGAAGGTACAGGCTGTGCCTGAAATCCAAGACATGTACTGGGTCGCCCCTACCTGGTTCATCCCAGGCCTGAGCCCTGGGGACTTCAAGGCAGACACCATGCCCTTGACTTTCCCAGTAGAATTTGCTGGTGAGTCTCTGAATTTGGCAGAGAATTCCCCTCCTTCCCCCATGTCCACACACAGAATGTGACCTGATGCAGAGACGGGGTCTTCATAGTGGTAACCAAGTCCAGACAAGATCCCCAGGGCACGTTGTAACCCAACGTGACTGGGGTTGCTATAAAAAGGGGAATATGGATACACAGATAGAGACACAAGCAGGAGAACACGAGGCAGACGCAATGGCGCAGACTGGTGCAATGGATCTGCCTTGCCAAGGAACGCCAGATGCAGTTAACCAGGAGCAGCTGGGAGAGCGGCTCAGACTGGACTCCTTTTCATGGCCCTCGGGGAGCACTAACCCTGTTGACACCTTGCTGTCAGCCTCGTAGCCTCTAAAACAATGAGTCAGGGGCCGGCACTATAGCATCACAGGTAAAGCCGCTGCCTGCAGTGCCCGCATCCCATATGGACGCCGGTTCCAGTCCCGGCTGCTCCACTTCCAATCCAGCTCTCTGCTATGGCCTGGGAAAGCAGTGAAAGATGGCCCAAGTCCTTGGGCCCCTGCACCCATGTGAGAGACCTGGAAGAAGCTCCTGGCTCCTGGCTTCGGATTGGCACAGCTCTGGCCATTGTGGCCAGTTGGGGAATGAACCAGCAGATGGAGGACCTCTCTCTCTCTCTCTCTCTCTCTCTCTCTGCCTCTGCCTCTGCCTCTCTGTGGCTCTGCCTTTCAGGTTAATAAATAAATCTTTTAAAAAAATAACGTAAAACAATGAGCTAATACATTTCTGTCGTATTTTGTTGTGGCCCTCTCTTGACTTCTCATTTCTGGAGGATCTGGTGGCCTAGAAGCCAGAGTGGAGATAATCCAAACTCTAATACTTTTCCTGACTGTCAATGATCAAAGCCAAGGACCAACCAAAGGACCCGACTGCTGGTGGCCAACTTGGCATCGAGTGAACAGCACTGAGACGGGAAGGGGAGGGGACTGGACTCGGATCTAAAGGCTTCGGGGCTAAATCCTGGTGCTCCCTGTGACCCTGTGAACTGGGCAAACCACTCAGCTTCCTGACCCTCAGTTTTCTTATCTGTAACACTTGGGCACAACGCATCCTCGCGATGGAACTGAAGGCTGTGCCCACCGCTCAGCCCAGAGCTTGTGTTTCCCTGTGTTTTTTTTTTCTCTGAATATACATCACAAAGCCCTCCAGGATGCCTGCAATGCCTTCTTTCTCTTCGGAGTTCCTCCAGGCGTGGGGCATCTGGGGTCCCAACAAATGGCAGCTTCACACACAGGGAGAACCGTGTGGGAAGACTGGAGTGGTGGAGGGGCCAAGAGCCCAAGGCATGGCTGAGATCACCAGGACAGAGCGTGCCCAGGCACCAGGAGGGAGGGCACGACCCTACTGATCCCCATGTCCCAGGCTTCCCTCTGCCAGAACAGTGAGACACTCTGTTTCTGTGGTTGAAACCACTCTGAAGATGCTGTGTTAGGTTGCAGCCCCAGCCAAGGGATATGCTTGGCATTTCACTGGTTGCATGGATTGAAAAAAAGAATACCATGGACTGAATCTTATCCCTGGAAAGGTTGCACTTGGATTCAGAAACGCTGTCGTTTGCAGAGAGCCAAAGCCGTTGGCTGTTAGGAAGCACCACAGTGCCTGGGAAAGCAGAGCTCACGTGACCCCTGGGTTTCTGTCCTGTGCATTCCTTACATGCACGTGACCTCGCAACAAATCTCCTCTGACCCTGGTTTCCCCCGTCTGTAACCCTGTGGGGTCAGATCCCATGACCACCTCGGTCCCATCCAGTTATGGATTTTGTGATTCCTCCTTAGAGTGCTGCCCCCAACCCCAAATCCTTTATCCATATTTTTGCTTTCTGCAGTTTTCATGTCCCATGGTTATAGGTAGTCTGAAAATATTAAATGAAAAAAAATTCACAAATAAGCAATCCATAGGGCCAGCATTGTGGCATAGTGAGTAAAGCCACTGCCTGTAGTGCCGGCATCCCATGTGGGCACTGGTTTGTGTCCTGGCTGCTCTGCTTCCGATTCAGCTCTCTGCTATGGCCTGGGAAAGCAGTGGAAGATGGCCCAGGTCCTTGGGGCCCTATATCCCTGTGGGAGACCTGGAAGAAGCTCCTGGCTTCTGGCTTCGGATCAGCTCAGCTCTGGCCATTGCGGCCAGTTGGGGAGTGAACCAGTGGATGAAAGACCCCCCCTCCCCCGCCTCTTCTTTTCTCTCTGTGTAACTCTGACTTTCAAATGAATAAATAAATCTTTAAAAATTTCATAAGTTTATTTGTTTCTCTTTAAAGATTTACTTATTTTTATCTATTTTGAAAGAGCTACAGAGAGAGAGAGAGAGAGAGAGAGAGAGAGAGAGAAATATTCTACCCACTGGTTCACTCCTCAAATGGTCGCAATGACCGAGGCTGGACCAGGCTGAAGCCAGGATCTAGGAGTTTCATCTGAGCCTCCCACATAAGTGGCGAGGGCCCAAGCACTCGAGCCATCCTCCGCTGCTTACCCAGGTGCATTAGCAGGGAGGTAGACCGGAAGTGGAACAGCCGAGACTCTAACTGGCGCTCATATGCAATGCTGGTCTTGCAGGCATCGGTTTCAGCCGCTGAGCCACCCATCTGTCCCTGAGAGCTTATGAGATGAGATGAGATGGTGTACCACCCTGCTCTTGTCTCACCTGGGATATGAATGGTCCCTTTGTCCAGCGTGTCCACACCGAATGCGCTACTTGTCACTTACTGACTTCGTTATCAGATCGACTGCCTCTGTGTCACAGAGCTTGTGTTTAAGTCCCCCTTATCTTTCTTGGTAACGACCTCCAATCACAAGGGTAACAATGCTGGGAATTCAGATAAGCCCAAGAGATTCTATAAAGTGCTTCCGTTGAGGGAAAAGGTCAAATTTCTCAATTTAATAAGTAAAGAAAAAAAATCGTAGGCTGAGGCGGCAAGATCTACAGTAAGAACTGATCTTCACTCCTTGAAACTGTGAGGAGTGAAAACAAAATCCATGCTCCTTTTGCTGTCATACCTTGGACTGCTAAATATGATGACCACGGTGCGTGATATGTTTTTGGTTAAGATGGAAAAAGGCATGAGATTTGTGTGGATCTGTATAGAAGAAAACATAGTGTCTATACAGGATTTGGTGCAAACGTCCATGGGTTCAAGCATCTTCTGGGGGGTCCTGGAATGCACCCCCCAAGGTTAAGAGAGGGCTACTCTGTTTACAGAATCTGCTGTGTGCGCAAAGTTCACCTGGAACTGGACTTGGACTGACAGATGCGGCCATGATTTCCCATGGGTGGCTTCTGGGGAAGACTCCCTGCTATTACAGAAGGAATCCCCCGCTGAGCGGTGTGGAGAAAGCCCCTCTTTCTTGCTGCACTCCGCAGCAGAAGAGGTCAAATCAGGAGACAGCAGAAAGTGCACCTGTCATTGGAACAGGAAAAATGCAGCCTAGAGAGCCATTAACTCCTGAAATATGGTTGACTACGGAAGGGGGTAAGGAGGATTCTGGAAGGATCAAGCAGAAACAGGTACTTGTAGGATGATAAAGGGTGAAGTGAAAAGAGCTCAGAGCCAAGACAGAGTTCTCAACCCGGCACGGCTAATGGTCCCACTGTGGACATGAACTGTATGCCACGGGAACAGGCTGCCGGCAGATGGCAAAGGAACCTGCCGGAGGGCGCAGGCAGAAGCTGTTGTCCTCCTTGGCATGGCTCTTTGGGAGCAGCCACCAGTGGGGAGAGACCGTGACCTGCGTGGTTGGAACATGCCCATGTCAGTCTCCAGGATCCCGCACCACGTGGTAATAATGGAGGCCCAGAACCCAGATGGGGGCTGAGTGCCTCCCATGGCCACCTTCCAAGGAAGCTCAGAACCCCACGTTCTGCTGTGTGAAGGGAGGAGCCCTTAAAGGATCCTGCTCCAAGATCACAAAGCCTTGCACAGAGAGGGTGTGGCTGAGAGATTATGCAGTGACGCTTTGCTCAGACTCCAAATAGGATGACCTAGCTTTTTATTTTTTTTTTTAAGATTTATTTATTTATTTAAAAGGCAGAGTTACAGAGAGAAGGAGAGAGAGAGAGAAAATCTTCCATCTGCTGGTTCACTCCCCAAATGGTCTCAACGGCCGAGTCTGAAGCCAGAGCTGGGAGTTCTCTCTGGATCTCCCACGTGGGTGTGGGGGGCCAAGTACTTCTTCCATCTTCTGCTGCTTTCTCAGGCTATTACTGGAGAGCTGGATTGGAAGTGGAGCAGCAGGGACTCGAACCGGTGCCCATATTGGATGCTGCCTTTACAGGTGGTGGCTTAAATAGCTACAACCCCTAGGATGTAACTATTTCAGCTCAGACGTGTTGGGAGTCTTGCCAACTGTATCACCAGATACAAGCTAGCAATGCAGACTCTCACCATTGCCCTACAGATGATCCACTGGATCACGGTCTGTGTATCTGTAAGTTCTGCACGAGATTCCAGATTACACTTTGAGGAGCTCTCGATGGGAACCGCTCACCCATGATCATAGCCGAGATCACCCAGCAAAGCAGATTCCCTAAACTCTGTATTTGGATTAAGGCAGATGCAAGGACCAGGAGACGGGGCCAGCACTGTGGCACAGAGGGTTAAGGCTCTGCTTATGAAGTTGGAATTCCGTCTTGGAGGGCCAGTTCAAGTCTTGGTTTTTTGCTTCTGATAACGGCTTGCTGTTGTGGCATCCTAGGAAGTACTTGGGCCTCTGACATCCATGCCGGATGCCTGGATGGAGTTCCAGGCTCCTGGCTTCAGCCTGGCCCAGATCTGTCTGCCGAGGCCATTTAGGGAGACAGACAGCGGATAAAAGGTCCCGATCTCTCTCGGTCATCTTATGCTGCTCTTTCAAATAAATAAATAGTAAATACATCCCAGAGAAAGATCAAGATGTGTCTGAATAGCACCAGATCCTGAATCATGGAATGGATATTCCAAAAGACACGAGCTAGTTCTTTAGCTTCTGTGTTCACCCATCTGAGCCATTACAGCAAACGACCGTAGACGAGTGGGCTTATCAATATTAGTAACGAATTTCGCAGTTCTGGAGGCTGGGAAGTGCAAGTTCAAAGCGCTGGTAGGTTTAGTGTCTGCTCTCTGCTTGTTTAACCGTCTTTTCCCTGTAATTTCCAGGGCAGAAAGAAGAAGGAGTTCTCTCTGACATCTTTTTGTAAAGCTCTGATCATCTCTACACCCTCGTCAGCCCCCAGAGTTAGCCCCCCAGTCACCTCTGATGTTATGGTTTCAGCCTGTGGATTTGGGCCACAGAGGCCGCCCTCTAGAGCCCATCCCTGGTTCCTTAGCAAGCAAAAACATACCTATAAAAAGCAATCTAAGGCCAGCGCTGTGGCACAGTGGGTTAAAGCCCCTGCAGCGTCGGCATCCCACATGGGCACCGGTTCTAGTCCCAGCTGCTCCACTTCCAATCCAGCTCTCAGCTGTGGCCTGGGAAAGCAGTAGAAGATGGCCCAAGTCCATGGGCCCCTGCACCTACGTGGGAGACCTGGAAGAAACTCCTAGCTCCTGGCTTAGGATGGGTGCAGCTTGGGCTGTTGCTGCCATTTGGGAAGTGAACCAGTGGGTGGAAAATCTCCCCCCACCGCCTGTCACTTTGTCTTTCAAATAAATTACTCAATCTTAAAAGAAAATGAAATGGAAGACTTAGAATTCAAACTCAAGGTTTGAACTATCACTCTAATTTAAAAAAAAAAAAGAAAGTGGTATGTAAGGGACTTCCACTAACCCCGCCCCCAGTGTGGAAAGATGATTGGCATGGACTCTTTAAACTTCTCTCACTTCCTCTTGCACCTGCCCTGGTTCGGGGAGGAGGCTCGAGGGATCTGCCTGGGAAGATGTACTTATCCTTAGGGCTAGGTCTTCACTAATGCAGGGAAGTTATGGGAGAGATCGGCTTTCTGTCTGTCAATCACACCGCTGCTTCCTCTTTGATACGTAACTGCAGCCCATCTCCCAGCTGGCGTTGCAGTCCATTGTGACCAAATAGCTGAACTCAGCTGATGGAGAGTGGACAGAAGTGTGTTTTCATTTCTGATTCATAGGATCTTTGCATGCAGGATCCTGTCTGCCTCCCTCCTTCCTGCAGGTGAACAGGTTGACCCACGCTGAAGATGGCAGAGCTACGCACCTGGAGGGCATTTGAGTCCCTGCATCATGATGGGACAGGTGAGCTTGGAGCTCACAGTTTTATTCATGTTTATCTTTTAAAAGATTTATTTATTTAGTTGAAAGCTGGAGATAGAAATAGAGGTAGAGGTAGAGATAGAGATAGAGGTAGAGATAGAGATAGATGTGGCCAGCGTCTCGGCTCAACAGGCTAATCCTCCGCCTTGCGGTGCCGGCACACTGGGTTCTAGTCCCAGTCAGGGCGCCAGATTCCGTCCGGGTTGCCCCTCTTCCAGGCCAGCTCTCTGCTGTGGCCCAGGAGTGCAGTGGAGGATGGCCCAAGTGCTTGGGCCCTGCACCCCATGGGAGACCAGGAGAAGCACCTGGCTCCTGCCTTCGGATCAGCGCAGCGTGCCCAGCGGCCATTGGAGGGTGAACCAACAGCAAAAGGAAGACCTTTCTCTCTCTCCTCTCTCTCTCTCTCTCTCTCTCTCTCACTGTCCACGCTGCCTGCCAAAAAAAAAAAAAAAAAAAAAAAGAGATAGATGTAGAGGTAGAGATAGAGGTAGATATGGAGATAGAGATAGAGGGAGAGACACAGAGAGAGGTATAGATAGAAGTAGAGATAGAGGGGAGACGGAGACGGAGACGGAGACGGAGACGGAGACAGAGACGGAGAGATGTGATTCTCTGAGAGCCCCGATGCTGGTAGGAGTGGACTGAACAAGCATGTGTACCCAGCCCGGAGGTGGAGGCGACACCCAGCCAGTGGGTTTGAGAACTGATGATTGATCTTGGGTGGAACATTCTGAGGGGTCCAGACACACCGAGCAGTGAACCCAATCATGCAACCAACGTGTGCTTCTCCTCCTTGTTTCATGGTCCCCAGCCCTCCCCTCACTGCTGCTAATTCTCCCCATGGGAGAATCCAAGCTGAGACCTACGGCAAGAGAATGGCCCCATTCTGGTCTCACATTTCAGCCATGGCTCACGGTCAGCTTTACCTTGTACTTGGGCTATCACGGAACACTTTCCTGAACAAATCGCTTGCTCACGGTTGTGATTCCTTGGGTTAAACTCTGGTAGAGATGAGGGCAATGGCTAAATTGCTCACTACAGCTAACGGATACCAGGTCCAAGAAAAATTAGTGACCAAATCCCGAGACAGGGAAACCACTGAAGAATTCTAACTCACAATGTTTATTTCAGTTGGAGGATTTGCATTAGACATTAAACATGATCCTGAAGGTGTACCTAAGGGAATTCAAACATCACATCGCACTTGAACAACTACATCTTGGGATGCTAATGCATACAAAATATTTTAATTTATTTCACACTAGGTCTGTGGAAGTTGGAGCTGTGATATCATTAGGTGCAGGAAAGATGCTTGGCAATCTAGGTCCTTAGAACTTATAATGGTGAATGTGGGAGTTCATTCTTTTATTAAAAAAATCTCTTTTTGTAATTAATTGGAGTAAGAAGTGAACATTTGCCCCAGTGTTGTCTATCGTCTGCCTCTTGCCAATTAGCAATGGTTGCACTTCATGGCTTAATTTAGTATCAATGGTGAAACTTGAAGAAATAATGTGACATCTTTGAATAGTAATGCCATTTTTCTTCCTTGGGAGCTTTCAACCTCCCGACACAGTGGGCTATGTCTACTTGGTTTTAGCTTTTCAACTCTGATAGAACTTGGTTCACATATATCATCGCCCCCCTCCCCTTTTTTAAAAAAAATATTTATTTATTTATTTGAAAGGCAGAGTTACAGAGAGGCAGAGGCAGAGAGAGAGAGAGAGAGAGAGAGAGAGATCTTCCATCTGCCGGTTCACTCCCCAGATGACTGCAACAGTCAGAGCTGCACCTATCAGAAGCCAGGAGCCAAGACCTTCTTCGCAGTCTCCCATGTGGGTGCAGGGGCCCAAGGCCTTGGGCCATCTTCCACTGCTTTCCCAGGCCATAGCAGAGGGCTGGATTGGAAGTGGAGCAGCCAGGTCTTGAACCGGTGCCCATATGGGATGCCGGCACCGTAGGTAGAGACTCTATCTGCCACAGCTCTGGCCCCCATCCTCCCTTTGTAGGCTAAGGAATCCCAAGGTAAGCCCACCACTTGTCAAGAAGGCAGAGATTTCCAAGAGTCCTGAGAAAAAAATTCCAGGCTGGCACCATAGCCCTTGGGTCCCTTTCCATATTGTAACTCCCCAGATTCCAGCCAAGGGGAACTCATGTACTTGGGAGGTGGTTCAGAGCAGCGAGGACTTCCTGGGCTTTAGTCTTTGGCACAGAGCTTGCCGTGTGGTGGGCTCAGGCACTCGCCAGTTGGATGTGAGGGAGTCATGCCCCACAGTCACCAGGACAGGCCAATCTCTGGGGAGTGCCAGGGCATGGTGACCTTGCTCAGCATGCTCAGATCTGGGAGGTGACCCCTCCCCACCTCTCCACACCCTGAGCATCCTGGAGGCACCTGCTAGTGCCTTCCATGCACTCCAAGTGCGCCTGGGAAAGAGCCAGAAATGCCCAAGGAGACGTCACAGCCCGTGGACCCAGGGTTTTCTCAGCACTTCTCAACAAGACACCCAACAGTTCTAAGGGCATGAAAGGATGCTGTTCTTTCAGGAAGGCTGAAGGGAAACTTTCTCCTGCTCCCCAACCAGCAAGCTGTTTCTTGCCCTTAGGGACCTCCTGAAATGAGTCTTCTGGAGAAAGTTCACATTTGCTTCATCTCATGCTTTTTTGATTCCCTTGCTTTGTGTGTTGATTCACCCCCACCCCAGATGACCACCATGGCCAGGGCTGGGTCAGGCTGAAGTTTGGAGCTAGGAGCTTCTTCCAGGTCTCCCACGGGGGTGGCAGGAGCCCAAGCACTTGGACCATCTTCCCCTGCTTTTCCCAGACCACTAGCAGGGAGCTGGATTGGAAGTGGAGCAGCTGGGGCATGAACTGGTGTCCACACAGGCAGTGGCTTTACCTGCTATGCTACAACCTGGACCCTCTAAACCTCAGTCTCCACGTAGTCCACCGACCAACAAGGCAACCACTCGCAAGACCCTGCAGGCAGCACCAGGCGCCCTGTTCACCAGCTGTGCACTTGTCGTGAGGACTCTGCTCAGTCTGCTGACTCCCCAGTCTTTCCCATGATCCTTTCTCCCATGAGGACTTGGGCGCTCATTTGCTTGTTCATCAGATATTTATGGGCCAGTGAGCTTTGTGGAGCTCGAGATGGATGTGACGAATGTCACGCCCTTGGGAGGTTCATGGTCTGGAGAATAAGACACATAGCGAAAACATTATAATAAGCGTCATAAAAACCATCAACGCGGGAAGGCTGGCAGTCCTGCCAGCTGCTAAGGGAGGAAGTAGGATTTGGAGGGTGGAGGCTGTGTAGGAGCTGCTTAGCTCAGGTGTGTGTGTGTGTGGGGGGGGGAGCGGAATGTCCTAAGAGTGATTTGCACCTGTGAGGCAGATGAGAGCTCTGATTTGGAGAACTTGACCTCCAGGAAAAGAGCTGCTATTGTAGAAAGCACTTAAGACCGCACTCCAGCGAGAGGGCATCACTAGAAAGTTCTTTAGCAGAGAAGAGATTTTCTCCTCTGGTCCTTGGAGACCGGATTGGAGGAAGTCTTAGTGTGTGGCTATCATAAAAACCCCCAGGCTAGGGGCTTTAGAAGAGATTTACTTGACTCACGATGCTGATGTCTGCAAAAAAATAAAGAGCCTGAAACCAGTACCCGGACAGAAGCTCCTGGCTGATCACAACGAGGTGCAGAAGTGGAAAGGAACGTGTCACGTGCAGAAGGGATTGCGTGGTAACACTCACAGCAGAAAAGTGGGGAGGGGTCAGGCTTGCTCTTTTTGTAACATCTCACTTTCACAGGAGCGGATCGCCTCCTAGGAGAGACCCAATCCACTCCAAACAACATCATTCATCCACTCACAAGGGTGCTGGTCAAACAAGCTAATTATGTTCCATTAGGTTCTACCTCTTAAGCGTTCCACCATCTCAATGCTGGCACACTGGGGACCAAGCTTCCACCGCAGGAACTTCCAGGGGGACAAACCACCCCCAAAGCCTAGCAGAGGGCTGAATCTGGATGTGGGTGGGAAGTTGTGGGCGTGGTGGGAATGTAAGTTGAAGTTCAAAGTTCAGGGGAGTCCACAGAGTGGCACAGCAGGTTAAGTTGCCAGCACCCCGTATGGCAGTGCTGGTTACTCTACTTCCAATTCAGCTCACTGTTAATGCTCCTGGGATGGAAGTGGATTTTGGTCCAAGTATTTGGGTCTCTGCCACCCACATGGGAGACCTGGATGGAGTTCCTGGCTCCTGGCTTCAACCTGGCCCAGCCCTGGCTGTTGTAACCATTTGAGAAGTGAATCAGAGAACTAAAGATCTCTCTCTCTCTGTCTCTCTCTCTCTCTCTGTCTCTCTCTCTCTCTCTCTCTTTCTCTCTCTGCCTTTCAAATAAACAAATAAATCATTTTTTTAAATTGCAAGATGTAAGCCAAGCAAGGGAAAAAGCATCAAGAGAAGGCATTGATTGAGAGGACTTACCGTACAGCCAGACCAGTGGGGGCTTGGGGACTGGTGGGTGTGGCTGAGGCTGAAAGATGTGAGAGAACCCTCATTGCCTCTGCACTTGGCATTAGTGTTGGATCTTAGGATGTCTCAGGAGAGCCAGGATACCTACCCCATGGAGCTCTTGCACGGCCTCCCTTTCTCCACTTGGGGAATCTCCCTGCTCTTCCGTAACCCATCAGCAACAACCCTCACCCTGAACCCCTTGCTTGGGCAACTCCAACTTCTGCCCAGGCCAGTCTGGGGACTTCTCCCAACCCCTGTCACTGTTGTGTCTCCTTTCTCCTGGGATCCAGCACTTACCTCCCACACAAATATTGATTCTGAGCATGATGGATATTGCTATTTATATTAACAAGGAACGTGTTCACCAAAAACCAAAGTCATTAGCATGAGAAGCCCGTATCCTATTTAGAGGCCTCATTAATTTCACCAAGTTTATCTAAATGACAGCAAGATGTCAAGTCAATAATGATGACTAATTAATAAACACATCCGAACACCTGAGAGCCCATTGAAGAGGCAACACTGCAGTGGGGGAGGACCTGCGTGGATCTTGGGGAGCACAGGTGATACCTCCTCTCTTACGTAGAGGGACCCCAAGTGACAGCCCCAGGGTCTGATGCACAGGGAAGGGGCCTTGCTGGGGTTGGTTGGGCTAGCTGGGAGTTCCAAGAAGTGTTCCAGAGTGACCAGCGTGGCCTGAGACCGCTCTCCCCATCCCAGGCCCCAGCTCATCCCCTGTGATGTGGGGTGGAGAATGAGGGGCTTTGGGAATCAGATCCTCCTGGGGCTGATCTTGCCTTTTACAGATGCTGTGAGTTTGAGGTGAGATGCTCAGTGGGAAGGGCTTAGCTGCTTGCAATGCAGAAGGTGCTCAGGACACACTCCCCTCCCCCTTCTTTATGCATATCGCCCACCTCTGGGGGTGGGGGAGCAGGTGTCCCCCTGCTTGCTTTGCTCAGCCAGGGACACGGCCATCAGAGCCCCTCAGAGGGGCTCCGACCTTTCCTTTATGTTTCTCTGCAAGCTGAGGCTGTAGCACAGAGGCCCTGGGAATCTGTAATCACCCATGAAAGTGGCTTGATCCCTCCTGCCTAAGGGGCACTAGGCTTCAACACATGAAGGTTTGCAGGAACATAATTCAGCCCCCAACGGCTGGCAACAAAATCTGAGGGAGGGATTCAGGAGGCTACTGCTGGTTGGTGGTCAGTGAAGAGTTTCCCTCCCTTCTTCCTTCCTTTGAAATTCAGAGAGAGAGAGAGAGAGAGAGCGAGAGAGCTTCCATCTGCCGGTTCACTCCCCAAATGGCAGCAATGGCCAGGGCAAGACCAGACTGAAGCCAGGAGCCAGGAGCCAGGACCTCCATCAGAGTCTCCCACATGGGTGGAAGGGACCCAAGCTCTTGGGCCATCACCTGCTGCTCAGGAACATTAGCAAGGAGCTGGATCAGAAGCAGTGCAACCAAGATTTGAACCAGTGCTCTGCTATAGGATACTGGCATTGCAGGTGGATGCTTAACCTGGGTACCACAGCATCCTCCCTTGCAGTGACATGGAAATTGAGACCACCTCCCATTTTACAGGTGGATAAACTGAGGGGCAGGCATGATTTTCACTGGGCATGCCCAGGAATAGTCAGTGGCAAGGGACACCTGTAAGATCTGAGAGTACCCTGGCAGGGCAGGGGGGAGGGGTTGCTTATCCATGATCGGCTACACAATCCCCGCCTTACTCCATTTCCATGCCCACCCTCTCCTGCTGCAGGGTGGGCTCTCTGAGGATTAGGAGCATGTCCTGCTCATTTCTGGGACCCTCCTGCCCAACTGCAAGCCTCTATCAATTCTAGAAACCCAGGCAACACTTGCTGATTGGATGAGGGAATGATAAACATGGGACTTCCAGGATCCAGCTGCTTGCTTTGGACCAGAGCCCAAGGGTGACCTGTGTAGAATGGAAAGCAAGGGCCAGTGTCACTGTCGCATGTCACTGGTGGATTGTGGGCACAGGGAGGCCTCGTCCTCACTGAGTGGCTCTGCTTGGTGACCTGGGTTGGGCGTGGCCTTAGCCACCCTCCCAGCAGGCAGGCTCGGCGCTGCTTTTAGCAAGAGGATTCTATAGAGTTCACTGCCATGCTGAAGGTCAGGGCAGGGGGGCAGAATGGAAGCCAGGATGGTGGCCCCAATCCCACGCTTTGTTAACTACACAAACGTTCCTCCACTTGCAGAGGGGTGATGTCCCAAGGCTCCTGGAAGTATTTTAAGTTGAAAGGGTTCCAATCAACTCTATCCCGAGCACCCCAGCTGAACAACACAGCATCTCGGAGAGCACCTGTTGTTCCCCCTGTGGTGGTGGGGCTAACAGGCAGCTGGCATCACTGGCCCTGTCCAGCACGGCCAGGGAGGATCGCGCTGTGTGCGTCAACAGCTGGGGACGAGAGCAACATTCAAAATTCCATCTGTGGTTCCTGCTGAATGCATACTTCTCTCAAACCATCATGTAGTGAAGTCGCTGAGTCTCGGATCGTCTGTGCCATGGGAACAGGACAGAATCGTTCTTAACAAAGAGACGGCGCCAGAGGAAAGGTAGAGCTGAGATTTCCCAGCCTGAAGATCTGGGGTCAGGGCTAGGCTGGCAGCCTCTGCTTAGCTGCGTGAACAGGGAATGGTTCATTCACTTCTGGTAGGAAGTCCAAGGCTGAGAATCAAGGTCAGGCGGACATGACCCAAACAGGAGTTTAGTTCTGGGGCGGCAACAAAGCCAGGAGGGTGGTCAGGGTTCTGAAGCCAGCAGGATGAGGGCTCAAAGCAGAGATGAACAAGTGGATCAGCACCGTGAGGAGGGCACAGGGCCCAGCCCGGGCAGCTCCCAGGACCTGGCCATGGACTTGGAAGCCTGTGTTCTTCCCCATAAAGTCCACACTGGCTGGCTTGTGCCTGGAGCCTAGCAGCCATGATGGGAGGAAGCACTCCCAGCAGATGGGGGGAGGGGGAAGCAGAGAGTTAGACCTGCTGCTGGCCGGTGCCGCGGCTCAACAGGCTAATCCTCCGCTTAGCGGCGCTGGCACACCGGGTTCTAGTCCTGGTCGGGGCACCAGATTCTGTCCCGGTTGCCCCTCTTCCAGACCAGCTCTCTGCTGTGGCCCAGGAGTGCAGTGGAGGATGGCCCAGGTCCCTGCACCCGCATGGGAGACCAGGAGAAGCACCTGGCTCCTGGCTTCAGATCAGCGCCATGCACCGGCTGCAGTGCGCCCAGCCGCGGCGGCCATTGGAAGGTGAACCAACGGCAAAGGAAAACCTTTCTCTCTGTCTCTCTCTCTCACTGCCCACTCTGCCTGTCAAAAAAAAAAATAATAAAAAATAAAAATAGATCTGCTGCAGGCCAACCCCACATCTTTCATTGATCTATAAAGTTCAGACCAACTGTTCTGGTAACATTTGAGCTTGAACACTGTAGGCTAGCATGGTGTTTGAATCACCCATCTTTTGTTAAAGGTGTCATCTGTGTGAACCTGCACCTGGGAATTCCCAGGTGTGTACTTGGTGTCAACATACCTGGACTCAGCTGCACACATGGCTTCCCAGAGTGGGTTCCTAAGGGTTTGAGAGCATTTAACTGGCTTCAGCTGATGTTTCTATCTCTAGAAGACATATTCCTGCTTTCAAGCAGAAATTGCTTAAAATGGGAATGCTTTGACTTGTTCAGATTTCACAATCTGAAGCACAAGATGCTACAAGGATTGTAAACATAAAGAAACAGAGGCCGGTGCCGTGGCTCAACAGGCTAATTGTCCGCCTAGTGGTGCCGGCACACCGGGTTCTAGTCCCGGTCGGGGCGCTGGATTCTGTCCCGGTTGCCCCTCTTCCAGGCCAGCTCTCTGCTATGGCCCGGGAGTGCAGTGGAGGATGGCCCAGGTGCTTGGGCCCTGCACCCCATGGGAGACAGGAGAAGCACCTGGCTCCTGCCATTGGATCAGCGCAGTGCGCCGGCCGCAGCGCACTGGCCGCAGCGGTCATTGGAGGGTGAACCAAAACGGCAAAAGGAAGACCTTTCTCTCTGTCTCTCTCTCTCACTGTCCACTCTGCCTGTCAAAAAAAAAAAAAAAAAAAAAAGAAAAAGAAAAAGAAAAAGCATAAAGAAACAGAACTTGAGGAAAAGTGCAGTAGCGCAGCAGGAAAGCTGCCACCTGCCATGCCGCCATCCCATAAGGGCGCCAATTCAAGTCCCGGCTGCTCCACTTCTGATCCAGCTCTCTGCTGTGGCCTGGGAAAGCAGTGGAAGATGGCCCGAGTGCTGCACCCACCTGGGAGACCAGGAGGAAGCTCCAGGCTCCTGGCTTTGGATTGGCACAGCTCTGGCCATCGCAGCCATTTGATTTGGGGAGTGATGGAAGCAGCAGATGGAAGATTCTCTCTCTTTCTAACTCTAAACCCTCAAATAAAATAAATAAAATATTAAAAAAAATTAAGTGTGTGGGGCTGGTGCTGTGGTGCCGTGGGCTAAAGCCCTGGCCTGAAGCGCCGGCATCCCATATGGGCGCTGGTTCGAGTCTCAGGCTGCTCCATTTCTGATCCAGCTCTCTGCTATGGACTGGGAAAGCAGAAGATGGTCCCAATCCTTGGGCCCCTGTACACACATGGGAGATCCAGAAGAAGCTCCTGGCTCCTGGCTTCGGATCTGCACAGCTCTGGCCATTGTGGGAGTGAACCAGCAAATGGAAGACCTCTCTCTCTCTGTCTCTACCTCTCTCTGTAACTCTGTCTTTCAAATAAATAAAATAAATCTTAAAAAAAAGTTAAGTGGGTGTGTTTTCAAGCAGCGGTCTGTGTGCTTTTGTTAGGGCAGCCTGTGATGGCTACTGAATCCTCTTGGAGCCCTGGGGAGTGGGTCCGCTCCTGGTCGGTGGGAAGCTTGCAGAGCTGGGTCTCAGCCTCGGGGGCACCGCTGCCTGACTGCTCCTGCTGGCTCCTCCTGGGCCTTCTGCCATCTGCTCTGCAAACCTCTGATCTTGGTCTAGATGAGGGCTTTGCCAGGTGAGAGTGGGTGAGGAGTCACAGGAGAGAGCACAGTGTGAATTTGGGGTGCAAGGAGTGAAATGAGGGGCTTATTTTTATTATATTTTTTAAAAGACGTATTTACTTATTTGAGAGGCAGAGTGAGAGGCAGTGGGTGCTCCCCTTCTCCCGTCATCCTGTCTGCTTCCTGAGAGCCACTGCTAGCTTATTTAGTTCCTGAGAGGAGTAGGAGAAAAATGATGACTTTGCATCAGATGTCAGGTCTCTCTCTCTCTCTGTCTCTCTCTCCCTCTCGGTTTCAAGGATTAAATTTTATAATGTCAGACACGTCTCACCGTCATTTTTAAAAAAACATTTATTTATTTGAAAGGTGGAATTACAGAGAGAGAGAAGGAGAGGCAGAGAGAGAGAAGGAGAGGCAGAGAGAGAGAGAGAGAGGGAGAGAGAGAGAGAGAGAGAGAGAGAGAGAGGTCTTCCATCCGCTGGTTCACTCCCCAGTTGGCTGCAACAGCCAGAACTGTGCTGATCCGAAGCCAGGAGCCAGGAGCTTCTGCTGGATCTCCCACACAGGTGCAGGGACTCAAGGACTTGGGCCATCTTCTACTGCTTTCCCAGGCCACAGCAAAGAGCTGGATTGGAAGTGGAGCAGCCAGGACTTGAACCGGCGCCTATATGGGATGTCGGCAGTACGGGTGTAGCTTTACCCTCTATGGCACATCGCTGGCTCCCCTCATCACCATTTCAATAGCTAAAAGACCTTCAAGTACATGAGGTTGATCAAGGGGATTCTTTCCTGCAATGAAATAGTACAGGTGCCATGGAGTAGCAGGTGTCTGTGATATGGTAGCACTTGACTTTAGCAAGGTCACAGAAGGATGGTGTGCTTGTCAAAAAAGGGCTCGAGCCATTCCTGTCCTGAGCCTGCAGATATGAATCTCTGTCATTGTCCACAGGTAGGATAAATCCTTCCAAAAGTTTGCAGAAAATGGGATAAAAGTTCTTTTTGGTGCAAAAAAAACAATTGAAATCCACACAGAGGAGTTGTTTTCAGAAAGCTCAGACAAAATGCTTATGAGAACAAACTCTGCATGGAGAGCAAAGTGTTTTTGTTTGTTTTTCTTGCACCAACATAAACTTATCTGTCAAGTCCTTTTTTCCACACACTTTCTGAAGTACCCGAGCAAATGCAGGCGGAAGTTCCGGTTCACAGGGGGGCAGAGCAGGGGGCAGATTCGCTTTGAGGGCCTCAGTCTCCTCCCAGCATCAGCAGTTGCCCTGGCTCCATTCTCACTTGTTCTTCAGAATCTGCAAAGAGCCCATTTAATGAGCAGCAAACGGGTCCTCATCAACCAGAGCCCAGGTTTCCTTGTGCCTCCAGCAATGTCCTGCTGGGCTCCCTTCACTGGGGCCCAGGTAGAAACCAGAGCAAGTCGGGAAGGTTTAATTGGGCCCCAAATGTGATTAACCAAGATTCTCTCGCATATGCTGTGCTGGTGTTTAGCACACCACACATTCCAGCAGTACCCAGTTGGTCCTAAAAACCATTCTGCTCTTAATGTTCCTTGCCTGGTTTACTTAAGTTGGAATTTAAATCAAAGGGTAACGTCTATATTGGGGATAACTTTAGAGTTTATCTTAATATAACGGCTAATAAATGTCATGTTTTAAAGGAGCTTTTTCAAAACAATGGTTTTAACAGCGTTAGATACTTAACAAGCAATCTGGGATGCTGTTGACAGAATTTGCAGCCTTATACAAACAGAGCTACAAGAATGGGAGCGATGAGGCACAAAGGCACTGAACCAGACTCAGCACAGACAGGGGGATGCTTGCAGGAATACACTCGGAGCCTCCCATGCTGGTCCACTCAGCTCCCAACGCGACTCATCAACGACAGATCCATCTCTGTTAAATTGGAAAGGACTAGGAGGTAGGCTTGAGGGACCTTGTTGGAATCCAAATTCTAGTGAAGCATTTGGGACAAAACTCTTCATGGTGTGTCCATCTTGGTTGTAGGAGTTGGTTTAGGAGAAACTGGACGTGAAGGGATCTCCAAGAAGCAGAGAATGGAATAATGGTTACCATACCATGGGAAAGGGATGGGGGGAGAGGAGGTAGAGATTGGAGAGAGGATGCTTAATGGGACAAGGGTGAGGTTGGGACGGATAATATCATTTCTCGTGTTCCATAGCATGGTAGGGTAATTATGGTGGGCGACAATCTATTATTTCAAAGCAGCTAATAGAATTTTGAACGTTCTCAGTACAATGAAACGATGACTATCCTAGGTGATGGATATACCCATTTTCTGATTTGATCATTTTATGTCGTAGTGCATATATATCGCAATGTCATACTGTATCTGTCCCATAAATACGTACTCTTACATCATATGCCAATGTACAAAATAATGAAAAAGAACCAAAATAAAATCCCCCTCACAAGAAATCCCTGAGGCCTGTGAATGTATGTTGTGTGGAAACACCAGTTTTTTCAGGCATGAGTACATGAAGGGTTCTGAAATGGAAGGTTGCTCTGGGTTATCCTGTTGGTCCCTGGCTCTGCCACATTTATGGGCAAGACTATGGCCAGGGTCTACATGGGAGCGGCTGAGGGAGATTCAGTACCACACAGAGAGCAGGAGGTGGAGTGCTGACTTGGACAGAAATTACAGTGATATAGCTACAGGCCAAGGGATGTTGGCATCCAGAGAGGCCACGAGAGACAAGGAGTGGGTGCCTCCCAGGCCCTTGGAAGGAATGTGGCTGTGCTACACTTTGGCTTCATACTTCCGGCACCCAAAATGATGAGAAAATAAATTTCTCTTAAACCATCCATGTTTGTGATGCTTTGTTACAGCGACAAAGCATCTCTCCTTGCCCTATCGTAAGCGAGACGCTTCCGAGTCATTGTCCCGTGTAGACCTTGACCTTGGGCTTCTGTGCACATCTTGCCCTTGTCAGCCTGCATCATCCATTGCTTGCAAGAATCTTGCTAAGTCCACTTCTGTCCATTCTTGATGTCCTTAAAATCTGATTAAATTCCTCACCACCTCGCAAGAATGCTGATGGCTTAGCACGAGTCCTTCCACCCCTAATGGCTCCTTCAGTAACTTGCTCCTTCTTCCCGATTTTACCACCCCAAGCCTCCCTGCACTCAACCTTCAGTCCTGTGCTACTCTGGCTTCAGGTTCCTACCTTCCCCACCCCTCTGTTCTCGCTTTCTCAGAACTGGCCCTTCCTGCCACAGCCTTCAACTTCCTCTGATCAATAGACGTTTAGACCTCAGCCTCCACTGAAGGCTCTCAGAGGACTCAGGGACCCTCCAAAAGCAACTACATATCAGGGCAAAGGAAAAATCTTAAAAGCCTTTCCCACAAACATTGATATAAATCTCTAACCCTCCTCTTGAGCTGGTACCCTTATCTTGCTTTGTCTTCCAGAAACTCAATTTGCACTACAAGAGGAAGTAGGGCAAAGCTGAGAGCCATTTATTTTATACAAACCAGTGAGCTTTGTGTTGTGTTTAGCCAACTCACAACTCAAATCTTAGCATGAAAGTTCTAAGGTCTCTATGCCTGTATATTTAGGGATGTGTAGTTGTGGGTATCTATCTATCTACCTACCTACCTACATACCTACCTATCATCTCTCTATCTATACATATGTTATCCATCTATAATATTTTCCTGCCTCCAGATGGTATGGCCTTTATTTTATCTTGATTCCTTCTGCAAAGAGTGTCTTTCAAGATAAAGCCACATTTGGAGGCGCTGGGAGTTAGAACTTTAACACATATTTTTTAAAATTTTTTTTTTGCTGGCACACAAGTCAATCAATAGCATCATACCTCCTCTTCACACATTATGGCCCAGCCCCTGTGCTAATGGCCCTCGGGTTGGCCCCACAATTAGGGATCCAACGAACTCCCTTTCCCCAGGTTTGCTCATCTCTGTCTGAGGCCTTGAAGATGGCATGAGGAATCTTCAAAAACTTCCTGGAAATGTGTTTTGTCAAGAAAAACCTATGCATGAATTTTAAAATTTTCTTGCACCAAAGTAAGCATGCATTTTTACAAAAAAAAACTTGAAATTAATTAATTAATTTTTTTGAAAGGCAGAGAGACATGCCTAGAGACAAGCAGAAAGATGGAAACCTCCCATCCACTGGTTCACTCCCCAAATGCCTGCAATGGTTGGGGCTGGGCTAGACCGAAGCCAGGAGCCAAAAATTCAGTCTGGATCTCCCATGTGGGTGGAAGGGATGGATTCTCTTGAGCCTCACCACTGTCTCCCAGTGTGCACATTAACAGGAAGTTGGAAGGGAGTCTGAGCTGGGACTGGAACTCTGATATGGGATATGGGTCCTAAGTGGCATCTTAACCGCGGAACCAAAGGTCTATCCCACCTCCTGGGTCACCTTGGACCCTGAACCCACTTGGTCTAGGCATGGCTTTCCAGATGGGTTCCCCAGCTCAACCCTGTTAACATCTGCAAAGGGCTAGGGTTTCACAGGGCCACCTCGGAGTCACGAAGGTAAGATTTGCAGACAGTGTTTCGCTGGCCAAGCCTGCAACCTCAGCCTCACTGATGCCTCAGGTGGCTCTTGCCTGCGACTTAAGACCCCCTGCACAGAGGACCCACTCCCAAGGGGAGAAGCGGGAGAAGGGAGGGAGGGCAGCTAAGCCACACCGTGTTCCACCTGGGCCTTACCTGGACAGGAGGGCGAGGAAAGACTGGATCACCTTCTGAGCACCCGGAAGACCTGGCTCTCAGCCTGCTTTCTGCTGCTGTAACAAAATACCCAAAACTGCGTAAATTTGGATGAATGGAAGTCTGGCCCATGGGTCCAGAGGCCGGGAAGTCCAGAGGGTGGGGCCTGGTGAGGGCCTTCTTGCTGCGTCATCACGTCGGGCAGGACGTCCTGTGGTAAAACAGGGAAGCTGCTGGCCCAGTCTCTCTCCCTCTCTTACAAAGCTGCTGACGCCATCCTGAGTGCCCACCCTCATGGCCTCAACTCCCAAAGGCCTCACCTCCAAATACCATTCGCATCAAACTTTGAAGGTTAAGTTTCCCACCCATGAACTTCAAATCGTCTCAACCTGTATCTCCAGCCCGAGCACCTACCTACGCGTGCTCCAGGTGAGAGCAATTTCTCCCCTTTCCCTCACAGCCCAGGCACCTCATTCGTTAGCTTAATGATCATTGATTATTCCCATTGACTAAAGAATAAAATCAGAAGATTGCCATGGTATTAGGTGTCCCAAAAGCACCTTCATATACTTTGATTGGAATCCTTTTCTTCTTTTTAAAAAGATTTCTTTTTTTTTTATTTATTTATTTGAAAGGCAGAGAGAGATAGAGATAGAGATAGAGAGAGAGAGAGAGATCTTCCATAGCTAGTTCAATCCCCAGATGGCTATAGTGGACATGGCTGGGCCAGGCTGAATCCAGGAGCCAGGAGCTTCATCCAGGTCTCCCATGAGAGTGAGTGGCAGGGGCCCAAATATCTGGGCCTTCTTCCACTGCTTTTCTCAGGCACATTAGCAGAGAGCTGGATCAGAAGTGGAGCAGCCGGGACACAAACTGGCACTCATATGGGTTGGCCGTGTCATACACAGGTGGTGGCTTTGCCAGCTGTGCCACAATGCTGGCCTCCAGCAGAATTTCCACAACAGGATTCTGGCTCTGCAGATCATGGCTCTGGAGCAGGACCCACAGAAGTCTGGATTTTTACCCTTGCCTTCTAGGAAATGCCAGTGAGATGCCTCCTTCCAGTAGGATCATTCTTGCTACCTGAAAAAAGCAATTAAGGCTGAACAATAGTAGCTCTGCTGCTTTCTCAAGGGGGATAAAATTGGCATCTTGGTTCCCTGTGTCCTGGACAGCGCACGGCTCACTGCACCTGCTCTGTGCAGGATTTTTTCAGCCATAGCAAGCATTGTTCCTGGTATTTTTGGCAAGTCGTTCCTTTGTGCACCTAGGTGCTACATTGGCAAATTAAATGCCAACAAATGAAAAATGAGATGGAAGAAGAGTGATGACCACTAGTGTCACTTAACAGGGTTCCTGCTAAGAACTAGACAGTGCAGACCTGGCAAAGCTGCATGAACTTGGAAGGCCAAGGGCGAGGCTTTGTTCCCAGGAAGGCACAGAGGAGCCCAGGCAGGGTCTGGCCAAGGACAGAGCCTTGTGGAAGTAGAAAGCAGAAATCACCTTCCTTCCTCTGAACACTGCAAGTGCTTGTCTCCTTCAGTCCTCTTTTGCCTTTTAGGCAAATTGAAGCACCTATCGGGACTCAGTAGTAGTAGATATTTGCTGAATGGTGTCAATTGTTAGGCCCTCTACGATGGGGGATTTGCTGGTGAGCTTGTCCACAGGGATGAGCATGGAAACTTCTAGCACAGAGCACGGAAGAATGCTGGAGTTCTGTGTACCTTCTGAGCAGCCACTCGGTGGCTGCAGGTGGCCCAGATGTGACCTGTTGTGGGGTGGGGTCCTGAATGTTTACTTAGAGAAGTGTCTTCAGCTCACAGAGTATCTTTAGATCCTGGTGTGTGTGTATGTGGGGATGCAGGGGGGTGGAAAGGTCAACTTTAGGACAACTCTGAGTCCCAGTAAGGACCCTGGCAGTCAGATTTTAGTTCTCACCAATAGTAAGTCAGGTGGTTGGCATTGTGGCACCATGGTTAAACCGCTGCTTTCAATGTTGGCATCTCCTATGGGAGTGCTAGTTCAAGTCCTGGGTACTCCTCTTCCAATCCAGCTTCCTGCTAATGCGCCTGGGAAGGCAGTAGAAGATGGCCCAAGTACTTGAGTCCCTGCCACCCACATGGGAGACCCGGATGGAGTTCCAGGCTCCTGGTTTCAGCCTGGCCCAGCCATGACTACTGCAGCCATTTGGGGAGTGAACCAGTGGATGGAAAAAATCTCTCTTCTCTCTATCTTTCTCAGTTGTTCTGAATTTCAAACATAAATGAACAAATCTGAAAAATAAAAGGCCTGGAACCCAGTGCATCATCCTTTGAATGGATGATTTTTTAAAAAAAATTTATTTATTTCTTTGAAAGTCAGAGTTACACAGAGAGAGGAGAGGCAGAAAGAGAGAGAGAGAGAGAGGGAGAGAGAGAGGTCTTCCATCTGATGGTTCACTCCCCAATTGGTCACAACGACCAGAGCTACATTGATCCTAAGCCAGGAACCAGGAGCCAGGAGCTTCTTCCTGGTCTCCCACATGGGTGCAGGGGCCAAGCACTTGGGTCATCTACCATTGCTTTCCTAGGTCATAGCAGAGAGCAGGATTGGAAGTGGAGCAGCCAGGTCTCGAACCAGTGCCCATATGGGATGCTGGCACTGCAGGCCAGGGCGTTAACCCGCTGCACCACAGCGCTGGCCCCGTTGATGTTGCTTTATTGAAGACAAAGTCTCCTGGTCTATCAACCACAGAAGACTTCCTGCGGCCATGGCTAAAGATCTGAAGAGAGCTGATCATAAAGATGACACCACTCACAAGGACGTTTGTTTGTTTCTGTGAATTCCTGGCTCCCAGCTGTGGCCCTGGCATGAGCTCTTTGCGGGCAGTGCATAGAAGTTCACTGTTTCTCTGCTTCTCACGGAGAGCAAGGTCCCTATGGGTGATGGCACCATGTTAGGGCAGCTCTGTGAAGGTAACAGCCATGCGGAGAGCAAAAGAGAGATGTATGGAAGGAATGAAATTGAGGCAACAGCAGGGACACCGGTGATGCCCCATCTCAGAGAGGCCTGGGTGGCTGGAGGAGATGGGGGGAAGGCGGGGGAGCTGGGATTGGCTGAGAAGAGCGGCGGCCCGCCTTCCCCTCGGCTGCCTCAGCTGCTCACTGTGGAGCTAGAATGTACAGCATGGGCACTGCTTGCCTGCAGGGCCAGTCTGATTTATGTCTTGCTTCTGAGCCCTCTTCTTTAATTAAGGATATGAAAATAAAGCATTTCTTACAAATGGAAAAAAAAAATAAGATGTTTTGTGGCCGCTTGGGGACTAGCAGTGTTTATTAAAAAGAAGGATCATGCAAAATAGAGAATAAATGCCATGAAATTACTCTCAATAAAACAAAGCTCTCAAATAGACCTAAGAGCAAGCAGTCAACTTCCTTTGTAATCAAAGGAATATGAAGGAAACTTGTGAGGCACAGTTTTTTCTTCTTTTGTTTTCATCTGCTGATTCAACAAAGATTTTTAAATATGGATGATAGAACCCCTACATGGGGCGCTATGGAAGTGGCTGAGCTGTTGCCCTTTACGATGCTGGGAGCGCCAGTTGCTTGGAACTTTCTGGATGGTGGCTTGACAGCCAAGAAAGGTACTTCCAAATGTTTGTGGAAAATAGGACGAAAAGGTAAGTTTATTGTGGTTCAAATAGTTTTTGGAAATGCATGCATGTGAGAGGTTTTCAAAGAGTTCGTGGAAACATCTGTGATGACAAACTATGCCTGGATTTCCATGTTCTTGGCGTCAAAATCAACTTTCTAGTTCATCTTACATGAATTTTTGGAAATACTTTCATACGTGTTGTAAAATCCCTCAAAGCAGGCAGCAACAGTGAGTCAGAATTTCATTGCTAAGTTTTCTGTTTTTAAGGAAATAATTGAATGTGCAAAAGTTGTATTAAAAGGCTATGTATTTCTTAATTGTTTACATTCCCAACAAAATGGATATCAATGAATATCCAATAATACAGAACTGATTAAATACATTACATTTTCTTAGGATTAGATAATAGTAGATAATGCAGACAATGAAGTTATTCAGATATATTATTTAGAAATAAAAAAATTCAAAGCAATTTTTTTTTGACAGGTAGAGTCATAGATAGTGAGAGAGAGAGACAGAGAGAAAGGTCTTCCTTCCGTTGGTTCACCCCCCAAAATGGCCACTATGGCCGGTGCTGCGCTGATCCGAAGCCAGGAGCCAGGAGCCAGGTATTTCTCCTGGTCTCCATGGGGTGCAGGGCCCAAGCACTTGGGCCATCCTCCACTGCACTCCCGGGCCACAGCAGAGAGATGGCCTGGAATAGGAGCAACCAGGACAGAACCCGGCACCCCGACAGGGACTAGAACCCGGTGTGCCGGCGCTGCTAGGCGGAGGATTAGCCTAGTGAGCTGCGGCGCCGGCCTCTGCCTTGACTTTTACATCTTACATTTAATTTTTTTTGAAATGATATTTCTCCATGGCTCAACTCATTCCTTTTGACCTAAAGTCACTTCTCAAAGCTTTTGAAGGATTCTCCTTCCTAGACCAATTCACTATCACAGATTAAAGGCTTCTGCCTGTGACCCAAGCTGTCATCGTCACTTGGGGATAATGAATGAGTCGGGTCCCTCCCATCTGGCCTGCTGTGCCACACCAAAGCGGGGTGGGGGTCACAACAGGAACCCCAGACATTGGGCAAAGAAGGAGACCCAGAAGTGCCTTCCCCAAAGCACTTAATTACTTTAACCATAATAATAAGATCGGTAACAACCAGAGAACCGTTGATACAAATTTCCAGGATAAGACAGTCATTGAAAATGCTAGTGGGCTCTATAAGGATTAACCACAAGTGGAGTTTAGTAGGCTGTCTCTCCTCCTCTTAGCAAAAAGGGGCACAAATGGACGGCAGAACACTTACACTGAGCTTCGGGTTGGTTAATATGCAATTAGGTCTGCCACATAATATATAGGCGCTTGATTCACTTCCAACTGGCCACTTTATCTTCTGAGAATGATTGGCTGATTATAACTCTACTAATATGATCTTCCCTCTAGATCACTGTAATCAAATGCAGGAGGAACTTGAATTATGGGCTGTTCTTTCAGCTGCCCATTAAAACGTCCACCCAGCTCCAATCCTAGCGTCATACGCTTTGCCACAGTTTGAGACCTGAATACGTTGGATCCATTTGCCTGCACAAGATGGGAGCAGCCACTCCGTCTTCTGCAGCTCGGAATGCTTGTTGTCACTATTAGCACCTGCCAAGGGGCGGATTTACTTCTCCGAGCTACACTGAGGGAGAAAACTCTTAAAACACAGAAATGATTAATTTTCTGATCAGAAGCGAGATCAATCCAAAGCTTCTACTTTCTCTTTACTTTCTATACATCATAGGGCCATGTAACAACTAATTATTGGTTACCTACTAGTGTTATCCACAACCTGGAGATGAAGTTTGTGAGTGACATGAATGGGATTGCTTTGGCCCCTTGTCTGTGGCCAGCCCTGTGCTGAAACTTCTAGATGTCCACTGTGAGTTGGCGAGGTGTGTTGAGCCTGGCTGTTGATGCAGAAACTCTGAAGCAATGGTGACAGGCATTTAGGACTCTCCCCCAGGGCTGCTGTATATGCAAGCTTGCAGGTTGTTCCCTGCATGAGAAGGTGTGTGAGAGCTTAAGTCACGCTCAGACATGACCTGCAGGAGGAGATCCCTTTTGCTAAGCTGCACGAAGTCACTGTCCAATCATTGCCAAGCTGCACACCCAGTGGAGTGGTATTGTCCTGGAGTCATAGCTTCTGTCTCATTCTCCCAAAGGCGTCCAATAGGATGGCAGTGGCCTTGTCTTTATTTCACATTCCATTCTTTGAACTTTTAGATTTTAAAATTCCAGATAAAATTTACATTCAGTGACACCCACAAATATTGAGAATAAAATTTAGCAAGTTTTATTGTTGTATACATGGGGTTAATGGACTCTGAAGATAAAGAATGGCACCTTCACCCCCCTAAATTTCACCTTTTCAAAGGTTTACCTGTTTATTTGAAAGGCAGAGTGATGAGATAAAGGAGGAGCGATCTTCCAGTTGCTGGTTACTCCCCAAATGGTTGCAACAACCAAGGCTGGGTCAGGCCAAAGCCAAGAGCCAGGAGCTCCATCCAGGTCTCCCAAGTGGGTGGCAGGAACCCAAGCACTTGGGCCATCTTCTGCTGCTTTCCCAGGTGCATTAGCAGGGAGCTGGTTGGGAAGTGGAGCAGCTGGGACTTGAACCAGTGCCGATATGGGATGCTGGGGCTGCAGGAGGCCGCTTCACCTGCTGCACCTCCATGCAGATGCCCCAACACATTTCATTTTGTACTTTTCTCAGACAAAACCAACCCCCAGAAGCCTCCATGGAGCTGATTTTTATCACCATGGATTGGTTTTTCCAACTCCTGAGCTTTACATGCTAACTCCATGGGGGGCTTGTTCTAGGAACCCTCACAGGTACTAAGACTTGTAGATGTTCCCTTGAAAATAGCGTAGGGTTGGCATCTATTTCTCAGATACCTCTAGATTCCCTCTGAAGCCGAATTCAATGTAAGTGCTGTGTAAGTAGTTGCTACACTGCATTGTTTAGGGATTAAGGACAAGGAAAAAGTCTGTACCTGTTCAGTACAGATGCAATTTTTTTCTGTAAAGGTTTGATCCCAAGTTAGTTAATCCAGTATGTGGAAACCCATGGAACCAGAGGGCTGGTTGCATACTATGTCATATGGAATATAATTTTTGTTGTCCCGCTGCATTTTATCAGCATAGTGTTAACATTCAACCTTGTAGTTATGTACTATCAGTAGTTTATTCTTTCCTGTTGCTGAATAATATAGGAATACACATAATTGTATAATAGTTTTCCTGCTGATCATGGCCAACATTTGTGTTGACTACCCTGGAAGGAAGGGGAATTTTTAGGGTCTCAATTAGTTTTTCCTGCCTTAGTAGCTAGTTCTAATTCTTTATTATTATGAAAAATAATTCTACTAACATTTCTTATATAGAATTTTCAGTGGTCTTTTAACTTTTTTGCTTTAAGATTCACTTAACGGGGGCTGGCCCTGGGGCACAGCGGGTTAAGCCTCTGCCTGCAGTGCCACATTCCATGTGGGATCCAGTTGGAGTCCCAGCTACTCCACTTCTGATCCAGCTCCCTGCTCATGCACCTGGGAAAGCAGTGTAGGATGGCGCAAGTCCTAACCCTATCCCTAACCCTAACCAACCCTAACCCTAACCCTAACCCTAACCCTAACCCTAACCCTAACCCTAACCCTAACCCTAACCCTGCTACCCACTTAGGGGATCTGGATAAAGACCTTCCATCTGCTAACTCCCTAAATGGTTGCAATAGCTGGGTCCAGGCCAGGCTGAACCCAGGTGTTTAGAACTTCATGTAGGTCTCCAGTGTGGGTGACAGGGGTCCAAGCACTTGGGCCGTCTTCTTCTGCTTTCACAGAGCAGTGGCAGGGAGCTGGATCAGAACCCGTGCAGCTAGGACTTGAACCAGTGCTCCAATATGGCACGCAAGCGTCTCAAACTGTGCCCTCAGCCTGGCCCCCTTAACTTCTATTTCTCTGGAGTAAAAGTCTAGACGTGGCCTTGCTGGGTCATGGGATATATGAAAGTAATTCAAAAAGTTTGTGGAAAATGGAATTAAAAGATTTTTTGGTGCATTTTTTTAAAATCATGTATGTTAGGGCTCATTAAAAAGTTCATGGATGGGGCTGGCGCTGTGGCACAGTGGGTAATACCACCACCTGCAGTGCTGGCATCCTATATGGGAGCCAGTTTGAGTCCCGGCTGCTCTACTTCCAATCCAGCTCTCTGCTATGGCCTGGGAAAGGAGTAGAAGATGGCCCAAATGCTTGGGCCCCTGTACCCAAATGGGAGACCTGGAAGAAGCTCCTGGCTTCAGATCAGCACAGCTCCAGCCGTTGTGGCCAATTGGAGAGTGAACCAGCAGATGGAAGACCTTTCTCTCTCTCTCTCTCTCTCTCTCTCTCTCTCTCTCTCTCTCTCTCTGCCTCTCCTTCTCTGTGTAACTTTAACTTTCAAGTAAAATAAATAAATCTTTAAAAAAATTTCATGGAAATTATTATTTTCCAAAAAACTATGGGAGCTGGCATTGCGGTGTAGTAGTTAAAACCACTGCCTGCAATGCCGGCATCCCATATGGGCACCAGTTCAAGTCCTGGCTGCTCCACTTCCGATTCAGCTCCCTGTTGATGTGCCTGGGAAAGCAGCAAAAGGTAGCACAAGTATTTGGGGCCCTGCCACCCACGTGGGAGACCCGGATGAAGCTCCTGGCTTCAGTCTGGCCCAGGTCTGGCTGTTGTAGCCATTTAGGAAGCAAACCAGTGGATGGAAGACCTCTCTCTCTCTCTCTCTCTCTCTCTCTCTCTGTAATTCTGCCTTTTAAATAAATACATCTTTAAAAAAACTATATATAGATTTCAAAAATTTTTGCACCCAGGTAGCTTATCTAATAATTTCTTTTTTTCCATGAACCATGTGAAGTGTCTTCATGTGCATGTCTAACCTTATGGTAACTGCCAGATTCCCCAGTTAGCTGCGCCATTGTACACTCTCACTAGAAAGGCGTAGCTGCTCTGTGTGTTCTACCATGTGGAGTGCTGGCAATCTTTACGATTTTATTGCTTCTACTGGGTGCCTAGATGTGTCTGGTGGCTTTAGAGAAATGTTGAATACTGTCTTCGCTTGACAAAGATCTGTTCACATATTTTTTTTTGTCTGCTTTTGCTTTTTTTTTTTTTCCTTTTTACTAAGTTCAAAAGCTATAGGAGGGGCTGGCACTGTGGTATAGTGGGTAAAGCCACCTCCTGCAGTGCTGGCATCCCATATGGGCGCCGGTTCGAGTCCCGGCTGCTCCACTTCTGATCCAGCTCCCTGCTATGGCCTGGGAAAGCAGTAGAAGATGGCTCAAGTGCTTAGGCTCCTGCACCCATGTGAGAGACCCAAAAGAAGCTCCTGGATCCTGGCTTCAGATTGGCACAGCTCCAGCAGTTGCGGCCAACTGGGGAGTGAACCGGAGGATGGAAGACCTCTCTCTCTCTCTCTCTCTCTCTCTCTTTCTCTCTCTCTCTGCCTCTCCTTCTCTCTCTGTGTAACTCTGACTTTCAAATAAATAATAAACAAATCTTTTTTTAAAAAAAGCTATGGGAAAGTAGTCTGTCGACTACTGGGCCACCAAGAGGGAGAGGTTGTAACGTTCTACTCCATGAGAGCGAATAATTGGGATCAGTCGTTTAGTTTCAATTAGGTACTTCGACTAAATTATTTTAACATAAATTACGCTTAGTAACTGGAGAATTCCCACACTGGTTTCCTGAATTCCCACACTGGTTTCCTGACCCGTGGAGTGAAGGCGACTATGACGGGGGTGAACAAGCGCAGGCCCTCGGGAGCGGTCTTCCTTCCAGAACAGTAACACTGAAGCAGTATCGTAACCCTGGAGGAACAGCGGAGAGCATTCCACCGCAAACAACGACGTGAGAGGCCCAGGGCGGTGATTCTGGAACAATCTTGCTGAACTCCTCTCTGGTTCCTACACACGCTGGGCAGGTCTTGGCGATGGCTCTGGCTTCCCATAAACAAAGTGGGAGAGCCGCTGTTGCAGAAAGAGTGGCTTTGTTACAGCAAGTGCATGATCTCCCCCCTCCCCCCCACTCCCCGGCCGTCCCTTCTCAGGCTCTGCCCCGGGGGGTCTGGTATACAAAAGCCTGGTGTTCTATTCTTATCCTGAACAGAATTGGTTGCCTCTGTGAGACTGGGACAGCAGCTTAGCCTCCCAAGAGATCTCAGACCCGGGTCGACTCTTCAGCTCAGGGACCTGTCAGTCCGGAGAGAGAGGTTGAATGTCCTGATGTATCCCGGAGTGTCACGTTAGTCGTTTGTATTGATGAGCTAACTGGGTCAGAAGTAGTGACCCCCGTAACCTAGTTGGTGCAGTGGTTTATTATTATTATTATTATTTAAGACTTTATTTATTTGAGAGGTAGAGTTACAGACAGTGAGAGGGAGAGACAGAGAGAGAGAGAGGCCTTCCATCTGCTGGTTCACTCCCCAGTTGGTCACTATGGCTGGAGCTGTGCCAATCTGAAGCCAGGAGCCAGGAGTTCTTTCCAGTCTCCCACCTGGGTGCAGGGGCCCAAGGACTTGGGCCATCTTCCACTGCTTTCCCAGGCCATAGCAGAGAGCTGGATCGGAAGAGGAGCAGCCGGGACTCGAACTGGCACCCATATGGGATGCCGGCCCTGCAGGCAGAGGATTAACCTACTGCGCTACGGCGCCAGCCCCTGCAGTAGTTTTCAGTATCTCCTGGCCAGCAGCAGCACCTGGGAGCTTGGCAGACCCCGCCGCCCACCTAGTGTGTCTGGGCAGGTGTTTGGTGCACTGGTTAGGATTCCGCGTGAGATGCCCACAGCAGCTCGTATCTAAGTGTCTGGGTTCGAGTCCCAGCTCTGCTGTGGATTTCAGCTTCCTGCTAATGTGTACCTTGGGAGGCAGTGGTGATGGCCGGAGCACTTGGGTCCTTGCCATCCACACGGGAGACTTTGAGTTTGTGCTCAGCTTGGATCTGGCCCTACCCTGGCATTGAAGAGACCTGAGGGTGATAGTCCCCCTCCTCATTCCTTTTAAATAAAACGAACTGGCTACATATTATTCTGTTTGCCCCTAGTGACTTTCTCTGCCTGTCTCCACACAGCCGTGTGTCCCAGGGTCTGATCTCTCTCAGCAGCATCCCCTGGCCACCCAGCACCTGGGGCTCCCAGACAGATTTGGCCAATAGGAGGGCTCTGGGGGGAGATGGGTACAGTGTGGGGGGAGGGAGGGGGATGGGGGAGTCTTTCCCCTGCCCTGGCTTCTCCTCTGGGACCGACTCCAGATCTTGTCCAGCCTGGCTCAGCTCTCAGGGGATCCTGAGTTCTGCAGGCCCAGTGGGGCTGCCTCTCCCTCCCTGCGGGTGCCCTTCCTCTGCCTACACCTCTGCAATCGGTCTCTTCATTAAAGTGCCTCTTCCAAATCCCAGCTGGGGTTTCTCTTTTGTTCCTGGCAGGGGCCGGGCTGTAACCTTCCTCAGGTGTCTTTAGCTTTGGGACAACTTAAATTGATTTGTTTCCATTTGTTTATCCAACAAGCATTTTACTCAGTGCCTATAGTGTGCTAAGTGCTGTGAACACACACACACACATGCACACACACAAAAGCACACACACACACACAAAGCGCACGCACACACCCCACACACATGTGCACACATGCACATATGCACACAAAAGCACATGCATGTGTACACACATGTACAAACGTGCACATATGTGCAGCGCCCCTACACATGCACACACACACACACACACACCAACTTAAACAACCACAAGAGACACGCAGCCCCTAGGGGACATCCAGTGGCTATGGGGACACAGCCGCTCCTGATGCCAGTTTCTGCATTCATAGCTTGCAGACAACATTGCGTGATCATGTGTACAGAAAGCGCCGGGCATGTGCCTGACCCAGACCAGTGCTCTGAGCCAGTCGTGACATCGCCTGCATCCCACATCAGAGTTGCTGGGTTGGAGTCTTGGCTGGAAGGCAGAAGGTAATGGCTCAAGTCCTCACGTCCCCGCCCCATGTGGAAGGCTTGCAATGAGTTCTGGCTCCTGGCTTTGGCCTGGCTCAGCCCTGGCTGTTGTGGGCATTTGGGAAGTAAACCAGCGAACCGGCTGTCTCTGTCTGTCTCTCCAACAAAAACAGCAAGTGGGGCTGAATGAGGAGAAATGCCTTATGTAGTTGTTGCTTTCTATTTTGTTTTAATTTTCCTTTGAAGGAGATTTCTTCATGCTGTCCTCCTCCGCCTTCATCTTAAGGAAAAAAAAAAACAATATCTGAATCCAATTTGTAAGGGGTTTGCGTCTTCATCTGAACCAGGAGTTTCGGCTTTTGACCTTTTAAGCTCTCATAGAGGCAAGGGTGAACACGTGCGTGTGTCTGAGTTTATCCCAGACTCTCCCTGTGTCTGTGTCATCTATGTGGGTGTTCCCAGAGGGACTGAGCCAGGAAGGAAAGAGAGACAGAGAACTTAGAGATTATCTTTAAGTAGGGACCTGATGAGGCAGTGACATGCAAGACCCCGCTCCAGCGTGGGATGCAATTTGGTCCGTGGAGTCCCACCTGTGCTCTCCACCTCCACACATGACCTTGAGTCTGCTTTTGGAGGTCGGACTATGAATATGCACCTGGCGATGATGGCGCTTTCAGTAGGAAGGGAGGCACCCCCCTGGGGGACTGGGGATGCCCGCCCCAAATCCTTTTTCCTCCCACCCCAGGCTGGAGACTCCCAGCTTTCGGTCTGCTCAGCCGTCCAGCGGCTGGGGACCTTTCCAGATTCAATTCATTAGTTTGTGGTGGCTCGAAGCTGTAACATAAGGCTCCACTGGGACTCGCCTCATCTCGGCTTTATTAAAATGGAATCTTCCCTTGGCATTTCTCTCCGGCTCTTCTCCAGGTAGGGAGGAAAGGGACAAAGCAAAAGGGGAGAGGACTCTGGGCTTAAATGCCAGCCATCCAATTAAAGGGATGTTTAACCTTTGTAAATAAAGGGCCGGCTCAGCCTGCTTCGCAGATCGGGGAAGGAAAATGAGCTGATTTCCCATGAAGCCCCACGCTGCAGGGAGACAGCAGAGGGCGGAGCCCGCACATTTTGATTTTTGTTGTGTGATCTACCCTGACCGTACACCCGTGTTCTGTGCTCTGGTCTTGGGATCAGAGTGTTTTTGTCTTCTTTTTTCTGGCTCAGCCCAATGTTTCCTGCTGCTGGAACAGCACACCTGAGGCTGGAGCATGTTTAAGGCGTAGAGATTTGGAGCCGGCGCTGTGGCATAGCCGGTAGAGCCGCCACCTGCAGTGCCAGCATCCCATATGGGTGCCGGTTCGAGTCCCGGCTGTTCTTCTGATCCAGCTTTCTGCTATGGCCTAGGAAAGCATTAGAAGATGGCCTGAGTCCTCGGGCCCCTGCACCCATGTGGGAGACCCAGAAGAAGCTCCTGGCTCCTGGCTTCAGATTGGCACAGTTCCAGCTGTTGCAGTCAATTGTGGAGTGAACCAGCGGATAGAAGATCTCTCTCTCTCTCTCTCTCTCTGACTTTCAAATAAATAAATAACTAAAAAAATTTATACACTATAAGTATAGCATAGCATGCCTGAAAAAAGTGTTCTCAGGGAAGGAGGTCCTGAGACGTGACTCATGGATGCTGTGCAGTGGAGAGGAGACAATTGTAGCAAAAGTGGAGGGTGTGTTAATGGGACGATGTCTCAGTACCCCAAGCAGCTCTGCCATAGGTGACGTGTTGTAATAAAGGATGCTGACTTACACACTGGTGGCATTAATAGCAATCGGGCTCGTAGAACACAGAACCTAAAGGTTCACAAATGAGATGCAAGTTCATTTCCACGGGCGCACTGCAATAAACAAATTATTTTGGAGCTCTCCAATTACTCATTTTTCAAAAAGTTGAATGGCATTTAACACATGTTGTGGCTTCCTAGATCTTGTCTGTGGGGAGAGGAGGAGACACATCTACTTTCGCAAGTGCTGAGAGAGAGAGAGAGAGAGAGAGGCAATAGATAAAGAACAAGCCAGCTGCCAAATGACAAGTGTTTTGAGGAAGACAAAGAGCTGTCAGTTCTGTCATCAATCATAGCTGGTCGCTAACCCACCGGAGAGCGCATTGCCGCCGTCATCAGAGATGGCTCTGGCTCCGTTAGAATTATGGAGTTGGAGATGGTCCTGATTTATGCATTAGCCCTGCAACAGAAGGGTGTCTGTTGCTTTGGGATTAAGATTTCTCTCCTGAAAGCCATCCAAAGCCCAGGCTTAGCCCGTCGATGTCAGAGGCACTAGGCTCTGCCTCTCTGAGTGGGAGGAGGCACCTGCCAGGCCAGCCAAGCAAGCCGGGGATGGGTGACATGCCTGCTGGGGCCTGGGTGACCTGGCCGGGGCAGGGGGAAGGGCGGTACGGGAGAGGTGATTGACAGGCCACCTGCACTCTCGGATAGTTAAAGGGAGGCCGGCGCCATGACTCAATAGGCTAATCCTCTGGCTGTGGCGCCAGCACCCCAGGTTCTAATCCCGGTCAGGGTGCCGGATTCTGTCCCGGTTGCCCCTCTTCCAGGCCAGCTCTCTGCTGTGGCCAGGGAGTGCAGTGGAGGATGGCCCAAGTGCTTGGGTCCTGCACCCGCATGGGAGACCAGGAGGAAGCACCTGGCTCCTGGCTTCAGATCGGCGCAGTGTACCGGCCGCAGCAGTCACTTGAGGGGTGAACCAACGGAAGGAAGACCTTTCTCTCTGTCTCTCTCTCACTGTCCACTCTGCATGACAAAAAAAAAAAAAAAAAGGAGGCAAAGAATGGGACTTCGTGTGTGTTTCTGAAGGGTCCACGCACCCACCCCGGTCACTTCGGTGGCCAGGTGGGCTTAAGTCCTTCCTTTCTGTGGGACAGCCACACACCTTGCTTAGTTCTTGGGGGCAAGGGGACATTGCATCAGGCTGATTCTATGTCCTCATGGCATGCTTATGGTAGGACAAAGTGTGACACAGCATCACACCCACACGAGGTATAAAGTTGGTCTCATTACTTCTCTTTTTTGATATTAAGAACAGTTTGTTCATGTCTTGGCAGCAGGATGGATGGCTCATGGCAGTCTCTTTGTTTCTCTTTTTAAGATTTATTTATTTGAAGACCAGAGTTACAGGGAGAGAGGGAGAGACAGAGACAGACAGAGAGAGAGGGAGAGAGAGAGAGAGAGAGAGAGAGAGATCGATCTTCCATCCACTGGCTCATTCCCCAGATGGCAGCCATGGGCAGGGCTGGGTCAGGCTGATGCCAGGAGTCAGGAGCTTTTTCCAGGTCTCCCACATGGGTGCCAGGGTCCAAAGACTTGGCTCATCTGCTGCTGCCTTCCCAGGAGCATTAGCAGGGAACTGGATCAGAAGTGGAGCAGCTGGGTCATGAACTGGTGCTCCTATGAGATGCTGACATTAAAGTGACGTCTACCTGCTATGCCATAATGCTGGCCCCAGCAATCTTTTATTCCTTCTCTTCTCCTTGAAATTTTCAAGGAGGCTGAAGCTTTACATGGTCCCAAGTGGAATGGATCATTTGACTTCCAGGTCAAGTAGAATTTGTCCTTTAATCTCTTGAACAGTAGGGCGAGGGGTGGTTCCCACTATCGCTTGCATGCGCACATTAGAGCTGCCAGCACACTCTGTTGCTAGGAGAGTATTGCCCCTTGCATCTGCCGCCAGACCTGTCAATCAACCCATCCTCTCAGGCCCAGCAACAGTCAAGGGCCTTGGACCTGGATGCCCACAGTCACACTCGGACCCTAGCATCGCTCTCAGGCTGTCCACTGCCCAGGGGTGCTGATACGGGCTGGCCCTACAGACCTGGCCTTCCATCCCCAGGGCTTGGCCCTTGTGGTTTCAAAGCTCACCCTTTGCAAGCCACAACACCAGAGTCCTGGAGTCAACATTCTCTGCCCAGTGGTTTCCCCTCGCCCTGCTCTACAGGAGGAAGTCCCCTTCCAGAAGAATCCTCACGAGACATCAGGGGGGCCCTGAGTGTCCTATGCAGCCGCAGGAAGTGACCTCATACCAGGACAGAGGGGAAAGTGTACAGATGCCTTCTCTGTTGAGCACAGCCCGCAGTCCCCCAGGGATAACCATGGTTATCCTCTCCCAGGCCTCAAGGCAGAGCTGTGAGCCCATTTCCTCTGCCCCTCACCCACCCCATGCACTCACAGGTTGTTCTTATGTTAGCATTTCTACCATCAGATGCGGGTATAACTGCGCCGTACATTCTGGAAAGTGATTAGAGCCATATCTGTGGGCTCTGTGTACACAGATCCAACCAGCTTGGCAGCTAAGACACCACTTGCAATGCCTGTGTCCTGCACAGCTGGAGGTGACCAGGAGGAAGTCTATGAGCAAGGAGGACCTTGTCCATAAGGGCATGGCCATCTATGAGACCAGCCAAGGAGGTGGAGGTGGTGGTTTCATACGTGGAGTGATGCCGGGGTCTGCTCTCATGTGGCATCCCAAGATGGGTGGGATCCCCAAGAGCAGCCCAGGGCTGCTGGGTCTGAATCCTGAATATCTGAGTTCCAAGAAGGACATAGGACGGCTGGCAAGGCAGAGTGCATGCTGTAAGGGGGCCAAGTCTTCCAGCCTGGACAATACCAGTGGACGTGGGCAGGACCCCAGAGGCAACCACAATGGGTCAAAGGCCAAGGCCCTTCCCAGAACACATGGACAGCTTCAGCCTCTCCTCCCCACATCTCCAGGGCAGCTCCGTGGAGGAGGAGAGCCTGCTAAGAGCTGACACTGTGGCATCGAAGCAAAAGCCATTTCAGAAAGCAGGATAAGAATCAGAGTAGGAGGGGGAAAAGGAGGCGGGGAGGAGCAAAAGGTGATGCCTGGGTGTGTGACTGGTGACCATTGCACTTCTGCATAAGCAACCCCTCACATCCTGCACCCAGAACGATAATGGGGTTGGACTACATCTCTTCTTCCAAAGAGCCCAGCATATTCCATAGACGATCCTGGGGCTGCGTGGATGGGGGAGGGATGCGTGGTGCACATGTTTGCATGAGCACAGCTTTGTGCATGGCCCTGTGCTTTGTGTGCATGCACACACGTGTATCTTTGTGCATGTGTTTGTGTGCATGTGTGTATGTATGCATGCTGCTGTCATGTGTACACATGTGCACACATGTTTTGTGTACATGCATGCGTGTGTATACATATGTGTGTATCCACATGTGTGTGCATGTGTGGACCCGTGTGCTGTGTCTTTGCATGAGGGTATGTGTGAATGTCAAGCCAGTTGCTCTGTTTGGGGGTAGAGTGGTCAGGGCGTGTTCTCTTGTCAGTGTGTGGACGCTCTCTGCAAGGCGTTGAGAAGAGAGGCTGACGTGGGGCTCAGCGCTGGCTAAGATGGAGTGAAGATCAGTCAGCCGCCACTGGCCCAGAGTCAAGTGTGGGAGCGACAGAAGCGCTGTGCAGACTCCACGCCGACATCTGCTGGGAAGTCCCATCCGATGGCATCCAACGCATCTGACAACGTCTGCCTGCTCTGCCAATGTCATTTCCCGGAGCGGAGGATGGGCAGAGAAAGGGAGCTGCTGCTCTGGGCTCAACTCCAACCCACCAGGGCATTTGGCTGGGGAAGTGTGAGTGACTGGAGTCCAGAGAAGAAACGGGTCCGGGGCAGCGGTCACCGTACCCTTTGGGGTATGGAAAGGCTGTGAAAAGTGGTGGGCGCCAGCCCAGGAGGTCACACGGCTTTGCCAGATGGCCTGGTGCCGAATGCACTGCTTTTATGAGACCCTGAAGAGGAAGGAAGTGTGGGAGGGGGAAATGAGCAATGCTGAGCCCAGGTGTGACAACTCATTGGAGTAGAGAAACAAGGGCACATGGCCTGGGACAACCCTGCAAGGGAAATGTCGCGAAAGCTGGAGCCCCACGCTTCGGGAGCTTCCAGCAAGAATGAGAGAGAGTGGAAGAGGCTTTCCCAGTTGGAGCCGGAGACGGGGCACATGCGCAGGGCCCCTGCCTGCTCGTCTGGCTGCGGGAGGGAAGGGAGAGCCGGCACGGTGGCCACTGGTTTGATTTCTGTCTCCTTCGTCTGGAAGAATGGGTTTGGGACTGGGGTCAGGAGCTAGGGCATTATTGCAAGGCATGACAGCAGGAAGCAGAGAAAGGCCAGACCCACGGAGTGAGAAGCGACAGGACACAGAGACAGCGGTAGGGGAGACTGGGAGCGTGGGTCAAGTTCAGGGGCTGAGGACCCAGGCCTCACTTGATGTGTGATCCCAGAAGTCTCTGAGCATCCCCCTACATCCCACCGTGCCTCCTTCTCCTCCTCTGTACTGGGGCGATGAGGATCCCCGCCTCAGGCGTTCTCACAGTGGGGTTCGCAGGTAGCAGCATAGCCATCAACGGGGAGTTCTGCCCATGTGCGAACGCTCAGATCCCCTCATCTCTCCTGAGCCAGGAAATTTGGGGGAGGGGTCCAGCCGCTTCTGGCTCTTGCAGCAGCTTGAGCACCCTGGGTACCTCGCACAGAGGAAACACAGGCCCTGCAAACCAAGAGCCGGCTGAGACAGAGTGCGCCCCCACATCAACCCAGGTCCAGCAACGGGCAGAGACCTTTTGGAAAAGATAAAGTGTCTGGTGCCAGCACATGGAGAGGCTGCAGGGGGAGCGAGCAGAAGCAGTCGGGGTGCCCAGAATAGTTCTGTCTCCTCTAGCAGTCCCCCCGCCCCATCCCCCAGCGACTCCCTCCTCCCTTTTGGGCTGCGCAATAAATATCATTGGAAACCCACAGGCTCCCCTGGCCCCCTCCACCTCCCTTCCGCCCCACAGAGAAACATCCATCACTCCTCTACTCCTCTAGCACTCGATCCACCAACGGGCAGCGTGGATCCGATCTGCCTTCCGACCCGGGAGGGATTGCCCCATCGTGCGGGAGTGAACGCTGGGCACTTGGCCGTTGGCACACGTTGTGAGAGGAGCGATTATCTCCCGTGGGAGTGAAAAATCGAACTCGGAGGCTGAAGTTAATGTAGCAGGTGGCGCCCTGCAGGCCCCGGGCTTGGGTGTCTGGCGAACACGGGCAGCGGCCCCTCAGCACGCTGGCTAAGGTCTTCCTTCCACTTCATCTGTTTTACAGCGAAGGAGACAATTGTTTGGTGGGGAAGAGGATCGGCCCCTCTGAACTTGGCTCAGCCTAACACAGACTCACGGTACAAAGGTTAAAAGGGAATTGATCCGCGTGCTCTCCGTGATCCCTCGCTCTGCTCTCTACTCGCCGAAGGATCAATCTCTTCTTCAGCTAAATCCAGATTGCTTTTCCAAAGGATTGGCTTTTAGCCTCCCATGCTGCTCAGCCCTTGACATACCCCCCTCCGCCCCCACAGGCTCCCTAGAGTGATGAAGCAATCACTTCTAACGGCCCAAGTTAATTCGCTAAAATGAAGCTTCAGGTTTTCCTTCATGGAGGAGAGAAAAATTGTTTGGGCGAGGTCAGAACAGGCAACAGGAGCTCCGAGGACATTCCCTGGGGCGCCAGCCTGATAGGAACCTCTGCTGGACAACTAATGTGAGGCTAAATGGATCAACTAGAGAAAAAAATGCGTTTCATGACTGCATCTTCTTTTAGGTTTTGAGCGGGGGTGGGGAGGTGTGCAGAGGGTGTGGGAATGAGCCCCATTTTCCAAAAGGGTGAACTGAGGCCCAGGCTCATCACATACGATGCCCTATAAGCAGGGCTCTGTGGCTTCTCTCTTTTTAAACATTTATCTATTTATTTGGAAGGCAGAGGACAGTTTGAAATGCAGAGAGAGAGAGAGAGAGAGAGAGAAAGAGAGAGAGAGAGAGAATCTTCTATCTGCCGGCTCACTCCCCAGATAGCAGCAATGACCAGGGCAGGACCAGGCTGAAGCCAAGAGGCAGGAACTCTGTCCAGCTCTTCCATGCGAGTGGCAGAGACCCAAGCCGTTGGCCCTTTAAGGCTGAGTCACGCCAAGATTGCCAGCATCCAGGGCTCCAGTGTGGCCCCCGAGTGGCCCATGGTTGGGCCATTTGTGGAAGAGGAGGAAGCTCCTGAGCAGGGGAGAACACCCTGTGCTCCCAGGGTGGCAGCCAGCCCATCACCCCGCCCCTACCCTGACTCCTCCTGCTTTAAGATGACCGCAAGGGGCCGGCATTGGGGTGTAGCCACTGCCTGTGATGTCAGCATCCCATGGGGCGCCGGTTTGTATTATGGGTGCTTCATTTCTTTTTTTTTTATTTTTTTTAACAGGCAGAGTGGACAGTGAGAGAGAGAGACAGAGAGAAAGGTCTTCCTTTTGCTGTTGGTTCACCCTCCAATGGCTGCCACGGCTGGCATGCTGCGGCCAGCGCACTGCACTGATTCGAAAGCAGAAGCCAGGTGCTTCTCCTGGTCTCCCATGGGGTGCAGGGCCCAAGCACTTGGGCCATCCTCCACTGCACTCCTGGGCTACAGCAGAGAGCTGGCCTGGAAGAGGGGCAACCGAGACAGAACCCGGCGCCCCGACCAGGACTAGAACCTGGTGTGCCGGTGCCGTAGGCGGAGGATTAGCCTAGTGAGCCGTGGCGTCAGCATGGGTGCTCCATTTCTAACAAAGCTCCCTGCCAATGCTGCTCAGAAAGCCAGTTTCAGATGGTTCAAGTAGTTGGGCCCTTGACACCCACATGGAAGACCTGGACGGAGCTCCTGGCTCCTGGGTTTAGCCTGGCCCAGCCCTGGCTGTTTCAGACATTGGGAAATGAGTCAGTGGATGGAAGATCTTTCTCTCTGTGCCTCTCCCTCTCTCTCTGTAACTCTGACTTCCAAATAACTAAATAAATCTTTTTTAAAAGATAAAAGGGGAGAGCAGTGGGGTAGAGAATGCTGACTGCATGGGACTAATGATAAGGATGGAACATGGACTGTAAACTAGGGCAGGAAAGCAGTGAGCATCCTAGGGGCACATCAGGAAAGTGGCAAAGTCAGTGCATTGGAGCCCCCAGTGAAACACCCAATAGCCTGCAGTAGGCCCTAGAAGCCAGCACGGAGCAGGCACAGTTGGGAAGAACCCAAGAGATAACCCAAGAGCCTCGTGCTCTTTCAACCTTGTGGGTCTCATTGGCCACTGTGCCCTCCCTGGGTGAAGGCCTCTCTGATCCAGCCTAGGGAGAGACATATAGCCCTGGACTTTGTTTTTCTGGAATGGAGAGAGCTTTGAGGCCATCAGCTGATGGTTTGCAATCTGGGTGCTCTCAGCATCGGGGTAGGACAATTCTCCATTAACTGTCCCTGAGTTATCAGCACCCTTGGACTGGCTGATGGCTCGGGGCTTCTTGGTCCTCCCCCCAGTTAGAGGAGTAATGCAAGACTTCCTCATAGATTTCCAAATATCCCCATTTGAGGCTCACTCAGGGCGAGAAAATCGAGCGGAAGGAGCGAGATGTGTTCAAACTCACCCATGGGGTGTGGAATGAGATCTTGACTTTCTTCCCTAGTGATCTGTGTGAGTGGGTGCACCTGAGTGTGTGAGGCGACAGGCACGCGTGGACACGCATGGCCCAGATGTGGCCTGATGAGATGGGCACATCACAGACGCTTCAAGTTCACCTCTAGCAAGGCACTTCTGACTTTTTTGTAAAATCAGCTTACATCATCGGTAGCGTATTTGGTCTTTGGGATGAGTGCAAATGCACACATTTGGCTTTTGCTTGCATTGTTTTTCTTTCAGAAAGTTATTTCTAATTGACACACGATCCTTGGGGTTGTCTGTGGATTGCTACACGATGCTTTGAGGTGCGTGTACTTTGTAGACAGCGAAATACGCCAGGCACAGGGAGATCAATGCTGCGTGATCCCACTTTGTGCGGAGCATCTAAAACCATCGGTCTCAGAGTAAGAGCGAGAGTGGAGAGCGGGGGGGCTAGAGCCTGGGAGCAGGGGAGGTGGGGGGTGGAGAGGGGAGACACTGATGACAGACCGATGAGGTGACACACGTGTTAAACACTTGGCGATGTTTTCATTGGGAAGTGCGTCTACTCTCTTCTCTGTACCAGTGGCAGTGACAGCTGTTCACACCTAACCCACGCTTGTTCTCGCTGCTACAGGAGGGATGTGGAGGCAGCAGGTGCTTCGCCCTGCCTAAGCTTTGGAGGATGACCCGGGTTCACAGGAAGCAGAGGCTGGGCTCAGTGGTGGAGTTCCCTGGGGTGTCTGTTACACTTTCCTCTTAGGAATTAACCTCTCTCTCTCTCCCTCTCCCTCTCCCTCTCCCTCCCTCTCTCTCTCCCTCTCCCCCTCTCCCCCTCCCTCCCTCCCTCCCTCTCTCTCTTTCTCTCTCTCTCGTTCCTAAAGGAGCCACCATGTTCTGTCATGGCATGGTTTGTGCTCTCCCCGATTCTCACACTACATTTAATTTGTCTGGGGGTGGGCACCTGACCCAAACAAGGTCATGGTTAACTTCCTTGAAATAGTTCAATGTGGGGCTGGTGCTGTGGCATAGCTGGTAAAGCCGCTGCCTGCCGTGCTGGCATCCCATATGGGTGCCGGTTCGAGTCCCTGCTGCTCCACTTCCCATCCAACTCCCTGCTAATGGCTTGGGAAAGCAGCAGAAAATTGGCCCAAGTGCTTGGGCCCCTGCCACCTACATGGGAGACCTGGAAGAAGCTCCTGGATCCTGGCTTTGGCTTGGCCCAGCCCTGGCTGTTGCAGCCATTTGGGGAGTGAACTAGAGGATGGAAGATTTTTTTTCTCTCTCTCTCTTCCCTTCCTGTAATTCTGATTTATAAATAAGTAAAATAAATCTTTAAAAAAATAGTTCAATGGGTGATGCCTCCCCTCAGTGCTCAAGAATGCTGTAAAGATGTATTCATTTCCTTGAAAGGGAGAGGGGGAGAGAGATAGAGAAAGAGAGAGAGAGAGAGAGAGAGAGAGAGAGAGAGAGAGAGAGATCTTCCATCCAGGTCTCCCCCATGGACCATCTCCCGCTGCTTTCCCAGGCGCATTAGCAGGGAGCTGGATGAGAAGTGGAGCAGCCAGGACTTGAACCGGCACTCTGATATGGGATGCTAGCGCCACAGGTGACAGTCTAACTTAGCTGCACCACAACACCGGCCCCAGGAATGAATACTTTGAAATGGGGGGGGGGGGGGCTGTCTGGGCTTGTCTGTTGCAACCACGGGTAAATCCAGGCAACAAAGAACATGGGGGAAATCCAAATGCCGAGAAAAAGGGAGGAAGGCGGAGGAGGGGAAACCAGTCTCTGGGTCCAGAGAACTCTGAGGCTCATGCCCATCCTGCCTACCCCAAGGCCCATTCCTTCCTGGAATCTTAACCTATTCATCTACTAAAACAAGGGCAGAATTCCCTGGCTTGCAGTCTCATGATATAATAGACGAGAGAGGCTGCAGACAAAGGGCTCCAGACAGAGCCTGGCACATCCTCACTTCCTCCTTTCCATCGTCAGGTGGAGACCCGCCTGCTGTTTCTTTCCCAGGGCTGGTAGCTTTGCCTGCTCCCATCATCCGGGTAGTGCGCACGACCCAAGTGTTGACTCCGCATAACTCCTTCTTATCTGCTTGAGAACATTCTTTTGAAAAGTTATTCATTTATTTAATTTAAAGCCAGAGAGAGAGAGAGAGAGAGAGAGAGAGAGAGAGAGATTCCATCCTCAAGTTCAATCTCCAAATGCCCACTACAGCCAGGGTTTTCTTTTTATTATTTTATTTGAGAGGTACAGACACAGACAGAGAGAGGGAGAGACAGAGAGAGAGGTCTTCCATCCGCTGGTTCACTCCTCCAGTGGCCACAACAGCTGGAGCTGGGCTGATCCAAAGCCAAGAGCTTCCTTTGATCTTCCAAGTGAGTGCAGGGGCCCAAGCTCTTGGGCCATCTTCTACTGCTTTCCCAGGTGCATCAGTAGGGGGCTGGATTGGAAGTGGAGCAGCTGAGACTCCAGCATATGGGATATGGGGCCGCAGGTGGAGGCTTAGCCTATTGTGTCACATTGCTGACTACAGGCAGCCAAGGTTTAAACAAACTCAAGCCAGGACCTGGGAATTCAATCCTGGTCTCCCTTGTGGGTGGCAGGGACCCAAGGGCGTGAGCCATCACCTGCTGCCTCTCCTGGTACATGTTAGCTGGAATGGAGATCAGAGCTGAAACTTAAACCCAGGGGCTCTGATGTGGGATGCAGGAATCCCATTTGGCATCTTAACTACTGCATCAAATACCGCTCCCCTCTCCCACTCACCGCCCACGAACACTCTCAGTAATTCCGTCGTGTGTGTTTAAGCACGGACTAGCTTTCCATTAAGTGTCCCCTTTAGAAAAGCACCAGGCAGCTGTCCCAGGCAGAGGCACTCAGACTGATTTAAGGACTCAGCTTGGAGAGAAATGGCCATGTTAAATGCACGGGGGCCTGCCTTGGAGACATTCAATGTTTAATGTATCCTGGTGCCACTAAATATTTCAGCTTTACTCCCAGACGAACGGGAAATGTCAGTGAGGGACTGAAGGGGATGTCCCAGAAAATATTTCTTTTGCCACCGAAGGTTGCTAAGCCTGGCTCAGCCCTAGGAAGTGAAAAGGGCAGAGGTGGTGCTTCCAAGGGTGGACCTTTCGCTGGCTATGGCTGGTGTGTCAAAGTTCTACCTGTAACTTGACTTGTGAGTGCAAATGATTTCAAGACAATGTGGCTTTTATAGAAACACGCCCATTAAAAGCATCAGAGAGGCAGGTGTTTGAAGTAGCTAAGATGCTGGGTGCCTGCATCTCACATCAGAGCACCCGGGTTTGAGTCTTGGGTCTGGTTTCCAGCTCCAGCTTCCTGCTATTACAGACCTGGGTGGGGTGGGGTGGGGGGCAGCAGGCGATGGCCACTCACTTGGGAGACCAAAACTGAGTGTTGATGCCAGGCTTCAGCCTGGCCCCACCCTGGCATCGTGGGAATTTTAGGACTGAATCAGTGAGTGGGAGCCCCTGCCCTGTCTCTCAATGAAATAAATGAAAAGAAAATCAAATCTTTAAAGCATTGGATATAATCCAAAATCCCCTGGCTTTGGCTTAGTGAAAGATAATAATGAGTTATTGCAAATATAACCACTATGATGTTATTTTCATAGGTAAAGTGAGGCTATTATGTAGATAAAATACAACTTTAAAATGAAATATCCCTTAAACAAAATGGTCAATGAATTTAGACACAAAACCAAGCAAGTAAGTTTGGACCCTAATGGGGATAGATCATTACAATTGGTCTCCATTGAATCAAAATCAATTCTGGCCACATACATCTCCCACTTCTGTTCATAGAGAGGTTATCGTTAGCATACATCTCAAGTCCTCCTACTTGATGGTCATCCTGGTGTATGGTCAGATTGCTCTCTTTGTCATAGCAGAGGGCAAATCCATAGTGAAATCCAGGAGAGACCCACGAATCTTTTTAAAACAAACTCTCCAGAGTTGGCAAAACCTGAGCACTCAGCTGATTCTGCATCACCATTAGCCTGGGATGAATGAGTCCTTCAGAGCCCCAGTAGGGGCTGACGTCCAGCAGGCCTCTCCATGAGTGGCCTCGGGCTTGTGGTAGTCCAGGTGCTATCTACCATCTATGCATCTAGCATCCATTTATCTATATCATTTATCTATAGATTGGTCTGTCTATCCACCCATTGATCCATCCCTCTATCAGTCTGTCACCCATCTATCAACTATCTGTCATCATCATGTATCATCTATCTGTCAATCATCTATCACCCACCAATCTATATCTATTTTCTTTCTTTCTTTCTTTCTTTCTTTCTTTCTTTCTTTCTTTCTTTCTTTCTTTCTTTCTTTCTTTCTTATTCCCTCCCTCCCTCCCTCCCTCCTTCCTTTCTTCTTTCCTCCCTCACTTTTTTCCTTTTATTTCTATCATCTACCTACTTATCTATCTGAATGAAATAGAATCTCAGATTCTAGAGAGCCTGATGAATCAATTATTTAATTATTTTGAGCCTCAGTTGTTTCAACTGACTGTCCCATTAGGAAGGCCTGGGTGGCTCTGTGTCTAGGGATCACCAGCCAGGAGATTACTCTATTACTTTCCAACATAGGAGAGATGCCAGCGAAACCTGGGCCAATGGCTGTCTTAGGAGGAAGAGAGGGGATCACTTCCAGGCCTGTAAAGTGCACCCCAGACACTTCTGTAAGTACAACTGCATCCTCTTAGGTCCTATCTCCATAGGAATTGCCAAAAGAACATCATAACTAGGGGTTGGCAAACCTCAGCATGTGGGACCAAATCCAGCCGACCATCTGTTTTTATATGGTCAATCAACACGAATGGTTTCTGCATTTTAAATGGTTGAAAACAAATCAAAAGAAGAATAGTATTTCATGACACGTAAAATTATATGAAATTCAAATTTTATGTCATAAAAATTGTTATTGGAATGCAACCACACCCACTGGTTTATGTGTTGGCTACGGCTGCTTTCTTGATACAATAGGAGCATTGAGTCTTTACAATAGACACCACATGGCCCACAGACCTAAAATTTTACTATTGATGTTCCTGTTAATCACTCTTACCCGTTCCTCCCTTCTCTCGCCTCTCCCCAACCTCTGTTACCATGATTCCAATCTCTACTTCTAAGGCCTGATCAGCCTCTTTAGATTTCACAGATGAGTGAAATCATGTGGCAGCTTTATTTCTTTGACTAGCTTACTTCACTTAACATTCTGATCGCTGAGTCCATCCACGTTACAGCAAATGACGGCATTTCATTCTTTTCACATGGGAAGTATATGTTCTGGTGTACCATTACACAGAAGGGTGGTTACGGCTAACAATACTGAATCATATAAATCAAAACACCCAGAAGAAGCATTCTGAGTGGCCTCATCACAACGAAATGATAGATATTTGAGATGACGGCTGATATAAATCTCCTAAGTTTATCATTACACATTGGTACATGTACCAAAATATCACATGCCACTACATGAATACATACAATTATTATTTGTCAGTTAAATTTCAAAATATTAAAGACATTTACTATCTAGTGTTTCACAGAAAGTTTGTCTGCACTTGACTTAGACTTACTGCTATCCATGCATGCCTTGAACTGAGAGTAAGAGGTTGTAGAGGGGTAGATATTGTACCAAGATTGGAACTTACTGGAGGATTGTTGCTGTGCACGTAACCAGTGATGTTCATTATGCTAGCGCAAGTTATCTGACTTCTCCGACCTTCAGTTTATCCATCTATGGTATGAAGTATGCAGACTGTATTTGTGAGGAATTGTTGAGAGCTCAGAAGACTTGTGAATGGATAGATGGGTGAGTGGATAGACCGATGAACTGATAGGTGAATGGATGTATGCATGAGTGGATGGATGAGTATACAGATGGATTGGTGGAAGGATGAATGGATGGATGGATGGATAGACAAATGGATAGCTGGGTGGGTGGGTGAGTGAGTGGAAGATGGATGGATGGATGAATGGATGGATGGATAGATGGACAAATGGATGGGTGGAGGGATGGATGGTTGAGTGGGTGGATGCATAGATGAGTGAATGATGGAGAATTTTCAAAGGTGAGTCTAAGAAGGTGAGTGACCCCTCATCACTCTAGCTTTTTTCCACAGCCATGTGAAGGACTTTGAAGGGCTTTAAGCAGTGATATCAAGGTACCATATGCATTTGGAGAGACAAAATTGAAATTTTGTGGCTAGTTAAAGCAGGAAGGTCATGTGCTTGGAGTGCAGAAGGAATGAAATGCCTCCTACAAGGGGCTGAAATGCCAACTGGGAAATTTATTAGGCTGACTTCTCGCTAGCCTTCCTCCCTGAGAGAGAAGAGACCAGGAAGAGTCAGCTTCAGGACACGGGCTGGGAGGGTTTAATGATGAGGCACTCTCAGAACAATCCCATTTACATGGGCACTGAGTGCAGAGCCAGGCACACATCATGCAGTGGTCCCTGGGTGAGGGGGGTGATGAGAACCGTGTGGGATGCGGGAGATTTTCAGCGAGGATACAGAGATCCATCCCAGGGGTCAGTTGTTTTTGTCCTGATCCCATTGGTAACTTGCTGTGTGTAGGGGGAAATCATTTCATCTCTCTGTGAGATCATCTATAAAACCACTAAGAAAGACAACTCTTTTCAGTGAGACAACTTCATTAAAGACATTAAAGTCCTGGCAGGCACAGATTCAACTCTGGGGAGATCTAAAGTTGAAATAATTGAGGCTTTCTCTTTAAGCCAAACACTTCCAAACTGGATGAGAAGGTAAAAATGTGTTTAGAAGAAGACAAGAAATTCAATGAATTACGCATGATAAAAAGCCAACAAACAGCACAAACACCACAAAATCTTTAAAAGTACAAAAATGATTATTATTGAACTGGACAACTCCTTATAATTGTCTGCATTTTTGCACTGCATGCATTTTGATCACCACCTTATAGGACATTTTTAATTACATTTTTTATGAAGAGAGGATAGTTCAGCCTTTGAGATTGAGGTTTTAAAATCTGAATAATTTGTCATTTAATCTGAAGTGAGAAAGGGAGAACGCACACATGAGAGAGATTTATCCATTGGTTTATTGGTTAACACCGAAATGCATGCAATGACTGGGGTTGGGCTGGGGCCCAAGCCGGGAGCTGGAAACCCAATCCAGATCTTCATGTGAGTGGTAGGGACCAAATTATTTGAGTTATTAGCATTGCTTCTCAGGGTCTGCACTGTATTAGTAGGAAGTTGGATTCAGGAACAGAATCAACAATTAGAACTAGGAACTCCAGGGTGGGGCATGGGGGTCTCAAGCATCAGATTAGATAGCCACTTCTGAAAATTGTCTTTTTTTTTTTTTTTTTTTGACAGGCAGAGTGGACAGTGAGAGAGAGAGGCACAGAGAAAGGTCTTCCTTTGCCGTTGGTTCACCCTCCAATGGCCGCCACGGCCGGCGCGCTGCGGCCTAGAGCACCGCGCTGATCCGAAGGCAGGAGCCAGGTGCTTCTCCTGGCCTTCCATGGGGTGCAGGGCCCAAGCACCTGGGCCATCCTCCACTGCATTCCCAGGCCACAGCAGAGAACTGGCCTGGAAGAGGGGCAACAGGGACAGAATCTGGTGCCCTGCCCGGGACTAGAACCCAGTGTGCTGGTGCCGCTAGATGGAGGATTAGCCTATTGAGCCGTGGCGCCGGCCCCAGGAACGTTTTTTCTTTTCCCAGTGAGCTATCTCTCAGGGCACCAGCTTTGACAGGCAGAAGGAATGCTCCACGGGGGCAGTTAGTTTTCTCTACTTTGTTCCCTGATGGGTCCTGATATCTTGAGAACACGGTCTAGCATCAAATATTTACCAAACAGTGGTCGGATTGATCCAACTGAGTGTCTCAGCATCTGCTCCGTCTTTCATCTCCTTCGATTTTCTCTTCCTCCTCCACTTCTCTCTTGGTCCCTCCTGCCCACTGCCCTTCCCCCATGTCCTAGATCAGCTGGCCAGGGGTTCCAAGTTTAAGACAGCGACTCCTGACCTGTCTTCCCAGCAGAAGGTCTGGATCTTTCAGAGATCTTTAGAAGATCCATCAATATATTTCATGCTGATACCACCCAATGCTTAGAGTCTGCCTTGCAGAGTTGACTGTACTAACAGAATTTTTTTTTATTCTTTTACCAGTGGTTCTTTATCAACAAGGGTGATGAGCTGAAGTGAAGAAAAAGTCAAAGGAGGCAAAGAATCTGGTCCAACCAGGCGATGCGCCGTGGATTTTGGAGAGTGTTTATCAGGGACGTTGAGCCTGCTGCCTCGCTGATGTAGAAGACTTCAAGAATGTTTTTGCTCCCAGAGCAGAAATCTTAATGAGCGTATCATGTGATGTTTTGACACATGTATACACTGTGTAGTGTTCCAATCTAGGTAAGCCTATCTATGTCCCCAAAACATCTGTCATTTCTTTGTGATGAGAACATTAAAAACCCTTTCTTAACTATTTTGAAATACATGTTACTTTAATGCTAACTATTGTCACCGAACTGTGCCACAGAATAACAGAATGTATTTATCTTACCAGGGACTTAGTTGCTATTGACAAACCTCTCTCCATCCCTCCCTCCCTCCTACCAGGTCCAGGCTCGGGTAACCACTGTTCTATTCCCAATCTCTACAAGATCAACGTTTTTAGATTCTGCCTACAAGTGAGATCCTGTGACATTTGTCTATGCCTGGCTTATTTCTCTTCACATAATGACTTCCTATTCCAACCAGGTTGGTGCAAATGACAGAATTCCAGCATCTAAAATGGCTGAATAGAAATTCATGCTTGGGGCCGGCGCTGTGACGTAGCAGGTTAAGCTGCCGCCTGCAGTGCCAGCATCCCATATGGGTGCCAGTTCGAGTCCCGGCTGCTCCACTTCAGATCTGGCTCTCTGCTATGGCTGGGAAAGCAGCAGAAAATGGTCCAAGTGCTTGGGCTCCTGCACCCGCATAGGTGACGCGGAAGAAGTTCCTGGCTCCTGACTTTGGATGGGTGCAGCTCCGGCCATTGTGGCCAATTGGGGAGTGAACCAGCAGATGGAAGACCTCTCTCTCTCTCTTTCTCTCTTTTTCTCCTTCTCTCTCTCTGCCTCTCCTTCTTTCTGTGTGCAACTCTGACTTTCAAATAAAAAAGGAAATTTATGCTTGATCTTTTCTGCTCTAATCGCTCTTGCAATGTGGTTTACATTGAACTAGGTTGTTCCTCTAGCTGACATGCACAGACCTGAGGACTAGAATTTCTTAGTATCCTCTCTCATGTTCTCCACGTTTGTCAACCCATGGTCTTACACGATGAGCTGTGTAGTAAAACATTAGCAACTCATTCATTCCTTTCTGGAAGTCACTGAGGCCTCCTTGGGATAGGGTAAGTTCACTCAGTTTCTCAAAGTTATGTGAACAAATATGCAGAATGTATTATTATGCAGGAAAAATCACCATCAGAAAGATGATAGATAACTCATACAGCAATGAACACATAGCTTGAAAAAAAATCCACACTACTCTAAAATAATTCTGAGTCCCATTGAGTTTGAGAGTCCAGCAGGAAATGTTATGCCTAACCATTGAAAATTTAGTCTTCAAGAGTTTTTTTGTATAAAATTGGTTATGAGACAAAAAAGAAGGAAAGGGAAGAAGAGAATTCGAGAAATACTTAAGAGTCTTTTTCTCTGTCTACATAAAATTCTTCAATACTAATTTGGTGATATCCTTGGGTGCTATATATCATTTTTTCTAAAGTTGTTATGACATCCTTAAAATATGATCAAAACAAAATAGATGCTAATTATCATATAGAATTCTGTTTTATATTCTCAGAATGTTTTCTTCTTAAAAAATTAAGAATTAATTTTGATCAAAGTCACTCTTGAATCTAGTTTTTAAAAATCAAACAGCACTAATGGGCTCATAATGAGAAGCAGCCATCTGCCAGGGGGCTGCCACACCCCATCTCACTCTCTAGAGAGAATCACTCTGACTCTTTCAGCTAATCCTTCCAGTGTTTCTCTCCATATAACTACATACAGAAGTGGAAATTAAATATACTTTCATTTTGGTCTCAGGATTGTAGCTGTAGCTCAAAACTGGAAAGAGCAGGTGCCAAGGACTCCTGTAGTCTGAAGAGAGCTGACGAGATGGCAAGACTCATGTTGGAAGATCATACTAACATACAGCAGAGAAGATAAGACTAGATGACACGTCCTGACTGCTTACCAGGTCTCACATCCTATTTGCAACTTCTTAGGTTTATCTATCCCCTGAACTGCTGCAGTAGCGGATCAAGCCACTCTGCTCCACAGACAGGGTCACTTAGGAGGAGAGAGGCTTAGCAACTCGGCCAGAGGGCAGAAACAGATTTCTACTTTGGGAAGTACGGCTCTTGACTGCGCCATGATGTTGCCTCTCAATGGCTTTGTGTCTTCACCCATCTCTTCTGCTCTGACCTATGCCAACAGAAACCACACATTCTGGGAGGTTCTTGGGAACCATAAGCCTAGGGGGAGAAATGGGTGTCTTCCTCCTTGACTCTTGTTTGCACCCTCCTCCCCAATTGCAGCTCCACCCCAAGAAGTTCCACACCAAGAAGAACCAAGTGGAAATTAGAAGTAGATATCCACAGGGAGGGGAGAAAGGCATCGTTCCCCACAATGGGTGTCCACTTTGCTGGAGACTGGCCAGTTGCCCTTCATGCCTATGTCTATAGGGGAGAGAGGAAGGATGGCATGATGGGAGGTTGGGAATGGCAAGGACACAGGATTCCTTGTAGACCAAAGGGACACTGGGAAAATTCGCCAAAGGAGTCATTTTGCTGGCATGCTGCTGCAAGGCACAGCAACAGCAGGACGCCAGGGAGGCAGGGTGGGTGAGGCAGAAGAGGCAAACCCAGGGATGGAAAAATTCCTACAGAGCTTCAGAAAATTCAGGCGAATGAACACGGAGATCCAAGCTGCATGTTCAAGCATCAAGTGAACCAACATCTAAGGTTGGTCAGTATGAACTGGGAGTAGCTTGATTGTAGCATCAAGTAAACATAAGGTGGTTGACTCCCTTGATTGCATTTTCTACAGTGGAGGAGGGTGGGGGTGAACTCGCCAGACTATGTCCTCTTTGCTGGGTGAGATACAGATGAAGGTGGGACATTCATACAATGGGATATAAGATTAAAGTTCCAAAATGAAGGGAGATGTTTGGGACAGATTCCATCTTCCTTAAAATGATCAGAAAGCTATGGCCTCTGGCTGAGAGATTATTAAGTGAAGGGAAAATGAATTTCAATACACAGTTGAGGGCAGAGATCAGGGGAGATAATAAACTCGTGTTTGCACATTCATTTTAGACTGGCAGTAAGGGGGTACCTCAAAATAAAATGCAATTGAAAGATAAATTTAGGGACAGCCATATAGCCTTGCAGTTGCTATACCAGTTAAGATGCCTACACCCTCTTAGATGGTACCTGAATTTGGTTCCTGGCTCCATCTCAATCTTGGGAGGTAGCTGTGATGGTTCAAGTAATCGGGTTCCTGCCACCCACAGGGAAAACCCAAATTGAATTCCTGGCTCCAGGCTTTGGCCCTCACATTGGAAGAGTGAACTACAGGTGAGAGCATTCTGTCTGTCTTTCTCCCTCTTTCTTTAGCTGCCTCTCAAAATAAATAAATAAACATGTTAAAGAGAGATGTTTATTTTGGGGCAAAACAATTTTGAATGCATGCATCATTTTTTAATAATATGTGTTTCATGAACTTTTTGAAGACCCTTTCTATGGCATGCATTTCAAATTTTCCTGTGCCAAAAAAACTTTTTTTAAAAAATGGTTTATTTATTTATGTATTTTAAAGGCAGAATGATGGAGAGAAGGAGAGACAGAGAGAGAGAGATCTTCCATCTGCTGGTTCATTCCCTAAATGGCCCCAACATCCAGATCTCTGCTATGCTGAAGCCAGGAGCCAGGAACGTCAAGCGAGTCTCCCACGTGGCTGGCAAGGGCTGAAGCCAGCACCACTAGTGGCAGCTTAACCAGCTGCGCCACAATGCCAGCCCCTACCTACACTTTCATTCCATTTTTCCTTTGAAGGGCCTTGATATGCACTATCTCAGGAACAGACTGCTCCATTAATTGACGCCTGGGTTTATTTTTTATTGCTTCTCCTTGATTTCGTAGTTACAAGTGTTTTCTTTGTCTTTTGTTTATGAAAAATGATGAATTCTCTTTTCCACCCCTCTCCCCTGCACATCAACCCTTCCTCCCCTATCCCACTAACACAGTGCTCGTTCAGAAAAATCAGTCATTGAAATTTATGTTATTCTGGCTGGTTAAACATTGTTCACTTGTGGCCCGTGTTTTTGCCATGATCACATTTCCTTTCTTGGAAACGTGGTGGAGTAAATAACTGCTTTATTTTCCACTTATCTCTTTGAATTTGATCATCAGACCTGTTTCCTACATATGGTTCTTTTCTCCCCAAACGCTTACATATGTGATAACTTTACATGAGTGATTCTTTCTGAAAGTTCAGTGTACGGTGCTGGTTCTTTGTGCTACATTAGCTTTATCCTGAAAACTCTCTAGGTAAATTTCCTGAACTAGATTTTAATTTTCTTTGATCCTATGTCTCTCTCTTCTCCCTCCCTCTTTCCTCTCCTTCTTCCATTCCTCCCTCTCTCCCTTTCTTTCAGTTTTCTTTTGTCAATTACTGTCTGAAATCATCTTTACTTTTAGCTTTATATTTCTTCTCCTATATCTGGGTAAAATACTCTAGATTTGCCTTCCCTTGGATACGTCCCCTTGACATACACACACCAAAAGCAGAAATAAGATCATGCACTTAGGGGTTATCAGGAACTTTCCAAAGAACAAATGTGAGGGACTGGGGGAGCTGAGTACAAGAGAAGGAAAAACAGCTCGAAGGTGGGTGACTGCATTGGTCATCGCTGCTGCAAAAGGCTGGTGCTCCCTCTTCCTGGAACATTCCAGAAGGTGCGTGGGAAGTGTTTATCAGTTCCCATCTTCCTTGGGTCAAGGGTGGCCTCATAGATGTTATTCCTCATTATTTCTGGGTGTGCATATGGGAGGGCTATGGTTCTCACAGGCATCCTCTGCCTTGACACTAGAGACATTCTGGCTAGGAAGCATGGAGTGGGAACTCGGGGTGAGACGCTTTCCAGTTGCCCTGGGCAGAGCTGATGGAAGCCTGCTGCCCAGAGCTGGCCTCCACAGTAACGGCGGGTGCAGGCAATGAGGCTGAGAGCTTTGGCAGTGGGCATTTATCTACGAGTGGCATTCCCGCACCATTTGCGAATTCTCTGCTTAGGTTTTGAAGAAGTGCCAGAGTGTTTTCCGTGGTGGCTGCACAATTTTGCACTCTCATTAACAATACACAATGGTTTTTGTCCTTGACTCATTTTTTAAGTTGGGCTGTTTGTCTTTTTTTGTTAGTGAGTTGTAGTTCTTTTATTATATAAATCCTGATGGACATATGATTTGAAAAAAATGAAGCAAATAATGTGTTTAAGGTTATAATATAGAAAGAACAGTGTTGGTTTCCTTTGCACTGATTTCATCTAAATCTTTACAAGATCTTTTTCCTTTAAAATAAATTTACTTATTTATTTGAAAGTCAGAATTACAGAGAGAGATTTTCCATCTGCAGGTTCATTCTCCAAGTAGTCACAACAGCCAGTGCTGGGCCAGACAGAAGTCAGGGTCCAGGAGCTTCATCTGGGCCTCCCAAGTGGGTGGCAGCAGCCTAAACACTTAGATCATCTTCCACTGCTTTCCCAGGTGCATCAGCAGGGAGCTGGACCAGAAGTGGAGCAGCTGAGACACGAACCCCGTGTCCATATGGGATGCCGGTGCTGTAGGCTGTGGCTTAACCCACAGCACCACAGTGCTGGCCCCATCAGGCTAATTTTTGAGTTGATCATTTTGTGTGGCTCACAAATAATGTTATAAATATCCAAATGCCCTTGCTAGATACAGGTTCCCTATGTGAGAGTTGAGGGCCATCGAAGTAGCAGTGTCATCCAATATTTTGAAAATTGGATTGCTACGAGTATTGCTTGGTCAAACTTTGCTTTATGTCTTTGTCAAAGAATTGTTAAGAATGACAAAAAAAAAATGACATACTACTATGGTTCTACTGACCTGTAATTAATTTAAAATGTACTGTATGTGAGCGAAATTGACATCTCTACATTTGATTATTGTTTATAGCTCTTGCCTATATTACTGCTGAACTATAATCTTTTTATTGTTTACCTGTTAAACATTTTATTTAGTGGGGGAATTAAGCCTTTGCCTGGAATGTAAATTAAAAATGTGTTCTAAAAACAAAAATGAAAACAAGAAAAGTCTGATAGAAATTCAAAGACAGACTTATTCTAAATAAACAGCCAAATATCAATACCTATAGAATGGTAATACAAATTATGTTTTCCTTTATTTTTTTAAGATTTACTTATTTGATGGCTGGCGCCGTGGCTCACTAGCCTAATCCTCCGCCTGTGGCGCCGGCACCCGGGTTCTAGTCCCAGTTGGGGCACCGGATTCTGTCCTGGTTGCTCCTCTTCCTGTCCAGCTCTCTGCTGTGGCCCGGGAGTGCAATGGAGGATGGCCCAAGTGCTTGGATCCTGCGCCCGCATGGGAGACCAGGAGGAAGCACCTGGCTCCTGGCCTCAGATCCGCGCAGTGCACCTGCCTTGGCCACCACTTGGGGGGTGAACCAATGGAAGGAAGACCTTTCTCTCTGTCTGTCTGTCTCTCTCTCACTGTCTAACTCTGCCTGTCCAAAAAAAAAAAAAAAAAGATTTACTTATTTGAAAGCAGAGTTATAGAGAGAGGGAAAGAAGAGAGAGAGAGAGAGAGAGAGAGAGAGAGAGAGTGCTTTTCCATTCACTGGTTCACTCCCTAATTGGCTGCAATAGCTGGAGCTGGGTCAGGCCTAAGCCAGGAGCTTGGAACACCATCCATGTCTCCCATGTGGGTGGCAGGGACCCAAGCTCTTGGGCCATCTTCTGCTGCTTTCCCAGGTGCATTAGCAAGGAGCTGGATTGGAAGTGGAGCAGCCAGGAATAGAATCCGCGCTCATGTGAGATGCTGGCGTCTCAGGTGGCGACTTAACCCACTGCCTCACAGCCCTGGCTCCTATGTTTTCCTTTAACACTGAATCTGTGTCTAGGGAGCAGCAGTACCAGAGCCCCACGGAGCCCTCACACATCAACGACAGGAGAGATCAGCTCTTACATAAACTCCTATTCCTCTCTGTGTTCCCCAGGCGCTGATCTCAGGTCTAACCAAGCACCTGAGGCTTCCCCTCCTGGAACCCAGCATCTCCTGTAGGTCGCACCCTCTCTTCCTCTCCCCTGAAACTGACATCAGCAGAGTGGGCTCAGCAGGAGGGGACGCCTGCCTCCCCTCCCCTTCTCTTGGCTCACGTCCTTGCTCCCAAGGGCCACATGACCAGCTGCTGCCTTACCCTGTCTCTCCTGCCAGATTGATTCTGCGGGCCGATTCAGGGACGTGTGAGAGTTAGGCCGTTCTGTGATTAACCTTCACTCCCCCATGGGCACCACAGCTCTGCCATACGCCCCACCTGGCCTTTGGCATCTTCTGGCCCCAGGGGACTTAAAGCCTTCTCCACATCTTGTCTCTGGGGCCTGGCTGGGTCCCACTGTGATGGGGGCGGGGGTACCACCTTTGGTGCTTATGTCAAGCTGAGCAACCTGGCTGCTCTGTGTAGCCCCTGCTTCAGCCATCCGGGGACTCACTCCATGTAGTAGATGATCCAGCCAGGTTGACCTTAGCCCCAGCAAAGAGGGCGATGCCCTGCCTCCTATCCTTTAGGGGACCCCACTTGGATTATTCTCCAGCCAACTCCTCCCCAGGGGGAGCAAGAAGACTATCAAGTTGGGCGATGCACCTGCCTGCAGCCCAGGCTTTCCCACCTGCGCCAAGCTCCCGGGACCTACGCAGCAAACATCCTTGGCCTCAGCAGGTCCCATCTTGCTTCCGGGACCTGTGCCTTGGTTGTCTCCACAGCACGCACAGCTCTGGGCTTGAAGCTTAGCCAAAGGGACCTGTATGCAGGGGATGTGGAAAGAGTTTGCTTATGCACGAGTTTGCAAGGCCCTTTGCACAGTGGGATACAGCTTAGCCCTGGGAGAAAAAAGACAGACAGGAGGTGAGACGTGAGGCACTCCATGACAATGCCTTGAGCACAAAACCCAGAGAAATCCAACCCCTCTCAATTCTATGAAGGTTTGTGTGTCAAGGAATACGGAGACAGCCTCTTTTGTTCAACAGTCTGATGGCTTCACTTGTGACTTGTGATATAAGGATTCTTGAATTGGTCTTGCCCTGAACTCTACAGCATTTGGAGGTAAGCTAGGGTCCAGCCCTGGACTCCTGGGGTCCCCGCTTCTACTCTCCCATGTGCTCATGTTCTTGAGATGCCATATGCCTCATACCCATGTTGAGCCTAACTGTGACATAAATAACTCATCAGGAGGTGGAGAGGAGCCAAGGATGTTCAGAGAATTTCAAAGAATCTAGTAAAAATAGCAGGAGCTACAGAAACCAGCAAACCTGTGTTCAAATCCCTGCTCAGCCAGTAACGTGTCTGACTTCCCTTCCTCAAGCTCTTTTCTACCCTAAGATACGGAAACATTAAACAACACGTCTCCAGGTTCTTCTCTAAGCTTGGGACTCATTCAACCACACGCACGAGCCAACTGCCTGGCACAAAATCAACATTTGCTCAACGAGCCCCTCTCTCTTGCTGATTGAAGAAGGTTTTGTTCTCCTAGAACAGGATCCACCACCTGTGACTCATGTCCATCCTAATACCTGGCATGGAAAAGGCATCTGAGATCCATCCCAAGAATGGTCCCTTCCCAGACTGGTCCCATTGACTCTCTGATGTTTTCCTTCACCCCCATCTCCCAGGTTCTGTCTTCTGACTTGCTGGGGCATCTTGGTTTTCCATCTCATGTCATCACTGGTTGGAATGATTGCCCAGGATTTTGTCTTTGTAATTTGGTCTTTGTCCCCTTTGTCATGAGTTTCTCCCATAAGTAACTCTAAGCTGTGTATTCTTTTTCAAAAGACTTATTTATTTGAAAGGTGGAGTCAGAGAGAGAGAGAGGGAGAGAGAGATCTTCTATCCGCTGGTTCACTCCCCCAGATGGCCACAATGTCCAGTGCTGGGCCAGGTCAAAGCCAGGATCACAGAATTCCATCCAGGTCTCCACATAAGTACAGTGGACCATCTTCCACTGCTTTCCCAGGTGCATTAGCAGGGAGCTAAATGGGAAGAGGAGCAGCTGGGGCTCCACCCTGCACCCATATGGGCTGCTGGTATCACAAGAGGCTGCCTAACCTGCTGCACCATGAAGTCATATTCTACCGTACCCAGGTGGACCTCGCTCCTTTCCCAGCCTCTGACTCTCACAGCAGGCCTGGGTGTGGACACCCTCTGTGACCCATTAGGGCTACGCAGGAGATGGATATGCCCCCATGGCCTTGGGGAACAGAAGGCAGATGGAAGGCTGACGACTGAAAGCAAGAAACCTGGAAGGGAGCGAGAAAGTCCTTTGAAATGCCAAGAACAAGAAGTGCAGAACTTCCTGCCTAGCAACTCGTCAGGCAACCTAGCGAGCAACTTTTCCAAGTCTGTATTAGAATGTGGCTTTCTGTAGACTTCTTGGCAAAGCTGAGCTTTTAGCAATTCTACCTCGTGTGAGTTCAACTAAAAGAGAACACGTGTGAGCACACAGATGAGTTCCATCCCAAATTCTCAGAAGGAATCTGGCTGACACATGTAGAGGATATAGAAAGAAGTGGAAACTTGATAGGGGGGTGGGGGAGAATGTGGAATGACTGTAATAATGACTGTGACGTTCTGCTAGGAAATTCTCTCCCTGCTAGGAAATTCTCTCCTCGACCCTGGTTCACAAACAGGGCTCCCCACGGATGTAGATGCCCCAGGGGGAAAGCCTGGCTCCATCCTTGCTGTTGTCTTTCCCATGCCTTCCACAATCATTAAATCCTGTCCTTCTATCCCCTTGATATCTCTCAACCCCATCCACCTCTCTTCATCTCCATGAACACAACACTGTACCAGCCCCACAGTCTCCTAAGCGCTCCTGGTGTTTCCAATCCAGAGAGCACGTGGTGGTTCCGAGGAACACGGACAGCACACAGCATGGCGGTGTGTTGGAGCTTCGTCACAAGGGCAGGAGAGAAAACACCAAGAGCATGATGGGCCAGAGAGTGGCCAGGCATCCTGGGTGTTTCCAAGAGCATGGAGAGAGAGTGAGACGGACTTTGAGTGTGCCCTGGAAAGATTCACATCGGCTCTCAAGTGGCTGGACCTTCTGGAAGTCCTGGACTCACACTTGAAACAAGGATGCATCTTGGTTCTAGTAGCTGGTGATCTAGGAACAAGGTATTGAGACAGAGGCTAGCGTGTTGGGGTAGGAGTGAGGGACTAGGGACAGAAAACCAACCCAAGGGCAAGTCACAGATTTGATCACAGCTGTGAAAGACCAGTGCTTGATCATGCATGTCGAGGGGCAGTAACAGCTTGCACCTGTGCAAATAATTGCGATTATCAAATTTCCTGGTTTGAGTTTGTCATCTCTTTCCTGCTTCCACCTCGGCTATCATCAGCTGGACTGAGCCAAGTATTTAAGAAGTGCTGGTCCTTAGGTCCCTAGAAGTCCACAATCTAGGGCAGGGAGTCAAATCTGTTGGGGAAGAGAGGGGGTCCTGGAAGTAGTATCAGCTACCAGGGAAAGGGGAAAGGGGGGTTTGAAGGGATGAGGCGAAAGATGGCAGGGTCTGGATCTCAGATGGCTGCAGTTCAGGTGGAGTCAGAACTCAGAGCTCACGAAACATATTTCTGAAGTGTAGCCTGGTGGAAGAGAAGCTCTTGTCTCTGCCTCCCGGCCCCCGGGGGGTCAAGAGTGGACCCCAGTGATAACCCAGGCTGTGGATGGCTAAAAAGGAGAGGCTGTCAGCTGGAGTCCTGTGCTGGTCCTCAGACGAGCCTAAATCAGGAGATAAGAAGTCCGAGGAGCCAGCCTCCTCTGTAGCAGGTTAAGCTGCCTCCTCACTTGCCGACACTCCCCATGGGTGCTGGTTCGAGTGCCGGCTGCCTCTTTTCTGATCCAGCTCCCTCCTGATGCACCTGGGAAAGCAGCAGAAGATGGCCCAAGTGCTTGGTCCGCTGCACTCATGTGGGAGACTAGGATGAAGCTCCTGAATTCTGGCTTCAGCCAGGCCCAGTCCTGACCATGAGGGCATTTGGGGGAACAGATGGAAGATCTCTCTCTTCTCTCTCTCTCTCTCTCCCCCCTCTGAGCTCTCTCTCTGAGCTTTCTCCGAGCTCTGATGAGCCCTCCCTCCTCTTGTGCCTGCAAGCTTAGGGCTGCTAGCAACTTTAACTTTTGTCAAGGGCTTCTTCTATTAAGCTTTCCTCCACTGACCCAGTTTGAATGTACCATCTCGACGAATGGTCCCTGAGGGACAGACTGGGTTGCAAAATTGGGAGCAGTTGCAGAGGGGACTGGAGACAGGAATCAGGAGGCAGAAGTGAGCCAGCCAATCTCACGGACCATCCTCCAAGTGACTCCATTTGAATGCATCATATGTCTAGGGTCCACATGGCAAGGACTAGGTTTCACAGTTGGGAACCCAGAGGGGAATTGACGTAGGATCTGGGGGGCTGACATGGTCTTAGAGGGGAGTGAGCCAGCCTCATGGGCTTTTCTCAAAAGAGGTTACATCTGTTGGGCGATGGAGGCTTAGTTCCTAGAAATTGAGAACCAGGCTGGAGAGGAGCGGGCCATACCCAGACCCCCTTTCTAGACAAGAATATGCTTCTAGCACTGCCTGGCTGTGCCCCAGGGCTCTGGGCAACCTGCTAGGTCAGGGGTAGAGAAGCATTTTTCGCAGTCATGAGGTCTCCCAATTTTTCCTTGCACCCACGTACCCGGGAAGCTGTCATAGAACACAGGGACCCCAGAGTAGGAGGAAACAGGTGTGCACTGGGCAAACACCTGTGGGAGTCAGATGCTTTACCTGCATCCGCATGTATTCATTGTAAGCACCCCCTGACGCTGCTTTTGCCATACCCATTTTGTGGATGCGGAACCTGAGGCTCGAGATGGTTCAGTGAGTTGCCCCTGGGTCACACAGACAGGAAGCTGTGCAGGAGGATGCTCACTCGTGCTCTTAGTGTTGAACTCAGCTAGTCACGTCAGGGAGTTCTCCAACAGCGTCTCGGGCTCTAGGTTATCTGTTGGCAGCACTGGCTGGTCTCCTGAGTTTGCGGCCACGCAGTGCGTGCTGTGTGGTTGTCCCTGGGTGTCTGAGGGGAACTGGTTCCAGCAGCCCCTGTAGATATCAAAATCCGCAGTTGCTCAAATCCCTACCATATAGCTCGTGGTGAAGATTTGTGGGGTAGATTTGTGGGGCGGAAATTACATCACTGCTTGGGCCACCCACACCCCGTTTGAAGTGCCTCGTTGGAGTGCCACTTCCTCCTTTTTCCCGTCCAGCTTCCAGCTCGTGTGCACCCTGGGAGGCAGCAGGTGGCAACTCAAGTATTAGGGTCCTGCCACCCATGTGAGGAACTAGGATTGAATTCTGAGCTCCTGACTTCAGCTTGGTCCAGCCCTGGTTGTTGTGGGCATCTGGGGAGGGAACCAGGAGATAGAAGATATCTCTCTCTCTCTCTCTCTCTCTCTCTGCCTTTCAAATAAAGTGAAAGCAATTTTTTAAAAAAATTATGAAGTGCTATAGTATTTGCATATAACCTGTCCTGTAGCCTAAACCATCTCTGGATTATGTATAATACCTGATACAAGGCAAGTTCTATAAATAATTGTTCCAGTGTACTGCTTAGGGCAGCAATGGGGAGCCCGCTTCCTGCCAAGGGTCATTTGGATATTTACAACATCATCCATGGGCCATATGAAACGATCAACTTAAAAAGGAGCCTGCTGTAGGTTTATTGAAATTTTTATGAAATATTTTTATTTATTTATTTGAGAGGTAGTGTTAGAGAGAGAGAGAGGGAGAGACAGAGAGAAAGGTTTTCCATCCACTGGTTCACTCCCCAAATGGTTGCAGTGACCAGGGCTGGGCCAGGCTGAAGCCAGAAGCCAGGAACTTCTTCCAGGTCTCTCACATGGGTGCAGGGGTCCAAGGACTTGGGCCATCTTCCACTGCTTTCCCAGGCCATAGCAGAGAGCTGCATTGAGCACAGCCAGGACTCGAACCGGCGCCTATATAGGATGCCGGCGCTTTAGGAGAGGCTTAGCCTAACTACACCACAGTGCTGGCCCCAGGATTATTGAGTTTTGTGTCCTGTCTGTGGTTGCTTTGAGTGAGCCAGACCCAAAGATCTTGCGGGGACTGGGCGTTCCCCATTCCTGGTTTAGGGTACAGTGTAAAGAAAAAAAAGTCTGTACACACTGAGTACGGTTCAGAGGTCTAACTATATCTTCCCATCTGTAGTTGGTGGAAGGCACGGATGCAGATCCACAGACCTGGAGGGCCGACTGTCTACACCCGCAGGCTCCTGTCTGAGCTAGGAGGGCCTCCCTCACCAGGGCTGTGAGGATAACCCTGCTATATGTGATTCCCCACCCACCTGCACCTCCCCTCCCAGCCAAATCTCCACTCCTGTTGATCTGAAGGGTAATTTTCTTGTCAACTGTATAATTAATGGCCCGCACACTACAGTGGCTCTCTGCAATTCTGCTTCTCAGAGATACATTTCCAAATGAATAGCTGTTTAACCAATCACTTGGCTGACGCCTTAGCCTTAGGTGTTTCTGTCAGTCAGCGTTTTCACACGTTGCGCCTGAAGGAGGCAGAATCAATTTGGGTATCCGCTCCGGGAACCCGAGAGCAGCCACGAATGAGAGGTTCCTGGAATATCAGAACTTGTCACCTATTAGCGCCGCGTGGCACGTGCATTGCCCTTGCAAACTCCTTGGCCCTGCGCTCCGGCGCTCCAGCATCACCTGCCACTTTCAATAAAGTGGGAAGAAGTCTTTAGTGGTGGCTTTGAGATAATGTCTCCTAGGCAGGCACGCCTGTTCTTTCTTGGCAATCGGAGCATTTATTTTGCTGTTCCCTGCACCCAGGGTCAAAGCGGGAGTTTTACGAGAGAATTTCAAAAGCCCTGGCTGCCCTGAGAAGGCGAGAACAAGATTCTGAGACATCTTAGGGATGCACAGAGGTGTTTTGATGGGAAGAGAGTTCTACCAGAAGCTTATGAATGGGGGGGCATGACCAAAAGGCTTTGGAAGATAAGGTAAATTAATGCCATCAATACTGCAGTAGCCCTGGCCTCTTGCCTTGGGTGTTGGTCAGTTTCCCAATGCTATAACAAAACGCCCGAGGCTGGGGGCTTTATTAAGGAAAGAGGTTTGTTTAGCGCACAGTTCTGGTGCACTGACATGGGCTTGGCTCTGGTGAGAGCAGGAGTGTGTGCCAAGGAGACCACAGAGTGAGGCAAGAAGCCGGAGAGACAGATGGGAGTCCAGGTTAGCTGGCTCTTGCAGGAAGCAACTCCCTTCTAGAGACCAGCATTCATCTCGTCCAATGGCTGTGCCCCTGATGACCTAATTAACTTGCATGAAGCCTCATCTATTAAAGATGTCACTACCTTCCAGCGTCACCACCCTGGGGACCAAGCTTCCCGTACATGAGTCCCTGAAAGAGGCACTCAAACAATGTCCCACCCACAACCCCCAGCCTACTACTGAAGAAGAAGGTGGAGACATTGCAGGTGCCCAAACCTCATCCCTTTGATCTTCCCCAGTGGCTTCCTACATCTCCAAAGGGGCTCTCCCATCACGAGGGTGTCCTCAGACCTCAAACCAGGGAACAAATTGTGAGAGCCAGGAGTGAATTTCTCAAAGGCAATCCTCAAACGAAGAGCAACATAGATTGGTGAATGAATAGCCCAGCTTTCTCACTCCTTGGAAAGAAAATCCTGATGTGAATCCACAAGGGTTCACACAAGGGCCCAGTGGGATTGAGCCTGGGCTCCCCATCACAGTAGGATGCTGAGGGAAAGCCCCATTTCACCTGTGTATCAAAGAAGAGGCCTCAGGTGGGTAACTCCTTTCCTCTGCTCTCTGCTGGCACAGAGTAGATGGGTCCCACCTCACCCGACTTGGTCCAGTTTTGCTCCAGCCAGGAGCCAGCTTGATACAGGTGGTCTGGTAACACTTTGACCTGTGTGCATCATGCATCATTCTCTGTCTTAGAATTTCTTTTAGTGTCATGGAGTGGGACTCCCCAGCATGCAACAGCCACAGATTCCAAATATAAAGGAATTATTGGCCTTTGGGACAGCCTTTGTTGATTGGAGACAGAAACCCATGGTTGGGTAAATGTTCTCCCTCGCCTCCCAAAAGATTTATTTATTTATTTGATAAGCAGAGTGATGAAGAGAGAGACAGCAGAGACAGAGACAGGGAAAGAGATTCTTCTATCTGTTGATTCACTCCCTAAATGACCACAGTAGCCGTGCCTGGGTCAGGCTGAAGCCAGGGGTCAGGAACTCCATCCAGCTCTTCCACATGGGTGGGAGGGACCCGAGTACTTGAGCCATCACGTGTCCTTTCCCAGCTGAAGCTGAATCAGAAACAGAGCTAGCATTTGCTTTGTACTTAAACTGACACTCCAATATGGGATGTGGGTGTCCCAAGCTGCAGCTTAACCCACTGTGCCCCAACGCCCACCCCACTGCTGCTCCCTTGTGTTGCTCCACTGACCTAGCCCCAGGGCCCTCTGAAGATGCCAGCCCACAACACTCTCCTGAATCTGTCTTTCCTCCTTTCTTAATGCACTCTTTCCAGTCTTCCATTCTACATCTCTTACACACAGAAAAAATGCTTTACACATACATAACACATTTGTGTGTGCACAAGTGTTGAAACTTTGCATGCTTCCCCGTCAAAGTCTGTGAGTATCCCATGTTCATGGAGCATTTTAGAGAGGATAAATACAAGTAAAAAAGAAAAACGCAACAGCAGCGACCACAATGCCTGGTTACAGTCTTTGTCTTTGTTTGCTCTGTAGGAATGCAGGCTGTGGCAGTTGGTATCAGCAGAATCCCAACTCTCAGGTCGGGAGTTGGAATCGGAATCTCCTGCTTCAGTCAAATGGCACCTGGATCCCATGGCTGGGGTAGAGGAGGTGGTGATAACCCCTGGCCTGCAGAAGCTTCCTATTGGATAAGGCTCATCACTCGTGGGTCCTGGTGAAGTTTGAGTAGAATGTGAACAATGGCTTGGGGCATTGATGGGTGTGAGGTTAATGGTGGTCATGAAGCTTCAGGCGTTGGCTGGCTTCTGTCAACAGTGTGAGAAGACATGAAGAAATAAAATGAATCAGATTGGCCAAACATCAGCTCTATGGAGAACATAAAAGAGTCTCCACAGAAGCATCTAAGGAGATTGCCCTCTCCATTAGCTGCTGGGAATTAGGCCCAGGATTTAAACTTTTTGAAATGGATGAGAGAGAAAGAGAGAGAGAGAGAGAGAGAGAGAGAGAGAGAGAGAGAGAGAGAGAAACCTTCCATCTGCTGGTTCAATCCCCAAATGCATATAGTGGCTGGGGCTTGCCAGGTCAAAGCCTGGACCTGGAGGCTCAGTCCAGGTCTCCCACCTGAGCAGCAGGAAGCCTAGCACTTGAGCCATCACCTGCTTCCTCCTAGGGTCTGCATGTAGAGGGAACTGGAGTCAGGAGCTGGAACTGGGCCTTGAACCCAGGCACTCTGATGTGAGACATAGATGTCCTAACTGGTGTCTACCCACTAGGAATTAATTTTAAGGAAAACAGAGAGGGAAAAAGACTTGATAGGAATCCTTTGTTAAAATAAGAGCCTTGATAGGGCAAGAGGGCGACCCTGATGCTGGGGATGAGGATATTCCCTGTATAGCTTGAGAACCTTGAAACTGGGAATGATCTGAATCCATCTGGCTGGCAGGAGCTGTTCTCTTCCTGAAAGACAAGAGCAACCTCTCCTTGTTTGGAGATCTGCGGGAAGCTCGAATGAAGCTGCCTTGCCCATGGGGCTTACTCCACTCATGACCCAGCTCCCTCACCCGTCATTGCCACCAGAGCAATAACAAGATCTGATTTGGGGAGGAAATCTACTCACTCAATGAAGTGCAGCTTGGAAGATGTTCATGCACAGGAATTGTGGGAGAGAACAGTGCTAGAGCTGGCGTGGTGGCAGCAGAACACACAGCTGACTGGGGGAGGATTTGTTAACAAAAGAACACTTTCCCATAACTTGGGGTTAATGTGTTGGCCAAGTCACTTGGAGCCTGTCCTAATACACACCGAAGAGGGATCCTTGTAGCTTTTACATAATGAGGGTTTGTAGTAAATAAGATGGAGTTGTCAACGCTGCTTTGGCAGAGTTCTGAATTAGCAGCTACAAGGCTGGGAGAGGTGGGAATTGGAGAGTGATTTATTTTGTGAGACCAGAAAATACACGTCTCTGCTAAAATCTCTCTCCCACCTCCCTCCATTCGCTAAGACACTAGGAAATGTGTTGCCAAAGGGATCATTAACTTTAGTAGGAGGTTTGGTGGTAGCTGTCTTGTATAGGCTGGGGTTGGCAGTGGGATATAGTCCCATGAAACTCCCTACTATCTATGAGGGTAATAGAATCTCAGAACTTCCAGGCATACATGGTGGCATTTAATTGACAAGGCAACCCAGAAATAATTAATACAATGGACAAGAATGCAGGGACAGCATCCAGGATACCCTGACCTATGGCAATGACTATGATATCCTTAGGGACAAGATAGAAGGTTGTCCAGGGTGATATTTGACTTGCATACCAAGAAAAAAAGTGAACAAGAAAAATAAGGATAGTGATGACCTGAGAGCTGATGCCAGCTGCTACTGGGGGACATGAGGATGCTTCACTCAGTTTCCACCACAAAACCGGATGCTCCATTGGTTTAAGAGGAAGACAAGGCCCCTCAAGTAAGGACTCTGCAACATTATCACAAGCCTTAGAGTACACATGTGCCCAAGGGGAGCTCCATTCAGTGTAACTGTGCACTGGACGCAGAGAAACCATCAGACTTCCAAGAGCAATAGTCTGAATGGACAATAATAATAATACAGAACCAGAAACATGAACAAGGTCCCTTGTTTAGTATGGAAATCAGATGATCAACAGAGCCTTGACCCGAATCTCTTTCAACAAAGGATTCAATGGGATGACAGACCAACTCTGTGGGTATTTTCCTTGCCTCCAAGGGAATATTTTAGCTGGGTATACAGAATGCTCATATTTTTTTTACCTATATGGCAATAACCTTTATGAAGAAAGACCAAGTGAAAGCCCAATGCAATACTGACTCCATGAGGAACTGAAGTGATCTGTGGCACCACCAAAGACCTAAATGGTGCAAAGGCAGTCCACACCATAGCCCATCTGCTCTACAAAAGTCACCTTGATTATGAGGGGTGCAGTAGGTGGTTATAACCTTACTGTGGTACGAGCCCCAATTTCAGTTGCTATGCTAGATCTAGAGTGTTTATCATACCACACCAGTATCTGGCACTTGTCCAGGCAAAAAAATGTGACTTTCAATTCCCATCTTCAAGGAAAACAAAAGCCAGTTAACTTTTACATACAGTAATGCACTCTCTATTTGCTACTCTCTGTGATAACAGTTCCTTTGCACCTCGGTCAACTTGACATTCTACAGAACTTCTCAATGCTCCAGTATATCAATGCACCAGGACAGTTGGATCTGTTGAGTAAGAACAGTCAAGTCCTCTGGATACACTAGTATAATACATATCATGGAGGCTTCAAAATGTCTGTAGAAAAAATGGAATTAAATGATAGAACAAATCAAAAGGTTGTGGGTGTGGGTGAGGCCCAGAGGAAGGGTATCCTCTGCAGCAAGAGGCTGTGGTGAGAGATATCCTGTTACTAAGTCTGTGTGTCCCAGAAGATCCAAGAGTCTCTTGTTTTGTAGCAGAGAACTGCCTGAAAATCACCTCCTAGTGTGTGACTGTGACTTGGTAGAGAATAAAGAACACTAGAACATCCAGTGACTCTCAGAACAATGCTGCCCATTGGTAGCCAGGTATGTATCATTCATTACACTTGAGCGGTAAGCTTGGGTAGGCACAATGGCAACTTATTGTATGATGGCAAGGGTATGTTTAGCACTAACTCCAAACAGAACCAGAGGGCACAAATAAGAAACACACACTGATGGTGTAGATTTCACGTTGTTAACTGGCTCTCCTTGAACTTGTACGTATAGCATCATGGATGACCTATCTCACCAACTGTTGGAGGAGAAATTCATACATGGTTTCAGGCTAAAAAATTTCATATGATTTGATATAGTGATATAATATAAAGCTAAACATGCTATTTCATACAGTTTTATACTGACATATGCATATATGAATATAAAGCTAAACATGCTAT